>JAWNNQ010001644.1:1200000-1897500 GCA_035044765.1 Leucophenga montana | reverse complement strand
AGTGCAATCGGGCATAGGCTACTAAAGTGACAAAGAGAATCTTAAGTCTTTTGTGTATGTTTTGATCATTTGTCTTGTTTTTCATTGGGTTTGATCGTTTCTTGTATCGAACCAAGTTCATCGCAACTTCCAACATGTTTGAACTGGTTTGGTCCGTTTGGAAAAATTTTTAAAGAATCACATTCCCGTTTGCAAATGATACTACAATATAATCATATTGCGAAAGAATGACTACTCATTGTATGCATCGTTTTGACTCCAAACCGTACAGAACTCTAGTATCTAAATTAGTTTAAGTATAGCCAAATGTAAAATCAAAAAAAAAAAAAAAATCAAACTATACAAAATTTTCAACAAAAATTTCAAAACTTAGGCGGTTTAAATGTCGATGAAATACCGCAAATTGTGCTTATAACCTTTGACGATGCAGTCAGTCAATTAAATATTGAATTGTATGAAGAACTATTCAATAATGAAACACGCAAGAATCCCAACGGCTGCCCACAACGCGCAACATTTTATGTTTCACACGAATGGACGGACTACGGCATGGTGCAGGATCTCTATGCCGATGGACATGAACTGGCATCGCATACTGTTTCGTAAGTTTGTTTAATATTCAGGATCGACGCTATCACTCTATCATAAAGCATACCTACTACAAACAGCGGTCGTTCAGTTCTATTATTATAATTTTTGTTATCAGTTTTTTCTCTATATGTATATATTTTGTATGTTATATTTTATCACTATCTCTATACTTCTCTCTATAACTACATATGTATCATTTCATGTTCCATTTTATGTTTGCTCCCAATTATCGTCAAATGTTCTATGGTTATACTCTCTATAAGGCGATCAACCCGTCGAGAGTGTACCACAAATTGTTCTATTGACCTTTGACGATTCGGTTAATGATCTCAATAAGCAATTGTACACTGATCTATTCGAGAAGGGACGCGTTAATCCTAATGGTTGTCCCATAACTGCTACATTCTATGTTTCACATGAATGGACTGATTATAGTCAGGTGCAAAATCTGTATGCGGATGGTCATGAAATGGCCTCGCACACAATTTCGTAAGTAAAATGTGTTTTAGCAAAAAAAAATTAAACGAAGCAGTTACGCACACACAAAAACAACAGTACAACAGTACAAGAAAAAAAAACCGCTACAAGTAGTATTAGAAACCTATAAGCTTTTCCCAAGTTCAAACTAACCTAAAATTTGGTACTAAAAATCGCTTCAAAAAACATTACACACTAAACACTACACAATTTATGTACAACATACTCGAACTAATTTAAAATGCTATACTTATTTCGTTGAAATTAACTATGGTTTATGTCCAATATTCCCCCAAAACAGTCACAGTTTTGGTGAGCAATTCTCACAGAAAAAATGGACACGCGAAATCGCTGGACAACGTGAAATTCTATCAGCCTATGGTGGTGTTAAGCTATCCGATGTGCGTGGCATGCGTGCGCCCTTCCTTTCAGTTGGTGGCAATAAAATGTACAAAATGTTATATGATTCAAACTTCACCTATGATTCTTCAATGCCTGTCTATGAGAATCGTCCACCATCTTGGCCATATACGCTTGATTATAAAATCTTCCATGATTGCATGATACCGCCATGTCCCACGCGTAGTTATCCAGGTGTTTGGCAAGTACCTATGGTCATGTGGCAGGATTTGAATGGTGGACGTTGTTCTATGGGTGATGCCTGCTCGAATCCCAGCGATTCCGAAGGTGTAACTAAAATGATAATGAAGAACTTTGAGCGTCACTATACAACAAATAGGTAAGTTTTATAGAGTTAAGATTTAATTGATATCTGATTTTATTAAAATTGTTTTTCTAGAGCACCATTTGGTCTATTCTATCACGCTGCCTGGTTTACGCAACCACATCACAAAGAGGGTTTCATCAAATTTTTGGATGCCATAAATGCCATGAATGATGTCTGGATCGTAACAAACTGGCAAGCATTGCAATGGGTGCGTGATCCAACGCCCATTTCGCGCATTAACTCCTTCCAACCGTTCCAGTGCGACTTTTCTGTAAGTAATTGTAAACAAAAAAATATATTGCATTTTAATACTCTTCACACAAACAAGTCGATCTAGCTATGCCCGTCTGACGGTCTAACTGTCTGTCTGTCTGTGAGTTTTCTGCGCTCTATTCCCTCAATCTTTGAATATCAGTACCAAATTTGATAAAATTATCGCATACCTTCCCAACGTATTAATCAGTCTGTCATTCTGACGATGTACAACCAAGTTAAGTTTAGGTTCTCCTCGTCTCCTTTCATGCTACTAGAACTTCGTGACTTATACGGATAAGATTTCCTGCCCAATACAGGCTTTTGTTTTATTTTCGTGGGTCTTACGAATTCTAAGCTCATCGCCATCTCTAATAGATTCATAAATTCGACGACAAAAATATTGGCTCGAACACTCCCAACGGTGAATCAGATACAGCAGTAACGGGAATAACAGCGTCAAATAGATTTTTAGTTTCGTACTGCAAGAAAATGGTGTACTTCTAATTTGATCGCTGAGAATGCTCACGCAGCGATGGGCAAGCGTGTTTCTTCGCCTATTCTCCTAGATGTGGTTGCTGTGGCTGATTATCTCTGTTTACAGATAGATAAAGTTTTCTACAACATTGAAATTGAAATTCTCCATACTCACAGACTGTATAAGATCAAGCACATCGTAGACCTGATGGCCTGCGAGTGTACACCAAGTGCTTCCTCTTGTCTCCAATCACCGCTAGGCTCATGAGTAGTGACTGTTGCTCAAACTCAGTGAAGGTCCTTGCAACTCGCCGTTCAATCCGGCCGATGGTGTCAATATCATCAACAAACGCGAGTAGCTTCACTTCCTTATAACTAGAAGATCGTGCCCGACAATTTTACGTATGGGTATTGGTGTAGGAAGTATTTCATCAGAAGACTAGAAAAGTCGCACGGTAAAGCATCACCCTGCCTGAAACGTCTCTTGGTATAAAAATGCTCGGTAAGGTTGTTTACTACTCTGACGACTCTTTGTATGTGTGAACCTTCTTTGCTGGGATACCAAGTAAAAAACTTCGTGTCGAAAGCGGCCATAAAATCTACAAGTAGAGTGTATATGTCTTTGTTGTACTTACGAACCTTCTTCGTTTTGGCGTAGTGTGAAAATTTGATCATTGGTCGACTTTTTTGGTCTGAAGCCACGCTCATACTGTCCTGTCAGTGTATCCGTGTCTAATTCCAGCCGTTTACACAGTATGCGGGACAGAATTTTATATCCAACTGAAAATAGACTTATTCAAAGGTAGTTCGCTAAGATAGTGCGGTCTTCTTTCTTGAAAGTAGGACAAAGAACACTGAGATTCCAATCGTTGGGCATGCATTCATCGGAACATATTTTGCAAAAGAGTTGGTGCATACGCCTTACCAACTCTTCGCCACCGATCTTGAATAACTAATCTGGCAGTTGATCGGAGACTGTCGCTTTGTTATTCTTCAGCTTTTTTTACTGTTTCAACCTCATTATAATCCGGTGAAGATATTATCAATCGGTGCCACTAAAAATACTTCTCTATCGGCGGCATTGTTGTCTTCCATACTCCCTTTGAAGTATGTTAGAGAAGTGACTTATCCATAGTGTCAGCGTTTCATGTGCAACTGTAATCAGACTGTCATTTTCGTTCTTGCAGAAAGAAACTCCGGGCTAAAAACATTCGGCCAGACGTCTGACATTTTGATAAAACTTTTGAGCTTCAATTCTATCACGTAACCGCTCAACTTCCTCAAGCTCACGCCTCTCTTGCTCCCCTCTTTTGCTTCTGAAAAGGCGTTGCTCCTCACTCCGTTTTTCTCGATATCACTTTCTCATTCGCTCCCGGCTGCAGAGTTCTTCTGTAGGCGACATCTTTCTCTGCAGTAGTTTGACGATACTCCTCGTCACACCGAGAGTTGGTCCAAAGTCTGGTGTAACCACTGATCTCCTTGGCAACCGTGTGCATGGAGTGGCAGATATGTCTCCACTGCTCACATATAACTTCAGAAGATGGAAAAGACTTCTGGAGCAGTTGGTAGAGTCTGTCTGAAAAGACTTTCATAAAGTGTATTAAGAATACGTAATATTAAAAATATTAAAAAACTCTCTCTTAAAGACGCAGCTAAAAAGCCATCAAGCAGTTTAGGCTACAGCAGGGCAAACGTGAAGAGTATTAAAGTTTCGGTTTTACCGAACTTAACATTTTTTTTCCTTATTTTAATATAATATTTAAACAAATTGTACTATTCATTTACAGGATCGCCCAAAACGCTGCAATAATCCGAAAGTCTGCAACTTATGGCACAAATCTGGCGTACGATATATGAAAACATGTCAACCGTGTCCCGACATCTATCCATGGACTGGCAAAACAGGCATACGCTCATCACGCATTGACAATTTAATCGATGAACCAGCGACGTAAACAAACGCAAAGCGACACGGGTTTCGAGCACAGAGTACATATACTTACACACATACTCGTATACATGGGTCTATAAGAGAACTGCAGCAAAACATCTTGAACAACACACTTCACACTTTCTTCTTAGACCTAAACTAAAAAATAAAACTACACAAAAGCCTAAAATACAAAATTCACTCGTCAAACTCCGAAAATTTATAATAATTTTAATTTAATTAGTTATGTTTCTAGCAAATTATTTGTATCTAAATGTATTTTTTATGCTTGTTTGGATTGAATTTAGAAAAAAAAAAAAAAAGAGGAAAAATTATTTATTTTTTTGTTATAACTATTATTTTTATTTTTGGGTTTTATAGAAGAACTCTTTAAACGAAATTATTTATCTGCATGCAATATTAGTATTAAATTGTATACTAGTTTTTATGAGCAAAATTTATAGAATTTAAAGCAAATTGCTGCTTAGCGTTTAAGTTTTTGTTGTAGATAAAATGTAATTTAATTTGTGATAAATCCTAACAACTGAATTTGTCATTTCGTGGAATTCGTGCACTTTTATATATAAAAAGAAAAAAAAAACAAACAAAAACAAATCATCCATATTAAAACTAATGATACAAATGTATTTAAAGAAATTGGAGCATGTATGAAATAAGGCTGGAAGAAATAAGGTTTCAAATTAAAATACTGGCTCTGATTGCAATTAACCGTGCGAAGTATATAAATTAAAGAACACTGTCCAAAAGTAGCTACATTTTAAGCTAGAAAGTAATTAATAATGCAATAGTAATGGAGATAGCCTTAGGAAAGTTTTAAACTACTCTACTGCCTCAGTTTTATAACTACACTCAAATACAATACAAAAAAAGTGGTCTACTCTTTTGTCTACACCTACTTAACTTCATATATTTTGACGAATATATATAATACTTCAGAAATTTGTAAACGCTTCGTTCATATAAATTTTCCAAATTCAGCTGTAATTTTCCATAATTTAAGGTCATTGATCAATCTTAATTTCGAATTCCTCGAAGTATGCACATAAATTTAAGTTAGCCTATTCGAAAGCACAGAACACTCTTTTATAACCTGTGTACCATAAAGTGTATGTACTATATACTTGAGCAGCAACGAAAATTATATGCATATATGTACATTTTCACCATGTATATAATTTCACCTTGGTGTGGTGAACTTTACAAGTAGTATTCTCGTGCTCACTTATGTGCATTTGTTTTGTGGACTCCATTGTTTACTTTGGAAAATATCAAAGCAAATAATCAATTAAAGTATATAACACAACGCAATGTTTCTTTTTCTAGCTATCTCTCTTTATTTCTCTCTATATCTCCATATCTCTGTATCTCTCTCTCTCTCTTAATACATAAACATATCAGTGCAATTTCTATGTATCTCTCTCTCTCTCTATCTCTCTCTCTCTGTATCTCTTTCTATATATGTACGTACACATATCAGTGCAATCAGACAACAGCACGCGCCAAGATCAAATGGGAGACCGATTATAAAAATTTGTACACCATGTCAGCTAAGCATGATTGTAGTGTTCTTACTTGTTGTTTTGTGTATCAGTTTTAATCATAACTACATACTAAAACAGTTAGTTATCTTTTTCAGTAAATTTCAAAACAAGCATTTCTATCCATTCAATCGCAACGTTTTAAATTTAGATACTTATTTCTTGAGACCTTATTTCATAGCGCCAAATGAGTGTAAAAATATCAAAATATTCATTCATCTGTCAGCTACATTTTCTAGTTAAATTTTTTAAATGCATAATTTACGTTTTGAAAGTAGTTTCCACTGTACATTTTTTTCAAACCTACTTCATCATACCTATATATCGTAAATTTCTAATACATTTACACTACATCTATCATAAAATAGTACGAATTTAGCATTTTAAATGGAAGTCCTAGCGGGTAGTAATACAAATTATACATACTATATAGCACTAAGATCGTATCCTCTTACTCAAATGAAAAATTATTGAAAAACAAAAATACAATTGGTCCATATCCATATCCATATATATATATATATATATATAGTAACTAAGCTTATACATACACGTATATTGTAAAAGATTTTTGCAAAAATCTTAAACGAAGTCACTTAAATGCGACCATGAAAACGGAAGAAAAGAACGAAACGATTGCCAATACTTAGCCGTATTTTCATAAATATGAACTTGAGCATATTTATAAAATAAAGCTAAAGCAAAATCATTCTTTTAAATAAAATACATATATACTTAGATATTAATACATATACTTACACATATATCTACATATATCTAGCGTATACAATGCATATTAGTTAAGTTGAGAAAGTATTAAAATTTCTACTACAAAACAACGAAATATGTTTAAACATATCATATACATATACAATTAAAACATTTAGACAAGTTGAACCTGAAATTCTGTAAACATGGAGTACATGGAATACGAGTGAATTGAGTATTTTGTGCTAAAGATTGTAATATATAAAAACGATGAAATAAAATAAAATTTAAATATATAAAACAATGGACTTTTAATTTTACCTAAAGCTCATAATTTTCTAATCTGGCAATGATCTTTATGTCAGAAATTGGATCGTTAACTACTGCGCTTCGAATGGAACGTGGTTGTTTATGACCTAGTGCACTAATAATCATAAAATTTTGTAATATTAGCACTCTTATTTGGTAAACAGAAGTTTTCGGAGGTGATATAATAGTTTTAAGAGGAATACTATTGAATATTTTTCACAAACAGTAAACAGTATACCCTTGCCGCATTCCTTAGCTACGCCTATGTAAACGACACTGGTCAATCACAATCACACTACAATCATGTATTTGAGTTGGAGTTTACAGCTGAAATAGATCGTTCAGTGCTTCCGGCCACCATATATAGATACATACGCCACCATATATAGATACATACACCATATATAGATACATACACCATATACTAGATACATACGGCTAACCACGGCTCTGTATAGCCATTGAACAATTGATGGGGGATCTCCACCTCTTCCCTGGATGGTCATTTTACAAACGAAGAGTCCTGTGTTGCTGTGTGCTGTTGTCCTATTTTCGTATATATGGTTCGGCGAACCCTTTGGACCATCTTTTAACCAAAGCCAAGCATTGACGAAACTTTGTAAACCGTAATGTCGCTATGGATGTTAAAGTTTAGCTTTGGCTTTATCATTACTTAGTGCCGCAAATCTTTTAACGAGATGCCTAAGCATTACGTAATACACCTAATCTAATATGAAGCAGATAAACCTTCCCGGGAAGGCTACAGTAGGGATACTTATGACTACTTGTA
Organism: Leucophenga montana; assembly: GCA_035044765.1. Lineage (NCBI taxonomy): Eukaryota > Metazoa > Arthropoda > Insecta > Diptera > Drosophilidae > Leucophenga > Leucophenga montana. Next base: position 1,889,680 of record JAWNNQ010001644.1, on the reverse strand, counting down.
AGCTAAGTATCACATTTAGCTTGAACTATTTAGCAAACAACAAATGTGGCAACACTTGTAGAACCTCTAAACACATTCTGTCTCATTGCCAGACATATTAGAAAGAGACAAGCTCTACTCCGAAGTCCCCTCTTAGCTAATCTTACAGAGATGTCTGGAAAAGAGCTCAACTATTTATCGATGTTTCTGTTACTGACAAATTACATTACACGTTAGAGCAGTAAAAGGAGTAGGAGAGAACATACGGTATCACAATGGGTTAACACTGGCCTAAGTAAGAACTTGATGTCTACCCACGTTGACCATTGGATCCTTATCTAGGCATATGTGCCGAATTTAATAAGGTTTCATATTTAAAGTTGCGTTCAACATGTTAAAATATTTAGAAAGAACAATCAATTCTAAATCAAACAAATTAAAAACGAATTAAAATTTTACAAAGTTTTTAAACTTTTTCCTACAGCTCAATACTGAGCTCGATGAAAATTTTGTAGACCGGAAAAACTTCATATAAAAGAACGCTGTTTGACAAAAATTAGTCAAAAATTTTCGGCACTAACTGCTTTCTACCGAGTACTCAGATAACAAAAATGTTTGCTACCGTAAATACTTTATATACTCAAAAAACCGGAGACAAAGAGTGTGACTTTTTGTAATTCCGTCAGAAAAAAACCAAAGAAAAATCAATATGTGTGGACTTTTCATATTGATTGGGGAACACTTTTTAACTTAGCAGTAATAATTTACAATTTCGGTAGCAAAAAATTTCATCGATCTCGGTATTGGGCTTACGGAAAAAATATTTTTTACTTACCAGATTAAGTGTCACCAAAAGCAAAGAAAATACGTTCAAGAATTTTTGTATCATCTTTGAGGCTTCTAATGCTTTGATAATGATTTACAAGTGTTTTTATCGGACCACAAGTTCGAAAGACTGTAATTGATAAAGACTTTTAACAAGAAGAAAAATAGGTGGAAAAATGGAATAAAACTTGTCTATAAAAATTAATTTTCTGCATTCTAATTTGGGAGTTTTTTTTTCAGAAAATATGGGTCAACTTCAATTTCTCCTAATTACTGATGCTCACTGATGAATCGGACTATTAATGCAGATCCAGAACCTTCTGTTGGGAGGAAAACTCTACTACAAGCAAAAAAAAAACATGAAAAAAACAAGTTAAAAAAAAGAGAAAACGATACCTTATATACCAATTTTATATACTACTAATTGGTTCTCGCGACGTTGTACGCGGCCCTATCCTTTCCCCTTTCCCCTGCCACTCCTCACCCTTCCCCACCTTCCACATGCTCATTTACTCTACCACCAATTCTACTACACCTCTTCTTGTCCTTTCCAATCCTTCTCCAACCATCTACATTTTTCTACAAGCTACTATATTACAAAGAAAGTTTGAGTCAAAGCCAAGGCATAGTATAAAATTTATACAAATATTTATATTTATTTATAAAAAAAATTCTTTAATTTTACCTATAAGGCTGGGAGTTATCAAACTGTAATATAAGCCTGTGCAGCACCTAGAGAGACTTTAAGTCTTCTCTAGTTACATATTTTTTTAATCAGGCCAAAGTGCTGATCAAGAATATATGTTTATATTTTAAGAGATATCCGATGCTTTCTTCGTTATGTTAACTACACTTTGACACTTTAATCGAGCCAATATACCCTGCATAGAAATATTTTTTCTGCAGGATAAAAATATATAACATTTTTGTTATTGATTTCCAATGCGTACTCATTCTGCAATTAGGCACAGGTGTTTCAATTATAAAAAATGAGAAAATAACAGAAATCAAATCGGTGCACCATAATAAATTCATACAATTTGAAGAGGTGACGACCCATAGCGTGCAACAGCAGCAGCAGCAGCAGCAGTTAAAGGCCAATGCATCGGCAGCAGATATAAATCAAAGGCGGCACTTGAAATGTGTCGCATTTAGTAAATTCTATGCGAGTTTGAACAACGCCATGCTAGTACAGTGGCTACTATTTATAAGCTATCTTAATGGTTTACAAGCTTACCACATAGAAACTGAGCAAATAATACCGAATTGTGTTAGTCCGCGTCTTGTGGCACGTTATCAACTCAATGCGGAAATCTATGGCAACTGTGCTGGCAATCAAACAAGATTTAAACGTCGCGTGGATCCTACATTTCGTGGTAATCCGAAACCGCGTGCCGAATTATTGGCCTCGAAATTTCATGTGAACGCATATAATTTCGAACAAACGAATTCGCTGGTGAAACTGGTTAATAAAATTGCTGAAGAGTATTTGGCTAAATGTCCACCGGTTATTTATTATGATAGTTTCGTAGAGAAATCGGACGGTCTCATATTGGAGAGTCTATTCAAAGTAATACAATGCAAGTTTAAATTGACTTTTAATATTTTTTTTTAATTCACAAATGTGTTTGCATTACAGACGATTCCGATTACCTTTTATCACGGCGAAATAAATTCACGTTATGTTGCTAAAAATCGACATTTTACGCAACGCATCGATGACAACTGCAAAAGCTATATACTCTTTCTATCCGATCCATTGATGACACATAAAATAGTCGGCGCACAAACGGAGAGTCGTGTTGTTTTGGTGGCACGTTCAACACAATGGAAACTACGTGATTTTCTAACATCGGATTTGTCATCGAAAATTGTTAATCTATTGGTTATTGGTGAATCGTTAATGTCTGATCCATTGCGTGTAATAACTAAACAGACAATGATGCTTAATATGTTTCATTATCATTATTATTCATTTATTTAGGAACGTCCATATGTGCTCTATACGCATAAGCTTTATGCAGATGGTCTCGGCTCTAATACACCCGTTGTGCTGACCAGCTGGATTCGAGGCGCACTATCACGTCCGCATATTAATCTATTTCCGCAAAAATTTCAGCATGGTTTTGCCGGGCATCGTTTTCAAATCTCGGCTGCCTATCAGCCGCCGTTTGTATTTCGCATACGTACGCTGGATACTAGCGGCACACAACAAACCGCATGGGATGGTGTGGAATATCGTTTGCTTTATATGATCTCCAAAAAGTTGAATTTCTCCATTGACATCCGTGAGACACCAAATATTGCATTCTCCAATGGGGTAGTCGATAATATTCAGCGTCAAATTGCAAATCAATTAGTGGATATTGGCATGTCGGGCGTTTATGTAACCGAGGAACGTTTGACGGAAACCGATATGTCCGTGGGACACTCGAGTGATTGTGCTGCATTTATAACGCTGGCCTCGAAAGCGTTGCCAAAGTGCGTAGTTGCTAAATATTGATTTCCTTACATCGTATATAATATTTTTTCATACTCACCACACATAGTAACACCTGGAACAAGACGACGAAGATCTTATAAAGTATATACGAGTACATAAACTCCTGTTAAGCTCAAAGACCATTCCTTCTAGCTACAATATGTCCATGTAAATTGCTCTAATACCTGCAGATCCACAGTTTTTATTGAATTATTCTATACTACTCTGAACAATCGGCATTGATAACCCTTTGGGTCGCGGTCATTCGCAGAACCTTTTTTTGATTGAGGCACAAAATATGGACAACTATAGTAAAGAGTTTAGAGTAATCAGGCAAAAATATTATCAAGTAGTACTCACACAAAGACATGGGCAGTCTCACAGAAGCTACAAGAAAGAGGACACCGGAACTTCTAGGGAATTTATTTGCAAGTGTCCAGCACTGTTATCCGCTATAGTTAGACTTCTTGGACAAAGGCAGTTCGATACTCCGAAAATTATCTGCTTGATAAGCCATTTCAATATACACTCCTTCCTCTAGCATGCAGATTTGTTCTAGGCCTCACGGCCAAGTACGGTTGGGTTCCGTACATCTACAAGGACCGTAGTATCAATAGGGCGGGAAAACACAACTTGTGTGGGGAGAGTTGCCACAGACTCCTGCCATCTATCTATCTATCGATCAATCTGCCTATATATGTATCTACATAAAATCGAGTAGTACAACTTTTAAACTTTTCAAATCACTAGGTCGGTAAGCTACGACCACTTTTAGGGGTAGACCTCATACAAAACCTCCGCTCGCTATATATGTTTTGTATGAAATTCCTATATCAACCAACATCAACTTGAAACGTAGTGTCCAGGTTTTGTAAGAGAGCAAGCTTTATATTTGGCACAAGGGGCGTGCCACGCCCACTATACTGAAAAAACTCACAGCACATTATAAGTATTTTGTATAAAAAACACGCCTCCCTCCTTGTAACATATGCCATGAATTTTAGCAACCCATTTCCCCTCCCTCCTTTTAGAATTGAAGCATGTCTTCGAACAAAATTCGCCATCCACCCTCGCCCAGGACACCAGGACATTAATAATAGATTTTAATTGGTTCCATGCAATTGCCAAATTGCATATTGAAGTTAATTTAATTTTGAATATGAATACATTTTTCATATATCTGTTAGTTTCCAGTTTTTCGCCAAAATGAAGCTCTCTTACGATAATGACTTGATGGGAACACTTTCATTCGACTCTCAGCAACTGAGCATCAGCAACTGAGCAAAACGAGCCAAGTGGAAGCTCTAAGTGTCTTTGTTGTTGTGGTTGTTGCTGTAAATATTTCATCGCTGACAACGCGTGGAGGGGGAGAGATAGGGCGCTAAATTGTGTGCATATGTTAAAATATAAGTAGCACACATACATACATGAGCAGAAGGCACTTGACAAATTTTGAGCAGCAAAGTGTCGCAAATGAACAAATGCATAAAGTGAGCGACTATAAACTTTCGTTGATTGAACCAAGGCCGATTGAAAAAGAAACAGACTTGAAATGTCTCTTCGCTACTATTTTATATCGTGTCCGCACGCAACTGTTTTTTTTTTTCCTGACTACCTTTCATATTAAAATTTTGTTTGGAGACATCCGCTAACTTAGCAAAACGGTTATCACCACTGAATTCACCCAAATTAAGTAAAATAGACCTACTATCTCACGAACTCCTACAAAAAAAAATGTTTAAAACTACAACAGTGATATTGAAACTTTGATTAAACTAAAATTAACCATTTATCTTCTTTTTCATTTCAGATACCGCGCTATAATGGGACCCTTTCAGTGGCCTGTTTGGCTTGCGTTGACTATTGTTTATCTAGGTGCTATTTTTCCCATTGTCTTTACAGATCGTTTAACGCTGAGTCATTTGCTTGGAAATTGGGGTGAAATTGAGAATATGTTCTGGTATGTTTTCGGCATGTTTACAAATAGTTTCACCTTTACGGGCAAATATTCATGGAGTAATACGCAAAAGAATTCAACACGTTTGCTAATTGGTTGCTATTGGATTTTTACCATTATTATAACTGCCTGTTATACTGGTTCCATTATAGCCTTTGTTACGCTGCCAGCATTTCCCGATACAATAGATTCTATTTTCGATTTACTGGGTCTCTTCTTTCGTGTGGGCACACTGGGTATGTAATGTGTATGCTTGTACATAAAAAGAAACTAAAAATTTTAATTTAGATGCTGGTGGCTGGGAACGTTGGTTTCAAAATTCTACACACGAACCGACATCGCGGCTCTTCAAGAAAATGGAGTTCGTAGGAACACTGGAGGAGGTGTGTATGATGATTTGCCTAACTAAATTATTGATAAATATTTTAATAGGGCATTGGCAATGTAACGCAAAGTTTCTTCTGGAATTATGCATTTCTCGGCTCAAAGGCACAATTAGAATACTTGGTGCAGTCAAATTACTCCGATGAGTATGTATGGCCGCATACTAACGAAGATTTGAAGTTATTAAGTAGCTTTTTTTTTTGCAGAAATATTTCACGCCGCTCGGCACTACATCTCAGTGAAGAATGTTTTGCACTGTTCCAGATTGGATTTCTCTTTCCGCGCGATGCTGTTTATAAGCATAAAATTGATTCCATGATATTACTTGCACAGCAAGGTGGTCTAATGAACAAAATACTGAATGAGGTCAGCTGGTCCATGCAGCGTTCATCCTCCGGACGTTTGCTACAAGCAAGTTCTTCGAACTCTTTGCGTGAACGTATACAGGAAGAACGTCAGCTTACTACTGCCGATACTGAGGGCATGTTCCTACTAATGGGTATTGGCTATCTGCTAGGTGCCATAGCGCTTGTTTCGGAAATTGTCGGTGGCATCACAAATAAATGTCGACAGATTTTAAGACGTACACGTAAATCGGCCACTAGCAACAGCTGGTCCTCGCGGCGTAATTCCGCTGCAAATATGATACGCAGCGAAACTGAGCAGCAGGCGCATGTAAACCGTAAAGCTGCAAGACGTGAGGCAGCGGAAAAAGATGTAGACAAACGTTTCGGTATGCGCGAATATTATTTAACACGCTCCACGTTACGTGAACTTTATGGTAATTACTATAAATCGGAACCGAATTATGTTATTAAGGATGGGCAGTTGTTGTTGGAGAACGAGTTGTTGTCGACAGATACTACGGCTTCAAATTCGAGAGATTCTAGTGGCGGACGTGGTAATATCCATGTACATTGGAAAAGTAACAAACGTGCTATAGTGCTGGCGCAAATTGATGCGGATGCAACGACCACACATGATGATATACTCGAAGAGGAGGTGCAGCAATCGCTCGAACAGTTGGATGAATGTCTAGCGCAGTTTGAGGAGAATAAAGATAGATTCGATAAAGATTTTACTGTCGCAATGGTAGATGAAGCACAGCATGATGAAGATGTTGTTTTCGGCGATGCTGTTATGCAATCTGAAGACGTATCGAAAATCGATAGCTTAAATCTTTTCAAAATGGAGTAAAATACAGTGGAGTGCACACAAATTTGGAGAAAAAATAATAGTACATTTTTCTATTTCATAAGTTTATAAATTATTGTACATCAACTAAATACAAGTATATGTAGCAAGATCTATTACGGTCGGGCGGACTTTTTCTCGGCCCTTCAAATCGTATATTGACGAAAAAAAAAGAAGAACATTGTTCACGGATCAGTAGGTTCATAGTAAGTAAAAAAAAAAGAAGCTTAACGATTTCGAAAAAAAGAAACACATGGTTCTCTGTTCCCATGATGCTAAAGTTAGGAACAAATATAAAAAGCTATTTGAAGGAAAGGAAGAACATGGTTCTGGAGGCCCCCAACCGAGGAACTTGTTTCTTACAGGGCATTTCTTATATGTACAAATTACCATCCTTCTATCTTAAATAATTCGTAAGACAGATCCTAACATTGTTCAGTAATATTCCATTAAAATTTCATGAAAATTAGTCGGCTGTTACTCCCACTCTTGTTCTTCTATGGAGAGCGTAGATATGGTTTTCTCATGCTGAAGATTGCGTCAAATATGATGAATTTTTTTTTTTTTTTTTTTTTGCTTTTTACTTCAATAAAATTATTCAGTTCTAACAAAATCGTGACTTTCTTTGCTACATATATCTACATGATGTACCAAAAAAAATTGGCATTACAATGCAGAATTTTGACAACACCATGTGTTTTCTTTAAATATTTTCTTAGTATCCAAGCGTGACAGCCAGTGACATTTTCTAGAGAGGATTGACTCAAAATGTTGCAAAAAACCACTCGAGAGTTTGGGAGATATTTAGAATCATTGGGCTCCTTTAACAGAATATTCGATCCTTACAAAGGTCTTGAGAATTGAGGCGGAAACATGGTATTTTAGGTAGTCACCTAATTTATTTATATTCTAGTGCCAAGTATTGTTTATTGCAGCGCACATTCCAAAAACCCGTTGGAACATGTATAATCCACATTATCCATCCCAGGATTGATCAAGTGGCATATCTTCACTACAATTCTTTGGGACTAATTCCATACTACAATGCAATGGAAAATGCAATCAGTTACTGGAATATCGTCTTTTTGGTGTCATTTTCTGTAGAGGATTGGCTTAAAATGGCATAAAAAACAACAGCAGAGAGTTAGATATAGTCTCACTCATTGTGATTCCGTAACAGAAGAAGTATTCCTTAAAATAATCGTGGGAATTGAGGCGGTTAGATGGTTTTTCAGGAAGTCATCGGTTTTGGACTTATTTTAGTGCCAACTATTGCTGTCTATTTTACCACAGTCCTTCCCAGAATTGATCAATTGCAATGGTATAGCGAAAGAGTTGGGTTTTAGTGTTATTTTATAGAGAAATTGAAACGAAAACCAAGTAGACAACAATGAGGAAAAATACCATATATATATGAGCAAAAGATACGAAAACTCTGGACTCAAAAATGACAAAGCACCAAAAGTTCGGCAAAAGTAATGTATGTATTTATCTATATTTTTATGGTGTTTTGAATTGTTTCTCTTTACACAAAAAGGGCATGTCATGCGTAAATGGTGAATATACTCAATGCATGCATTTTTAAAATGTTTTCCTATATCGATTCTGTATCTATATACATATACAAAACAAAGTCGTGTTAGGTAGAATTTAATGATCTCTGATTTGTTGAATTCGTCAAATATACCTATATATTAATGGGGTCGAGGAGGGCATGGGAAAGGGGGCAGAGAGAAATGGAGTCAAAGGAAGGTAGGGAAAAGGGCAGGAAAATAAGTGGTATGAGTCGGGGTGGTAGGGGAAGAGTTGGTAGAAGAAGAGATGGTAGGGGAAGAGGTGGTAGGGAAAGGGGCATAGAGAAGAGGTGGTATAGGAAAGGGAGTTAGGGGAATGGGGGAAGGGAAAGCGAAGTGTTGCGAAAGGGTTAGGAAGGGAAGTGGGGCAGGGGCATGGGCATGGGAATTAGAATTAGAATTGGTGGCAGGGGAAAGATGATAATTAAAGTGGGCAGGCGGAAAAGGGGTAGGGGAATGGGAGGTAGGGTAAGGGATCATTGGGAAGGAGCGGAAAAGATAGGAGGGGCAGGGGAAATGGCAGCAACGCGCTGGTTATCATTTAAGAAAGAGGAATGAAATGTTGTATACATGTTAATTGGTATCGAAGGGGCAGGGAGAAGGGGTTATAAGCTAACGTGAATTAGGAGAAGGGTGCGGGGGAATGGGGTCATTAAATAGCTTTATAAAATACACAATGCTCACAGTTTGCTATGATAATGCAGCACTCTGGTCAATAGGCAACCCTAGCCAAATTGTCATAATGATTTACACAGTTGTTTTACATAAATTGACTCTAAAAATGCCGAGGTATACAAGGTTTACCAGTTTCTGTGTTTAAAGGTATACCCCTAATATTAATTAATTAATTATTTATTAATATACAATCTTTGATTATATACAGAATGTGCATAAACTTACAACCGAAAGATTGAACCTTAATTATTTATTGTAATATGTTCAGCAGCTACTAAGTTGCTATAAATTATAAAAAGTAACCTTCTGATTTTATTGTTTGTCCACTACTACATAAAAATTTAAACAATTTATATGAATTTTGCGCTTCAATAAAATTCGCGTACAATTCAAAATGACCGCCAACATGGCACATGAAAATCTTGCAGCAACTCTGCGTTTTGATGCATCCCTGCGCATATACATAAATCAGCTGTTATCGCGCTACAACAACAACAAGAACAGACGACATCAACGATAGCAGAAAACGAGCAAATCTGCGAATAACACGTAAACCGTGCCGCCGCACACTTTATAGACGCAGTACTTAGCAGATTATCGTATACATATAGAATTGTAGCAAACATTTTATGGCATATAAACAAATAAATAAAAAATAACTAAATTAAATTAATTTACAACAAAAAGCACAATGCGCTGCCACACTCTACTCGTAACTTTTGTGTCTATACTCGCATTTAGCAACAATGTCGAAGCCGCGGATAAACCACCAACAAAAGCTTTTAACTCCTCGCCCAAGGAGCAAAAGGAAAAAACAACAAAACTGCCACCATGCAAAGCATGCACGGTGCTAGTCGAATCCTTTGCACTTGGCATGGAGAAAACTAAGCGTGGCAAGCATGCCGGCGGTGATGCTGCCTGGGAAGAGGAGAAGCTGCGTTCGTACAAAACGAGTGAAGTGCGGCTGGTGGAGATACAGGAGCAGCTATGCGATGATGTTAAACGCGGACAGGACCAGTGTCATACGCTGGCCAATGATCATGAAGCATTGCTGGAGGATTGGTTTGTGCACAAACAATTGGCACAACCAGATTTACACAGTTGGCTGTGCATTGAACAGCTTACTGTCTGCTGCGCCGCTGAGCACTACGGACCGGAGTGTAAGCGCTGCAGCGGTTGTAGTGGCAATGGTAAGTAGCATTACTTGTACATTAGTGTCCCATCTGTTTCTCAAAACTCCATTTCATACTTGTACACCTACACATATTACGTTTTTTTTTAATCTAAGCTTTAAACTCACTCTTTTAGGCAAATGCAAGGGCGCCGGTACACGTAAAGGCAATGGTAAATGCGCCTGCGATGACGGTTACGATGGCGTAGACTGCAATGAATGCGCACTACAATACTACGAATCATTTCGTGACAACTCAAAGCTGCTCTGCACGCAATGCCACAGCGCTTGCGGTGAAGGTGGCTGCACAGGCGCTGGACCCAAAAACTGTCGCAAATGTAAAGATGGCTGGCGCATGGATTCCGAAACTGGTTGCCATGATATCAATGAATGCATTGATCTGCCGCGTGCCTGCAAGCCACAGCAATTCTGTGTTAACAATGAAGGCGCCTACGCTTGCTTGGAATGCGATCGTTCATGTAATGGCTGTGAGGGTGATGGTCCGGATATGTGCAAAAAATGCGCCGATGGTTTTAAGCTAAAGGATAACAAGTGCCAAGGTAAGTTTGCACTACAAACACTTTCTAAGCTCACTTTTACTACTTTCATATCCAATTTTTTTTTTTTTTTTTGCCTACTGCAAAACATCTATGTACTCCATTTTATAGATGATTCTTCCGAACAACGAGATTCGTACGTCAATATTACACGCTTCCTTACCTACTTCGGTCTGTGTGTTGCTACATGTGTTATCTTTCAAAGCTCCACACACATTGCCTACATTGTGGGTGCAGCTGTTTCCATCTATATAGCTGCCTCAGAATATTGGCTAAATTCGGCGCCACAAGCGGGTCTCAAACCCGAAATCGATACAAAAGAATTAGAAGAAATGATTATGAAATCTTTATAAATACAAAATATTCCAAAAGTAACAAAACAAAAAGAAATCCATGCGCAAAACTCTATTGAGCAACAAATTTATTCTGTGAATAAGTAACTACTCGTAGAAGAAGCAAAGACATCATATAAACTTCGACGGCTTTGTTGTAGTATTATTTTGAAGTATTTAAATTAAATGCACTCGATTTCATTTTGCAGCGCAACAAGATGATGCTGATGAGGCACAGGAAGCAGAGTATACTGCGACTTCAAATAAGCTGGAAGATCCTGAAGCTTCATTGGACAGGATGGAAGCGCAGCGGGATGAGTTGTAGCGCACACTCTGTAATAAATACCTTAGTCAAATTTAGTTTTTAAAATATTAGTAGAAATTATTGCCAAATGTTTATTCAGTTTTATTAATTACACAAAAAGTGAGTATGTTCAGAGAATTTAATTTATATTTTATAAGAAAAAAGTAATAATTTGTTTTGAGAAAAGATCAAACGAAAAATGCGCTGATTAAACTTTTGTAAAACGTAAAAATCTAAAAAAATGGTTTCTATTTACGAGTAGAATATCCGGCAAGGAGACACTCTTGACGTTACATTTAATACTTACATTAGAAAGAAAATTGTTTATTAAACTGAAAAAGAAACCAAAAATGCTTTTGTGTTATACTTCTCTATCCTAATGATAAACTGGATCACAGAATTGTTGACAAACTTTTGAAGGCTTAAGAAAAATCATAAAGTATTCGACAAATGCTCAACAATGTTAAATATATTGACTCTCATTAGATGTGCGATCGCTTAGTCGTCTCCAAGCTGAAACTCAGTTTCGTTTTGGATGTTTGTCCGAAAAGTAATTTCGGTGTAACACATTAAAAGGTTTCAATGTAGGCTTCGTCTGAGTCGTACATCCTTCTGTTGTAAACTGAATAAAAAATCGAAATCATGTCACGCTAGACTTTATTCATAGGAATAATAATTATATATTAGGGTTTTCAGTAGGATTCTTGACTGTTGTTTTCTCATAGACTTTGTTTCTATATATTTTGATGCATTGCTACAAATAGTGACAACCATTTATTTTCTAAAGAATCGTTCTAGAGATATTATAAAAAAACTGTTTTTTTTTTTACACTTATTTCCATCCCAAATAGCTTTATAGGTGTTAAAATGGGCTTCTTATTCTAACCCCAGGAAGACCTGGCAAGCGCGTTCAATTCTTTGACAATCTAAACAGGGCATCGAACTACTGAACTGTCGGAATATTCAAAAGACAGTTTCCATGTAACGACAACATGGCAGTCGGAATATACACACTGCTCGTCTTGAATTAATTTCAGATCTTATGTTGCTATGTAGGAGTAGCAGTAGTTTTCCCTGTCTTTTGTCCTCGCTATTCTCCCAAAATACTTTGGTTTTGTAATCTCGACACTCTTTACTGGCACTCTGCGTGTTCCCGGTCCTAAATCGCAAAAGGGCTCTGGACCATTAATGAAAGTGGCTGCCCCCTTTTTTGATAAGTTATCTGCTTCGTTTAATAGTGTAACCACGTGGCTAGGCATCCAGTACAGAGTAAACATGTTTAGTCTACCTATGGTGTTTAGTTTTTCAAGGCAGTCTAAGACTAACTTAGACTTTATAACAGTTAAATTAAATACTCTGATAACCGCCTGACTGTCGAACATCGAATATTTTGGTTTCTGTAACACAAGTTTGCATAGAATTCAAATTTACATAGCGATTCGAAGTAGCTTTTACGAAGTTTGAATACACCTGCGCCAGTTACTTCCTTGACAAGTCATCTGTAAATCAGCTTAATTCTCCTCGTTTAATATTATTTAATATTTCCATTTGCCTTTCACTTCACTTCATTCCAAGTTTGTAGGGTACAGTAGTAGAGGGTGAACATCTGTCAGATGATTTCTCGATCCAGCCATGTCCGTCTGTCTGTTGTTGCTCATTTTTTGGGGACCAATTTTTAAGCTATCCAGTTGAAATTTTGCACATACACTTCTTCTTATTGCAGTTTAATAGAGTAGCCCCCATACAAACCCACCGCCCACTTTTGACTTTTTGTATGAAAAACTTTTTTGTAGTCAATATCAACTTAATGATTGATATAGCAACTTCTAGTGGCCGGATACTTGACATTAATGTTAGGCCCCGTCCACTATTTGGGATACCCCCATACAAACCTACAGCCAACTTTTGACTTTTTGTAGGAAAACTTCTTTATTAAAGTCAATATTAGGTTGAAATGCAATGTGGTGCCTTTTTATGGTCAGCTGCTTAACATACATAGACAATTGGGCGTGGCCCGCGCACTTTTTGGGGTAGTCCCATACAAACCCACAGCTCAATTTTATGCATTTGTATGATAAACGTCAATATCAACTTGGAATTCAATTGTATTACAGAAACTTTTGGCACTAAATGTCCAGATTTCATGCATACAAGAAAACTAAACTTTATGTATGAAATTGCGAGATTTTGAATGGAAAGGGATTTCTGTAACATCCCCGAATAAATTAAATAAAAAGCTTATACAAATTAAACACATTTTCATGTTACAAGATTTATCACATTTATTTCAAAATTAGTTTTTGGTTTCATTTGAATCAAATCACAAAAAATATAATTATATCTCACTTATTTTTAGATACCGGCTGCAAAGTAAACCCGTAGCAAATATTGAGAAAATCTTGTGTTAGTTATAAGAATAAACTTGAATCGGATGCTGGCTGTGCATCAGATTCAAATTTTGACTGTTAGTTTTTTTTTTTTTTAATACTATTTACAATGGAAATGTGTGGAAATCTAAGGTGGTGTGCATATGAAGAGCCTAAATACTGCTGAAATGTGCTAGGAAATAAATAACAATGTAATTTAAATACAATAAACATTAATAAAAAGCTCACTCAAAGTAGTAGTAGTAGTAATAGTAGTAGTAGAAGGAATGAATGCTTGTTTATAGCTTTGCTGAGATAAGTACAGAAAAAATCCATCACCAAATATGTATATGTACTTGTATATAGTATCTGTAGTATACATAAATACTTTCCTTTGTGCCTAACATTATAAATACAATAAAGAATTTCATTAAAATATAAAATCTTTAACTAGCTTCTTTTGCGCCCAACAAAGATCCGAGTTCGGATTATCATTGTCAACCTGACTTAAGATTTGGCCACACAGTTTTCAAACGTCCCATACTAATCACTAAAACTTTTATGCTTATCGTTGTCTTCGTATAAACCACTTTTTTATATATCGTATATCGCTACTACTTCTAATAAACTTACAATTTCCTGTACAATTTAAGAGCGCGTTGTCATAGTACTTTGACTTGTGCTCGCGGACATACCCAGTTCTTCATCTGATTCGTCCGAATCCAGCGGACTAACACGTATGGCCTGATACCATTTGTTAGTTAAATCCGCCATTTGTGATTTACACTCATGCAGCTCCTGACTGTTGAAGCGTCGCGTAAAGAATGGTATAAAATATTTACGATCCAAACGTCCGAAACCGGCAATGCGTGTCTGTGCAAAAGAGACATCCTCCTCCTCCGTTAGCTCCGAGAGATGCTCCGAATCGATAGCCTGTCCCCATTCACGTGTCTTCGATAGTGATATTGATTTAGAACGTTTGCGTGCTGTGCCACGTCGTTGCGTGTGCGTTGTGGAACTGTTACGTCCGCTGCGTGTACGACGCTTTTTACCGGGTTTCAAATACTTCAACAGCGGCATAGTAGAACCACCGAAAACAAGCGTTGTAAAGAGCACAATTATAAGTGTAGTGGTAATGATGACACGACGTGTTTCCACGCTCGACAATTCCAAATGCAATGACAGCGCATAGGATATGGCGCCGCGCAAACCAGAGAACCACATAATAAATTGCATCTTATTATTGATTTTATGCTCGCGAAATTTATTTACCAAAAATGCCAACGGAAATATATTGCATGCGCGTCCAATCAAACAGAGCACAATAGCCCAAATGACAAACGACAACTCCACTTGATGCTTAAACGAAAATATGGCCAAGCCAAGATACGCAAAGACGCACGTTTCCGCAATGAAGGCCAGCGTGCGCATAGTTTGTTGCATGGTTATTTGCGTCACAGTGGATAGATTGAAATGCGTATAGTGTGACATGACAATGCCACAAAATAGTATAGCCATAATGCCACTCAAATGTATGCCTTCGGCGAGCACATATGGCGCATAGGTAAACATTAACATCATGGCAAATTCCAGCGATGGATGTTTGCGTAAATCGATGTGTTTCAACAGCAGCGCGGATATGAGTGCAAAGATTACGCCAATTCCGGCAGAAGCAAAAAACATTTCACAGAACGTTTTCAGCGCAGAGATAACAGCTTCACCGGTAGTACCGTGCGCGTAATCATTGCTGTGTGCCGATTGTGTGATCGAAGCGGTAAGTACAATGGAAATAGCATCGTTGAGTATGCTCTCGCCGAAGACCAACATGTTTAGTATGGGATCAACATCGAGCGCATGAAAAATTGCAACAGTAGCAACGGGATCCACAGCCGAAATGAGCGAACCAAATGCAAAGGATTCGGAGAAGTTTAACCTAAATGAGTGTAAATTAAAAAAAAAAAAAAAAACAAATTTATAAACTTTATGTATTGATATTAATATTAGTGGGTGTTTGAATTAGTTCTTAGCGTTTCCTAAGTGAATAGGAAAAAAGTGGATAAAATATTTTTGTGGGATGTTCTTCTCCATAACTTTAACATTAAAAAAAGTGCTGCCGAAAGCCAATGAATTTTTGTGGAAATTTATGGAAATTTATACGCTCTAGCTTAGCCAACGTGCCGGAATTGAGTGGATTTGAGCTGGAAGACCAAGAATGAGTTGGGCAGCAGAAAAAGACGTGAAAAGGCGTATTTTCAACAGTGAACTGCAGCTTGAAAGGCAGAAAAGGAAGTATTGTGACTGGTGATGAAAATTGGATAGACAATCCCAAAAGCAAAAGTCATAAGTTAAAACCGGCCAACCATCATTAACAACGGCGAAGCCAAATATCCAAGAAGCTCATGCTCTGTATTTGGTGGAATGAAAAACAACAAAGCAAGCCCGTAGAGAGGGGCGGTGAAAGGGGTAAATTACCTCATGTAAAAATAGGGGTCCTTAATTTTTCGCTAGAGTGCCCTGTTCACCAGAGATTGCTTCTTCCGATTAATTGTTCCGATCGAATAGATTAAGTCTGTCTGTGCAGCACTCTCATAATTACGTTGAAACCAAAAATTTACGAAAAAAAAACGGGAATAACGCTACAGTCGAGTGTAGTCGACGTCTAAACACCCTGTATCTAAGGCTTCTTACCTGTTTAAGGATCCTTATCTTTATATATAACATTTTGTTGTCCGTTTCTTCCTAATTCTTCTCCTCCTAAATGCCTTGGCCGATATTGAAGAAATTTTCCATTTTTTTACTTATGGTGTTACATGTATGGCTCTCAGCTACATTTGGACCATCTAGGTGGCGCTGTTTTCGAGATGCAGCATTTTTTTTTTTATATTAAGGAAATGAGAACGGGGCTGGACCCATATGGCAAAATTCTTTTTAAATATTCGTAATATTAGTAAGAAGGTTTTCAGATACAGAAAAATTGGAAAATGAAGCGCAGCATCTTCATTTTGTACATCATTACGGGGCCAGCTAGTATGAACTATAGATTCTATTATTTAGAGGTCCTATCGGGATATTAGTATTAATTAAAAATAAAAACAACAAATTTTCAATTTTCAACAAAAAGAAGAAATAGGGTAGGGGGAGGATTGAAAGGTGCTGTACCTTGAAGTGGTTTGATCTGGGCCTATATGGAATATTTTGGATTTCTAGCTTAATAAAGATGAAAAACAAAACAATTACGACCAAAAACTTTAAAGTGGAGAGCCAGTTTATATGGGGCTACCCCATATAGTTGTTTGTTCTGACCCTATGCAGTATAATTTACATAAGATACACCAATTTGGCGTTTCACGAGAGTCTAAATATTTAAAGTTGTAGTCCCTATTTTTTATAGTCTCCCAATTCTATTTGTTAAAACAGACGGACAAGTATACTTGTATATCAACTCGTCTTCCGATGCTGATCATGAATATATATAGTTGATAGAGTCTGCCTCGCCTCCTCCTGTCTGGCATACATTTACACAAACTTGAACACGAACCCTTTACGCAATGGGTAGGGCTGTCGAGCAAAACTACATGGAAATATGAATACTATTTTAAAAAAATTGAACGCTACAAATTAAATCAAACACCCAATAACATGTATTTATACATATATATATATATATATATATATATATATATATATATATATATATATATATATATATATATATATATATTTAGCTTTACTTACCTATATGCCACATCGGCCAAACCCAGCAAATATATGCCAGCGCCTATAACAAGCGCCGATATGGTTGTACCAAATATAGCAAATACCAATATGGAGCCAATATTCTGAAAGAAATTACCCTTATGCAGATTATAGCCCGACTCAAAGATTATGGGCGGCAGTAAGACCAGAAAGAAACCTGTCGGCGAAAAGACTTCTTCACGTTTCCAACTGTCATTCTCGCCGGACATGATCTTTAGCGCAAGCCCAATCAGTGCACCCAGAAATACAACAACAATGCTTTCCGGCAGATATTGAAAGCCTGTTTGCAGCATCGAATGTATTAACAATATGCCCATACAGATAATACAGATGACAAAGAATAAGGAGAGTGATGAATTATGCTCCTGTTCGACAGCATGTTGATCAGGTAGCGGTGGATCGGTTACGGCGTTTGTTGTATTTTGCGTGGCATTAACGCTGACGACTACGCCTGCGGCCGTAGCAGCTGTTGTTTGGTTTGACGTAGTATTCGTGTTGTTGTTGTTGGGTATATCGCCGAAGGAGGAGGACGAGGAGTTGGTGTTGACTGCATTAGTTAAATTGCTTGTTTTGTTGCTTGCATTTAATGTTATTATTGTTGCTGCTGCGCCTTGTTTAGCCGTAGAAATGTGCTTTTCATTATTAATATTATTAATTGTTGTATCCACTTCTGCTGCTGCTGCTATTTGCGCTGCAAAAATGCAAAATAACGCCACCCCGAGTAGAGCGCGCACAATTGCAATTTCATTTTGCTACTTTTCGCTTTCGCATTTAACTAAATTAAAAACTAAAGTTTTATCGCCTTGACTTTTTTTTTTTTGCTTTTTATGTGGCTGCGTTCCCTTCACCACCAATTTTTTTTTTTTATTGTATGGAATTTTACAACAAAAACACGTCATAAGGCAAAACAGCTGTTCGCAATGAATGCTTCATTTGGAAGAAGAAGCATAGAGTTCGAAATTCGAAATCGTTGGCGCCAATGTAGTTATTTAAAAAAATATATAGCAAACAACTTATTTTTTTGTATAGTCTTCACATAAGAGTGTGAATACTATTAAATTTAATCACAATGTTTGCAACGCCCTAAGGAAAGCATCGAAGACAATATAAAATATTCGACAAGACGAGTTGATCTAGACATGTCTGTCTGTCTGTCTGTATGTACGTTACAATTCGCCCTACTCCCTCAAATCAATGAAATATTGGTTTGAAAATTGGTATGGACCAGAAGCAATTTAAGTTCGAAAATTACTGCTGTTTATCTAATAATATTTTGTAAAAACTGAAGTAGAATCCAGCTTTGCCAGCTAAGCCGCAATCAAGATCAAGATCACAGTGATCTTTATAAGATCGTGTTTGCTTCAATGTTTGAGATTGGCTATTATTGCAGACAGAGATAATAACGGGTGATTTAGTAGTTTTTTTTTTTTAATTTTAAATAAAATACTTAAAATAGAATTGAATGTCAGAATCTATATTATGACCCGAAAGAATCATCACTGACATTTACGACAAATGTTGGCCGCGACTACGCTGCATATGGTCCATTAGCATTAGTACCGATATCTCGCGAAATACTAGAGTAATATTGGCTTTCAAGTCTTGAATCGTAGCTGGCTTATCGACGAAGACTTAAGACTTCACATAACCCCAAAGATAAAAATCCAAAAGTGTGATATCACACGATACAGGCGGTCAGTTGACAGGTTTCAAACGCGAAAAAAATGTATTTCTCAATATAGCCACTATTTCGAGCACTGTGTGTGACGTTGTGCTGAAACAAAATGTCAGGCTTTAATTTCAGGCAACAAAAAGTCCATTATCATGGTGCGGTAGCGCTCGCCACTTATTATTATGTTCTGTCCTGGCTCATTTTTAAATAAATACGGATCGATGATTTCACCTGCCCATGAAACACACCAAACAGTGCATTTTTGTGGATGTTACGGTAGTTCGAGAATCTCTTCGGGTTGCTCACCAGCTCAAATGCGGTAATTTTCAAAGAACGCTGATTTTCGTAACACAGCTGAGTAATTTAGAGACGTTGTTACTGTGTGATTCTTTCCATGATGAATTGTCAAACAATATGAATAAAAATAAGATGGCAGTATGACACAAGTAACGCGTGCTCTGTGCAAAAACAAAAACACTAAATGAATCACCCATTATGTCGTCAGTAAATGACCATAATTGCGTCTGTGTAAACGATGAGTCTAGCTGTGACCATGAAGACGGTGAGGCAGTTGTTGTGAGCCAACAATCGATCGTTGTAGCGGTTGCTGTAGAACGAGAACTGCTTTTCAACTTCCACCAGTTGCAGCTCCCTATGAAGTACCGAGTTTCGGAATTAACGTATGCAGCCAGTTATTCGTACAATAGCATAATTGTGCAAAACTTGCATCTTTTTGCAATTGCTATATGAGACCATGCCCCATAGTATATATATGCCGTATCGCCACATGGGAGCTAAGACTCACGAGAGTCAGTCTTCTGTCAAGAATAATATCGAGATACGGCGTCTCATCCTCTTGTATGAGGACAGAACCATTCAGTTTCAGAACTCGTTATAACGTAAACTATACTTTCACTGTTTTTAGCGAATTGAGCTTAACGTTCCAACTCATTGCCCAGTAAGCGAGTCCAGGACCTCCTGAATTGCAACTGCGGCTATTGAAGATGAGAGTTTACTACGATGCGAGTTTAGCTTGATGAAGACATCATCTGCATTGACATCTCTCTATGCTTACCGGGGTTCCAATCTAAATTCGACAGCATCGGCTGTAGGCATGGATTAGGCCAAAGTAGAGCGAAGGCGTGACGTTGCAAGTACCCCGAAGTGCCATATTCGTTCAAAAGTTTAATCGATATTTACAAAGACAGCGTTACAATACATTTTTTGCTCAAAGGCCTTCAGAGCATGGTTTAGGACTCTTTAAAGCTGCTTAGTAGTACCACGGCCAGCGCGAAATCCAAACCAATTCAAAATCCAAATTCTCAATACTGGCGGCGCTTAGTCTTTGCCATACCTTCGATAGCGAGGGCAGGAGACTGGTCGGCCGGTAAGATTCCTGATCCAAACAACTTCATCTTCAATTTCCACTTGCTTAGTTGTCTGTAATTGTATTTAATTAATAATTAAGTATATAATGTATTTCTTTATTCAGAATTTATGCCAATTCATGCACTGACCTACGCTGATAACATTTTTCTTTTTTCATTTCATTTCAGTGAAATTTATTTTCATATTGTCTATTTTCATTATCAACTTTTGAGGGACTTCTAGTAAATGCTTTCAAAAACGAAAATATTGATAACAGACTCAACTAGTCACGCGACGCCGGTTTAATCTGTACAAATTTTATTTATTTTTTGCTTGTCACCAAAAACACAATTTTCAAAAATGGCGTCTTGTTTTTTCCCTAAAAGTTAATAAACTTTTACGCAACAACAAGGAACATTGACGTAGTTCCAAAATTTGTTTCTTTAAATATTCATATAAATTCAAAAATTGTGTACATGCCGACTATGTATACAGTGTGTTCAGAAAACTTCTCACCAAACTGAGTGTGTTCAGAAAACTTCTCACCAAACTGATAAACACTATAACCCTTCGAAAATTTTATGATTGGATTATAAAAATAGCACAGAAAACAAAAAAGTAAAACGCATACTTCGATTCAAATTAAAAAAAAAAAAGCTTTCTAACAAAAAAAAAATAGTTTTCAAAATATTCAAAAATGTCTTAGTTTTAAACTGGTATATCTCGAAAACGGTACCATTTAGGCAAATGACGTAAGAACTAAAAGCATACCTCTTGACCTTAGCTATTTCGTGGTTAAGCTCACGATAAGTTCTCTGCACACCCTGTATATTTTGAATGTGTTTGTTTATGTATTCTAATGTATATAACAGCACACGCCATGTGGGGTGCTCAAAAGGTCAATATTCTAAGTCATCATCAATTGTCAATAGATAATGTCGCAACAGCTTGTTTTCGTAGCTTTTTCAAGTTTTAAAAATTTGAATTTCTTTTCTTTCTCAAATGTAAAGAACGCAAGTGCCTGCCTTGATCTTGAGCGACCCTCAACGATTATTATAGCTGAACACATAAGTCAACCATTTAAAGCTATTTTGCTTAAGTA
This sequence comes from Leucophenga montana, assembly GCA_035044765.1. Classification (NCBI taxonomy): domain Eukaryota; kingdom Metazoa; phylum Arthropoda; class Insecta; order Diptera; family Drosophilidae; genus Leucophenga; species Leucophenga montana. Next base: position 1,867,982 of record JAWNNQ010001644.1, on the reverse strand, counting down.
AATTTTGACAACTGTTTTTTTTTTGCCAGATTTTTAATAATTAAATGTGCAATTAAATGTGCAATCTGGTCATGTCTCATTTAAACTGCTTCATTAGACAAGCCGTCTGCAGAGGAAGTTTACGTTTTGCTCCACCCATCTTGTTTGAATATTTGCGCCTTTTGTTTGTTGCATTATCAATAAATTAATACGAAATTGAAAATTTATTTTTGTAAATGATTGAAACTCACGTAATGATTAACAAATTTCATATCAGTTGCTCAATATCATTTTTATTTATATTAAAAACAAAGCTTAAACAGAAATTCGTAGAAATATATTGGATTATTAGATTCTTAGTAATAGAATGTAGACTGTGTTATGCTCTGCTTTTTTTTAAATATATAGTAAAGCGGGTGTAGAATATTAAATTTAAACTTTGCTTAAATTACACACGCCTAAATTCAATTTTTGTTTAATTTACTGCATCAAAACTAATAATATTTTGAACAGTGAAACTTTAGAACCAATATGCTATATAAAACCAAGCTTACTCGTACTGTTTTTTATAATTTTTAATATATTAAACCTTGGCATATGTATTTCGAATAAAAATTTTTAAAAAGTCATGTACTTTTAATGATTATAATTCTTAAAGAAGATTTCATATTCTAATGCATTCCTCAGATATTGTTAAGAAATATCAAAGCTCTTTCATTAAAGCATAGAAAAAAATTTTAAAATGTTGAAAAAATTTGCATGTCACAACTTAGGAGCTGATAAAGTGTCATATTCTGACCCGAAACGACGTTGTCGTCACTTCAACTCTGCTAACATGTGTGTTTGTGTTTTGCTTATTTTATTAATAAATATGTTTACATGACTATTCAAAATTAATAATGATTCTCATGAAAGCAACAACATAAAGCTAGCGATATGCGAAAGCACTAAAATATCCGAAACAACAAAAAGGATCCCATTTCAAGCTACAAATTTTTATGTAATATAGTTTTTCTGAATTCAGACTTTATGCGGTATAAAGGGATTTTTATTTCAGTGTTATTATTTCTAATATTTTCAATCAGAAATTTACATTTATCTATTCGTTTATTAACCTAAGAATACGATTTAACAATTAAAAATCCATAAAAAAAATATAGGTGGTCCACAGATTAAGTCTTCGGTATAGCTTCGAATTTCATACTTCCAAGTAAAAAAGAAACGGTAGAAAAAAAAAGTTACACTAACTTTCCATATCGAAACTTCTGAATACCCTCCTAGTACAAGAGTTTCTAAAAATCGTATTCCAATAAAAAGCACTCGTAAAATGTTTTATGGTTCTAATACATTTCATGCGTTCACTATTCAAAATACATAATATACAGTTTCAAAAATTTCCATATTTAATTAAAAATTTTACTCGGCTGTTTAAATGTCAGATAGGCAGATAGCAGAAATGAGAAATTTACTATGGGTACATTTTAAATTTACTATGGGTACACTTTAAATTTCATTTTCATTGCTGTTACAGTAAGAGACATTATTTCACACATATTTTTGATAAAGATACTTAAGGCAAGTCAAAAGTATAAATTTTAGGCAGCAAACTAAAGTCTGACTTGTTTTGTTATTTTGGATTGAGTTTGAAAAATGTAAAAATGGCGTTTATATAGCAGTTAATGTTGCACAAATCTGAATCGAATTTAAAGTTTAAAATAGTTGAATTGAATATGGAAATATTTATTTATCACTACGTAACATATTTGAATTAAATATGAATATTATTTAAATTAAATATGCATAATATGGTAGTTAAGTTAAGTATGGAGCATGTTGGAGTTAAATATGGTCACACAAATACATACGCCCTTTATTTAATTATAAAAAAGTTTTTAAATCAACTATGTTAATGATAGATTCAAATTTAAAGTGCAGACACTTTATATTAAACATTTCACCCTTTGGTGCAAAATCCTAGTAAAAATAGTTAAATCTATGTGTAAATAGTTAAATTTGCAAAGTTTTGTTCCTGTTGCTACGTACAGAAGCAGATCAAGAAGGCTTTCATGGAAGAAACTCTTAAAAAAATATTATTGTGAGCGTGTCATCCAAATTTGTATAGATTTGATTTGCATACATATTATGAAAATCTACAAGTCTAAGTTTGAAGCCTCTCTCTTATATAGTTTCCGAGATCTCGTAGTTGAATCATACAAACTTAAATACGATATTAATTGCACTAAATTACCAAATAAGTGCTTAACAAAACGTTATTATATTGATTATGTATATACATAAATGCAGCAGTAGTGAAATACAGTGATGAAATACATATGTATATAGATTTTGTACTTTGTCATATTTTAATTTAAGGATTGCTACTTTCATAATGAGCGTCTATAAATTCCAAACTATATTCAAATAATTATGCACACACAATTAGTTCGTTCGTAGCGCATGCAATATTGATAACGCTGCTAATCTTTTTTATTTTAGACTGCTGTATCATTTTTCCGCATCAACTCAGCATCACGCTTGTCATTGTAGTTGAATCTATAAATCTCAGGCAAAATTCGAAACCGGCAACAGTTTGCAGTTGTACTGCACCGAGAGCGTGTGAAACAAGTAAGTGTGCTAACAAGTAGAAAAACAAATAGAAAATCAAATAAATGTGGCACCGCTATTTTGTGGAAAAAAAATATTGAATAATTGAATAAATTAAACATTTAAATACGTATCCTGCACAGCTGAAATGAGAAGAGATGCTGCAGCCCTTTAAATTGCTGCTGCTGCTTCTTACGCTTATTATGCAGAAGTTGCAGCGCAGCACGGTGAATGACAAACAAAAGCCAATAAGTAAAATTAGTAATAAAACAGCTGACTGGCTAATGCGCTCTTTTGAAAACGTGTGTGCACGGAATTATACGTATAAAAATATATACAATATAAAATATACATATATAAAGCATATAGCAAGAAGACATAACTTGCTGCGGTGGTATGTACTAAAAACTAAGAGCGTTTAGCTTAGCTTAATTGTTACTCTTCGCTACGTGCGAAGTGCTCTTTGGCATGAACGCCGCGCGGCTTCGCTTCGCAGTATAAAATAACTCAAAAGAACGCAACTCGAACGCTCTTTCACCACAGAACCGTCGCTGAGGAAGGACGTCGTCGTAGTTGTCTCGTGTGACCGTGCGCTGCTATAAACGTAAAATCCCAAATTAAAACTGACTGCCTGTCGTCGTCGTTGTTGTTGTTGTTGTTGTTGCAAATAAGTTGGCCAGCAAAAAAAAATTGTATTTATTTGCAAACAAAATAGAGAAATAAACGAAATATTCGCGCAAACTTTTGTGCGGTGTATTTGTGTATTAAAATAAAACAAAAAAAAAAGTAGCAATTTTCACGCAGCATCAATAAGCGTAGAAAAGTAGAAGCAACAAAAAAAAAAAACACGCAGTACTACGCGCGTATTATATAAAAGAAATACATAATAATTAGCAAGAAAAATATATATATTTAGCTAAACGCGTCCCTAGTGCAATATACAAACGTATAAAAATAATAAATAAAAAAACGACAGCAAGTAACAAAGTAATTTTTCATAAGAATTCTTTTGGGGAAAATCGATTAAAAGTTGCCGCCGCAGCTGCTACTGCTGCTGCTGCTGCTTAACGTAGCGGCCGCAAAAAAAAAAAAAAAAAACAACAATCTACAATAATAGTAATAATTTGTTTTTCTTCTTTTTTTTTCTTCTCCGCAGCAATTAAAATCAACTTTAAATTCCAAAATATCCACACAAAACTTAATAAGAAACTAGCAACATGCCACAAACAACTAATGGACACGCGAATGGCTGCAACGGCACCAACGGCAGCAATGGAAACTCATATGACATGGAAGATGGACAGACATTCCTATTCACTTCCGAATCGGTTGGCGAGGGACATCCAGGTGAGTCTAGAACAAATCAAGCAATATACGTATATGTAAATATATATATATATATATACATATATAAAGAAAAGTGCATAGTATATAAAAATACAATGATTCAGTAAAAGTTTAAATCGTCACCGCGTGCACAAATATTTTATTGCATCATAATAATGTAGGAAATTTTGTTTAATATATATGTATGTATGTACATACAGCGCACGTTTTTCTTATATGCTCTTATATTTTAAAAATTTACGCTGCGCTGATTTTAGCCAAATTCAATTCAATGTTGTCTTTCTTTTGTGCCTAACCTAACCAAAATTTGCTTGACGCCGCAACAAAATGGCGACGCTTTATCTGTGCCTCCTAGCACTCCGGCCACCCACAACTGTTTTGAATACTGTTCCACAAAACATATTATCATGCATTCCTTAACGCTGCAATTCAATATTTTTGTTATAATAGCTTAAATCAATGTGTAATTTTAAATACAGATATTATTATACTCTACACACTACAGTGCGCATAGCATTACAATTTTCTTACAAAGTTTGTAACCCATTGGGCAAAAGTGTATATTAAGTCTATTATTATTATTATTATTATTATTATTATTATTATTATTGTAGGACATAATTATAAACTGCGAACTAGAAATATCTATTGTTTTGTCCTTCTTACTTAGATGTCCTGCTCTAGTCCAACTTGTTGAATAAACCTTAGTATTATCCTTAGTTTTATCTACTAACTTATTCAGTTGTTCTTCAGCGACAACGTAACTGCCCAATATTCAAAATCTACTTCTGACTATTGCTTTACATTCTGCAACGAGTCTCTTGCTTATCAAGATCACAAAATCTGCAGGTTTTTTCACAGTCGTCTGTGTCCTGTTAGTATTCCAGCCAGTGTTCTCAACTGGTGTCTTGCTAGTTGGAGCATTATTCTCGCACTTCGCGGGTCGAAACCGCCCTAGGAATATCTTTGTTATTAAGTTTATACAACTGTATGCAGCAGGCAGAAGTAGGCTTGGCAGATACTATAAAGTATATGCTATATATAATTCATTAGTATCATAAGCCGAGTCGATATAGACATGTCCGTTCCATTGAACGAACAGATATCGAAGACTATAAGAGCTAGAAACTTCAATCTGGCATATCTTCAACATATCGTTAATACTTACAAAATATGAAGTCAGATTTGATCAGTTTAAGGGGTAGCCCCCATACAGAAATGCACCCAACTTTAGAGTTTTTGTGCGAATATTTTTTTTCTTTTTAATTTGATGTAATTTTTCATAAATTCTATTAAAATGTACTGCATTTGTCCAGATCGGACCACTAAAAAATGTAATCTCTGCTTCATATAACAAGATAACGCGTACACTGCGTTATTTCTTGTTAAGATATCAATCTGAATAGCCCCCATATATCCAGCCGCCCACTTTTCGGTTTTTGTAAAAAAAAAAAAATTTTATTACAGACAACTTGATCAACTTGAAATTAGATATGGTGGATTCAATTGTACACAAACTTCACAGATTTGTTAATGAATGTGCCCCGCCTATTTTAATTTTTTTCATATATTCATATTTTGTACGAAAAACTTTTTTATTAGAGTCAATATTAAACTGAAATTCGATATGGAGACTTCTTATGGACAGAAACTTTACTTCACATAGTTAGAGGTAGACGCCACAAATTTTGTGATTGTTATAGGTAAAATGTTATTATTTTTTAAACCAAACAACATAAAAAAAACGTAATGAAAGCCCTAATTATTAAAGCATTGAAAGACTTGCTAGTATTTTATTAAATGCTTTTAAAGAGCATTGAAGTTTCGCTTCAACCGAAGTTAACGATTTCTCTTCTTTTGTTATAAATTCTAAAAACAACGTGCAATTTTATATACATACATATGTATATATGTATATAGATATTTATTTTTCTTCTATATTCCGCCGCTCATAAACTTGGCCTATTCAACAGTTACCAGTTGTTCGAAATGTTTAATAAGCATTTGTTTTGAATACATGTTTAACTAGTCCGAGATATAAAACAGACGGCAGGTCACTCTCGCATATAAAGCACGAGCTGTCACCGTCGTCGCCAACGAGTTGGTATTCTATATCTCCAATGCTGGTGTCGATCTAGCTACGTGTATACAATATGTAGCTTTAGTTCTCAGCATGTCGATTTATTGCTTTTAGCGTAATTGTATACATGCAAGTTATGATGATTTAAAAGTTTCTAAACAGATTTTTACTTTCATATCGTGTCTCATAATGTGTGTGACGTCGTGAGTTAAAAGCAGATTTGGCACGATAAACTATTGTATTCACAGTATTATGTTACATTTTTTTTTTTTCATCGTAAACCGTCAGAATGTATATAAACAAAAATAAATCTGTTTATCAGGCTTGTCACAATCGTATGTTTTTTTGAGTCGTATCGACGTAGCGATGTGTTGTAGTAAACATACTAAAAATACCAAAATTTGTGAAAACATGTTTTACAGAACTTAAAAAGAATTTAATCTCATCTCGGTTCTCGGTGAGAAGAATCTCCACTCAACTGATCGAATCCTTCACTTCAATTGGGTAGTTCTGTAAACAGTATATTAAACTAGTTTACACAATAAATAGCTGTTTTCTCATAGACTTTTCTATGTATTTGAGCCGTACATTCAAAAAATGTAACCAAAAAAAAAAAAAAAACAAAAATTGTTTTTAAGCGTTTAGGAGATACCCTCAAAAAACAGTTTTTCTGCTTATATATTTTTAAAATATTACAATTAAGCTATTTTAAATTTGTTTAACAAAAAACAATTAAACATTAAAATCGTCGTGATGAGAAATGTATAATTTTAAGAAATCAACTGCTTGTTGCCAAGCATGTTAAAGGCAAGTTAATTGGAGTGGTAATGCAAAGGCACTATGAAAATATAGGTACAGATATCATTTATTTAATTATAGATTTCGTTTAATTGAGAAAAATTATATTTTGATTAGTATTTTTAAGTTTTATTTTACATCTTAGCAGTATATTTTTCAATAACTTTACAAACTGCATTTAGTTTTTAATCACTGTACCCAAACGGACAAGGGTATAATAAGTTCGTGGGATTGTATGTAACAGGCAGTAGGAGACGTGACAAACTCCATACAATTTATCAATATAGCAAATCTTCGTTCGGTAATATAAAACAACTGATCTTCGGCACTATAAGAGTTAGAGTCTTCAAACTTCGACATTTAGATTCAGCTTGTCCATATTCAGAACGACTTTTAATAAATTTTATAGGTGCCACAATCACAATACGTCTATTTGACTCCTCGTATATGCACATTTTTCAAAACCGTTTAGCTCAGAGAAGAGTTGGTTTCCTTTTCAAATATTTTTAAACTTTTTATTTTAATTTTTTTATAATAATTTTTTTTTATTTTTTTTTTTTTTTTCTATTTTCGAATGCTATGAATGAGAATTATGTGACGGTTTAAGTTAGAAGACCTTATCTTACATTATTATGACAGTTATGGACCATATATATGCAAGTAAATTGTAGTAAATTGTTAAATTGTATGCAAGTAAATAAATTTTGAGATAAACCTGTTGAGGCAGCTAGAGAATATGTACTGCATGCGTATCCTAGCGTATCATTGCGCTTATTTTGATTATTTATATAACTTATGGGTTTTCCTTCGCTGTGTTGTATATTACATACATTTTGAGACTTCAAGCAACACAATATACATAGGGTACATACAAATAGTTATGTACAAGTTAAGCAAATTAAACTACTCAAACATACGTCATTTAAGTATTCCCTATTTTCGCTGAAACTAAAATAAACGAACAACAAATACATATAAGCTTCACCTCACTTTTACAAATTAGAAGAAACTGTAACCCGCATTACTTCTGCTACTACGACACTTTGTACACTTTCATAGCTTCTAGTTACTTGAAACTTTTGCATCAACTCTTGTTATTGTATACTTATGCATATGTAGTGGTTGGTAGAACAAATCTTTAAAATTGTACTCTGACATGCGCACCATGTGCTTTTGTGTGTTACGCTCGCTTGTTTCTCTTTTTTCTTGCTAGTTGCCAAGTTGGCGCTCTTTTTTTCATAAATAAGAGTGAAGAAAACAGAAAAAAAATAAATAAATTTTGTAAATTACCCCATACTAATTTCATTTTTTAGCGAAATTTGCCAATAGGAAAATGTTGATAAAGAAGAAGAAGAAGAATCCCAACACAAATTCTCAATTTTTTTTCATTGTTGTCTATTTTTTTTTTTTTTTTTTTTTTTGCGATCAAAACAAAAACCATGAAACCAGTTTGCGGCAAAATTTATTCAGACCTGCCGCATATGCCGCCCCTGTTGCCGTCATCAGCCAGCACCACAACCGCCATCAGACTCTTATCTTTTTTTTTTTTTTTTTTTCTATACAATATATTGCGCAGATATTTCTTGATGGCACATTTCAGTGACTGGCTTTGTTGCTCAGACTTTTGAAACCACGTGTTTTACTTTTTGCTCCAAACCCATACCTCATGCTCCACAAGTTTCTTGCTTGTATTTATTTATTTCGATGTTTTGTTGACAAGCGTCAGGTTTGTTTCGTTTCATTGCTATTTAAAAAAGTAAATATATAGTACTACTATTTCTACCATTTGTACGCTAATTATTGACGCTATCATCTGATCGTTTTAGACGCTTTTTAACTTTATTACATAGATATGTACATAGATAAGAAAAACGGAAGTTTGACTGGAGAATATATCAAATAAGTTAGGTTTGATTGGCAGCTCATTATATCGAGTAACAATATTGGATTTTATTGTGCGAAAAAAAATAATTAAAATATTAAAATATTTCTGTGGGGCAGACTAGGCACACCATTTTGTTGTAGTTTCTTTAGTTTTCACCACCGCTAGATTTTACTTTATTATTTTTCAGAGATTACCAATAACATATAGAGCCGTTATCATTACTTGCCTATATCTTTATAGCTCATATTTTTCTCGCGATATCCTAGTTTTCAATGTCACGACTGTTATTAAGCCTATAAGCGAATTGCCGAGTTCAGCGAGTCAATAAATTTATTAAAAATTTATTTCAAAGAAAGCTGCCAACTCGATCCATGAAAAACCAAAGCAAATACAAAATGAAAACAAACAAAATTGATTTTTGAACGATAACAGAATAAAAACGAATTATACTCCAGTGCTTATCAAAATGGATTATTACAATTGTGAAGACGTGACATGCACTACTCAATATTATTCCGCCAATAGCATAACTTGTCAATTCGTATTCTCTAATGTATTTCTAAGTCGTGAGAACGGCCCATAAACTTTGTATAGATGTAGGGGACTGTTGGGTAAACTGAACTAAGTTTTGTTTCTTGGACAGAAAGTCTAACTTCAATATCTACACTTCTGCATTTTTCGTTTTTCAATTGTAATTCTAAAAACTGTGCTTAATACACATTAAAAACTTCTGATGGCCCTTGAAGGCCATGGTCAGCATTAGCAAAACTTCAATTTTTATTGCAGTATTCGACATATTCGTCAGTTAAATGATGCACCAAGCCCTCGACTCATTGGAAAATGAGTGATAGACGCCCCTTTCGATTCGGATGCGTGCTGTTGCTTTAAACGTGCATAGATTATCATTGCTCCGCATTTTTTGCAACTTCACACACGTCCAACAGGTCTCTACCATGAGTTCATGAAATTTTTCCTGGCAAATTGATCTCCAGGAGAGGTGACAAATCTAAAGTTTACGCCAACGAACCGATTTCCCTGGCACAATTAAACGGAAATATCCGTCACGAAATGGCAGCCACCACGGAGCATACCTGCCGAGCCGTCATAGGAAACTTAAGTGCTCGATTAAATTAATGAATGCGGTGAACGCAACGGTTTACATTTGGACAATATCATTTTTAAGAAAAATGCCCAAAGTGTGTATTTTAATATGTAATAAAAAGTTTTTCAATAAACTACTTACTTTTTTTTAACGATTTTTTAAATGTGCACTTTCTTTTGAGACACCCTGTATAAAAATGCGCTCAAAAAATAACACAAAAACTTTTTACGCACGTTAGAAAAGCATTGAATTTATAACACATCAACGATATATGACGCTGTTGAATATGATGAGGAGTTGTTGACAGCTGCATAAGCCAAATATTTTACGTTTCTGAACTGGCATTTATGAAAAGCATTCGCCGCTGGCGCTATCTGTTGGAAAACGGCAGCTTCCTAATTGTTCTACCAATAAATTATTTTGAAAAATTTGTGAAATTTAAAATATTTTCAGTAGAATAAATAAAATAATTAAAGAATTTTGTATATATGGATTTTGTATGTATGGAAATGGATATTGTATCTATTGGCCACATCACATCAAACCAATATCTGACACATAAAGCGACTTTGTTGCTATATTACAGACCAACGAACAAACATGGTTTGAAATGAGCTGTGATCAAGAATACAAGTATATATACTTTATGATCTCTCTGATACTTACTTAACTCGTTCGAAAACACGTTGGCAAAATTTAGAAATATTCACTCTATCGGTGGTGTGATGAATTTCGGCTGAAAAATTTTGACAATCGAAATGTTAATGTACATTTATAGACTCAGAACACCAACAAAATCGAAATACTATAGAAATTGGGTAGAAATCTAAGTTTGTCTCTTGACACGTGTTTCGCACTCAGCTACAAGTCCTCATCAGTCTGCTGACCGAACATTGTAAGTTTTGTTACTTATACGATGCTTCTGAGGAGAGACGCCTTGTATATAATAAGTATTTTTTGCTGATAGATTTTCTGCTAAAAACAGTTTTTTGTAGCTTATATTTAGATCATCTAAATATTTAAACAAAAAATGCCTCTCATATCAAAGTTCATTTCTATATATTCGCATTGAGAATTAACATGCCAGCACTTTCTCAGACTTATGTTGTAATTCAATCTGCAAGCAAGCATTGAACCCAATCTAAACATGAATCATCAAAATTTTGCGTCAATTCTTTGTTATTTTGTTCCATAACACCAGACTGCCATTCCGATTTAATAAGCGTACGATCGATTATGTGTTCAATACTATGGTTTCTATCGAAATATCAGCAGCATTGTTAAGAGTTCAGTAACTCAACAAGTCAACTCAAATGACGTCGCAATAATGCTTTGCATAATCAAAACTCAAGCTCAATATATGTAAGCTTAGAATTTCAAAAAAAAAAAAAAAAAAAAAAAACAGAAAAAACAGAAAAAAAAAAACTTGAGTATTAGTGTTGTCTGCACGTTTGTACGCTTAGAATTTCATTGATAACCCTAAGCGACATTTGCGCGTTTAATTAATAGCTTCGCTGTAAAGTAATGCGCAACCCGCCTGCCTGCCTGCCTGCTTGTCTGATTTTTCGTCTCAAATTGCAGCTTGTGCCGCAAAATGAAAATTTTTGCTTGCGCAGGATTTTGTGTCAATTTATGATAAATTTCGACATCGTGAGATAGTCAGTTGAACAGACAGACAGACTGACAGACGAACAGACACAGTGGCATTGAATAACGTTGACATTGCGTTTTTTTTTTGTTGGACTGCAAAAAAAAAAACAAAAAATGATATAAAAATAAATAATAAGCAAAATTTGTCGTACGCGTGTCTATTTGAAAGCTTTTTAAGTTGCCATGGCGCATAGATTTTTGGGATACAAAATCTTTGGCACGATTAACTAGAAAAAAAGAAAAAAAAATTGAATTGAATTGAATTGAATTGCATAAAATATAAGCAGCTCTTTTTATTTATATATTATGTGTACTTTTAGAATTATTTACACTACTATAAAATTGATTTCGCTTTTCTTTTTAACAGACAAAATGTGTGATCAGATCAGTGACGCCATCTTGGATGCGCATTTGAAGCAAGATCCAAATGCAAAAGTGGCCTGTGGTAAATATAGAAAGCTTTATGTGTTCTGTAAAGAAAATAAATGAAAAATAAATGAAACATGCAACGCCTTGAGTCTGTTTATAAATACTTCTTACGTATGGAGGCGCCGCCAAGAGTCGTGTCTGTCGTTGCAAGTGAAGACGCGTGCGCAAACATACTAAAATTTTTTTTTTTTTGTAAGCAAATACGATCGTATACAATAATAAACAAATCTGCACATTTATTGCGTATAAACAAAATACAGACTCAGGGTTTTTGCATGATATTTGATTTGTTTTTTTATTTATTCTATACTAGGTTTGATTTACATATTGCGCGCCGTGGCAACATTAAGTGTTATTAGGTGACAGCTGACAAGTCAATTGGAAAATTTGACGTTTTTTGAATATAAACGTACGCAAAACGAGCAGTATTTGTGTTAATTAAACTTACTTGAAAAAAATGAGCTCGCCCAAAAATTGGATTTACAACACGTGAACATTTTTGTGCGATGATTTACTACGACTTTCGACGTGGATTATTGCAACAAGCGTGCATCAACAAGTTACTTTGTCGTTTGGCGATCCAACGCCCTTAAAAATCATTTTTTATGACTAGTATGCTAAAATTAAACATGGCTTCCGTTCGCTCAAAAATCCCCGTTCTAATCGATTTCGCTATAACTCGAAAAAACATTCATCGAAATTCGATAGAAACAAAAGCAGTTATATAGCTCTCCTCTCCAGTTACATGGAATATATTAGAAAATCGTAAAATATACAAACCGCCCCATATGGTAACATCTGAAAAAAACAATAGCTTAAATATAAAAAATATATAAGTGCGTACCTCTTTATGCTATTGTACTATGAGATCTGTGAGTGAAATCGAAGCCTCAGTAAACGCCTTCAATTTAATATTTTTTCGCCGCCGCTTAACCACTTAATTTCTATAGTTAATTCGGTACGAAAAAGTCAGCTAAAAGCTACGCCTACGCGAGAAATTCTAGCAGCTTACTCTCCCGATCCAAAAGCAGCGATTTATAGTAGCCCAAACAAATTTTTATTTCGAGCTCTCAAATCCGAAGCATATCTTTCCCAAATACGTACACCATGTACACCAATGTACACCATGAAAAACTAACAAACCAACCTCCAATACAAGTCCATTCGTCAATCAGGAACCTCTCCGAAAACTGAGCCCATAGTGACGAAGAAACAGCGAACCTATTTGTGAGCTACACATCGAAATTATTTGAAATGGAAACTTATAACACTCAGCATCATGACCTTCTCATCAGTTTGGATTATGTGAAAAGCATGAAGCCATCGAACAAGTCAATCTATTGCTATTGCTCAGCTTTATTCCTAGGCGTCGCGCACCCAACTCCGGTTACAACTATCTACTTAATATAATAATACCGAAGTCACTGCAATACTGCGTCGTTCTCGATAGCCACGCAACGCGTCAAGAGACTACGATGTACATCTAAAATCTTTTGAAGTATGGCTGGCAAACTGGCGTTCTAAAACTGAATGAAAAGTAATACAAATACGTAACATACACCTTAAACAGCAATACGTGCTCACCGGTCACCATAAACAACTAATTAGTGCCGCAGTCGAATGATTTGATATACCTTGGCGGTCATCTCGACCGTCTTCTCACATATAGAAACCACATTGTAGTTAAAAGCACTCAAATGAGGCTAAAAGCGGCAAGCATGAACTGCACTACCCTGTCCCTTGAATAAAAAGTACTTCTCTATAATAACATTATAAAGCTAATAATATGGCTATATAGAACGTAAATATGAGGAAACACAAGAAGCAATAGCAATATCAGAAATCATTCAACGAGCTCAGTCCAACAAATCCAAAAAATGTTGTACGTGTATCCAGCACTTCGAAGCAGTGGTTCGTCGGTTCTTTTTTTTTCGGAAAAACTGAACATGGTGCAACTGTTTAAGCAACGTAAGACGGTCAAATCTGATTGGTACAAAACCATTTGAAGTTTTCGGAGAATTTAATAAAAAACCAAACATACAAGACGGATCATTCGTGATGGAGAAGAATGCAACACTCATAAATCGGTGCACACAAAAATAGTTTTGAGTACTCAAAACTTCAAATTGATGCTTAATCCGCCTTATAGCGTTGACTTGGCATCCAATGACTTCTTTTTTCTTTCCGCACATCAAAAATAAATTGCGAGATAAGCTTTTTCGACGCCAGAATAAACTGTTGCAGCCTTTAAACAGGGTGTTTCCACAGCTACGAAAAACGTTCTGCTTAGGTTTATACTAAAAAATTGTTCAAGTTTCCAAGGTGCACCATATACAAGAAAACCCTCGTATAAAAATATTTGCCGACATACTAATATAATAATAATATTGATTGTCTACTTTTATCACAAACACAAACAGAAACTGTTGCTAAGACTGGCATGATTTTAATTTGCGGCGAGATCACATCAAAGGCAGTTGTAGACTATCAAAAAGTTGTACGTGAAACAGTTGAACATATTGGCTACGATGATTCTTCAAAGGGTAAGCATTGCTTTATAGGCTTAAGTATTTTAATTTCAAATATGAAACATGCAAGAAGGGCGGGCGAATTTTTAATATCTTGTTTAAAAACTATAAACCAAATTCACAACAAATTTACTATAAATAAAATTTTAAATGTAAAATAAACAAAAAGGTTTCGATTGGAAGACACTAAATCTGCTCGTCGCCATTGAACAACAGTCACCGGATATAGCAAGTGGTGTACACATAAATCGTGAAGAAGATGATATAGGCGCTGGTGATCAGGTATTGACAACAAAATATGACTTCTACTATACTCTATACTCAACACAAGTGCTCGACTACTACTACCAAGTGTTCATACGTTAATCGTTTGTTTGTTATTATTATTATTATTTTTTTTTATGTTCGTTTACATAATTGTGTATAATTGCTAAGCTATAAAAACGATAGGATGCGATTTTGATGTGAGGCATTTGATAATAGATAATAGATTAATTTGCAAAGGAAGTATTATGTATCTCCATTTAAATACGAATTTAGGATAATTTATTACGAAAATTTAAAAATCTCATGTAGGATACTTCGGTTTAAAGATTTCATTTAATTTTAACGATTTTTTAACTGAAAACAGTGTTCAATTTCGCAAATGCATGTTTTTTTTTTAAACTCATTAAACAGGAAGTAATATGCTAATGAAAGGAAGAAACAAAGTGATTCAAATTCAAATTGAATTATATTCAAATAGCTTCATTTTAAAAGTTATAACTTCAAACTGCATGATTATTTGGAAAATACATTCAAAATTATTCTAGTTCACAATGGAAAATACATAAATCATTTTTAGAAAATATATGGAAATTCAGGTAAACATTTCGTTTTATACAGATGAATCATTATAATTGAATAAATAATCACGAGTTGTATGAAGAAGGTACTAAAAATTTGTATACGCTGTACCCATAGTGTAAAACGTTATAATAAGTTTGTTCAAATTTGTGTAACAGGAAGAAGCAGGCGTGGTAGACCACATAAAGCATATATATTCTTGATCAGCATCGGAAGCTGCGTCGATATAGCCATGTATCCGCCTGGCCGTCTGCTTAAAAATCGAGATCTTGGTAACCATAATAGATGAAGATTTGAAGTTTGCATATTTCGATTCTCATATTGCCTCTTTAGGTAAACTGTATTAAATGAACGTGTTAAGCCCACTATAAGTGAAGTGTCCCCTATACAAACCTGAACCCACTTATGAGTTTTTCTAAGAAATTTTTTTATTTTTGTTGTTAATTAAGCTATAAACGTCAAATTTTGTGGATCTTACGTCAATTATAATAAAATCACTCAAATAGCTTCAAGCTCGGAACACTGTAAGCGGTAACTTGCCATAGTAGCTCCACGCCATACAAACCACATATCCACTTTAATGGTAGTCTTTCATTAAAAGCAAAATCAGCTGGAAATTTTATATGGTATCTTCTTATTTACGGACACTTCTCTCACTTTTTGGGGTTATTCCCTGACAAACCACCCACCAAGTTTTGCTTTTTAGTATGCAAGAGTTTTTTATTGCGGCCATCAACTTAAAATATGACATGGTGGCTTCTTGCGGACGGACGCATCACCTTTATATTATTTCAATCAATACAAACCTAACGGTAAATCGTATGTTAGAATCCATTAAGCTATTGTATAATATTAAAATTATTTAAAAAGCTTCTCTTTTTTTATTGCCTACTTGTTTTTTTTTTTTCGAATTTATATCGTAAGTTGTGCAGATAGATCGACAAGTTCCGTACTACACTTACAAATGAAATCTTCGTATGGAGTTTTTTCAAAAACCGAAAAGTGGGTTTTGGTTATTTATGGGGGTTCTATTTGACAGATTGTTGGAATGACACTGCTTTTCTTATATGAAAATCACTAAAACTACAGGTTTCAAATCAATATCTCAAGAAGAACCTACACACAGACGAACATGTCTAGATCGATTTGTCGAGCGTATCAAGCTTCTGCGGATCGCCCCGTTCCGTACTATGAAATCTTCGTATGGACTTTAAGGTGATCGCCTCGTTCCGTACTATGAAATCTTCGTATGGAATTTAAGTTGATAGCTCATTCAATTCAAAAACCGAAAAGTGGGTGTTGGTTATTTATGGGGCTGCTATCTTCCATTAGGAATGACACTGCATTTCTTATATGCTCATAACTAGAACAACAGGTATAAAACCAATATCTCAAGAAGAAAATACTAGTTTGCATCAGTACGGACATCAGTTGCGGAAATATCTAGATCAATTCGACGAGCTTATCAAGAATATATATATATATATATATATATATATATATATATATATATATATATATATATATATATATATATATATATATATATATATATATATATATATATATATATATATATATATATATATATATATATATATATATATATATATATATATATATATATATATATATATACTTTATGGAATCTCTGAAACTTTACTAATGCATTACGAACTCTATATCAAATATATAATATTATTCAAACTAAATATAACTTGAATCTAGAATGAGTTTCTTTTTTGCAGTTTCTTATTTAATTTTTTCATTTGTTGGTAAAAATAAGTATCTTCAGTGAACAATGAACAGTGAATATACAAAAGCAGAGTTCAGTATTGCTCACAAAACGAACTGGCTCAAAAAGCGCTTTTAGCTCGCAGTCAGCCCATGAGCAGTAAACTGTCAGCATATGAGCTGTATGCGAAGCCATGCTCTTATATACTAAGTTTGCACAGCTCATGAACTGCCAGCGAGCTGTTGCGCTTACAATCAGCTGAACAGAATAAGCTTTACCGAACTTCTCTGTACAAATACCTATAGCAATTGTTTTCACATTTAAATATAGTTTTGAAATTTGTTTCAAAACGCCAGCCCGAAATCAACGTTGGTCGCATTTACTCTTCTGCTGTGCTTCTCTACAAATAACTCTGGGTTAATGTTGTGTTTGTTGCAAACTTTTCATCATCTCTGGGGATTTTACTTATAAATAGTACATATTTTTATATTGTTCTATTATAATAGTATATGGTATAACATAATATGCTCATCTTGAAAAATTTTATACATTTTTTTATACGTTATTTTTTTGTGTGCATTTTTCTTTCTCTCGTTTCATAAAACTTTAAACCAAACCAAATAAAACGATAAAAATCAAATAAAACGAAACGAAAAAACTTTAAAACGAAATTTCGAAACGCAAGGTTTCGATTTTAAAACGTGCAACGTTCTATTAGCTTTGGACCAACAATCGCCCGAAATTGCCGCCGGAGTACATGTTAATCGTTCGGAAGAAGAGATCGGTGCCGGAGATCAGGTGTGAAAAATTTAAAAATTTATGAAAAGTTTTTACAGCGTAACTAATTGTTTTGCTAATTACTATTTTTTTTTTTTTTTTTTTTTGTATAATATACGCCGCAAACATATTGTATACCTACTATCCTGACATACACCTAAAGAATTAAGCACGTGTACACGAATTTGTATATAAAAAAATTAAAAAAAAAAAAATTGATGTGCAGCTTGTTATTTGTTTAAAAACATTATTTCAAATTATGAAAAATTCTTTCCAAAATTAGTACACTAAACGCAATACGTAACGTTGCGAATAACGAGCGCGCACTTTTTCTAGTATATTTTTGTATAAAACATTTCTGTTTCGTAAATTTAATGGTGTTTGTTTCCATTCAAAATTCCAAATTGTAGTTTTCTCTTCGTATATATGCCTTTAAAAGCGATTTGGTCCAATATTAGTTAAAAATTGAACACCACTTCAAGAGAACACTGCATGAAACACACACACACACACACACACACATTGCTGCTTGCTTGCTAAATGCTTTACTAATATTTTACTAAATATAATAATAATAAATACCTTTACTTAACTGCTTGGTTCTTGGTAGTTGAAACTATTGCTTTTTATATATGTACTTTATTTAATTAAAAAAAAAAAAAAAAGCAACGCTGTAAACAAAACGAAAAACTAATATATGCCTTTGCTACAACTATTTTACAGGGTATTATGTTTGGCTATGCAACCGATGAAACCGAGGTATGCATGCCCCTTACAGTGGTGTTGGCGCATAAGCTAAATGAAAAACTTGCCGAATTACGTCGCTCGGGCGTTTTCTGGTGGGCACGTCCCGACTCCAAGACACAGGTCACCTGCGAGTATCTATTCAATCAAGGCTCAACAGTGCCGAAACGCGTACACACTATTGTTGTCTCCATGCAGCACTCTGAGAAAATTACACTTGAACTGCTGCGTACCGAGGTTATGGACAAAGTTGTTAAAGAAGTCATTCCCGCCAAATATTTCGATGCAAATACAATTGTGCACATTAATCCGTGCGGCATGTTTGTCATTGGTGGTCCCATGGGTGATGCTGGACTGACGGGACGTAAGATAATCGTTGACACCTATGGTGGCTGGGGCGCACATGGCGGTGGTGCTTTCTCTGGCAAAGATTTTACAAAGGTTGACAGATCGGCAGCGTATGCAGCGCGCTGGGTTGCAAAATCGTTGGTTAAGGCAGGACTATGCAAACGTTGTCTGGTGCAGGTCTCATATGCAATTGGTCTCGCCGAACCGCTTTCCATTACTGTATTCGATTATGGCACTTCACACAAGTCACAAAAGGAGCTATTGGAGATTGTTAAGCGTAATTTTGATCTGCGACCGGGCAAGATTGTCAAGTGAGTGCAAAACTTTTAATAATAATAATAATAATAATAATAAATTGTTGTTCACAATGGCTTGTAACAGTGCAAAAGTGCAAAAACAAAAATGTTGCACAAGCAAAAAGAATTTCCACTGAAAAATTCTGTGCGCTACTTACTACAATTAATTTCTTTTTTTTTTCATCTATAGAAAAACAGTGCTTCAAAAAATCACAGACATATAATATTTCATTATGGTAATACTGTTCAGGCTGAACAGCTGTTAATTCACAATAATCGAAAGTTATTAGTAGTGCAGAACAAACAAACAAAATCGGTCTCAAACAGCTAGCTGCACGGCTAGCTGCACTTTTACACTATTACAAGACCTTGTGAATGCCCTTATTATTTCATGCATTATTTTATTTTACTAATTTTCTTTCTTTTTATTATCAATAGGGATCTTAATCTGCGTCAACCCATCTACCAGCGTACTAGCACTTACGGCCACTTCGGACGCGACGGTTTCTCGTGGGAGCATGCTAAGCATTTGGAAATCAATTGACTAGACGCCGTTGACACGCCTCCACAGCCGCCGTGTGCTAAGAAATGTAAAATCGCGTAACTTTTAGTTTTTAATTTTAATTCACACACACACACATATACACCAACACACCCACACACATACTTATACAAAAGTCTTTTGACTTTTAACATCATTTTTTTGTGTCTCTACTACTACTACTACTACTACTATATATTATTTAAAGTTTGGTTTTTATAAAAACACATATATATATATAAAAAATTATATAAAATTTTAGTTATAGTCGCGCCAACTTAATAGACAAAAAGAATGAAAAAAAAAGAAAAACAACAAAAAAGAGAATACTATTTTTAGAGAGCTCTACACTACCAATATATACCCCATCCAAAACTCTCCACTCTCAGCTTTTTAACCCACATTCTATGTTGACACGTCTAGTTTGGTTTTCTTAAAGTTTTTTAATGCAAATCAATTTTTTAAATTGTATAAATCACATTTTTAAATGTTTTTAATTATTTTTTTTGCAAACAATTATTTAAATTAAAATTTTTCTTTTTTTAACAATTTTATGTATGTTGTCATTTTGTGCTAATTCTTTTTTAATTGTATTTTTAAATTCGAGCTAAAAAAATTGTAATTATTAAATACTGTTTTTATACATTTGCAAAATTATTAACAACAAACAAATACAAGAAAATATAGAATATATAAAAATGTATTTTCCTTTACAAAAATATATGAGCAGAAAAGAAAAAAGATTATAAAAGATAAAACCGATAACTGTGAATGATATCAAAGCTTAAAATAAAAATACTCTTCACACTTGCAATGAAAATAGTATCGTACGGCGGCAGGCTGTAAAGCAGAGTTGGGCACGGCTGCACACTATGGCCGAATATATCGTATACACGAATTGTTGCTTGCCGTAGTTAGCTCAAGAGAAACAATGAAAGAAATTCGATTGTACACTTTGTGCCCAACTCTGCTATAAAGTCCTTTCAATATCTAAGAAATATGACATTCGTAGTTTTTAAAAGAGTTTGTTTCTGACAAGTACTATCTAACATTGCACTAGAACTAGAACATATAGAGCAATCTGCATCATTAAGACATACATACAGACAGACATTATTCATTATTATGACACATTACTTTGACTGCTGCACGGACTATGGTGCGTTATATGTATGCATGTTTTGTACACTGTTATAAAATGAGAGATTATAAAAACTCGTCCAAATTGCAATTGGAAAATGCCACACACTCTTGAGAAGCTTCCCCATCATTGCATTTGTTGTTAATTTCCGACACACATCAGCTATACATGTTATTTTTCGTACTCAATGGGGTCTCCGCTGTTACCTTTAAGACGTTACAAACTTTGTAACAAAATTATAATACTATTCACACTGTGTGTGAAGAGTATAATAACAAAACAAAACAAAAAAAGTTTTTAATAAATACTAGGAGAAAAGCCATTGTGCAAAAAATTATTGTAATAATATTGCTAATATGTTTAAAAAAAAAAAAAAAAAACTCATAAAAACAAAAATAGTTTAATACTTCAACGTAACATCATAAACACATAATTCGAGTAATTCTTATATAAAATAGCTCAAATAAAAACTACTTAACAACAAAAACAATACAGATTTATGTGCAAGTCGTAAACCGTAAAGGTAACCGAGTAATTCAATAAAAATAATACATATTCAAAAACTTTATGAATTTGCTGTTTATGAACTTTTAACAGAAAATACTTATTAGTTTTCTTTCCTAAAAATATACGCGTGATTTCTTTCTGCAAGTACAATAATGATAGTCTGGTTACATATGCACAGGAATCGCTGAGAGTATGGAGAAGTCACTTCTCTAATCTACTTGGAGGCGATGAAGAGAATAATACCGCCGATAGAGAAGCGTACATAGAACCATCAATTGATGATGGCTCTCTTGTAGAGCCACCGGATTATAACGTGGTCGACTCAGTAATTAAAAAGCTGAAGAATAACCAAGCAGCAGGCTGCGATGAGTTGCCAGCTGAGTTATTCAAGACCGGTGGCGAAGAGTTGGTAAGGCGTATGCACCAATTCTTATGCAAAATATGATCCAATGAATGCATGCCCAACGATTGGATTCTCAGTGTTCTTTGTCCTATCTTCAAGAAAGAAGACTCCGCTGTCTGCGCGAACTACCGGGGAATAAGTCTCCTTTCAATAGGATACAAATTCAGTACCGCGTACTGTGTAAACGGCTGGAGCCATACACGAATACACTGATAGGCCAGTATCAGTGCGGATTCAGACCAAATAGGTCGACTAGTGACCAAATTTTCACTTTACGCCAAATCCTGGAGAAGACCCACGAGTACAATAAAGACACGCCACCTATTTGTCGATTATAAGGCCGGTTTCGACACGCCGATAAGAACGAAGTTCGTTAACGCCTTATCTGAACTGAACTTGATTTGCATGATGACGCTATCACACACCCAAAGCGTCGTCAGAGTAGGAAAGAACCTCTCCGAACCCGTCTCATGGGTCTAGCGGTGAACGAGGACAAGTCGAAGTACTTGGTGTCCACTCGCAGACCATAAGCGCGTTTTGGACGGTCTGCGGATGAACCCCGAAGCTCCAGCAATAAAGGTCTACGACGGAAACCTGAACTTGATTGGTGAACGGCGTCAGAGAGGACGTCCGAGCTTAAGATGGCAAGATCAGGTCTATGATGACCTGAAGAAGCTACGGATTGCCAGCGACTGGCGCCGGCGCGCACTAAACTACACCGAATGGTGCGCTTTCCTACGTGCGGCCTTGACCGAACGTAGGTTGTAGAGCCACCTAAGTAAGTAAGTAAGATTGTATTGCGTGACTAAACACTTTTGACAATTTAGAGTAAAGCCCAATACTGAGATCGATGAAAATTTCTGCTATAGGAATTGTAAATTATTACTGCTATGTCAAACAAACAAACAAACAAAAAAAAAACAGTGTTCCCAAATCAACACATGAAATATCAATATCAGATATTTATTAGATGAAAAGTTCACACATATTGATATTTCTTTGCTTTTTCCTGACGAAAATGCAGAAGATTACACTCTTTGTCACCTGGTTTTTAATTATATGAAGTATTTTCGGTAGCAAACATATTTTGTTAACTGAGTACTCCATGAAAAACAGTTCATGCCAAAAATGTTTGATTGTTGTTTGACAGTGTTTTTTATATGAAGTTCTTTCTGTATCAAAAATTTTCAATGATCTCAGTATTGAGCTTAAACAAAACAAAAATTACAATATGAGCGTTGTCACAGATCTTGCTTCCGTTTCAGAGTTAATTTTATGGTGTCAAAGAAGTCTTGAGTCGGTTGAGTAAAATTGCTAATTACATTGGATATTTTTCCGTGTAATAAAATCAAAGCGGTATCCGTGGCACCAACTCAGAAACAGCCACGAAAATGAAGAAACCACCTGTTGAAAAAAAAACGTAGATCAATTTCTGAGATAATCCACCGCTGTATTCCACTAGTCATATTTTATTTGAAAGCTACACTACCATATAAAATAATATTGTAACAAATTAATAGCACTAGTCTACAAGTAAAAAACAATTTAAGTGTATAAGTTATTAAGCACTGATTTTGGAAATAAATTTGCATGATTTGCACATGGAATATGCAATCCGCGTTTTGATAAACGACAAAAATTTTGATAAATAACTTACCTGCACCTAAACTGACTAACCTGCTAATAAAGCACACTTGACAATTTATACATATTTTTATTATCTAACTTTAATACTACACATATTCAATATATTATGCAAAGGAAGGCCACAACTTTAATTATAACTCAGTAAATTTATTAATAAAACTTTGAGCTCCCCCAAACACGCAAATCATAAATCCACCACTGCTTTTTAAGCTATTTAAGCTAGTTTTTTAAGCTATTTGTCAAAAATAAAATATTAAATTCAAAACCGTTTGAAAATTGCGGTTAAAGTTCTGCATCAATGAGCTTTTGCAATCATTATCTAGTGTTGGCTAACACTTGTTAGACTGGTACAGCCTTCAACACTGTTTCACATTAAATTTAGCGCCATTTAACTTGCTGCTTAATTTAACTGCGTACATTTGGTTTATTGAAAATTTATGTCAATAGAACGTTCAGATGTATTTATTAAATTGCTGCATTGAGTGCAAATGAATTAAATAACAATTGTAAATAAATCGAACAACTTTATTTGTTGCACATATGTATGTAAGCCTTTTTGCAGTCACGGCGGTAAGTAGAAATTCACAAACAATTTTATATGCATGCATTTAAATACTATCAACACGCGTTGTCGTTGGATCTAATGCACGCATCATGCGGCATATATCGCCATAGCCAAACGGCTGTTCCGGCCGCGTACTTAAATAGAAAACACCAACTTTTGGCTTTGCCGGTTCGCCGCCCATAAACGCCTGCGCCGCACACTGACGCCGGCCGCAACTGCATTTTTGCGCTTCAATACTCTTGAAATCGTGACACTTGTATGCACCAAAAGCCTTCTCATTGCTCAGTGATTCTACAAAATAATATAGCGAACCGAAATGATCACAAACGAAATTCGGTTCCATGGCCGTGGCATTGGGGCAATGTGGCTGGCCGAGTCCCCAGTTAGGATAGAACGATGCATGTGCCAGTGCATCGGTACGCATGCCAAAGAAGCTCAAATCGGTTTGTATTGATTCGACATATAGCGCATCTGTTGGCGATAGACGCCAATCTGAATTCATGCGATTCAGTACCGGGCCGGCGGTATCAAGCGCATAGATCACGCCGTATTTATGCGGCGCTTTAAGACGCTTGCCAGCCACGCCGGCAATGTGACAACCTAAACTGTGTGCAATTAAATACATACTCTCATAGGCGATACCCAATTCCTTATGCAAGAAACGTGTAAAGCTATTAAAATGATCTGCAATTGCAAACATTTCGTTTACAACACGAAAATAATCAATATCCAATGCATAATCCGACCAATCAACTAGTATGACATTGAAATCGCCTTTGGCTAGATAGGCGTCCTTGATGGCAGCATTCGAGCATGTGGTTGTCTGTCCATTCCAGCCGTGTATAGAGAAGCTGTTTTTGGCAACAAAGAAAGATTTATGTCATTTTTCAAAACCTGTTCAAGTTCAAGTTCATTTTTTGGAGTTTCGTACTCACCGCACCGGCCAAGTTGCATTGAAGCTGGAACGCAACAGCTGTGCACGATCACCTGCGTGTAGCATTTGTCGCACGTGCGGATTACGACGCGTGTACAGTTCGTAGCGCAACTCCCGCTGTGCAGCAACAGCATTCAACAGCTGGCGCGCCTTCCTTGTTACCAGACTGGCAATGAAGTCGATGGTAAAAGGTTCACAATTGCCCAACCGGTTTTGATAGTTCCTGACGCTAGCGCTGGTGGCTTTTGTTTTGGCGCCTTCGCCGTTGACTACTGCAACTGAGATTGTTTATGCGCCATTGAAAAGGTTTTTTTTTTTTTTTTTTGTAAATTATTTATAACTTCTGCAGTACGTGCTGCTTGTAATTAACTGTAAATTGTTGTCTGGATGCAATTCGTTGTATTCCATTTAATACCGAAACAGTGGCGAAGCAAAGGGCGGGTGTGGTGGTCCGCCCACGGCCCTTAAATTGCCTTTTTTGTATTTATGCCCTTCACACGAATTGTATAATTTTGTTACGAAGTTTGTAACGCATTAAAGGAAACATAAGAGCCCCAGAGTGTCTATAAATTCTGGATCAGTTCGACAAAGCAAATCGAACTAGCCATGTCCGTCTGTCCCCTGTCTGTCTGTGGGAATGAAAACTAGTCTCTCAGTTTTTAAGTTATAGATCTGAAATTGGGTATGAAGACTTTCTATATTCATAAACTGAACATAAGTCACATTGCGCATGCCACGCCCACTTTTAGGGCTAGCCCCCATACAAAAACACCGCCCTTTTTCAGTTTTTGTAAGAAAAACTTTATTACTGTCAACATCAACTTTAAATTCGATATGGTGGCTTGCTATCAACGGTCGCTTCACATACATGTACTAATGTGCGTATCCCGTCAACATTTTGAGGGAGCCCCATACAAATTCATTGCCCACATTTCGGCTTTTGTATGAAAAACTTGATTACAGTCAATATCAATATGATGACTCCATATGGACGTAAGCTTTCCATATATATTAATAGGAATGTCCTGATCATTTATAAAGATTGTCACCAAACAGACCAACCGCCCACTTTGTGGTTTTTATAGGAAACATTTTCTAATTTTTCGAGCTAAGCACCCGATATATGGAATGAAGGCGTTCAATTAACACAGGAACATTAAAAGACTTGAAAGTAATTTGTGCGATGCTTGTGAAGAGTATTGAAGCTTCGGTTTCGTCCAAGTTGACGCTTTCTCGTGTTTATTTCTCACTGTGGCCCCCCTTTTTTTTTGAAATTATTAATATTTTGTTTTATAATTTTAGCAATAGAGCCCCAGAACCATGTGCTTCTTGTATTTGAAATCATGAACCGTTGTTTGTTTTACTTTTTTTTCTGACCTCCTTAGGAGCACAGAGCTATGTGTTTCTTTTCTTTGAGATTATCTTTTTTTTTATCTTTTTTACAGTTTAATTAAAGCTTCACATTAATGGATTGCTTTCTATATAATTAAATGTTTTCTTATACCATTCTTACCCATTAACAGCCCAAGCAGCGCGAGTTCCAGGCAATTCTTCATTTTATGTGCTGTAAAATTTAAGAACTCCTTATTTATACCGTTGTAAACTTCACAGTAATTAACTGCTGCACTGCTTCGTGTCCTGCACACAACTGATAAACAACTGATGCTTCCATTGGTCTTTTATAGAGGCGACAAAGCCAAGTGCATCTCCTGAAAATTTCTGTTATGCGTTCATTTTTTTTATTTTTTTTTTTTATTTTTTAATTTACAATGTCAGCGTTTTCTAGGCGCTCCTCTTTTGTGAAGATTCTTTTTTTTTTTATTGAATTGCATTTTATTTTTATAGCACGACGTGTTCTGCCATCGAATTGCATCCAATGGTTGGTTTGTTCATATGTACTGATTCCATTCTTAACGGTAAACTGGTTCTTTGACTGGTAGTTTTCCAAAGGAGTCCAATTTCGTGTGTTTTTGTATTTTTCCTTCAATGCATTTAGCAGAAATTGAAATTGCTATGTAATTGTTGGGCTGAAAGTTCTTTAAAAGGAACGTCTTTTATTTTTAATGGCTTTTGATATCCGTTGCTCAACAAGAACTTTTTTAAAAATTTTATTTGAATGAGCTACCATAACTTATAACTATGCTTCCTTTTGGAATTGAGCCCAACCAGATATGTCGGAACGCTTCATAAATTGCTCTTGAAGTGCAATTTGTGCAACAAAAAGAGAGCTACATCGCTTCTGCATGCATCTGATCTTTATTGGCCATCTGGAAGTCCTGAGAGGGATATTTTGAACCCTTTGCTGGCATTGCCATTGCATCTTACTGCGGTAAAGGGGCCAAACAGAAGTTGAGTAATTTATAACTGAGCATCATATGCCTTTGTATTCCTTACTCCAGGCAGTACCGGCAAGCGCCTTTAGCACTTTGTTTCCCGCCTTTAAACGATTATTCGTATTTTTAGCGTGAGTACTGAACTGTCAGAATACTCAGATCACAGCAAATATGGCTAGTTCCAACCAAACTTCGTTAGTCAAGGCGGTGAAGATGGAAGCCGACGAGGCTTGTAGGCTGAGAGCTTGACGTTATTACAGATTGAAAGTGAATTCTCGCAGAAATATCATCAATATTTATGCCCGAGGCTAAAATAGCACAGTCAGCCTAACCAGCATAACTCACCAATTGTATACAGGGTGGAAGTAAGGGCTAAGTACTGGTTGAATAGCAGGGCGTATTTTTTGAATTTCATTGAAACTTCGGTTCCAATGAAGTTAATGTTGGGGCTTGTTAGTGTTTTTTTTTGGTTGTCTTTGTAGTCAAGTACATGGAAAAGATTCCAAGGTGCAATTAAATATACCTAAGATCAGAATACATTACTTTTACCCTTAGCCAAAAGGTCACATTAGCTACGACATTTGGCAAGTCATCTCATCAGACTACAGACCCATTTTGCATACTGTTTAAGCAGCTGATTATCTTTTTCACTATTAACCAATCAGGTATTCCATAAATTTACAAAGTTTTCAAGTTGGCGTTCGCTTGGATTAAAGCTTAAAGTTGAGACTGACAGCCAATAGCTTTTATAGCACCCTGGCTATGAGAAGAATGACAATCTAGTGTTCCAGAGGGTATGCTTCAGGAAAAGTTTGTCTGATTCCACTCTGGCAAAGCTCTCAGCCAAGAATATTATTGCACAGACTGTTCAACGAAAAGTCCGTTCCATTTTCATACTATGCTAGAATATACCACACACTATCGCGCAACGTCAGCGCGGAGTATAACAACGAGTATACCTAAGTTCCGTTCATTTTTGTATTGTGAAAAAAAGCATCAAACATTTCTTTTCCAAGGAGTGATAGATCGTGATTACTTCATCCAAGATTGTAAGGTATTTTTAAGTAAAGTTAATTTGATTTAGAGTAGCTGTAAGAATTGTGGAGCCAATCCTTCCACAATTAGACCATAGCTCCACATGGATGCATTTCCTCGGCAGAACAT
The DNA here is from genome assembly GCA_035044765.1 of Leucophenga montana. Classification (NCBI taxonomy): domain Eukaryota; kingdom Metazoa; phylum Arthropoda; class Insecta; order Diptera; family Drosophilidae; genus Leucophenga; species Leucophenga montana. Next base: position 1,839,599 of record JAWNNQ010001644.1, on the reverse strand, counting down.
GTGCTTTTAAGTAAAGTTAGCTTAGAGCGGCTGAAAGAATGGTGAATGCATTCCTTTACCAATTAAAGCATAACTCCATTTTAATTCACTTCATCGTCAGAACTTTTAAAAATTCGTCGACAGCTAGGGTTTTGATGTGCTTTTAAGTAAAGTTTATTTAGTATAGAGAGGCTGAAAGAATGGTGTAGGCGATGCTTCACCAATTAGTGCATAGCTCCGTTTTGAAACACTTTCGTCAATTGTAAAAATTCCTCGACATTCAGCGTTAGGAAGTACTTTTAAGTAAAAGTTAATTTAATTTAGAGTGGATGAAAGAGTGGTGAAGGTGATCCTTCGCCAATTAGTGCATAGTTCCGTTTTAATTCACTTCGTCTTCTTAACTTTTAGGAGTTCGTCTGGATCATAGTCACTGTATTTATCCAACAAATATTTTCTGTGAACGTTAGGGCACTTTAGGCTATTATCACTCTCGACGATGGCATTTAGAGCGCCAGATAAGAATGATTGTCCTAAGGATTCTCGTAGAATTCTAATGAAATTAGTTAGTTTGTAAAGTTTAGCCAGGACGGACTTACGAACCACCGCATATATTTGCTCAAATTTTATAATCTTCAGTAAAAAATTAATTTAAGTTATTTATTGGATATGGTTAATCCATGTAATTATTTCCATTTTACAAAATTATATTGTATATATAAACTAATATCACTGCCCACAATTATGTATAAAGATAATTTATATAAAACTTACACTTCTATAACTAACATATATCAATAATCACATTATGTACATTAGATGGCATACATTACATTCAAGATCTTCCTTGCATTTCCATTACTAAATTCGTCACTTAAATACTTTGTACACATACATATATTCGATACAGCTTACAATCTAATATCATTAATAATTGTACGAAGTGAAATTAAAATGTTTAGTTAGCAATTGAAAAACAAATTCCACCATAGCATTTTTGGTAGTGTTAAACTTAAGACGATTTCTTATCATTATATAGGCGGCAACGGTAAAAAATATATAGAAGCCAACGAGTGAGATGACTGCTTGTGTATAGTTAAGATTCTCGAAACCGAGTATCATGAGTAGAAATTGTGATTTCTTAAACATGCAAAAGATTTCAGTATCCGGACAGATTGTATCGGCACGTCCATAATAGTAAAGTGAAGCAATGAGCGCCTCCAGCGAATGTCGTAGATAGCTGAGTGACATGAAAAAACGTACAATCGGTGAAATATAGGTAGATTCGCCGTAGCCGATGCCATAACAAGATAGAAGTATGCATGGTACAGCGATGACGGGGCCCAAGAACATGGCGTTCTAGAATAATGAATACATAAAGATTTGATAACAATAAATGCGAAAATATTTTGCTGAAAAAACTTACCACTAAACTAAGGCGACTTGAGATAAGCAATCCCAAACTATCCGATATCATTGCAGTAAGAAAGGATACTACAAAGAGCATAGCAAAACGAAACCATTCCAGCGGTTGGCTGGACATTAAGTACACCATGGTCAGATAGATAACTGCCAGTACAAACATCAAGGGCAACTTGGCGGAAAGCATTGCAGCATAATACGAACTCAGGCGATACCATTGATTAAAGTATTCACGTTTGAGCAGCTTCATTTCCGTTGGAACTGAAAGTTTTGCAAAAGAAAATTAGTAATCTTATGGGAAAATTAGTAAAATAAGTAAAGAATACTTACATTGCAAGAGCACCGGCATCATGGGCAAATATAAATACGCAATGACAATGGTAAAAACAAAGCCAAAGTTAAACAGCGCCTTTGTGGCATCATTGCCTACACCGACATAAATGCCGCCTACAATCAGTGCAAGTATAATGTTCATATAGAATTTAAGTTTTATATACGACTGCAAGTATAAATAACAATTTTTAATGAACTTGAAAAACCATACAAACTGCATAATTTTACCTTATCACGCCACATTTGCAACAGCATACGTGCAAGCAGTAATTTATACTGCATCCACCAGCTAGATTTGGACTTCAATAGCTTGGGATTGATTTCCTCTTCGAATTGTTCAAGCTCATCGTATGATGAAGCACCGGATGTGGTATCCGATTTGTGCATTGAGGAATGTGTACCAGCTGTTAAGTGATTGTCATCTGGTGTCCAGCGTGCCACTTTGCCGTTGGCTACTGTTGCGACCATTTCATCGTGAAAACCATTACCGTATTCGCGACAGGCAACCTCAATAACTAAATACATAGTAATAAAATAAATGATGGAAGAAGCTTTAAGTTTTAAAATGAATCAACTTACTAAAATCTGCAGGATTGTATGTAAGCGGACAGTTCAAGCCCAGTTGACGCATATAGGGCACAATATTGTTGCCACTGCCCTGATAGATGCATTGTCCTTCTGCCAGCACATAAACCTTATCAAACATTTCAAAAATCTTTGCGGAGGGTGTGTGTATGGAACAAATAATGGTACGTCCCGCATGCGCAATGCGACGTAGTAGCGAGACACATTGCGCACTGGAGAGATCATCCAAGCCGCTGTGAATTATAGCAAGAAATATAAGTAAATGCAGTTCTTTCAGGAAGGGGGAAGTGTGCTAATACTTACGTTGTTGGCTCATCTAGAAACACTACCGGCGGATTGTTCACCAATTCAAGCGCTACACAGAGCCTCTTTCGTTCTCCGCCCGATAGGCGTAAAGCTTTTGTATTCTCTGCTTTCTTCAGACGCAGCATGCTAAGAATTTCATCGATCTATATTGAGAAGATTTTTGAAATTTAAGTAGATGTTTGCTTGACAAACAAAGTATTAAAGATAGGTGGTATTAGTGGTATCCCACGTATGTAAATACCAGCCCACGTATTAAACAAAGTGCAGGGTATAGTGAAGTCGAACACACTCGACTTCAGAACGTTCTTTCTTGTTTTAAATAGTGTAGTAGTTATAATGTGTAGATGTACACAAATTATCGGCAATTTGGACTTCAAATTTAATATTAAACTTCACTTCACTTAAATCTTAATAGCACTTATAATTCACAAATAGTTTTTACATATTCGTAAATTTTTTTGTAACTCTTTATAAAACAACAATTAAAAAGATACATTAAAAAACTAAAAAGAATAAAAACCCAAAACAATTAATACAACTTGTCAGAATTGACACATAAGCCGTTTGTGAAATATAATTATATACAAATATGGCGATTGATAATATTCAATAGAATTATTCATTGATTTTGTACACCATTCCCACATAGCGTGAAATTTATACAGCACCACCTACACATTTTTATCCAATAAACAACACAGTGCTTTGCAGTCGGGCAATTAGACTTTGCTTGTTATATAATTGTTTGACGTACTTTGGCACGGTGAAATCATCAATCTAGCTAATCATTTTTCAGTTAAATATAGTTACTCACCACTTCCAATTTCTGTGCTAGAGTCAGATCATTGCCCAGCTTAAGATGCGCTGCTAGCAACATAGTCTCCCGCACTGTAAACTGTAGATCTAAAACATCTGTTTGCATAATATAACGGGACATTTTACGAAAGACGCGCATATCACGTGGATTATTGTTAACCAAAATCTCTCCGGATGTCTTTTGTGCGCTGTAAAGATTTAAAATGCCTTCAAGTAAACTACAGTTATGAATTCTATGTTAAACTTACCCAAATCCTGCCAGCATATTGAGTAGCGTTGTCTTGCCCGCACCCGAAGGACCCATTATGGCGGTCAGCTCGTGCGAACGAAATTCACCATTGACACTGCGCAATATCTGCTTCGAAGTGGATGCTGTTGTAATAAAAAAGATGTACAATATAACTATGTAGTTGAAAAATCTAGTGCATAAAAGTTTAGCTGTACCATGTGCATTGTTAAAAATTAAAAACCCTAAATAATATATACTTGTATGTTTATTACGAGAGTTGGCTTGTATATTGTGCTCCTTGGCAACCCTAAGTGTTTTCAAGTACCAGCTGACATTTCCATTGGAAAGTTTGAAATTTTTTTAGCAAAAATGTACGCAGAACGTTATGATGTACGAACACTTTTAGCCATGAAGCGTCATCAAAAACTATTGTTTCTGGTTATGGTTACTGGTATGCTGAATTAAATCGTGGTCGCCGTTTGCTTAAAGACGAGCCAAGAAAGTTACGTCAAAAACAGCTGTTGTCACAGAAAACATCAATGCTGTGCGTAAACTGATTATCATATGACATACCGAAAGATTGAGGCAACCCTGGGTTGTAGTGGGACCAACATAACCATAAGCAAAACTTTAGCTAGTGTCTAGGCATAAGTCACGTCACAAGCAAGTGGTCACTTGAAAACCGGCTCGACCAGCTCGGTACTTTAACCCAATATTCAGTGTCAAATATAAAATGTAGAGGACCATCATTGCGGAGAACGAGCACTGCGACATTAGCGAATATCTTTTGTTCCCTAGTCGACTATGGTTAGGTTAATTACTTAAGATCTTCTCTGTCTCTTTATTGAAACAGAAAAATATTCAGCCCAGCTTAGTGCTGGACCCTTAAGGGAGTTGCTGATCCAGTCCTGGCCAGCTAATCAGTGTTTTCTTTTCTTTCTATACCATTGTGACCAGAAACTCAACAGAACGCGACATTGCAGCCGATTGAAAATGGTTGGAGAGTATCGTAGCATCGTAGAACCAGCTTTGAGTAAATATACCAAGAAGCCGGTACTTTAATAGCCGCTTGGATATCTGAAAAGCAGACAATATTAACCCATTTCGAACTCTTATCCAAAAGTTAGCAGGCCTCATTGGCGTAGACTTCAGATTGAAATACCATGGCAATGGAGATGCTGGTGTTGCAACTGAACTTGTACACTTGTCGGTGAGTGAACCATTTAATTGTTGATGGTGCACTACCAGGGATGCTCTCCTTCATTCTTTGCGGTGGGAAAGGGTAGCAACATACATTCGGTTTTAAATGAACATTTGACCGTCAAGGAGATTTATTCATGTTGATTGACTTGACAATCGCCCAAAAGTTTGGTATAGTTTGGTACAGTTTTGTATAGTTTGGTGCAACAAAATGTTGAAGAAATACAGCTGCGTTGGTTCAAAAGACATACAAGTGTATGACATCTTAACAGGTGACGAATCATGGATCTATGCATATGAGCTCGGTTTTTCCAAGAAGAGTTAAATAAATCAAGCAAATCGAAGCAAATGGACGCCAGTTTTTTTTTCGGAAAAACTGATCAAGTCGCAACTGTTCAATGTAGAATGGTGAATTCTGAAACGTATACAATCATTTCTTTGACAGAAGTTTTACGAGAATTCAGGAAAATTAATCGCCGAAGACGGAACATCCTACACCATGACAATGCGAGCCAGAACGTTTTTGAGCACTCAAAATATCGAATTTATGGATCATCCAACTTACAGCTCTGACACTCTTGACACACAATCAATTGTTCCACGCACATTAAAAAAAAAAAAAAATCCGCCGAAATTTTTTCACTTCTGAGTGGCAAAAGTATTTTGATAATTGCTCGCACATCAAAACGTTCTGCGTAGGTTTATGCTAAAGAAAAACTATCACGCTTTTCAATGGATATGTCAACTGACAACTAACAAAACTTAGGGTTGCCAAGGCACACAATATACAAGGCGAAGCTCGTACAAACCACATGCTATAAATTCTAAATCTGTACACTAAAACCATTCAAACATTGTCAGACACAGAGTTTTTTGTTTTATAAATGACTGTACATAAATTATTTAGCCTTAGTTTTTAGCAGCTATTTGAGGGAACATGTTAGTCATTAGCGAAGCAACACCCAACGCAGTGCAAATTCTGTAATTACTTTTTGAAAACTAAATAAACTAATCTAGTTTCTCTACACAATTTTAATTGCTCTCAACTAGAGTCTAGTTTTCGAACTTTAACTAATCAATAATTACGAAAAATTCCACACCTATATACATACAATGTGTGATTAAACTAATATAATATTTTGCAATTACATAATTACAAATATTAAAAATTTGTTTGTCATTAATCGGTCGAAGGGAATTTTTCAATTGAAGCTTACAAAGTAAACAAAATAAGTATAGCATGTAATATAATTTTAATTACTGTTAAATTATTTTTTCTATTTCCATTTCTATTTAATTATGGAGTATATTTTCACTCACCATTTCCCATTTGTAGCACCTCATACGTTAGATCGCGAAACTCCAAATTAATCGCTGGCCATGACGGCAGATACTTCAGTCCACTAATCGATATATAATCATCTGAATGTTCAGGTAATTCAACGCTTATTGCATTGATATCGCTGCTGTAGTTCAGTGAACTGGCACTCTGTGAGTTGTAACTATTAAAGGATTTATGATCCGCAGCTGTAATGGTGTTGCCAGCAGCCGAGATGGTTGTAATGGTGGACTGCATCTTTGGTTAATCGATTTGTGTGTTGGCTTTGTTTTAGGGTTTCTAGTTAAAAGTTATAAAAGATTTTAAAGCGATTTAATGAAGCGCAATTTAACGCTTCACTGCATTATATTTTTGATATTGTTCCCTACTAAATCGATAGAGCAAACGTTGATTGACTGCTGTCTGGAAAATAAATAGAAACAAAAAAAAAAAAAAAAAAAAATTAAAACCAATGTCAGCATTATATTTTAGTGATATTTACTTCCGTGAAAAGTTGTAAATCAGTTTCTATTACATAGACTATCTGAGAGAATTTCTTCTAAGATCACGTTTAGAGCGTTTTGCGTGCGAATTGCATCAGACTGAACAAAGGCAAATTAGCACGAAACTTTTACTCGTACATGCTATATCTAAATATAATTTCAAGCACAAATTTTTGATTTACAAGTATGCACTTTACATTTAAGTGTAAAAAGTTTTTTTTTTTTCTTTTTTTGTTAACTTATTTATTGTTTTATGCTAATTTACTATTAACTAAACAGCTACTTTAGTCTTAAAACAGCTATTAAGTGAGCTGTTTGTCATATTTTGGAAAAGAAAAGTCGTTTTATTGACGAAAGCGTTTCAAATTTCAGAGAATACAAATCTTTCAAAATCAACAAAGATCTTCGAGTGTACGATTTTAAATAAATGCGCCTTGAAATTTATTCAATGTTTTGTCCATGCGTTTTTTGCAGCTATCCACGACTCGATCTTCTTTTTGTCCTCCTAAGAACGATAGTGCTACTCAACCAGAGCATGCGTCATCGATGGAAACAAATGAAAATTAGACAGTGCCATGTCTTGTGTATACAGTGGGGTAGTGTGTCCCTTTGAAGTGTTTTTAATCATGCGGTCAAGTATTGTCCAAATGCAAATTTACTTTATTGTGTCTCCAATGGTCGGTAGTGATCTTCCGATTTCTTTGAGTTTGACTAGCTCGTAATACACTATTTTCAACTACTGGTATTGCAGCATAGACTTACAATGTTTTACGATTGAAATTGTCATAGTAGATCTATTTTCCATCGCCAGTCACTATCTAACCTGCTCCGGTTTTCACTTTCGAAAAAAATTTTGCGAAAGCGAATTCGACAAAATGGTAAATTTTACACGTTTCAAATCGCGATATTCCTCAAATCGTGTAAAAGTTATCATTTTATCGAAATCACTTTCACAAAATCTTCCCGAATGTGAGAACCACCGGAACAGGTGTGATAATCTTACTGTCACTCTCACGACAGATTGGCTCACTCAGAGCATATTTCTAATAAGCTTAAAGAAAAGTGTTATTGTTAACGACATCATTTGTAAAACGTTGAAAATTAATAGATCCCACTATATTGGCTCGTCTTCTGGAGTTGATCAAGAACTATACTATCACTATTTTTATGCGTTATAAGCTTTCCGATAAAATGATATTAGCTTTTTCATAATATGAGTGAAGTGTATAAACATGTGACTGCACTTTTTTTTCTGCAATTTTTTCACGTTTACAATAAGGTCAGCCTTACATCTTTCTTGCTTTGCTGGATCAGCGCGATGTTATACGACTCATTGCCAAAGAAAAACTAACAGCGGATTCCACAGGTGGACATAGTGACACGACTTTTGAGATTGATCAAATTTACATAAGAAAGCAATTTGATAAGTCAGTGACTTTTTGAATTTCTCGCGTAGTGTTTTTAAATGAAGCACTGCTACTATCAACTACCATCTGTTAATAGACTACGGTCAAATTTTAAGTAATCTGCATCATTAAGTATGTGTTTGACAGCCATTGAAAACATATCTGAAAGCCAGACAGATGGACAGAAATTAGAAGCTTGCCGCGCCGATCGGACCAAAGAAAACTACTGTTTCACCTACTGCTTGGTCGCGAAAGTGCTACAAAGGATTCATTGTTTATCCACGTCCATGAAACGGCGCAAAAACTAGACAATGTTGTAGTTAACCAAACACTAATTCAAAGTTAGCACACGTTTACGTTTTAGGTCAATTTTGGCATCGACTTGCTTTTTGTTCGTCTGTCTGCCTTTCATTTCAGTTTTCAATGTATGTCACACACAAACTTAATTATGCAGATCGGATGCTTCACGGATTACCCTCAGGTACTTCCCTCAAATCAATATAATTCGAAATTGAAAAAGTCACTGAAATATCAAATTGTACTCGTATATGTATTTGGAGTCAGGCTCGGCTATGTTCTTTGCTCCATTTCAATAAATGTGCCCATTTAGCCATGGGATATTAGCGACCTACATATAGACTGAACGACTGCCAACCCGAACCACTTTATCGAAAATCGGCTATCTATATGACGCGTGCACACACATACATATGATATCCGGTACACAGGTGAGATCTCTTGCTATCTAGAGTATACTTTCCTGAGAGATACGCTTTCCAATTATTCTTTGTCTCGTATTCGTGTACGCGTAAACACGTATACGATACGACACAAAGCATAATTGGAAAGCGTAACACTCAAGAAAGTAAGCAAAACTGAAACTCATTATTTCGACTGCTGATTGGTCGCTGATTTGTCGGATTAATCTATGTGTCCTCCAGGGTTATGAAACGGATTATGAAACGTATTGCGGCTGAACAAAGTCCTTCGAAGTTTTAACACGATTGTATTTGTGGGTAATTTCTTAAAATCTGCTTTCTGTCTGTCTGTCTATCATGTCTGCTTATAATGACGATCGAACTCAACTTAATGATGCAGATTGCACAAAATTTGGCAGCAGTCTAATGATACTTGTCAGAAGGAAAGTTGTTTTAAAATTACCAGCGTCATGTCTTAGTCTTTGTAAGGTCTTTTCTTTAGACCATCGTATTATTGAATTGGAAACAACTTTACTACCTATATAATAAATTCTATGACTTATATGGGTGTGTAGCACCACGTTTTGGTTACTGATTACTGATCACCTTTTTACCAAACAAATCAACGCTTATTACTAACGCTTGAACTAAAACTATTCACGACGGACAGATTTTCAGGGAAGGAATATCTGTAACAGCCCCAAAATATAATTAAATACAAATTTATATAGGGTTTTTCAATAAAAACATAACAATTCTGTTTTTTCATACAAACACACTCTAAGGCACTGACAACTTCAAAAAGTCATTCAATGTTTTAATTTTTACCATGTTTAAGTTCACGAACGAACCTTGTCTATTTAAAATTTTCTTTTGTTCTAAGAAATGGATTTGAGTAAAATACATCTTAAAGACATTTTATTGGTGTTCAGACGATCATAGGTATTTGATGGTATAAACACCATATTATTCAATTAGGACGGAACGTAGAAAATTCGTACTTGGAATTTTTAAAGTGATTATTGTGTTTAATTTTCTAAATTGCCTCATTAATTTGTAATTATTACTATTACAAGTCTAATTTTATGCACGCAATTATTCCGCATATATAGTTTAAAACACTATACACTCTAACTTTCAAGTTTATTGTTTGAAATCAATTTCACTTCTTTAGAATAAAATAAATTAAGCTGTATACTTTTTAATGAACTTCATTAAATGAAGCAAGAACGATTTTAGGACATAAACTGAAAACATCGACAGCAAAACATGGAACCACAAATTAAAAAATCGAAACCCGAACAACCGCTGGAGCTGCACTGCAGCTGGAACAACTGCAACGAACTGCTAAATAACGATTTGCAACTGAATAAACACATTGCGCAGCACTTGGAGGCATATCTGAATGATGTGCAGAACGAATTGACCGCAGATTTCAAGTGCGCTTGGAACAAATGTACATTTCGTACTGTATGTGCCAGCGAGATACAGCGACATGCCTATTACCATGCTTACTACACTGGTTTGCTAGTGCGGGGTAAGCACTTGTGTGCTACAAATCCAAAGAGACCCCCAAATGCTATGCACCAAAACGTAATGGCGACATTGTGCCTGAGCTGAAGTCTAACTTTCTGTGCCAGTGAATGCACTGCGAACGTTCTTTTTGTTCAATTGTGGAGTTTCAAAAGCATATTGTGCAACACGCTGATTTCGAGTATAAAATTCAAAAAACACCTGATACCAAACGCTGCAAAACACAGTGCAACTGGGAGCTCTGTCATAAGCTGTTCGATAATAAATATCGCCTAATGGAGCACATACGTACGCATTCGAATAAGAAGTTTGCAGTATGCTATCACTGTGGAGATACCTTTACCACCAGAACGACACTCTTCGATCATCTGTGTCGGCAGTTTGAAAATAATGCACAGAGTGCCAGAAGTTTTTCGCTACGGCGAAATTGCTACGCGCTCATATAACGACACACATTCATTGTCAAAAATGTCCCATGTGCGTTATATCCTGCCGAAAGTGTCGAAGTGGTGGAGCAAATTTTGAATTCAAACGAAACTGAACTGTTGGAAAATCTCAACCATAGTTTAGAAATTGACCAGATGCTTAGCGCTACAACTTCTAGTGCTGTTGAAATAGTGGCAACTCTATGTAAACCGCAGTTGGTCAGCGGTATAGCATTGTCAATGCCCGAATTGTTAGTGTAATCGAAAAGACTTGTTCCGGTTTTCATTTGTTCAGAAGTGATTTCGTTGAAATGGACTTATGTTCAGAAAGCTTTCGCGGTTTCAATACGCTTTGAATTGGCACTAAGAAATTCATATTTCTAATGTCAAACGAGTTGAAACCGGGTAATCCGTTTGTAATGTAGAAAACGAGCCGTATTAACTAAATTACTTGCATAACATTTTTTCGGATTTCGCAACCGGCACAAAGGGGGGTATATAATATATTGTATTAAGCATCTTGAAAAGTATCAAAATTATTAACTTTGTAAGACTACGCCGTTAATTATCATCAACAATAGACTACAGTCAAATTTTGAGCAATCTGCATCATTACTTTAACAGACTGAAAGTAGATTTTATTTTATGGAAAATTAGAAGAAGCAAAAACTACAGACTTTTCAATCTGTTCTCGAACTTAGTTTGTTATAGTTTCTGTTTTATATTTTAAACAAGAAAAAACGGTAACTTCGGTTGAACCGAAGCTCTAAAACCATTCACACGAAACTTTAAATAGTATTGTAAAGTGGGGGTTTAAATTGGGGGGTGGTACACGCTCACTAGTAGATGTGTATGAAGTGATGTAGTAGATGTGTAAGATGCCGCCATATCGAATTTCTAGTTGATATTGACGTTTTCCATACAAATGCACAAAAGTGAACTGTGGGTTTATATGGGACTACCTCAAAAGTGGACGGGACACGCCCCTTTGTATATGTATATGAAGCGGTTGTCCTTTAAAATCCACAATATAAAATTGCAAGCTAATATTAATCTAAATGAAGGATTTTTTCATAAAAAACACAAAATTACACGTTGGGTTTGTATGGGGGCTACCTCAAAAAGTGGGCGGGCCACGCCCAATTGTCTATGTATGTTTAGCGGCTGTCTCTTAAAAGGAACCATATCGCATTTCAACCTAATATTGACTTTAATAAAAAAATTTTTCTTACAAAAAGTCAAAAGTGGACCATAGGTTTGTATGGGAGCTACACCAAATAGTGGGCGGGGCACGCCCTTTAGTCTATGTATGTAAGCGGCTGAACATAAAAATGCACCACATCGCATTTCAAACTAATATTGAGTTTAATAAAGAAGTTTGCTTACAAAAAGTCAAAAGTGGGCAGTAGGTTTGTATGGGAGCTACCCCAAATAGTGGGCGTGGCAGGTCAATCTTGATACTATATTAAACTACAATAAAAAGAAGTATATGTGCAAAATTTCAACTGGATAGCATAAAAATTATTCACCAAAAAATGCGCAACAACATACAGACGGACAGACGGACATGGCTAGATCGATTCGTTTCGTCGAGCTGATCAAGAATATATATACTTTATGGGGTCTACGATGGCTCCTTTAAAGCGTTACAAACTTTCAGACAAACTGATAATACCATTTCACACTATGTGTGAATGGTATAAAAACGTAAAGTAAAATATATTTAATTATATTAAGTTTAGTGGTAGATTCAAATTTTTAGTATATAAGTAGAAAGAAAGCAACGCAGCTTTGAATTTAATTCAAGTTTTAGTAATAAGAGCCTGTCTTAAGGCAATTCAATCAATTTTTAACAGCAATAGTTCTCTGATTCGTCGTAGTGATTCCCAAACATGAAAATCATTACAACAATCTGCAGAGTTTAAACTATACACTTATATCAAGTAAAACCGCTAGCATAGTAAAAGCGTCCGTCTTCTCCACAACATGTGGGTATATAACACAAACGAGTGGTTCTAACAAATACGATACGGATTTAATACTTATCTCAAGGCCAAAACCTTTCGACGGAACATGAATTTTATCGTATCGGACTTGAATGAAATACAGCTTATTATAGCGGTCTATAATATAGATTATAGAATTGAGTTTTGGTAACTTATACTAAATATTTATAGGTTCATTGGTTTTTTTATTTTCCAACTATATTCTGATGATAACGCTTACTAAATAATATACATATTTCACTTTATAGTTTATCTATGTATGTATTGCATAGAAAAGACTCAATTAATTTTATTTAATGCTCTAAATCTAATCATCCGATAAGCTCGAAGATTTTTGACTTTAAATAGTATTTCCACATTAGAATACATTTGATTTAAGTTTGAATTGTGAAATTTTGTAAATTTTTTTGTTTAATTTTTGCATAACAACGCCAAACTGTTGCCTTTAATACGCGATTTTGTGTTATATGAAGTTCCTTTAGTTAACTATTTTTATTTTCTTAGCTCTATCATTGTATATGTATAAGCTTTAAATTTAGTTATTTTGTATTAATAATAAATTTTCATTTACTTTGTTCCATCTGGACGAATTTCGAAGACATTTTCATACTGCATGTAAAATTGCAAAATGCAAATTCAATAACACGCCTCATCATTGCGTTTATTTTGTTGGCCAAGTTTATGCTTTGGAACTCGATAGATTTGAAGAGCATTGTTTTGGCTTGTGTCCATCTTAAAATTTTTAATTTTTTGATATTTCTACTCAAATCGCAACTATAAGATGTTTTAGATGAAGACTTAAGTTTAAATGTTTCATATAAAAACGACTCCTGTCCTTTTATAACTATGTTTCATAGCTATTATCATAGCTATAGCTGATAAATGTGTTTGGATGTGGAGCCTTAGGTTAAGTGAGTAAGAATTTCATACAAACAAACAAAAAAAACAAAAAAAAAATGTTTAAAGTTAGCTTTGTAACAATTTCCGTGGAGATTTCTTGCATATTTCTTTTAAGAAGTCCTAAGTCCTAGTTTGATGTCAATAGATAAGTCCCTAAAAAACTGAAGTTCAGTTGCATTTCGGAAGCTAGCAGATTGCTATTTGTTCAAGTTTATTCCGAATAATAGCATATAATATTGTGGCGGCGATTTCCATTTTTTTTTTCTCCATTTAGTATTAAACGTTCGTCAGTGATGGGGCAAGAAAACATTTTTAGTTTTGAAATTGAGTAAAACAAACTGGAAAGTGTCATGGGCAGGTATTTAAGGTGTTGCATATTTATATGTTGTCAAAACCTTAAAGCTAATCACTAAGCGAGCTAAATGATTCTTTCCTAAATGATTGATTCCAATTTGGAATTTGGATGAGTTCGAGAATTATAGTTTTACCATGCTGTTCTGATTTGCACGCGAAGATTTTGCGAAAGTGATTTTGTTAAAATGATAATATTTTTTCGTTTGGGACAATTTCGAGATTTGAATTCACATGGAAATATAGTATAATTCATATCACTCAATGTAAGTGTATTCAAATCGCAGAATACTCCCGAACGATGTTTTATACCCTACTAGCTGCTATCCGGCGCGTTGCTGCCCTTCCCTTGACTCTCCTTTCTCCTGTCACTCCTTCCCCCCGCCACAACTTCTCCCTGCCACACCGTCCCCATCACCATTTACTCTACCTCCAATACTCCTACCCCTCTTCTTCTGTTCCTTTCGCCAACCACCCCTTACCCCCCATTTAACTACCGCTCCTTACTTTACCACCCCTTTTCCCTGCCCCCTTCGATCCCATTAACATGTATACAACATTGCATTCCTCTATCTTAAATGATACCCAACGCGTTGCTTTACCTTTACCCCTCCTTCCCTATGATCCCTTACTCTACCACCCATTTTAATTCCCCTGCCCCTCTTCTACCCCCTTTTCCAACACTCCCCTTTCCCTCCTTCCTCCATTCCCCTACCAACTTCTCCTTTTTAAAAGTAACCCGGCGCTTTGCTGCCCTTTCCCCTACCTCTCCTTCCCCTTCCCCACATTTCCCTTTCCCTACCAACTCTCTCCTTAACACCACGTCCCATAACACTTCTTTCCCTCCCATGCCCTCCACGACCCTATTAACTCGTATATGAATTTTATTATTAATTTTAATATTATTTTTTTAATGTAATAAACTACTTTTTGTGACTAAAATATAAAAGTTAGACATATGCTGTCGCGTGGGCATTATCAAGCTCTATAACTTTTCTCTAGAACTCAATCATATATCTCTCATCGTTAAGGCGGCGTAAGAAACGATTTCGTTCGACCGTTTTTTCTCCGACTTACTTTGCAAATCCGACTACAACGAAAAAGTCTTTTCATTTTTCGGGTTAATATATAGCCTATGACACTCACAAATAACGTGGCTTTTCTGTTAGTAAAAGAATTTTCAAAATCGGTTCAGTAGATCCAGAGAGTACCCCCTACAACCTCACAAACTCACAAACTTTACCTCTTTATAATATTATATGGTATAGATAGATAATTTTTTTGTAATAGGAGGACGAACTAAATTCACGTTATAGGCTCTAATTATTTAAACTAGAACATATTTGACCTACTTTATGCAATTTTAATTTAAAACATTAAGCAGTTTTTTGGTGTTTTTATGACAATGTGAAGCTTAACCAATTTAAGAGACTATAGCTAAGTCACCAGATTTTACTCTTTTTATGCGACGTTGGAGACCTAAAGTTAGATGAAACGCTTTTACGTTAACATGAATATTTATGCGCTCTTTGTTGCCCTGTAGGATCAAGTGTATACAAGCGAAGTTATCGCGCTAAAAGTGACAGTATCTTTTGGGCATCGGTCGAAAAATGAATCTCGAAAGAAAAAGAGCAAATATTAAGTTCTGTTTTAAACTTGATAAAACATGCACCGAAACGTTCCAAATGGTGAAACAAGTTTATGGTGACAATTGTCTATCCCGTAGCAATGTTCACGAGTGGTTGAAACGTTTTCAAGAAGGTCGTGTAGACCTCGGTGTCGGTGAAAAGTCGGGCCGGCCAAAATCAGTGGTGATCGAAAAGAACATTGAAAAAGTGCGTGAATTCATACAAAATGAGGCGAAATCTTCGTTGCGTTAAATGGAAATAGAATTAAATATTCCCAAAGATTCGATGCATTGCATTTTGATGAAGAAATTGGGTCTACGGAACTTGTGTTTGTTCCGCACAAATTGACTGACGATCAAAAATGCGATAATACGCCGTCTCACTGGTCGACACTTATCACCGATTTTCTCACCAAAAATGTGCATTTTAAACATCAACCATTCACCGTAATTGCCTGATTTGGCTCCGTGTGTCTTTTATCTATTTGGAAAACTTCATTTGTCGTTGAAAGGACATCGCTATGAGTACATTGAGACAATATTATGAGTAAGATGCATTATTCGACCGATGCACAAAAGATAAAGTAACTTTTAGCGCGATAACTTCGCTTGTAGTGGTCTAATTGTCCTAGATTTTTACAGGTTGTCAGTGAAGCATGTACCTTTCCAATAGCTGGCGCCACCAGAAACAGCTTTTTTTTTACAAAATTCTGTTTCTTTTGCGACACACCTTGTATAACTAAAACAATGTGTGTGTACAATGTGCGGCCAGCATACTGATGAGAGCTTGTGACCAAGTTCGAAACACGTGTATATGCAGTTATACATTTTTCTGTGTAATTAAAAGTTGTTGTTATTACTCTCTATTCGTATTAAGAAAAAATACATAAAAAAAAAAAATATACCATCTTCCAGTCTGTCGCTTGGATACGCTCTGGTATGACTTCGCTGCTACTCTCAAATATGCTATCTGATGGAATTCTGACTAACTCTTTCTTCATTTACATAGATGTTTAAACATTTTTTCAGATCTGAATTATTTAATTTGCAATTAATGTTCCTCGTTTAGGTATTGACATTTATAGATAAATTAGATCGATAATTAAACCGGAAATCGCCCTGCACGTACTTAACAAATATAATTACAGTGTTCGGTTGTACAATATATGAGATGCTGAGCGGAAAATTGAAACATAAAATACTAAAAAGTTGTTTCACTTTTGTCAATAGCGTGTCATATACTACTTAGAACTAGATTTATGTAATTACACAAAATTACCTGTTTATAACCATTCATGGAAGGGAAATTAAATTGCAAGAGTCAAGCAAAATGTAACACACGTGCCGGTTACTTTCTAGCTAGTTGAATTAAGTGTGCGCTGTGCCCTACTGTATGCATCTACTAGATACATATCTAAATATTGTACTATATGCATAAAAATCATAAAAACTTAAGCGTGCATAGTGTGTGTACTTGCATTAGAAACAGATTGTTATAATTGAATGACACAGTCTAATTAGTATTGTCCAAATGTAAAATGCTAGGGTTAAAAACTGCCACAGAATGTTAACAAATGTTTGCGTTTATTTGCGATTCTATTGCTCACAGTCCATACAATGATTTGTTTAAAACTGTAATTATTTATACTCGTATTATAATAATATTAACTAGCTTTTTTAACTTAAGTATTACTAATTTCAATGTTGTGATCTTATAACTCTGTTACAGGTAATCATTTTAATTACCGTGCTAAGATGCGGTGCAAATTATAAATTAAAAATGAATGAAATACGCTACTCTGTGCCAGTGCTCTTTAATTAGCTGCATTAATTAAATTATCATTTAATTAACATGCAATTTGGCATTTTTTACTTTGTTTGAGAGTAGTCAGTCCATTGTTTGGTTTTGCGTTTTCTTTCAGGCAAAAGCCTGTAGCTAAAAGATATACATTTAAATTTAGTAGCTACAGCAAAACAATGACGGAGAAATAATTTAAACAAAAATTTTGTACAACGCATAAAGAACAGAGATAATTTTTGTATATTTTGTAAAAATTTTTATATATTGTATATTATTATAATTTTATATATAAACAAAAACAAAGGAGACAATTTACAAATAATTACGAAACAAGTTTATCTTTACATTTGAATTGATTTAAGTTGCAGTGATTAATGTTTTTTATCAGTAATTGGTAACTTATTATAATTATACGAAAATTAAAATTTTATTTGCTATAAATACAATATACAAGTTATTGGTATTTTTGTGCAACGAATGCAGTTTTTATGTAGCTATTGTTTTTGATAATGTTAATATTAGGTTTTTATACTCTTCACATAAAGTGTGCATAGTATCGTAGTTTTGTCATAATGTTTGCCTATCTGTCTGTATGTTTGTATGAGACCTATTCCCTTAATAATATAATAGCTGATATTGTATAAATTCTACACTTATATCAATAGGTCTCGCTGCCAAAACTGACTAGTGTTGTTGCTAACATCAAAGAGTATGCGGCTTCAACTCGCACTCAATCAAAATGTTCTTAATTTCATTACTTAATTTTTTTTAATTATTCATGCGCAACAAATTTATGCACAATCATCTAACCCATCCACACTACATGCATAAAAATATTGTATTATATTGACAATTTATAAATCTAAGCATACTTTCTTAAATTTAAAAACTTCAGTAAAGTCCTGCATTGTCGTGTGAAGAGTATTTCAGCTTCGGTTCCACCGAAGTTAAAAATTTCAATTTTTTTCAATGGATCAATGGTTGGCCAAGGGTGTTAAAAGATTATCTGAATCAACGACTACATGCACAGTTTTAAAAACTGATGTTAAAAGCCAATCCTACTTATTTAATATTATAAACGCGAAAGTTTGTATGGATGTGTGAATGTTTGTTATTCTTTCACGCAAAAACTACTGAATGGATTTTAATGAAACTTTACAATAATATCGCTCATATAACAGCATAACATATGGGCTAAAATAATATTGTATAAATTGAACAAGATGTAACAAGAAGTGTCACGTAAATCGGAAAAAATTCTACCACAAAAACTGCATTATACTAAGCTGTCTTATCATAAGTGGCAATACAGCTAATAATTATACAGTTAACATACAGTAGCGCCATCTGCTTCGATTAATGGTACTTGTACTATCATTGTGCACTGTCTTACAACCGCACGCCATCTGTCGTCAAAATTGTTGTAGCGGTTGAATCGGGTTGTTTCCGAAAACAAAAAATATTTGTTTTTGAAAATGGAAACAGATATCAATCGGCTGAACGAATGCATAGAAACAAACACGAAAGCAAATGAGCAGCAGACGCGTTAGGGCAGACAACGTTGATGGTTGTGTCCGTTTTGCGATTTTTCAAGACACTAGCGATTTGTTAAAAACACGCACGTCTTGCTTTATATACATTTTTTAAACATCTTAAAAATTCTAAACACTAGTGAAATCCCTAAGTATTTTTCAACACTTCAACAAAACTTCCGAATCACAGCGGACAGTGTGTGGTAGTGCACGAAAGCCCATCTCAGCAAAGTTTTTGCCGATGAGTCCGTTTAGGACATATAATAAACCATTAACATGGTCTTTAAATGAGCATTCAGGAAATGCAAAAATATATAACCTAGTTCAAAATATAACGGATTGAAAACATTAACCTTAAGTGGTATTTTGGCTCGTGGGGAAACAATCGACTGAAACTTGCTTTTCTATTTATTCTAGCTATGAGTTCAATGAGCCCAAGATTAAGTAAATTGGACCAAATCCATTTAAGTTCACAATTAAATGAAATACTTTATTGAAAAAACTTAATTTAATTGATACAAGTTTAGAGTTTTCTAATAATGACTATGTATCACGGAAAAAGTTAAAAAGAGGGGTTTCATTTGGCGACTGTGGTCAAATGGTCTAATACTTTGTTACATGTAATTCTGCTTGCTCTGTAATTTGCCTTCGCCTACAATCATCTCATACATTGCATCCCTGTAGAACACGCCTACTCAGAAATATATCTGAGCTATTACGTTTCTATTACCGCCAAGTTAAAAAATTGTCTAGTCAATCTCGCACATTAATTTCATGAAGTGAAATGTAGCACATTGAAATAAAATGTGATTTTTATTAATATTTAATGTAACAAATATGTTTCTTTGATTTCTTCAGAATACCTCTTTGTTATTAATACAAAGATGAAAGAGCGAAAAAAACTAAGACAAGAAAGAAGAGCTGATTGAGATAGGTATTACTCTCATCTATTTATTTACAGTACTAGCTAAACACCTCACTAATCGACTCTATTAAAATGATTGATGTGACATTCTTGTAGTGTTATACTATACATTATGGCCGTATGACACACGAATACAATCAGCAAATTATTTTCCCCTGCATTGTTGTTAGAGCAGATCAGAACATAGACAAAGCAAAAATTCTACAGGTGCGAGTGGTTGAAATATAGTTTCATTAAATAGTGAAATGAAAACCAAACAGGAAAACAAACAGCAAAAATATCATATTAAAATGAAAATCTATTCGAAAGATGAGACAACTCTGGACTCAAAAGTGACAAAGTACCAAAAGTTCGGCAGAAGTAGTGTATTTATCTATATTTTTATGGTGTTTTGGATTATTTCTTCATTCGGTCACTCTTTACACAAAAATTGTATTAGTGCACAATAAAACTAGAAAAAGTAACTACTTTGGCATGTCATGCGCAAATGGTGAATACACTCAATGCATTCATTTTTAAAACACTTTTCTCTATTGATTCTGTATATTTTAATAGAACTATAAACCAAAGTCAAATGTATACGAGTCGATGTGAAAAATGTTGCTATAGCTATGCCTTTCGCATGTCTCTGAAGTGTTTAAAATACCAGAGCATTAAAGGGGAAAACAATTTGCTGATTATTATTCGTGTGTCATAAGGCTATTAGCCAAGGCACCAACTAATGCAGAGCTGAGGGTGTATAATGGCGACACCTGCGAGCCCACTTTGCCATCTTGACCCGCCGACGATACTGGCGTTCCGAGATCCTGCATCGTAACAAATTTCTTACGTATGTCTGAGAACTTTGTCAGATGACTTAATTGCACCGTTGTCCACCGTCATCACGTGGAGGTGTCCTGAACGCATGCAAGATAAAATCACTCTGCATAGAACGTAAGTTTTGAAAACTCTTTGAAAGAAAATATCTATCTGAAAGATTCATGAATGAATGAGTATAAAATTATAACATTTCTGGCGTCCTGACAGATATGAAATGTCTGACATACATGGTTATTGGAGTTGATGGTGTGTTGGGGTTAAAGAGCTTGTGTGTTTTCAGATTATAACTTCATTCGTAGTGTTATATGCGTTAAATTGCTTTAAATATGCATTTTTATGATGTGATGGGGTTAATTATAAAGCCGATACGGATTTAGTGACTGTGTTATTTACAAGTTTTGATAATAACATTCTGCACTTAGTTTAGCTTTTGTATGTTTCAAGCTCGTTTTACAATTTCGGGAAACAAGTTTACTAAATCATCACTACAATATTTCATAGTTCATAGTACAAAGAATCATTGAAGTCAAAGTTAGGATGCAGTTTTTAAAACTAGTTTACAAATTTCAACTTAATAAAAAAGAAACATTTTCTTACACTTTTTTACATAAATTTTGGTGCAGTGAAAATAAAATACATTGATTTTTTTTTTTTCTTCATATGAGTCACTTACATAGATAACGGTACATTTGTGATTTCACTTTAACCAACGTCTAGATTGAAAGGCAAGCCCGAACGAAGTGGTTAAATTACTTGTCTAATAGTATTCAATGCATTTCGAACGTATAAAACATGACATGAGTTACAGCTAATGAAAGTTTAAATTGCATTCAACTTTAAACGAGTTTCATAAACTGTTCTTATTTGAGTACCTAGTATTCAACAATAACAAATAATTCTAATATCTCAATTGTAAAAATTTCTAACCCTAGCAGACCAAGACTGGACAAAAACAATGAAAATTTTATGATCGAAAGAAGAAGAAACTTGAATATTAATGGGTACAGTTAGGCGGGTAATTTAATCACATTTCGAGCGATAGTTTACTCTGGATGCTGGTTTAAGTTAAATCACACATCGAAAAGCAGAAATATACCGTTATCTGACAGAATGACACAGTATGTTTTTCATGTTCAGCGCACGCAAATTACTCTAGAAAAATGTGTAAAATGTTTATATTTTAAGCTGTATACTACAGTATAATTATAAGCTTTTCGTATATTTTTGTGTTCTTCATATTTGGATTTTTCTCTATAGATACGTGTTATGTAGAAAGATTGGTTGCTTATTATTTGTATATAGAAAGTTTAGTGCGCGTTTTGCATAATCAACGGTATTATTTTATTTTTATTTTTTTTTTTTTTTTTTTGGCTTGGGAAACCATTACCAACAATCTCAATATTTATTGTAGGTATTTTCTATGGTTTTCATGCTAAACGCGCCCAAGTAATTGCAGTAATTTTCAATATTTTCTATTATATTTAAATTTACTCATTTATTTTCTTGGAAATGAATAATTGTGTACTTTGCACGCCATTGTTCTGTAGACAACTTCGCATTGTAAAATACCAAGTTCTCAAAGCGACAATCATTTTCATTGCCTTTGTAAAGCCGTTTTTTTTTTTTTTTATCTTTTATCAAAGAAATTTCTATGCCGCTCCAAATATACAATACAAATCTTGAACGCTATTCTGTTGCAATCATGGCATAAATTACGCTTTTGTACAATAATTTTCTGTCAGTGTAGTTGAAAGTGCGAATAAACTCAACTAAATAAATGAAATTTATTTTTTATACAGTACATAAGCATAGATTTTGGGCAAGCGAGGTCAAAATGTCACTTTTTGAAACACTTACACGAGTGATTAAATGTTTGTGTAGCACCAAATATTTTGTGTAGCACGTAGATACTTTTATTACCAGAACGTTTTTCTACGTTTTATGACGTTTGTTAAAATTTTATGCACCAGTAAGAAATTACAAAATATCTTTTCAATATATCATTTTTTATTTGAAAAACTTTTTGAAAATTATACGCGCCAAGTGGATGAAGATCGAACCGAATCGCATTGCGCTTGCTTTCGTTTTGAATTGGAAATTTGTGCGGCGCGTTGCTTTGTTTGTCAGCCGGACGGACGGACGGACGGACGGACGTACAGACAGGCAGCGAGCTGTATGAGATCGTTTCAAACTTTGAGAAGCACTAGAACGCCTGCGTTAATTGAGAGCGAGTAGCTTTAAACGGCAGAGAGCATTAGAAAGAGAGAGAGAGAGAGAAGAGAGCGCAAGCATGTAATGTTTTCAATTAATCGAACGTTTAGTGCATACAAGATATGATTTAAAAGTTGCTGATCTTTTTCAAAATAGTTACTTTAGTTGGTATAAAATTTATCTGTTTGAAGATCACTTCTTAACTTTGATTGTGTAGAATTTTGTGTACAATTGTACGATTTGTATTAATGATATTGCAACTAGATTTTCATATATATGAAAAAGAGCTTTAAAGAATTGTTTACATTTCCGCTTTTAGTTCGTTCATTTTAAAGAAGTTTACATTTCTTGCAAGGTAATAAGATATCGTATGAATTCTTCATACACCACTTTTCAATCAGACTGTTTGTTTAAATTTTATTAAGGATTGAATCGACAAATTTTTGGCTATAATGCTTTAAGAAACACTTGCGTGATTCACCCCTAAATCCGTTTAAAAAAAATGATTCAAGTCGAAATTCCTGATTTAAAGCAGACTTTTGGAATCATTGTATGTACACAAGCACTGCAAAAGTAGTAATCGAAAGAGGAATAGAAATTTACTGAACGATAGTGACATTTAGCAACAGAACGGATAATGCACAAAAACTATTTTATGTTAATATAATTTTAATTGCTTTTAATAAAAATAATTGGAGTATACAGCATCTAAATAAATTGATAGGAAAAACCGACCAAAACCTTATGTAGGAGAAAGTTTTGTAGGTTGAACACCACCAAATTTTTGTATATGTAACAGGGGAAACACAAACATCCCAACTGGCATCGTCATTAAAAAGAGTGTGATGTGTTTTTAGTGGAAACTGTCTGTTCGCAAACTGCTCAGCTGATGCTCATGTCTTGTTGTTGTATTTTAAATCGTTAAAATTCAGTTTTCGTCTGCTTATGTATAAAGTGATCAAATGTCATGCAATTTTTTTGTTTTTACTTAATATTTTTAAGATTTTTCATGATATTACAGGGGGTGTTCAACCTACAAGCCTATTTTTATAAACCTTAATTTTTATGTATCTTGAAAAAAAAACAAACAAAAATATTTTCACAAATGTACTCTTTTTTCTTAGGTTACAGCTATATAGTTTTAGGCCGTATTTCTACTGAAACTCTCACATCTGAAATATTGTCAATCTACGAAAAATATTAGCAAATGTTAACTATAGTCAACATACAAAGCACTCCCCTACATACAAGAAAAGACAATTACTTTGGCATGTCATGTGCAAATGGTGAATATACTCAATACATGTATTTTTCAAATGCTTTCCTTTATTGATTCTGTATATTTTAATAGAAACATAAACAAAAGTCAAGTATGACCTATACGAGTCGATGTGAAATATGTTGCTGTATGTATATAGCTATCCCTTTCGCAAGGTCTCTGTCATGTTTAAAATCCCAGAGCATTGAAGGGGAAAAGAATTTGCTGATTGTTATTCGTGTGTCATAAGGCTATTTCACAGTAAAAACTTTTACAAATAAACACTATCATGAGCTAATCTGAACTTTGAACCCTCTGAAGCCTCTGTAATGCACTCTGCACCTCGTCTATTGATGAGTCAAAAACTAAGTGACGAAGCCTACATTCAATTCTCGCTCAGTAGCCAAATTTATAAATTTATATTTCTTTTTAAGTTTTTCTACCAATCTTACCATTTTTGGATAAGTCGCAGAACAAAAATTTCTTAGTTTCTTCAAACAAAATGAACTTTTTGATGATATGGTTCGATTTGCTTGATCCTAGGCTCGACAGGTACCCCAAGCGTCTTAATAGTCGTCGACTATCACACTAAACAAGTCCAGTACATCATCGCATATTTTTATTTCAACTTATTTAGAGTTGTACAACTTTTGATTTGTATCTTGTAGATACACTTACTCACAGATACATTAAACGATTTCAATTGCCGGCTACTATTGTATACTATTATCGCTCTCTCACTCTGTTTCTCTCCTAAATAATCGATTGTCGTTGTCGCTCCCATATCACGTACTCATACCTATATACAATAAGTACATGTATTATATACTTACGAGTATCACACACTCTATATTCATTCATTTAGTTGAATTTGATTGCAGCACAAGTTGTTATTCTATATTTTGTATTGTATTATCTCAGATACTTTTTGTTTTAATTTTGTTGTTGTTGATTTTTTTTTCTGTTCCGTCATTGCTGTTTTTTGACACAGCGACTTAAAAATTAATGCTTTCTTATACGTAATTTTTTTGTTTTCTTTTTTCTTCGATGCTGTGAAATTTCGATAAGAAAAGCATTTCAGTTGAGCATTTAAAATCATTGGAACGCTCGCTCGTTCGTTCGGCGTTCGTTATCAGTGAGTGTCGCAATTGAGTGAAGTATATCTGCTTAACGTGCTGTAGCGTGCTGCAATTGAACTTTAGCGTTGATGATCTTTTTATACTCTTCACACAGAATGTGAATAGTATTATAATTTAGACAAAATGTTTGCAAAACCTTTCAAAGGAAGCATCGAAGACAGCATACCAAGACGAGTCGATCTAGTCATGTCCGTCTGTCTGTCTGTCTGTCTGTCTGTCTGTCTGTCTGTGCGTTTCGCCCCGCCCTATTCTTTCAGTCTATGGAGACTTTTTCTAAACATGTTCAAAAATGACCGCGATTTATCCACTAGAAGGCATAGCTACCATACAAAAACATTTATTGTATTTATTTTGTTGTATCGAACATGTTTGAGTTGCAGCAATTATTTATATTAAACTAAAAGTTGTTTTTAAATTGCTCAACTACATAAAAAAGGAGAATATACTTAATAATAGCAGATATTGTATAAATTGTACATTTGTATCAGTAAATTTTAGAGCAGTGTGTAGCTTCTCCAAAGTTTCGGTCCAATATTTCGATCCAAAGTTTCTTTAAATTTAGATTTAATTCTTTCCAATAATTTCATGCGCAACAAAAAACAAAAATTTAATGTATTGAAAACTTTTAAATCTTAGCATCTCTTCAAAAGTTTATAAACTGAAGTTGCCGTGCAAAAAGAGCAACTGTGAAGCGTTTTAAAGCGTGTAACAGCTACAACAATGCCTACATATATCAAATCTACAATACTATTTCTGAGTAAACGAGTAATTGGAAGTCATAAATCACGATTTTTAAGATACAATGTAACTTGTTACTACAACTTTGTGTCATTTTTAACGATTGTAAATAGCCTTTTAATGAACTTATAAATTTTATTACAAAAATATATAAGCTCATATAATTTTCGTCATGTTTCTGTGAAAATTCCGTGAGCCGAGATATAACATCGCAAATATCAGAGTGTGCAAAATTAGTTATTTTTCCTAATGCGTCATACTAATGGCTTTTACTGTTAAGCTGCTGTTACTGTTAAGCTGCTGTTACTGTTACGCAGCGTTAACATAAATCTGTTATACTCTTATATACTTTTATTATTATACCATGCACACATAGTGTGAAATGGTATTATCAGTTTTTCTGAAAGTTTGTAACGCATTAAAGGAGCCATCGTAGACCCCATAAAGTATATATATTCTTGATCAGCTCGACGGGACGAATCGATCTAGCCATGTCCGTCTGTCTGTCCGTCTGTATGTTGTTGCACATTTTTTGGGGATCAATTTTTATGCTATCCAGTTGAAATTTTGTTTGCAGTTTAATAGAGTGTCAAGATTGTCCCGCCACGCAAACTTTTTGGGGTAGCCCCCATACAAATCCACCGCCCACTTTTGACTTTTTGTATGAAAAACTTTTTTATTGTAGTCAATATCAACTTAATAATTAATATGGTAACTTCTAGTGGTCGGTTGGTTGACATATACATTAATAGGTGGGACCCGCCCAATATTTGGGCTAACCCCCATACAAACCTACTGCCCACTTTTGACTTTTTATAAAAACTTCTTTATTAAAGTCAATATTAGGTTGAAATGCAATGTGATGCCTTTTTATGGTCAGCCGCATAGACTAACAACATAGACAACATAGACTAACGGTTGTGGCCCACCCACTTTTTGGGGTAACCCCCATACAAACCTACTGCCCACTTTTGACATTTTGTATGAAAACTTCTGTATTAGAGTCAATATTGGGTTGAAATACGAAATGGTGCCATTTTATAGACAGTCGCTTAACTTATATAGACTAATGGGCGTGGCCCACCCACTTTTTGGGGTAACCCCCATACAGACCCACCGTGCAGTTTTTTGTTTTTTATGAAAAAATTCTTCATTTAAATCAATATTAGATTGAAAGTTGATTTGGTGGATTTTAGTGGACAACCGCTTCATATAGATATACAGATCGGCGTGTCCCGCCCACTTTTTGAGGTAGTTCCATATAAATCCACAGCTCATTTTTATGCATTTGTATGGAAAGCGTCAATATCAACGTGAAATTCTATATGTCGGCATCTTATACATCTACTACATCGCTTACACACACACACACACATCTACTAGTGGGCGTGTACCACACACTTTTTGGGGTAGCCCCTATTTAAACCACCACTTTTATGTTTTACAATAATATTTAAAAGTTCGTGTGAATGGTATTAGAGCTTCGGTTCAACCGAAGTTAACTTTTTTTCTTGTTTTTGGATTGTTTTCGTATGTATTCATATGTACATATATAGATATGCATGCAAGAAATAACATATACATATATGTATGTATAAATACAAATCGCCAATAAAAAAAAATTGTTATTTAATCTCGCACAATTATTGCCATAAATTGATATGTATTTATTATACAAAAACAAAATGTCTATTTTTTATACCCGGTATCATAAGGTAAAAGGAAATATTAATTATGTGGAAATCTATTTAACAGGCAGAATGAGAAGTGCTGGATCCCATTATGTATATATGTATATTCTTCATCAGCATGCGAAGACAAGTTTATGTAGTCCTGTCCGTCTGTCCGTCCGACAGTCTGCTTGAACGAAAATCAATCGTAGACTATAAGAGATAAAGACTTCAAGTATGAACATTTAGACTCTCCTTTTCAATCTACAGATAAAGTGTATTAAAAGAACATTTTAAGAGGCAGATATGGCAATTAAGGCCCCACTTTTAAGTTTTGAAATAAAAATTTAATGTTTTTGTTGTGTTCACAGTACTCAGCGATTACTTTTCATTTTCATAAAACTAAATCGACTAGGTGTGAATATCCATTATTATTTTTAAACTTTCCAATCAGATTTAATTAATATCGTTTACGTTTGAAATCATAAGTACTCTATATGACACACTGAGGCTAAAAACGACACAACTGATTCACATTTAAGTGTTATTTTTACTATCAACGTGTCATATGTGATTTAATGATAAATACTCGTGCTCGTTATAAACTTAATAACCTGCCAACCTATTATTGTGTCACTTTGTTAAACTGCCAACCCTTAAGCTGCATTTCCATCAACATATCAATCTGTCATTTGCATAACCTACCAATCCAGTGACCTATCAATTTGTCATCCATTCTGTCAATATGCTGCCAATATTCAATATGATTGGTGGGGTTAGTTGCAGTCATAGAAATACTATTATTTTCTATTTATAGAAATTAATAGCATTAGAATTGTATAGTGCTAAGAATTAATTAACTTTTCCTTGCAAATTCATATAAACAAGTAAGAATGCTGTCGAGAACTCATGACATCTACTTTACGCAAACCATCTTACATAAACAAAGAACGAAAACTAATCAAAACATGTTCCTACTTAGAAAACATGCGCCAAAAACTAAAAAGCTTTTCTTACAAATCATCAAATTCCAAAACTGACTCGATATTAATGTCACCCGTTTAAAAGTAGAAGGAATGTATATTGTGAAGAAAGTAATGTGTTATTTTTCTTCTGTAGTCCTAATTTCACCTGCTTCTTCTGCTAATGTCGAAAAGTTTGTCTCTGTTTAAGTTTGTCTCTGCTTATGCACTGCTTTATTGAATCTCCAAAGCTGTGCTCACAAAATACGTTAGGGTAAATAATATAGATAATTAAGACTTAGAGACTAACACTTCTGAATCCTTCCGAACATTTCGGCTATTCTTTTCTGGCTATTGAACTCTGCAGTTCTTCTTAAATATGAAAAAAGTTGGTCAAAATTGCTCTTGGTCTTGATAATCAAAAATTTTCTGACATTACTGTATGGACGTCCAAACAAAAGACGAAAGCACATCATATCGCATCAAAATTTTAAGGTATTGAAAAGTAATAATAAGAAATCGGATCATACATACCTGAAATATAACTGCTTACACATACTATACACATCCACAAGATACTGGAGGGCTTGGTAAACCTATTACACAAAACTTATTTTAAATTTTTATAAGCACACCATATCTCATTATGATTTTCCTATGCATTATGGTCCACTAAACAGGAATATCACACGTAAACATTTTTTTTTATGTAAGCGCTCTTGAGATATGGATTTTCGAATTTTTACTTCAGATTTCAGAGTGATTCCGATGCTTTTGAGTACATCTCGAGTTGTAACTGACCGACTCGGTCAAACAAGCACTCATATTGAACGTCTTGCAATTTGTAACTTTGCCATTTATTTAAGAATTTTCAACAATAGTCGCTTATTTTGTAGGTGTAAGTGTCAGCCCCACGTAAAAATCTAACTGAACTTATCTTTTGGATTTTCATTTTGCCTAGAACGATATGTGAATTTCGAAGTCGATTTTTGTGAATTTTGTAAACTTATTAAGACCGTTAGCAATGGAACTAGTGTACCGATCTTAAAACTATATAAAATCATCAGGTTGTAGAAGGTTACGGAATGCAAAGAACAAACGATGTTAAACTACGAAGACACTTGTTTTAGAGTTAGCTACGAGGCCTCATCAGTCCGCTGGCAGGACATTGCAAATTTTCGCTACTTATGTGCAGAGATACTATAAAGTTACATCTTTGAATTTTTCTTTATAATACTTGATTGTTAATATAAATGAAACCTGGAGATCATATGCTACTGTAAGAGCTAATAACAATAAGTCTAAAAAAAGGGTAGAAGACGGTGGATGGCAGTAGGTAATAAAAAAAGTAATACTAATACACTCATTCTGAATATTTAAAAAGTAGCTTTGGCTTAAAACGATTGACTTGTACATACCTATACGAGTATTTCTACGCCAGCAGCTCCTTATTTACAGTGCTAGACGAACACTTCATTTGTCTACTATGCTAAAATAAGTAACGAAAGGTATAGCTATAGGTAGACTTACAACTTTTTCGATATCATTTTTGTAACAAAAACTCTTAAAACACTTTATCTAATCACAAATATTTGCAATACTTTTCAATTCATGTTTAATAAACGACATGTTTGTCACTACACTGTAAATAATAACAATATTTAATACATACTAAGCCACAACATGCTTCAGAGCGATTTATCTCCAATGAAATTTTGCGTTTTGCCAGTAGATGACAGAAAATCAAGCGTAGCACGTTTTATTTGATTTGATTTAATTTGATTATGATGAGACACACACACACACACACACACAGCAAGTAAGTAAGTAAGTACGTTCCGACGACAATGCTTTCCAATTTTAGTTGCACAATGAAAGTTTTGAAGGTAAATATGTTCATAGAAACAATCTAGATAGTATTGAAACTCTAAGCGACATCGAAAACTTCATAACTGATTTTGGTTAACGATTAGAAAACAATGTCAGCTAGGAAAGTAGCGCATTTAAAGCACTCAAACAGAACGAAATTAAACTGCAAGGGGTGTAGTCATGTAACTTTTGATCAAAAAGTATCTGGAAATTGTCAATAAAACAAAAATTGATAATTATTTTGTCTGCTTCAAAGTAATTCCAATTAGATGAAATACACAGTTTCCTAGGCTGCTTTCAAACTTGGAAATACTATTCAGTTTAGCACGAAGCTTGCGAAACGAACATGAACTTTGTTTTTGGTTAAATAGACGCGTGCAAGATGAGCATATATCTGCATAAAATTTAAGAAGCTTCTCACAAGTCGCGTTAAAATTTGTCACATGCCCAAAATAGCAAATTCAAAAGCGAGACCCCAAGCTCACAGCTGCTACGAGGGCTGCTATTTATATTGCGGGAACTGGCAACACTAATGTCAAAAGCTAAAATCTGGCAACACCATAATAAAGTTTTAACATTTTTTGGCATAAACGTACTCACAAAGTTTTGATGTACAATAGCTATTTGTTTTGTTTACAGTGAGTTAAGAAAAGCAATTTGGCCAAAAAATGGAAATTTCAAGAGAAGGTTTGTCGTTGGTTAATTTTTCACAACTTTCGACGTGGATTATCTCAACAAGAATGTGTCAATTAACTCAGTTCTTTGTATGGCGATAAAGCACCATCAAAAACCACAGTATATCGCTGGTATAGTGTATTCAATCGTGGTCGTAGTTCGGTCGCCGATGAATTCCGTGAAGGACGTCCAAAATCGGTTGTTGTACCCAAAAACATCGATGCAGTGCGTGAACTGACAAGATCGTCATATGACATATCGTGAGATAGAGGCATGCTTGCACATTAGTTCCACTTCAAGACATTCGATTTTGCATGAACACTTAGCTGCAAGCTGTAGCTGCATTTGCTCTCGTTGGATACACCATAATTTATCAATCGCTCAAAAAAGGCTCGCGTCGATTGGTGTAAGGAAATGATTAAAAAGTTCGACCGTGGTGCTTCAAAAGACGTATATGAAATCGTGACAGATGACGAATCATGAATATATGCGTATGAGAAGGAAACAAAACAGCAATCGACCGTGTGGGTATTCCAAGACGAGCCAAATCCAACAAAAGTTATTCGTGGAAGAAGCACAGCGAAGCAAATGATCGCCTGTTTCTTCGGCCGAATGGGTCATGTGGCCACTGTTCCACTTGAGCAACATAGGACGGTCAATTTTGAGTGGTACACGACCATTTGTTTGCCGGAAGTCTTCGGAGAAATTCGTAAAACCAACCGCCAAAGACGAATCATTCTCCATCATGACATTACACACCTCTCTTACACATCTCGTCAAAAAAGTGCATTTTTGAGCAGTCAAAACATCGAATTAATGACTGATTCTCCTGATTTGGCAACCAATGACTTCTTCTTGTTCCCGAGTATCAAAGGCAAACTGCGTGGTCAACGATTTACGAGCGCCGAAGAAGCAGTTGAATCGTTCAAAAACCATGTTTTGCAAGTGTCTCAAGAGGAATGGGAAAACTGCTATGACAAATGGTTTGAACGAATGCCAAAGTGTATTGATCATCAAGGGGAATATTTTGAAAAACCATAAAGCCATTTTCATTTAAAAATGTTTGTTATTATTTGCTATTCCCGAAATATAAATAGTACCCCTCGTATCTCCCTGATAATTTTCAATCATATTTTTTATACCCTTCACACATAGTGTGAAATGGTATTATCAGTTTGTTTGAAACTTTGTAACGCATTAATGGAGGCAACGTAGACTCCATAAACTATATATATTCTTGATCAGCTCAACGAGACAAGTCGATCAAGCCAGGTCCGTCTGTCTGTCTGTCTGTATGCCATCCAGTTGAAATTTATCACATTTTATTGCATTTTAATAGAGTATCAAGATTGACCCGCCTACATACAAACCTACTGTCCACTTTTGTGTTTTTTATGAAAAGAAATCTTTATTTAAGTCAATATTAGCTTGAAATTCGATTTTGTGGATTTTAGTGAACAACCGCTGCATATACATATATAAATGGGCGTGTTCCGCACACTTTTTGGGTTAGCTACTTAATTAAAATTTACAATTTCGTATGAATGGTATTAGAGCTTCGGTTTAACCGAAGTTAACTTTTTTTTTTTTGACGTTTCGGTCAGTCGATGAGGTGTATAGATGCACAGAACGAGGCAAATCATCATCCACACTGCAGCCCGATTTCAACTGTTTGTATCACTCGTATGTCTGTATTATTGGCAATGTCGACTCTCCGTAGGTTTTCTTTAAAATTTTGAAACAAAAAACAATTTTAGGCAAACTTCACAAAGAAAACAAACTTCAAAATTTTGCAAACTTCTTCAGCAAGTTACTTCTGACATTTGTACATGACAGTTGTATCAACTACCATATCTCAAGCTAGGTTCGTTTAAATTATAAATTCCAGGTATATTTTGATCAGCATCTATATGAAATTATATAGACAGCAGAGCTTTAATTTTTGTTGTTTTTTTTTTAAATTTTTTTTTTTTTGTATTTAGTAAAATGTAGCACGCTGACGTTATTATTTATTTATTTTCTGTAATTTATTTACACTGTTTCAATATTTATTTGATTTATTTTTATTTTCTTTGTTGTTTCACAGATTTTTAATTTAATTTATTTTCACACATACAATGACTAATGACTACGCAGTGAAGTGCGAATTTTGAACTTGGACTCTGCTGCAGTTCATTGCATTGATTATAATTGTTGAAAAATTTCACATGTAATGGAAAATTATATGCAAAAATAAAGCTAAGGTTTTAATGCATATGTAAACAACAACAAAAACAAAAAAAAACTGTAGCTTTTGTCGGCTGTTGTTTTAGCTAGATTAGTATACTATATAATGACCGGTAGTCTAGCGAAGTATTTACAAAAAAAATAGAGAAACAAGAAAGAACGCTGCTGGCGAGAGTGCTAGAATTCGAGATGCCCTATAAGGTTTGTTATATGAAACATACTTATATGCATTAGTGGACCGAATTCTATTCATTTGTGGTACATATTCTATTAGAATTGATGAAATAGTAGAATTAATTAGAAATAAAAGAAATAAAATGTTCATACGAACATTTAAAAAAGGGAGATTACAGGTTTGTAAGGAGCAAATGCATAAAGTGGTGTTATCTGTGCCTATATGGAACATTTTGTAAGCATTAAAGATATGCCAGTTAGTGCAATTCTAGCTTAAGAACAAAAACAAAAAAATTGCATATAAAAACTTAAAAATGGAGGTGAAGTTTGTATGGGGCTTCCTGCCTGATTTCATAAGATACACCAAATTGATCGTTTCTAGTGTAATTAACAACAAAACCTAAAAATATTCATATAAAAATAAGAAATGGGAGACACTTTTGTATGGGAGCTACCACTGAAAGTAGGGTGCACATGTTCATTTTATACTAGTTATCTGAAGAGCCAAAGTAGACTCTAAATATTCAAACTAGAAGTCTCCATTGCTTATAGCCTCCAAAATATGTTCGTTCAAAGAGACGAACAAGTCAACATTCCGTTAAAAAGTACCGAGAGTTGATCATTTAAAAAGCACGTTAAGGGGCATAAGCTAAAATCTGTCATTAAGTTTGTTTACAGTACACGATTTTGTCAGTTCTTTCTCAATTGTGTTTTACGATTTTGACGAGCTTCTGCGAATTTTCTTCAAAAACTTCATTCCGTAAAAGTCGTTTAAGACATGGTAGAACGAGCCAATACTGACTCCACATTCTTAAAACGCATTGTAACTGGTAATGAGACATGGGCTGACAAGTTTAACATGCTTCAGAATGGTGCCTTCTAAATGTACCGAAATTGAGAAGAAAAAAAAAAACACTTCAATATCTATCAAAATTCAAGCTAATGTTGACTATTTTCTTTCATAATCGCAATGTTTTGCACTCCTAATTCAGACGGCCAGAAGGTCAGACGTTAAATAAAGAATATTATCTACGCGTTATGCGGCGTTTGACAGCACAAATTCGTAGAAAACGGTCAGATTTGTGCAAAGAAGTCACTTGAATTTTGCAACACGATAACGCACTATCTTACAAGGCTATCATTATGAACGAATTGCTGATCAAAATCTCAACAAATACCATCAAACAATCAACATTTTCAACTGATATGGCTCCGACCGACTTTTTTCTCTTTCCAAAACTGAAATTACTACTTCGATGTTGCACACGTTTTTAGTCGATAAGAATTCGTGGCGAAAGTTGAAGTCGATACCGAAAAATTCGTTTAAAAATTCGTTTGATGTTTGAATAACTCGTTGGCATAAGTGTATTATAAGTGTATTATTTGTGAAGACAATGCAATAAATTTGTCTATATAATTATACTTTTGTTCATTGAAAGGTATATCGGCTTGTCTTTCGATGCTGAACAAGATTAGGCATATATATACTTTCTAGATTCTGCCATGCCTCTATTGCCCTGTTACATACATTTGCAATTTCTCCATCATCTAATTCGAACACCGGTTTCCATTTAATTTGTAAAAAACAAAAGCAAAAACCAAAAACCAAAAATAACTACACTTGAACAACAAATGTAGATGCGTTGACGTTAAAGCACATCACTTTGTTGCAGTTGAATGAACTTTGCGTAAACACACAGAAACATTAACATGCAGATACATTTACAGATACTTTAAACTCGTAGATACTTTAAACGCATGGGAAGAAGTTTGGCATTGTAATCAAAAAATTCAACTTATAAAAAATGTATACAACAGAAATGCATTTACCACATGCAATTGAAATTTAAATTCACAATGCAGTTACACATACATGCATAGATACAAATGTATCTGTATGCAGCAATATCATGCGCGCGACTACTTTCTTTTAGCACGTTTGTTTTTCAGTTGTTTTTTTTTTTTTCAAATTTTTTTTTTGTTTTGTTTTCTTTTTTGAATCACAAAAAAAAAATAATTTTTTTCTTGCACGGAAAAGCGTTTTTCCACAGCCTGTTTATTTGCTAGTAGGCTAACACGCGTTGCATGCGACTTGTTGCATCGACAAACGAAAATCTACTGAAAACAAATGGCACAACAAGAGAGTCAGTCAAGTCAACACATAAATACATCGGCACGCAATGAAAGCACAAATGGGCGCATGAAAAGCCAGACAAAGCGTAGAGCTAAAGAATTATTCTGGAACACGATGGGAGAGCATGGGGAACACTTACAATGTTTACACTCGTATAAGTATGTATTTTATAAATATATGTATATACAATATAGGCAGCTGATTGCAACTACAATCCGTTCCACAAGCTACATTGGAATAGTGAAATGGTTTGGTTTCGTTGCTGTTCAATGCAGTGAAATACATTTGTATCTTTTGCACATAAACTGGATGTCTGCTTGTTGTTATTGCGCTTACTGGTTTGCTTCTTTAACTCGCTGTTACTCTCAGGAGTCGGAAGCATGCTTAAGTTTGTATAATATACTTACTCGTATCATATTGATATGGTCTCTAGTCTTGACTTTAGCGATGCGAGTGTAAATTGTTGCGCTGCTTGTTGCAGTAATTATTTATACACTGCAAGAAATGGGAGTGGGAGCTTAATCTAATTACAATTTTTTTAGTGAAACTACATTTCAAACTTGTATAGTTCAGTTGTAGGTGTCATAGCGAAACTCTACTTTTCAAATGATAAGAAATTTTGAATGAACTTTATAGATTTTAATAAATGCAGAACTTTTCCAAATGCATTCATGCCCTTTAATAATGTTTGAAGTAAACTTATCAAAACTGACGGCTTTCTAACAAAAATGGGGAACAAATCAGAAATAATGCAGCAAAAGATTGTGCTGAAACATTAAAACAAAAAATCAGTATGCAGAGATATATTAAATCAAAAATAAGCTGCGTTCTAAAAATCGTTATGGTGATTCTCCATGTCCGCCAGGTGGAATCAATGCAAAGTGGAGTATTTTATGAAGCTGAGCTTAAAATTTGGCTAAATGGGCATGGTACGACCACATTACTGGGTGGCTCCACTGCCCAGCTTGCAAATTTGTTGAGCTAACCACTGAAGACTCCAAATATACACATGAGCGAATACAGTAATTAGACAAGTTTGGCTTCAGAACGCAGTACGAGGGGTACTATTTATATTTCGGGAATAGCAAATAATAACAAACATTTTTTTGTTTTTCAAAATATTCCCCTTGATGATCAATACACTTCTGCATTCGTTCAAACCATTTGTCATAGCAGTTTTTCCATTCCTCTTGAGAAACCTCCAAAACATGGTTTTTGAACGCTTCAACTGCTTCTTCGGCGCTCGTAAATCGTTGACCACGCAGTTTACCTTTGATACTCGGGAACAAGAAGTCAATGGGTGCCAAATCAGGAGAATGAGTCATTAATTCGATGTTTTGACTGCTCAAAAATGCACTTTTTTGACGAGATGTGTAAGAGAGGTGTGTAATGTCATGATGGAGAATGATTCGTCTTTGGTGGTTGGTTTTACGAATTTCTCCGAAGACTTCCGGCAAACAAATGGTCGTGTACCACTCAGAATTGACCGTACTACGTTGCTCAAGCGGAACAGTGGCCACATGACCCATTCGGCCGAAGAAACAGGCGATCATTTGCTTCGCTGTGCTTCTTCCAAGAATAACTTTTGTTGGATTTGGCTCGTCTTGGAATACCCTCACGGTCGATTGCTGTTTTGTTTCCGGCTCATTTTGAGCGATTGATAAATTATGGGGCATCCAACGATAGCCAATTTGTTTTACAGCTAAGTGTTCATGCAAAATCGAATGTATTGAAGTGGAACTAATGTGCAAGGATGCCTCTATCTCACGATATGTCACATGACGAGCTTGCATTATCAGTTCACGCACTGCATCGATCACGGAATCACGGAATTCGTCGGCGACCGAACTTCGACCACTATTGAATTCACTATACCAGCGATATACTGTGGTTTTTGATGGTGCTTTATCGCCATACAAAGAACTGAGTTAATTGACACATTCTTGTTGAGATAATCCACGTCGAAAGTTGTGAAAAATTAACCAACGACAAACCTTCTCTTGAAATTTCCATTTTTTGGCCAAATTGCTTTTTTTAACTCACTGTAAACAAAACAAATAGCAATTGTACATCAAAACTTTGTGAGTACGTTTATGCCAAAAAATGTCAAACTTTATTATGGTGTTGCCAGATTTTAGCTTTTGACATTAGTGTTGCCAGTTCCCGAAATATAAATAGCAGGGATGATGAATAGATAGGGATGATCTCTATAAAAAAGAAAGAAAATCTTAATATCATTGTTTGCTCGCCTTTGTTCACCTCATGGTACCATTGTAAAGAGCTATAATAACAGGCTTTGTACAAAGTATACGCAGGGTGATGCAAACATTTGGTTAAATCGACTTCATACTCGAATAAATTGCATTTAACAGACGAAAAGGTGAAAGTCCTATTTTGAAATTAGCTTTGCAGATGTGTTTCAGATGTTAAAGCGTTTCTTACAAAGTTTGCTGCAAAACTTCTTATTTGAGTTTCTTTCAGTTTCGAATATCCATAATAAGAAAGAGGAAACGTTCAGTTTTTTCATGGCGTCGTGTCAAATTGAAATTCATGCCATAACAGAAATGACGAGCACTAAAAAAGTTTATTTTTTCAAATCGATTCTTCATTTCTAGCTTTGGTTTTTTTTTTTTTTTTTTTCATTAAAACAATTTTTTTGCGTGAACCGTAGTGAGACATCCGCTAACACCCTAGCAACTGCTTTACGAAACCACTGATCCCG
The DNA here is from genome assembly GCA_035044765.1 of Leucophenga montana. NCBI lineage: Eukaryota > Metazoa > Arthropoda > Insecta > Diptera > Drosophilidae > Leucophenga > Leucophenga montana. Next base: position 1,801,110 of record JAWNNQ010001644.1, on the reverse strand, counting down.
AATCAGCTGCAAATCTGTCAGCAAACTTTCAAGATTTTCAATTTTGAGATGTCTCTGGCTGGAACCTGATAAGGCTGATAATTCTCTCATTTATTGCAGTTCAAATTGTATACAAAATGGAAGACATCCGGATCCATTCGATTTTTTGGATGTATTTCAAAACTCCAGTTAACGTCATTTCGGATTTTATCGAGAAAAAAAATGTATCTCGATATCCTGGGACCCTAATAAAGTCCGCTTGTTAACTTATCCCCTTTACCCTACGATTAACCTGTACCTAACAACCCTTCAAACATCAATTTGGTAGTCCAAAATCTATAAGAGAATGTGTATAAGGTGAACATTTTGGCTGAAGACTAGTGTTATTTATTTTTTGAATTCTAGTTTTTTTCTTCTTTCTTTCATATCGTTTACATATTTTGTACGATCTTGGTCTTCTACGGCTTAAAATTTTACAAGTTGAATAAACTATCAATGTGAAAAAATGGATGTTTCAATTTTTTGTTGTTGAAAAATTACAAAAATGACAAAAAGGGTTAAAATTCGTTCTCCAGTGACCATCCCCCTCCTGAAACAGCTAAAGTTATAGCCTGATCTATCAAAATAAGATAGTGAAGAAATCATTGGAGTCCTCTAAAGAATTTATATACTTGATCAGCTAAATGAAACTAATGGAACTAACCATGTCCGTCTGTCCGTCCCTGTTAGTAGGAGTCAAATCTTTGCGCTTTTTGTATGAACTTCTTCATTATAGTCAATATCAACTTGAAATTCAATATAACGGCTTCTACTAATGGACAGAAGCTTTATATAGTAACTCAGCGCGTTACCATGTGATCAGTGATCCTCCCGATTTTGACAAAATTTGATGTAAAATAAGATGTAAAATATAGTAAAAAATCCACAATCTGTAAGTGTGGTTGAGATAGCTCGAGAACTAACAAAGTTTTCCATACGAAGCACTTTTCTCAATGTGTGAACTTTGATCCCGAATTTGACCCCCTTGCAATTCGATTTTTGCACAATAAAATTGTCTCATCTATGCTGTGTGAAGTCAGATTAGTTCAGATTAGTAAGTCTTATGGTTTGGGCTATGCAATGATCAGTGAGTCAGTCAGTCAGTGAGAGATTATAATGGGTGCATTCTGTTCGTACTGCCCATTATACTGAAGCTAACTTTTTTGCTTGTTTTGTTATCAATTTTTTAGATATCCAGTTGAAACCCAGTAACTAGACTTGACAAACCACCCTTTTTGTATGAAAATCGTTTTTACTGCAGTCTATAGAAACTAGAAATTTGATATGGTGGCTTCTTGTGTACGAACACTTTACATATACATATGTCAAGAGGCATGCGCCGTTCACTTATAATGGTAGCTCGTATAGAAAACCTTCATCCAAATTTTTGGGTCCTAAAAAAATTGTGTTTCCTTTCTTTCTAAATTTAGAATTTAAAACTTCGTGTAAAGGGTATTAAAGCTTCGTTTCCACCTAAGTTGAAGTCTATTCTTCTTTTTGTGCACATTTTTGAGATGTCTACCTGAAATATTAACCTAAGCACATAGATTATCCAAATCAATATGCCATGCACATTTTTATGGATAGTTTCTATTCAAACTCACCGCACATTTTTGAGGTTTTGTATAAAAAACTCTTTAAATAATTCGAACACTAAGTTTAAATTTGATTTTGGTGGTTTCTTATGAATCGGAGCTGTTTTTCAACTGTTTTTTCGGATGGTCCCTGTACAAACCCAGCAGCCACTTTTGGGTTTGAAAAACTCTGTCAATGTAAACTTTAAATTTTTTCCGACTTAAAAAGTTTATACATAATGTGGCTCCTAAAAGTATCTTTAAATCATCTTAAACTTTTTCCTTTACTGAATTTAACGTCGACTGAATGAAGATGATATTGATATTGTGACGACAATAGAAACTAATTTGAAACCTTTTTTTATACCATTACTTTTGTTTAATTCTCTATTTTGATTTTTTGTGTAGGTGGGATCAAATTAGACTTGGTTTCGATTTCGATTTGAAAGAATTTTACGAAAAATGGTGAAATAAGAATTTTGAATGAAATCAATTCCGTTCAAATCATTCGGATCGATATCTAGAACAGTGGGATATCTAGATCAGTGCCTTTTCAGACTATCATAATTATATTTTACATTGTACTAGAGTGAACAAAGAAACTGCTACTTCAGAACTCTTCACTTTAATATCTTTTATCATTTTATTTGCGAAATACATTTGTACATACAGCTTTGAAGCAGCCAGTCACTCAATGAACTGGTAACTTCTAAAGCGCTTTACCCCCTTTCAATTTGTTTTTTGTACCCTTTTTCATGCCATATCCAATGTTTGTGTTTTTTGTTATCGTATATTATTTTACTGCGTCATATCGTGATGATATCCACTTTTACATGTAGCATTTGCGACTGATTTTGTGGCTGGCGTTTTGCCTCAGATACTTATTGCGTCTTGCTGCTGTTGCTGTCACTGCTTGCAACACATTTTTGCTGTCTCAATTTGTCTTTGTGTCGCACAATTCAAACTCAGGCTTTTTTATATATATATATATATATTTTTTTTTGCTGCGCACAATCGAAGTCAGTTTGCCGACCTACGACAACATATTTCAATAGCTAGTAGCAACTAATATCTTCTTCCTGGCAGACTCAGCATATTTATGTCTGTGGATTTCCATCAACTGTGTCTCACAGTAGCTTATCATTTCCATATACATACTATGAACTATGAGTAATAGATACAAAAATGTATCTAGATACAAATAGACGATTAATTGACACAGAACTAAAGCAGTTTATTATAGTAATTCAATACTTTGTTGCAATTAATTGATTTAATTATAAATTATCCCTTTTAACTCTCTCTTATTTCAGTCAATTAAAATCGCATTTCACGAGACTTCGTGACAGTATTGCTCGCATTGGGTCGATAGGGTCGTTCATTTGACTTCGTACCTTTTTTTTTATTTACAAGTACCTTGATAAATTATTTATTGTTTAAGACTGTATGCCGCATTGAAGCGTCCATAGCAGCTGTCGTTTCTAATAATTTGCCAGCGTATTTAAAGCGAAATTGCCAATTCATTGCGAAAATAAACAACAAGCCTGTCTGTCTCCCGCTCTGAGTTTGTCTCTGTCTCTGTCGCTGCCGCTGCCGCTGTCGCTGGTTGGTTGCGCCAATGTTGCGCCTTTTAAGACTGCATAAAGAATGATACCGACTGAGTTGATGTAGTGCTTCAAATATGACCACAACGACTATGACGACGATGAATTCGTTGGGTTCGAGTTACTATTTCACTTGCAGATTTACTCCATCTTGCAGCTTGTATACGTATGTATGACTTGCCAGAACTAGACTCAATTTGCCATAAACGCTGCCGCATAGCCGCCACCGCCATCGCCACCGCCATCGAAATCAAGCTGGCTCCTGACATTTTTATTCATATTGAACTTTTACGCGTTAGCCACAACTCTGCTGTAGTAATTATCACAATCATTGACGTTAGCAGTTTCGAAATACAAAAGTACGTTACTAGTTTTTCATACAACGTTCACATTTGTTTAGTTTACAACTTTGACGTTAGATGGCGTCTAGCTTTTCAAGCTTTTTAAAACTTTTCAGCAGCGAAATTTTTTATCAATTTTGACATTTCATATTTGTTTAAGCCGCTTATTTGTTATTTATGTCTAGTTTTTCTAACTGACTGACAGTCGTTTGTTCATTCTACAACAGCGTTGACTGACATTTGTGATTAGCTATTTTGTGCTGTGCTGTGCTGTGTGCGCTGTGTCAGTAATGAGTTATTATAATGAGCATTTTGTGGTTTTGGGCTTGATCGTGCGGCATGCTGTGCCAGATATGAGCGAGAGTTATTGTACAGAGCATAATCGACAGCTTTGATTGAACATTTACTGGCAGGAATTTAATTTTAGCTAGAATTTAGCTAGTATAGATTAGTTAGAAACTTGTCTAACCGATAGAGGTCGCTTGAAGGGCTTAACGTGTGAAAGATAAAAAATAAATGTTCTAAAATAAGCACTACTAGCACCAGCAACGAACACTCAAGTATTAAAAAATTTGACTTACTTCAATCTTAAGCAGATGCTGTTTGAAGGATTTTCGCAGTGAATCAGTATAGTTCACTTCACCATTAACAGGCGCAAAATTAAAGTAGAACGAACATTTGCAGGAACACAGTCGCTACAAAACGCAGAAACGAAGATGTAAACGTGAATGGTCAAACTTAATATGTCATCAAAATATGTGAGTAGAGATGGGCCAATGAAGAACAATAATCTCGATTACTATTTGTGGTGCATTTCTTTAAAGTATTTCTTCTCGTAAGTCCTTCTTGCTCCTTATTGCGATGCAGAAATGCGCTTGTAATCATCAGCTAGCAATTGATAATCATTAAACTTAGTCATAAACCATAATCCTCCGTCAAATTTTCGTACGAGAACTCAAAAAAATGCGGTGCAGGTTTATATGGAAACTACCCCTTTTAGTGGTCCGATTTGGATCTATTTGCGATATTTTATTAGTTTTGACGTAACATCACCAAATTAGTTGTTTCTAGCTTAATTACCAACAAACAAACCAAATTTCAACAAGACGAGTCGGTTTAGCTATGTCCGTTTGGGTGTCCATCTGTCTGGATGTTGTTGCGCATTCTTTTTTCTTTTCTTTTTTTTTTGTATAAAGTTTGAAGATATCTGGCTGAAATCCGACACATTGCAGTTAAATAAAGTATCCATATTGATAGGCGCACTTTTTGGAGTAGCCCTCTTACAAACCACCCGCATACTTTTGACTTCTTCTATGAACAAAGTTTTTATTGATATCAATACTAACTTAAAAATTGACATGGTGGCTTCTTTTGGACGGACATTTTACATAAATATCAATATGTATGATCCCCTCATTTTTCTATGAACAAATTTTTATTGCTATCAAAGAAATGACATGATGTCTTCTTATGGAAGAACACGCTTTTAATCCACGTGAGAATCTCCACATCCTGGCTTATTCAAATAGGGTTCACCTTATATGGATACACACAGAGGTTTAGCAGGCAACGGGGATGATGATGGTCTAAAAACCACAAAAATATTTAAAAATTTTCACAAAACAAAAGGTGCAGAAGTAATAGCCAAGAGCGTAGAATCGGTCTCCTTAGAAATGCAAATCCAAATGCAACACCCACCTTCACAAAATGGGTTCAGCACCCACTGATCAATGCAGATAATGCTGCGAAGAAGAAGAAACCATGGAGCATGTAATAGCCACGTGCCCCGCAATTGCGAGAATTAGGCTGTATGTTCTAGCTAAATTTCAAATAGAAGAGATTGATTACGGCAACAGTCACCATAAAAACATCGTGGAATTCCAAACACAAATCAACGACCTATCTGGGTGTCTCAAAAGAAAGTTCACATTTGATTTGCAGTATTCGACATGTTCGCCATTAAAATGATGCGCTAAGCCCTTGACTCATTGGAAAATGGGTCGAGAAGTTTGAAGAGACCGGTTCAACGCTGGAAAAATCAAAATCCGGGCGTCCAAGGTCTTCGAGTACGTTCGAAAACGTAGACAGTGTGACTCAGTCTGTTCGTGACAACCCGGACCTTTCGATTCGGAAGCGTGCTGTTGCTTTAAACGTGCATAGATCATCATTGTACCGCATTTTACACAAAGATTTAAAGCTGCATCCCTACAAAATTCAATTGGTGCAAGCATTAAGGCCTCAGGATGCTGGGCAGAGGCTTGAATTCATAAATCAGATGATTGAGCGCTTTCCAACGTTTACCAACATCTTGTTTTCGGATGAAGCTCATTTCCATTTCTTAATGGACATGTAAACAAGCACTATTGCCGCTACTGGAGTGCAACCAATCCAAAACACAAACATCAGAAACCCCTACATTCGCCTAAAGTAACCGTATGGGCTGCGATGTCGTCGCGAGGAATTATCACACAGTTACAGTGAATTCAGAGCGTTATGTGGAGATGTTAGACGACTTCTTCTGCCTGAACCGCAAACCTTTCCTGGTTATAACCAAAGAACATGGTTCCAGCAGGACGGAGCAACTTCACGCACGTCCAACAGGTCTCTACAACAAGTTCATGAAATTTTAACTGGCAAATTGATCTCCAGGAGAGGTGACATAAATTGGCCTCCACGAAGTCCCGATTTAACCCCTATGCACTTTTCCCTGTGGGGTTACGTCAAATCTAAAGTTTACGGCAACAAACCGACTTCCCTGGCACAATTAAAAGTACTGACTGTGATAAAACTTTGAATAAATATGTGTATGCCAAAAACTCGACATGCATGACTGTCAGATACGTTTAAGTTTCAGAATTTAAACTATTTCTATAATAGAAAACTAGTTGACATATTCTAGTTTATACGTAACATTTCATGAAATTATGAATTTCATGAATTCTTAAAATGCCTGTTTATGCAACATTTACAAAGTCATGAAATGAGCTGAATGCGTCCACCTCAGCCATATAGTTATGCAAAGCGAGGTGGCAGCATATTTCAGCAAAAGTATATATCAAAAATGTAACAAATAAAATACTAATATAAAACGCAGAAAAGGCAAAAGTTGGGTAAAACATAGCTGTTTCGTTGTATCCACACTTGAAAAATTTCTCGAATTCAAATTTCACGCTAACAGACGGACATTTCCTTCCACAATATAAAAATTACTATGTGACAATGACGGGAGAATATCATGAAAAAGAAAGAAATTCATAAAAAGTTTTCATGATAATTTAAATTTCATGAAAAATTTAACATTTTTTTGACATATCGTGAAATATTTTCAAGTTGAAACCCATTGTATAAACGAAATAATAATTAGAAATGAGATTTTCGCTTAAAAATGTACTTTACTTTTATACAGTCTTCTGTTTTGTTGCAGGACAACTTAAAAAAGTTGAAATTTTCCATTTGGCTAACGATGTAAATCTGCCACGCTACCGTGACAAATTAAAATTAATTGATCTTCCAAACCTTCTATCACGCCAATCTCTACGCTCTGTTGCTTTACTTCGCTTGGAGCACTACACAGGCTGTGAGTAGGGCTACAATCTATTGGTTAATCTAAAATTTGATCAACCAGACTCCAGACAAGTTTGTTCCTTTAGTTTTAACTTAACTTTAATTGGTTAGTGCATTTTTTTTTTTTTTTAAATAAATAATAAAAAATACAATATTCTTGCCTCTAACTATTGCTGTTATTGCAAAACAAAAACAAACTACAATCATGAAACTGGTTGTCTAAAAATGACCCATGAAGACCACCTGCATGGAGAAGCGATGAACAGCATAATGAGCTGCTTTCAAAGCAGTTCCTGTTAGGTGCGTACAGAAGCAATCATCCAAAACATTGCACTCTCACGAGAATAGCACATTCACGTGTAAGAATTGACATTAGAAGCTATAAAGCCATGTATTGCTCGTTTTGTACCACAGGGTCAAGCAGAGGAGTATGTTTATATTTCCAGTCAATCAGCTATCATAGGGACAGTATAGTACTAGGTGGTAGACCACCGAGAAACGTTTCCTTCGTAACACCAGCACACTAAACTTGCTACCGGAGATTGAGATCCGGATGGAGCAATATGCTTAAGTGTTCCAGGTAGCGGATTGGGATCAGCAACAGTGATTGCTGTCCTGAAAGTGTTCAATCACAGCATAATACGACCCATCTGTTCAATTGTCCGTCCCGTCCGACTCAATTGAGTCCTATAATAAATAGTACACGAGGCTTTACCAGAAAGTAAGTGTACTGAATTTTTGTAGGTTTTAAAATTTTTTATTTAAACAAAAAAATTACGTGCTACTTTTGTACATAATGTAAGCTATTTATCGACGTAGTCATCATTCCTCTCTATGCAGGTGGTGAAGCGGGATATCTATTTTTTGATGCCTTCCTCGAAGTAGTTTCCCGCCAACTCCTTGGGACCCACCTTGCGGACCGTTTCCGATATTCGAAGCTTTCTGTGATTGTTTCGTGTAGTAGAGATCTGGAGATTTGCGGAAACATCGCAGAAAGTTCATCCACAGTCAATCTGCGATCGTCACGGAGCGCATTTTCGCTTTTTCCACAATTTCGTCAGTCACAATTGAAGTTCTTCCGCTCCTCTGATCATCATGCACAGACGTACGACCGTTTTTAAACTCGCGACATCACTTGTACACCATATGCAGTTTTCACCTCATTGTAAATCTCAAAACGGAGGTTTTCTCTACCAAAAACGAGATAACGGATGACGCCGCGTATTTCGCACTTGGCGGGAGACTGGATTGACATGGTTTACGAAACATGTTGTCGCGTCGACAGTTCTCAACGTACTGACCTTGAAACGGTCTCGATGCAAAGGGCAGAAGTCAGGTTACACTGCCAACATGATGAAAATAATCCCTCCGGCCGTAAGAGCCACAGTACACTTACTTTCTGGATATGCCTCGTATTAATGTATGTATATATTTACTCTTGCAGCATAAATCAAGCTGTTACAACAACAACAACAACAACAACAAAAATCATGAAAAGGACACGAAGATTTGGTGGATTTTACATGTGAGGAGGTTCTTGCTGCTATAGGGAAAGCAAAATCATCCATGGCACTCGGCCCAGACGGCATTTCAATGCTGATGCTGAAGCACCTTGGGTCTATAGCGGTAGAATACCTCACGCACGTGTTAAACCTATCCATTTCCCAGTTAATTGTCCCTGATGTATGGAAGGTAGCAAGGATTGTACCTCTCTTAAAACCTGGCAGTGAAGCTGATCTTGGTTCCTCTTATAGGCCCATATCGCTTCTTTCACCTGCAGTGAAAGTTCTTGAGTCATTATTACTTCCTTCAATGACAGAACACTGCCTTCTAGCAGATCATCAGCACGGTGTTAGGAAAGGTCGTGGTACGACTTCAGCATTAAGCGAAATTACTACTTTTATAGCTGATTGACTTAATAAGCCGAGGCCATGCGAACGCACAGTGATGGTGGCTCTAGACTTGAAGAAGGCATTTGACACTGTTGATCATGCAATCTTGTTTCAAGACCTGGACATCACCTCACTACCCGATAAAACGAAACGCTGGCTATTGAATTATCTTAATGGTAGAAGGGCATATGTTGAGTTCAGGGGCGTGATGTCGGGTTATCGTAAGTTAAACATAGGTGTTCCGCAGGGTGGGGTTCTCTCTCCTCTCCTCTTCTGTTCAATCTTTATTTGGCAAAGATGCCCCTTCCCCCTCCCCATATAAAACTAGTGACCTATGCAGATTATTGTTCTGTTTTATCATCGGGTGTGAATGTAAATGATATCTGTGCGAGAATTAACATTTATTTGGATAATTTTTTAAATTTTTTCAATGCTCGCAACCTTAGGCTTTCAACTCATAAGTCATCTGCTTCCATTTTCACTTCCTGGACTAAGGAGGTGAGAATGGAACTAGATGTCTTTGTTGGAGGTCTAAGGGTTCCTACTGTCCAGTACCCGATGATATTGGGAACTACATTTAACACATTGCTTAGATTCTCGGCTCATGCCACCAAGACAAATAACCGTCTTAAGTCGAGAAACAAAGTGTTGAAAGCGCTTGCCGGATCTTCTTGGGGTAAGGACAAGGATACTATTTTAACAACTTATAAAGCTATTGGACGTTCTGTCCTAAACTATGCTGCTCCTGTATGGACTACTTTGCTGAGTAAGACTCAGTGGCAAAGCCTGCAAAGAAATCAGAATAGTGCGCTGAGGACTGCTACTGGTTGTTTGCAAATGACCCATGAGGATCATTTGCACAATGAAGCGATGATACTTCCTGTTCATCAACATAATGAGCTGCTTTCGAAGCAGTTCTTGTTGGGTGCATACAGACGTGATCATCCGAACCATGGCACCCTCACTACATCAGCGCCTACCCGAATAAGATCGGATATCAGGATATATAAGTCGAACATAAATCGCTTTATCACTGATAGCAACATAGGGGAGTATGAGTATACTTCCGGAAGGGCCCAATTGCATAAAGATGCAACTGAACATGCAATTCGTTCGTTTAGGGACAATATTATATTAGGTGGAAGACCTCCGCCTATTCATGAGAGCGAAAAACATCTCCCTTGTAGCACCAGGACGAAACTTGCACAGTTAAGATCCGGATGGAGCGTTATACTCGAGTGCTACAGGGAAAGAATTGGTATAAGCAATACTAATTGCTGCCCTGAATGCGGTCAATCACCGCACTATACAATTCATTGGTTTAATTGACTCAATTGAGTCCTTTAGACCTCTGGTTACGACCAGAGGATGTTGCCTTTTTCCTAGACCTTGACACAAGAGGTTTGCATTTCGGTTTTTCTTCCTCTTACTGTCACAAATATAGCTTTGCACCACTACATTTCATTTCATATATAATAAATTGTGTATATATAATTTCCTGATACAGCTCACAAGAAGCTGTTACAACAACAACAACAACAACAACAACAATCTTGAAATTGTTTTAGATACACATTTATTATGCAAAAAAATCATCTTTATAAATACAAAATGTATCAAATATATTTGTAAAATACAAATGTAGCTAACTATACACTTTTATTTACCACTTAGTGTTATTTTACATATCCAAAAAAGAAACATACATATAAATCCCTATACAAAATTTTTCATATAATGTACTTAAAATAAATTGATTTCTTCAAAATGGCTGTTTTTGTTTTAATTTTCACATTTACACATATACGTACATATATATATATATATATATATATATATATATATATATATATATATATATATATATATATATATATATATATATATATATATATATATATATATATATATATATATATATATATATATATATATATATTTTATTTAATTGAAGGCAAAATGTTCGCTTTATTTTAGACACATTTATCTTTTTGTTCTTAAATTTTAATTAAATGTGTACAAATTACTAAAAAAAAAAAGAAAAAAAAACAACAACAGTTCACAGGCATTTAATACATTTATGTTGTATTTTGTTTTTATATATATTTTTTTTTTTTTGTTTTTTTTTTGTTTTTGGCAAAAATTATTTATAACATTTAAAACTAATGTCGCATTTTTTGTTTTCCGATCATTCTTTGTTTTTTGTTTTTGTTTGTTCTACTACGTATAAACATCAGTATAAATTACATATATGTATAAAGGGGGATACAAGGGCCTTAAATGCTAATTTGTTTCATTATAAAATTGTTCATTTACATTTTACTTCGTTGCAAAAATGTTGGTTCTAAATTGGAACTAATCTCGACAAGCGAGCAGAAACCATTTGATTTAGTTTGCTTACTTTTTTTTATAATTTTTTTCATAAGCGAAGCATTCAAAAAATAAAATCAACATCACAAGATGAAAATACAAAGTACTAACATCGATAGAAAACTACTAAGCATTAATATTATTATTATTATTATCATTATTAAATTGTAAAATGTATAAACCCAAAAAAAATATTTGATGTGTTTTGTTTTGTTTTGTTTTGTGTGTCTTTTTGTAATATGTATAGTTGTATATATAGTATAGAAAAGCTTTTAAAACCAAATAAAAAAATCTGTATTAACTAAATTTATCTCGTTGTTTTGAGTTTCCAACGCAAGAATAAATATGCAGAAATTCTTAAAACAACAAAGATCGCAATGAGCGCAACAATGTCCAGCGTAAAGTTGGCATTAACCATATCCAGTTCTTCGAGTGTGGTGAGTGGTGATTTGAAATGACAATAGGTCTGGAAACACTTCAATTTCTCACGTCCATAGCCGTATGTAGCAAGTGCAGTGCCCTCGAAACCGTAACGTATATACGATAGATATGTAATCCAGCGTAGATAAACGGGTATAGCATCGAAGGAAACAAAGAAGCCGGAGAAGAGCAAGAACGGCACAGACATAACCGGCGCCAAGAAGACACCGTTCTGTACATTCATGGCAGCACCAACGACCAGACCAACGGATTGAGCAACAAACGAGATCAGCAGACAAGCGCACAAGAACATCGAAAAACGGCATAGCTCCCACGGTTGCGATGTGAAATAGTAGACAATTGTGACGTAAGTGACACAGAATATTGCCTGAAAATGAGTAGCGAAACAGTAGTACGTAAATAACTTAAATCAAAAAATATATGTAATTAATATAGTGTACATACCTGGAATGGTAGATCAGCAACGGATATAGCTAAATAATAAGACTTCAACGAATACCAGCGATTGAAATTCTCCTTCAGCAATACAGGCATTTCAAGCGGGACTGAAAAGAAAGTGAAAGTGATGTTTTGATGTTGAGTTTTCGCATTTTAAATATAGATATTATGGTATTCACACCTAGTCGTTTAAAAATGAGAAATTAAAACTAATTACACAGCGCTGTGAACGCCCTTTCAACACAGTTTAGTGCTTAAAAATATTTGTTTTCTCTAGTTTAAATTTGTTAAACTACGGTTGTTGAGTTTTCTGTCACCTTCAGTATAAATGTGTCCAGTATTTAGGTAAATTTCAAAGGTTTATGTTAAATTTTGTTTCGATTCCATTGTTCCGCCCTAATAAATACCAAACTTATTGTCAATTTTAGTTCAAATTGAGTTTAAGAGTTTCAAACACTTCAAACTAATTTTCCCAAATAACTTTTGTAAACAAGTGTAGAGCTTGTCGTTATATAACAACTTGTGGGCTTTACCAGAATCAATTAGTGCATGGTAATAAGTAAAGTAAGAGAAAGATAAACCGAAACGTAACCTTTTGTGTAGAGTTTCCGGTAGGAGACTACCTCGATTGGACGCATCCATAGATACACAGGGCTCGTGAGTAGTGTTGCGGCGATTGACCACACTCAGGGTATCAATCATTGGTGCTAATTCCTATTCGTTCCCTCTAACATTCACTCATGTGAGTGTTTAGTCCTGTTGCTACGAGGAAGATAATTTTTACACACATTAGTATGTGGCGGACTGCAACCTAGCAGTATATTGGCACTGAGAGTCTATTTACTCTTTAGCTGCATCTTTGTGCCCTACCGGATATATAAATGCAGTCCTCAAATTTATCTTATGGTTCGAAGCGAGATATACTCGTTTTGTAACGTCTGATACCATCACGATGATTACTCCTATACACAAACCTAATGAAAACTGCTTCGAGAGCAATGCATTATGTTGGTGAACAGATACATTATCCTTTTTTTATGCAAGTGGTCTTCACGAGTCATTTGAAAGCATCCAGTGGCAGTTATTAAAGAGCTATTCTGAGCTCTTTGCAGATATTGCTGTATACCTTTACTTAGATAAGAATTCCAGATAGAAGCAACTTAATTTAGGACAGATCGTCGAAAAGCTTTATAGCTTTTTTTATGTTTTCTTATCCTTACCTACAGGAAGACCCCGCAAGCACCCACATCACTTTGTTTCTCGACTTTAGCCGATAATCTAAGCAGGTGATCGAAAGTTGTATCAATTATCGTCGGCCATAAAACTGTCGGAATACTCAAGCACCCAGCAAAGACATCTACTTCCATTCTAAACTTCTTAGTACAGAAGACAAAGATGGAAGCCCATGATGTGTGGATTGAGAACTTGATGTTGCGAGCGTTGAAAGAGTTTAACACATTCTCAAAATAGATATTAATTCTGGCACAAAATTTTATCAACGTTCATGATGTCCGAGAATAAAATTGTAAAATCATCCGTATAAGTTGCTATTTTATGCAGGGAGGAGGTAGTAGCATCTTGGCCAAATACAGATTGAAATTTAGGGGAGAGCTCCACACTGCAGCACACCCATCTAAAACTTTCGATACCCCAAACTCGCACCCTGAATTCAACGTATGCCATTCTACTATTAAGATAGTTTAATAGTCAGCGTTTGGTATTGTCGGGTAGTAAGTTGGCATCCAAGCCTTGAAATAAGATTGCATGAGCAAAGGTTGTAATAGATTGGTCAATCATTCATTTTGTTGCAATTCTTGTTGAAGCTGTGGGGTCAGTTCAGGGGCGAAGACTCAATTGCATTGAGAGCCAGTCAGTCAATCAATCAATGAGTTTGCTAACTTTTCACAGTCTCAACAACTAAGCTTTTAATTGAATAGATGCTTAAATGTAATATTTATAATACTTACATGATAGAATCGTAATTGTCATTGAGGTGTACATCAAGAACAACATATTAAAGAACAGAAAACCCAAATTACTCAAAACCTTAGCACCATCATTGCCGATATCATAGTAGAGCGCACCAATAAGAAAACCAACCAGTAAATGTGCAAACAAACGCAAATACATAAGAGTCTATAAAAAAAAGATACATTTCAAGTTAAATTAACTGCAATTTTTTCTTTAACACATGCACAATACATACCCAATCACGATAACTGAACAGCAGCGTACGCTTGAGCACCACCCAAAACTGATGGAATTGTGATGTCGGATAACGTTCCGGTGAAGCAATCTCCGCTGATAACAATGCTGTTGTGCAATTATCTGTCTTCTCGACATCAATCATAGCATCACCCTTTTCATTTGTACGGACGACCTGCGTCGATGCAACATTCGACTCCTTAACAATATCATTGACCATGCCATTCAGCAGACGATTGTTCATTGTCAAATTTTCTTCATACTTGCTACCGGTAACATTTGCTGCATCGTTCTTATCCAAAATTGCCTTCAAATTGTGCACCTTGACCAAATCATTGCGTGCCTTGAGACCAGCATAATCTGCTGTTGTGCGTATATCGCGTTTACCATTATCAATGGCTTCCACCAGTTTACGTGTATGATCACCATGTTCACCACAGGCAACCTCAATGACATAACTTGCCGGATTGTGATAGCTGGGACATTCCAAATTGAGCGTCGATAAGAAAGGCACCAACTGTCTAGTGCTACCCTGATAAACACATTGTCCATCGGCGAGCGTATACAGCTGATCAAACATTTCGAATAGACGTGCCGAAGGTTGATGTATAGTACAGATAATGGTGCGTCCACCAGCGGCAAGCATCTTCAACAAATGTATACACTGGAAACATGTGGAACTATCCAGACCCGATGTCGGTTCATCAAAGAACATAATGGGCGGATTGCTGACCAATTCGAGCGCAATAGAAAGACGTTTCTTCTGTCCACCGGATAGATTGCGTGTCATGGTATTGCGATGTTCGCTCAAGCTCAACGTGAGCAAAATGTCATCGATCTGAAGCGAGAATTAAAATATAAAAATGAATAAAATACTTTAATTATTGTTTGTCTAGACTATGTATATAAATAATTATAGATCTATCTATATAGTATTTGGTATGAGATTTTTATTTAATTTTTATAATTTTAATACTCAAATATTCAATATTCATTCAACACACGTGTTTCTCAACGGAAATTTTTCTAATTTTATAATTTTTCTGTCAAGTAATGCCAATCAATGCATGAAATGATGTTGCGTTTCTTTTCATAACGTTGTAAAATAAATGCGCGTATGTTTAAAAATATCACTGCTCCAATATAAGCTGTCTTCTTATATGCTTAAAATAAGCGCTTCAAAACTGGTTCTATTCTGTCTAGTATCGAACAGAAATTGTTGTGTAATTGTTCAAGTGTTAGATATTCTTTGGATTTATTTTTTTTTGTGCTACTTGATTTCACTTTCTACTGCCCGGCATGTTTATTTTTATACGAGTAAACTCGTAGGTTGAGTTTACTTACCATTGAATTCTTTTCCGGCTTGGTGAATTTTCTGCTCAGCTTCAAGTTGGTTGCGACCGTCATTGCTTCCTGTACGGTGAGGTTACCATGCAATTGATTATCCTGCATAATGTAGGCGGATAATTTACGGAATGTGCTCAGATTACGTTCATGTCCGTTCATCGTGACACTGCCTTCGATGCTGGAGGTTCTGTGTGGAATAATAAAATGTGCGCAAGTTAGTATAAAGCTTTGTTTAGATATTCAAATAGTTTTAAATGTGCAGTATGTGCTACAATAGATTTTTAAAATGACATTTATATAGAGTTGGTTATATCGAATTCCTTTCGATTATTATTTTATTATTATAACTTTAATTATTATAACTAGATCTTCATCAGAGAGAGAGAGAGAGAGAGAGAGAGAGAGAGAGAGAGAATTCAAATAAAGTTATCCAATTCGATTTTTAATTTACTATTTCTAGATCTTTACTAGAATTTATATAGAGTTATAATTTCTATTCCAGTATTATTTCTAGATCTTTACTCAAATTTATAGACTGATTATTTTATGGCGAAGTTTGCTGAAAGTTGAACAGTGGCAAGCTTCTTTAGTGCTCGATGTAGGGTAGATTAATTTTTCGTATGTGTGTGTGCCAATTTGCCAGTGGCCGATTATAGAGATACTGAGTTTAGAGATACTGCGTCTTGATTTGGACAAAATTTCGCAGGAACTTTTCCCTGGAAGTGATTGAGAAAAGAGTTTCTTACGGTAATTATTGGTAGTGGTAGTGGTAGGTATAGAGTCGAAATCGATGATGCTAACAAACCGAAACCACTTTCTATTAGAATCTGAGAATATACCGGGTCATATACCTCTTCATTGACAGTATTTCGCTCATTGTGGCTGTCTTCTTTCCGAAGTAGGGTTTGGAGATAGTGTAGTCTGTGGCTTCTTCTGCCATGGTTTGTATACTTTTGTGTCCTGTATACCTCGTAACCAAAATTAAACTCTCTGTGTGTTACACATAATAAACGTTTTGTGTGTGTCCCATAGAAAATATAACATTTTCCAAAAATTCTACTCTAGTGCTGCCATATATACTTTTAGGCTAAACATCATGACATTTGGTCCACTGAAAGCGAAGTTAGTGTATTTAAAGTGACACTATGTCGGTACAACCATTTTGCTTGTCTTCCACGTTCATAAAATGCTAACATTTTATCGGCAAATTAATATATCCGAAGAGGTAAAAGTCAAGTGAACAATGGGAATGGTTAATGGTTGAAATGTTTAATCAAAATGCAATAAATTGATGTTTTGGAAATGCTCAATTTCCATTTCACGTATTTCAACGAAGATAATGGCTGATCTTTGATGAATTCACGCAAAGATTTCATATAAATTACGGTGATCATTCAATCAATGGTTCATCACATTTGGTTAAAGTTTTACCAAGTTTAATAATTGCTCTTTGTTCGAAATTCATTGTTCGACCGATGTCACAAACACACTGTTACTTTGAGCGCAATATCTTCGCATTCAGAAGAACAAAATATCAAGAAGTTTGTACTGAATATACATAGAGTGAAATTTAAGAAAATTTCCGTTTTCTGGTGGACACACCTTGCATATGTATGTCAGTCAAAAGAATGTTAAGAATCAAAATTAGAGCTGCTACACTGGGTGCTCGTTGTATCTTGGTAAGTTGGGTTGTGTTTGAAGTTTTTGGGCAAGGGTCTGTACCCAGATGTACAAGAGTATTGTCTATAAGTAATTTGTATCGACACTATGCTATTGTTAAAAAGTAGTTGTGTATTACAATCGCACTCAATTTTTAAATGAATGTATGTAATGTAGATAAATTATTTCTCTCTCAGCTTAAAGTGATAATGACATTCATCGCTGGTTATGGATGCAGTGCACAAAATGTAGTATGTAAAAGAGTTTTATTATTTCCTAAGTTATCTTTATATATAAAAATCTTGTGTACGTGTGTATTGACCAATTTTGATAAAAATTTGTATGTGTGTCATGAGGATGGTTTAGATTCACAATTCGATCCACTGTGAATTCCCACGTGTGTTCCTGGCCCAAAAAAATTTTAAGATAGAGGGTTAAAATGTGGTATATGGGATCGAAGATTGAAGGGTAAGTGAAAGGTGAGTGTTGGAGAAGAGGTGGAAGGGGTAACAGGGCAGGGAAATAGGGGAAGAGGAATGGGATGTAGAGTAAGGGGTGGTAGGAAAGGTGTGGGGAGGGGAATGAGAGGTAAGGTAAGAGCGCATTGAGAATGATGGGTAGAGGTAGTTTAGGCAGGGGGATGGTGAAGGATAGCAACGCGCAGCATATCATTTAAGATAGATGAATGAAATGTTGTATACATGTTAATGGGGATCGAAGGGGAAGGGGCAGGTTAAAGGGTAAGGGGCATGGGGAAGGAGAGACAGGGGTAGAAGTGGCTGGTGAAAGATATTTAGTAAAGAACTTGTACAGTCTAAAAAATATTAGAGTTTATAAAGTTCTAACCGGAAAATTTATAGCATTTTTTCAGTGTAGAGTTTCGTGAGTTTCGTGGAATTTTGAAAAATTATTTCTACACCAATTATTTGTTTCAAATTACTAGAATTACATGTGCTTCATCTGTAAACTTACATATTATACATCCATTATTGTCTATTATAGTAACCCGTTTATTATCATTTCAAGTAAAATTCAATTTCGACGAGTAGTTTTGCAATAAAGCATTTTTCAAATCATCAACAAAGTGTGCATTCCATGCAAAACGCTCTGAAATGACCATTTTCATTGGAAAAATTAACTACCTAACTTACATTTATTATCTTCATTATTTTATTGGAATAAAAACGTTATATATGCATAATAAATACCATACTTTTTTTTTTGTTTGTGTTTTAGTTGCCATGCGTCAATAATAAACAATAATTATCTATGCCTAAACAAATGTTCTATACTACGCAAATATTGAAACAGAATAGCACTATTCTATCTATGTAGTATATAGTACATGTATTTCATTGTATACATAAGTACAATAATGTATCCGTCACTGGTTTAGTCATACTAGCATGTAATCAGTACAGTACGAGTTAATTGTACATGAAAAGACTTATATACACTATGTACTATATACACAAGTATATACACCCGTTTATTGACGGTCGCTCATTTCCCATATGTATAATCAATTGTTTTGGTCTCTGGACTTTGGACTTGCCTTTGTATTATGCGCATAGATACTCCGTATACTGTTTATACGTTTATACGTTTCAAATTTCTGTAGCTGGACAACATTTGTCGTCGATGTTTTTTGAAATTAAAGCTTTATAACCACATACTTATAATGTTTATGAGTCGGTATATTTATATGAAACAATATATGAAGCTGTTTGGAAATATTATCGTAAAAAAAAATGTTTGAGTAATGGAACGAAGGAAATGAGTTATAAATGTTTCGTATTGTAATAGAACTTTGCCGATATTATGTGTAAAATGTGATAAAATGGAGATAGCATCGCATAGAAAATAAAAAAAAAAACATGCTTAAATTTTGTAAATTTTCGATATAAAAGAAAAAAATAAAAATATACCGATTTATGGTGAAGATCTTAAAATTATAGTCAAAGAAAAGTTTAATTTTGAAACTCTATATAAATTCTGGTGTATGTTTTTAGAAATATTAGTTAAGTGATAATACTAATGGCAATTTTTAAATCTATAGAAATTTTGCTGAAGATTCAATAATAATAGTCAAATAAAAATAGAGCTTTTTAACTCTATATAAATTCGGGTGAAGAAGATTCAGAAGCAATACTTAATGATAATGATTTCTAACTTTATATAAATTCTAGTAAATATCTAGAAATTGTAGTCATAGAAACATTTTACTCTCTACATAAATTCTGATGATGAACTAGAAGTAATAATTCAAAAAAAAAGTGGTGACTTCTAACACTAAACATAGTAAAATTTCTAGTATAGTTACAAAAATAGTAGAAATAGTATTTGTATCTTGATTTTTATGAACATTTGCGAAATTCTTCAGCAAATTTTAAAATATAGCTTTTTCTAGTAAAATAACTTCAAACGATTGCAAGTCCAAAATTCTTAAACTATTTTTTTGCTTAAAATTTTTACTTACTTATAGCCCGAAAGAATGTTAAGCAGTGTACTCTTTCCCGCACCGGATGGTCCCATAATGGCAGTAAGTTCGCCCGAGCGCAAACGTCCACTGACACCTTTGAGTATAGTTTTGGCATCTGTAAAAAAAAAAAAGAAGAACAAAATAAATCATTTAATAAAATTCGCATCATAATTGCTAACAAACGAGTAGTGTCAAAAGCTAATTGATATAGTTTACAAGAGAAAAACGCACGCAGAGCACTTCAATAAGCACAGAATAATGATAATGCATGCGAGGGGATGTGTAAACTTGAATGGCACAGCACAGTGCTTCGAATATGTGTAGAAGAGAGACAAGAAAATAAATTTATGTATATGAAATTATGGTCTTTATAGTCGTCCAAACTATTCGTACAAGAGTTATGAGATTTTTATATTACTATCGATCAAGAGCAGGTTTCTGGCTACACAACATTTGGAGATGCCAAATCACCGCCATATAACGCAACTCAAAAAATTATCATGACATTGAAAGCATGTTAACATTGCGAATTGACAGCAAAATTGTTGGGCCGAATGCTCAGCTTAAATTGTCAGTAGTTGTATTAACTCGATGGATTTATAAAGGACATTAGGCAAAATATGATACACTTGAAATTGGGCGGTGCCACGCCACCATAGAAGAGAAAAACAAGACACGCCGGATACGCTAGATACAAATAAATACTTATTTTAACAATTTGTGTAATTAACTAACTAAGATGCATATTGTCATCACAGTGTATTCATTTATGTGGATCTTGAATTCAAAGAACTTTTCTTCAGCATACTTTTCGATCTGCTCGGGTTGTAACCCCCTAGAAGTAACTTTGGTTATCTAAGCTATTCTTTTCCTATATCCTTCTCCGTGTGTATTACTTACGATATAGTATGTCTCTCGATGCCACAATACGGCTCAGGTCCTAGCAATAGCGTTGCCGCTCCTTGTCTTGCAAGCGTTTCCGCTTGTTCATTTCCTGGAAGATTGTTATGACCAGGCACCCACAGCACAGATACTCTGTTATGTTCTACCGAGTTTTTCCAATAGACCATTTGCTTCAAGCACTAGCATTGTCCTAACTACGTTGCAGTTAAATGCCTTCAACGCAGCCTAGCTATCTGAGTGAATAGTTATATCACAGTTGTCATACTTACCCTCTGTCTACGTTGAATTGTGCACATCTGATTATTGCACATATTTCTGCTTGAAAGATACTGGTGTGCTTTCCCAATGACTCGCAGTAGTGAGTACTAGGGCCTACAACTGCTAGACCTGTACCATCTTGATGGTGTGTGGTTTTATTACGTATGCATTTCCCGACGTCTACGATTTTTTGTCGGACCATTTTATGAGAAAACTCCGATCAAATATGTTCCTCTGTGTCATTTCGTCTCTTGGCATGGACATTAGGGATGCACCCTTCGTCCATGTATGGAGACGTTACTGACAGATCTTCGAGCTAACTTTATTCCCAAAGACTGTTAGTCTTAGTAGTGTTTCTTTTATTCTGTTTTCGATTTCCAGCTGAAGTGAGGTCAAAGCCAAAATAGCTTCCAACGCTACTGTTGGGCACGTGCGCATTGGCCCTGTGATGCAGATACACGCTAGTCTTTTTAGGGAGTTGAGCACTCTAGTGGCTGTCAATTGGCTCGCTCTTTCTCCCCACACAATTATGCCATATAATGGCATTGGCTTCACTGCCAGAGCATGTTCTTTGGGCTGCACTACCAAGACCCCCAACAAGTATTGCTTTTTAGCATTTTTTTATGGTTTCTTCCATGTGTGCTTTCCATAGGAGCTTACTATCTAGCGTTACAGCCAGATATTTAACCTTATTGCTAAGCTCTACGGCAACCCCTCCGAGCCTGATCTCTGTTAATCTAGGAAGCTTTAGCTTCCTAGTGAATGCTATAATTGTCGTTTTGGCAGGGTAAATGCTAAGTCCTACCATGACGCACCAATCTTGTGTGATTTTGAGTCCTCTGTTGATTATTTCACAGAGTGTCTCTTCAAACTTCCTACTTGAAAAATTTAAATATCTGTGCTTAAACCTTAAAATAAAATCGATTGCGCAGTTTACTACTCGAGATGCACAAGTACTAATAAAGTTCTGTCTGAAACTTATGCTGCATGTTTTCAATTCCATTTAAGCACCATTCCACAACTAATAAGCCAAGTATAAAGTCAACAAAATTGCGCCGAAAAGGCAACGAAGTCGAAAAACAATAATAATAATAATATCGTAATAATCAAAATAATGTACGGTCAGGTCATTGGCCTTAAGTCGCAGACTTTTTTTTTCGTTGGTTTGGCTTCAAAAAAAAACAACAACAAAAATTATTGACTGCTAATAAAAAATACGAAAAATAAAAATTGAATCAAGTCAGTCGAGACTGCAAAAGCAAAGTCAATAAAAAAAAACTTTAAGTTTCTTTTTTTTTTTAGAAATCACGTCAACACGGAATGCAGTTCGTATACTCGTATACTGAACTGAACGGCTGTACGGCGCCTTAAAAAAGGGTCAGTCACATTATACTCGTACAAATTCGGTCACTCAGTTGTGTTCGAGATAGTTTATATTTTATGTGTATTTGTTTGTTTTGTTGTTGTTGTTGTTATTGTTATTTTAGTGCCGCTTCCTCATTGGATTTGCCTTGAATTTTGGATTTTGTATGAATTGGATGACTGTGGGCTACGTAAAAAAAATCATTTGACAATTGCAGCGAACACAAAAACAAACAAAAAATACAAACTTCAAACAATGATTCAATAAAAATTACGCATACCATAAATTATGACAATAGCAAAAAAAAAACAGCAATAGCAAAAGACAATATAGCTAAAGTATCTTATTACAGCACGTAGCCGTGTATGTTTGTATCTGCAAGCTGTATTGTCTGCGTTT
The DNA here is from genome assembly GCA_035044765.1 of Leucophenga montana. Classification (NCBI taxonomy): domain Eukaryota; kingdom Metazoa; phylum Arthropoda; class Insecta; order Diptera; family Drosophilidae; genus Leucophenga; species Leucophenga montana. Next base: position 1,778,252 of record JAWNNQ010001644.1, on the reverse strand, counting down.
ACTGCTGATCAATTTTCATTGTTTATGCTTTATTGGAAATTTGCTACTTAAGCTTTAAGTGCGCTTTTATATTGAAGTTGATAGAGCAGACAAAAATGAAGAAAAAACAGTGCTAAAAATTACGTATGCCAAATGGGTGTGCGTTGAGATACAATTTATTTCATTTGCTTGTTGTATAAAAAACAATCGCTAATAGGAAGTTTTCGGTGCTATGTGCCAAACATATTAATTGATTATATAAAATTTCGGCATTAATATGTAATCTGTATTTTGTGCAGCAGAAATAATTAAAAAATTTATTGTATCTGATATAAAGTATCTAAATTAAAATGCAGTGCAATAGAAACAAACTTCACATGGTATGGATCTAAAAATAATCTAACTTTTTATTTAAATCATTGTTAGATCAGTGTTGGAAAGGTACACTTTTATTCTTTCGAAATCAGCTAAGTTCATGCTAATCGTTTGGCAGGTTACAAAATGACACACGTTTTAATAACAGCAGTTTTTGTAGTAGTTTTTGTCGTAAAAAGAGCATATATTAAATTTTGTTTTAAATTCGGTAACAAATTAGCTGAGACTTACGAATTGTTAAAAAAAAAAACAAGAAAAAACGTTAACTTCAGTTGAACCGAAACTCTAATACCATTCACACGAAACTTTATATAGTAATTTAATACATAAAAGTGGTGGTTTAAATAGGGACTACCCCAAAAAGTGGGTGGTACACGCTCACAAGTAGAGGTGTGTATGAAGCGATGTAGTAGATGTGTAAGATGCCGCCATATCGAGTTTCAAGTTGATATTGACGTTTTCTATACAAATGCATAAAAGTGAACTGTTGGTTTATATGGGATTACCTCAAAAAGTGGGCGGGACACGCCTACTTGTATATGTATATGAAGCGGTTGTCCATTAAAATTCACAAAATCAAATTTCAAGCTAATATTGATCGTCTACTTTCATAAAAAACAAAAAATTGTACGGTGGGTTTGTATGGGGGCTACCTAAAAATGTGGGCGGGCCCCGCCCAATTGTCTATCTATGTTAAGCGGCTGTTTCTTAAAAGGCACCATATTGCATTTCAACCTAATATTGACTTTAATAAAAAAGTTTTTCTTACAAAAAGTTAAAAGTGGACCATAGGTTTGTATGGGGGCTACCTCAAAAAGTGGGCGGGGCACGCCCGTTAGTCTATGTATGTTAAGCGGTTCACCATAAAAACGCACCACATTGCATTTCAACCTAATATTGACTTTAATAAAGAAGTTTTCTTACAAAAAGTCAAAAGTGGGCAGTAGGTTTGTATGGGAGCTACCCCAAATAGTGGACCCATTAATGTATATGTCAAGCATTCGTCTACTTTAAGCTACTATATCAATTATTAAGTTGATATTGACTACAATAAAAATGTTTTTCATACAAAAAGTCAAAAGTGGGCGGTGAGTTTGTATGGGGGCTACCCCAAAAAGTGGGCGTGGCGGGTCAATCTTGACACTCTATTAAACTGGAATAAAAAGAAAGTATACGTGCAAGATTTCAACTGGATAGCATAAAAATTAGTACCCAAAAAATGCGCAACAACATACAGACGGACAGACATACAGACGGACATGGCTAGTACGATTCGTCTCGTCGAGCAGATCAAGAATATATATAGACTTTATGGGGTCTACCCCATGGCTGGCACCTTTAATGCGTTACAAACTTACAGACAAACTGATAATACCATTTCACACTATGTGTGAATGGTATAAAAAGTTTATGATGATGATTGTATGAGTCGTACTCCAGTTTACACATAGTTTACACGATTTAAAAACGGTCGTGATGATTTAAATTATCATCCAATCTTTGAACGTCCCGAAACATCTAATTGTGCTGAGTAAGTGAAAAAAGTAAGTGAAATAATCGCTATCGATGCAAATTTAACTGTGAGATTGCTGCCAGAAGAATTAAATGCATCTACAATTTACAAAATATTAACTGAAGATTTGGGTAAAATTAAGATGTGTGCACGATTTGATCATCAGTTAAATGATGATCGAAAAATCGCTCGTGTAGAGAATTGCAAAGACATCATTTCAAGACATCATTGAAAACGAGCCATATTTTCTTGATTCCATCCATTACATAGCTGGTGATGAAACAAAGCGACAAATCTGCAGAATGGAAATCAAGAGACAAGCCAAAACCTATCAAGACAATGTTGATAATTTTATATAATTCACAAGGAATTTGTTCCAGAACGTCAATTATTTACAGGTTAAATCGTTTGTGGTCGAGAGTTCTACGTGTTAGGCCCGAATATTCCAAAGGAAAGTAGCTGTTTTTATTGCATGATAATGCACCATCTCACAAGACCAAAAAAGTCAATGAATTTTTTATGAAAAAACAGATTTGTCTCATCGACCACACACCGTATTCGGCTGATCTATAACCGTGCGATTATTTTCTTTTCCCAAAAATGAACCCTGCAATGAAAGGAGCTTTTTACGATGACATTCCAGCCATACAAACAGCCGTGACACAGGTGCTAAAGCACATAAAAGGCCTTCCAAACGTTGTTTTGAGTTAAATGGATCTTATTTTGAATAAATATTTGCTTTGAAACATAATACCATGCTTGTTTTATTTTATAACTAAAAAGTTCGGTTATTTTTAGATCCACCGTGTATTTATTAAATTTAACATATTTATCTTAATAATTATATAAATACTGCGCAACTCCATTAAAGTGCTATCCATTGAAGCAACATAGCAACTTACGCTCAAGATGCGGAAGCACAGCATCAGCATTAAAAAAAAAACTATCTACAAATTCCGTAGATTCGTCAAGAAAAAAAAACTAACTCTTAAATAAACAATATAACAGAGAAATCATAAAAGAAAACATTAAATGTCAATAAACTTGTTTGGCAGTTTCAAAACGCAAAAAAAACCACAACAACAACAACAAAAATGCCGGTAAATGCTTAAATTCATAATTGCTGCAAGCTGTAGATACATAGATACAATTGTATCTTTTGCGCGCTTCGTTGCTATAATTAACATTTTAACGTTTTATTTGCGAATTTTTTTAATGTTTATTTTTTATGTATTTACTTTTATGAACATATGTAAATTGTCAACGGCTTTAAAAATAAGTAGAATCTTGAATCGGCGCTGTTTGAAGGTAAAGCCTGTCGTAATCCAGTTTATGTAAAGGTTGAATTTTTATATTTTTTATTTTTTAGCTTAATTTCAGTAGACTTTTATTTTTTTATAGAGCTTTAAACTACACTTGGCTGCACAAACATCGAATTATATAAATTAATACAAAATAAGATGAAAGGTTAACTATAAAAAAAAAATAGACCGACATTTTTATACAGTGTACTTGTGTAGTTACTAGGCTGCCAAGTAGTAATATGTGGTACTATACTTGAAGTGTCCCAGGACACCATGAAATAGGAAATCCAAATGAAATTTTACGAGCTGCCCTGTTGACCTTTTTATCCAAATGTTTTCTGCGTTTGGACCTTAGCTTTAGCTATTTACTCAATTTATAGTTTTTAAAAGCAAATGCTCACCTAATGCAGATTATGTAAAAACTATATGTGAATTGTAAGAGCCTCTCTCTTGTATAGTCCAAATGTCGGCCACTGCCCAGTTGACCAAAAGTGCAAGATCTCTTGCGGATAAAACTATCCTATGCCGATCCACAAATGATTCGCAATCATACAATCGCAATCGTAGCAAACTTATGCACTACTACACGCAACGAAATAAGAATGAAAGTATTTTTGTTTGTCGTTTGCTCTGTATAAGAACACTCGCGTAGTTTGCTGCGCCCTCTTTTCACATTATCACCGCTTCTAAGTTAATCCAATATAATATAACTGATTAAAGACATAGAACAAAACAAAGCTCTCATACCAAGTTTCAGTTGTATATTTCCACAATTGAGTGACTAGTTTACATACTCGTACAACCTGACAGGAATATAGATAAACTTTCATAATGAACTCTAAATAAACTTCGAAGCAATCCGAAGATACCACGACCAAACCAAATTTTAACATCTCCTACTTTACCATCAGTTTTGCTATATGACAAGCTTTGTGAACAACTGTTTATACCCTATAATAAAATTTACAGTGTATAAAAAACAGCAATAAAGCAAACTGCAATACGCAAGCTTCACTGATTTCGACGAATACAACGCAATTTTTTTTTTTTTTTTTTATTATTTTCCATATTTTATATAATTTTGCATTGAACTAGAGAGTCTATCTATCTGTCTAGCTATCTGTCGCATAAAATAGACTATATACACTATATACTATAAGTGAAACTTGTTTTGCGTTGTAACTTTAGTTTTAGTAGCTCCATAGTCCAAAAGTCATTTTCATGCAACAGTTATTACTGCCCCATTCGCATTCAGCGTAATTCAATTGAAGAAGCCTCTCAAGACTCAATCTTCAATTCGTTCATGTGGAAAATATTGCAATGGTACACGTAGCATCGTCGGGGCTTACAATATTTACTTCATGCTTCATGCTGATGATGATTCAAGGTTTTTTTTTGCACAACTTTTGCTTTTACCTTACAATTTATTTGTTGGCTTTTCTTTCAGATGCTACACTTCGCTGAATTTCCAAGGAATATTGCTGCAACTGAAGAGAAAATGCAGCATAATCAGCATCAAAAAGTTTCTTTTTAAGCCAAATTGGAAACATTTCAAAAACAAGTTTTGTGTTTCTTTTTTTTTCACATTTATGGCGCGTGTTCAAAACGCATTGATGGCGGTAAATTAAGGTATTTATAGGAAAAATAAGTGATTAAAATTAATGAACTGCAAAATATTTATATTTAAAGTGTGGCAATTTGTGAGCAGAACACATTATTATGGCCGTTGATATACTTCCATAATTTGACAGAAGTATTAAATTGTTGATGGTTTTTTTTTTTTTTTTTGTATAGGTTAGATTAGATTCAAATGTCCGGCGGCTTAAAAAGTTGCTACATGCCTCAGTGCAGCAAATTTTTGAGCCGCTATGTAATATTATATAATTTTATTTAATAGTTCTATCGTAAAGACAGAACGATTTTGAAGATTACTACTATATGTAGAACAGTGCTAGAACACAATGACGAACAAGAACACATTAGGTGTTGTATGGTTTCTTCTTCATTTATGTTCCGACAAACTCTACAGAAATTATTTGTGTTGAATCCAAATCTGAGTAATGTATCAGACAGTGACCAGTTATAATGCCTACACAAAACACGAAATTGTGGGTGTATTTAGATTCAACAGAAGTAACGTACTATTTAGATAGTACGCAGATCACGTTAGTTTCGATGTAGCGTAGATCTCTAGTATCTTCCATCTACCCAAATACCATTATTAATATAGGTTTTAAAATCTTGTTTTGTCTGAAAGCGTAGCTTAAATTTTGCATTCGATTCATTTTCATGCTAATTTTTTCCTAATAAGCATGATAAAAGTTGCAATAATTTGCTCTGATGAGAGCTTGTAGCTAAGTTCAAAACACGTGTCTTAGAACATAAAATAAGTACTTCTTAACTGAAGTCAGTAGATAATTCTGATACAAAAAAAAAAAAAAAAAAAACTTACAGGAAAACCAAATTTTCTCTCTCAGCTGCTCTAATGTATTTGCGGTGACAGTCAATAAACAAGCAATTGGCATGTCAATGTTTTAGCTAATTTCATAATTGAAGAATTTTGTACTTCACTTAAGGAAATCCGTAGGAACCATACTTTTGCTACTGCTATAGATCAATTTAAGTACGGAATACTAAATTTTTTTAACAGTGTACCAAATAAAAAGCTGTTGATGAGGTTTCTTGGTTGAATCTTGTTCAGTTTGTTTTAAGTTTTTATAATATCTTGAAATAAGCATCAAAATTGGATCCTTGGTTTCGCAGATGTAAGCGTCCAAAATGATAAAAAAAAACAGAAGAGAAAGGCGGGTGTGGCATGGTACTATTACAGGCTTAAGCACGCATGAGATCTAAATTTTTATCTTGATTTATAAAGAAGACGCACACTATTCTTTCATGAACTTTACTAGAGCTGCATTTGAGACTATTATATAGATTATATTGAAGAACTTAAACCCAACCATAGATACATAGAAACTTAACACTTTTAAACTAGATTTCATTTAATTACAAACACTATAAAACACAGCAATTGAAGTTGAAATGATAAAATACAAAGTGGAATTAAATAAAAATAAAATATGAAGCCACACACATAAAAAGCCGCCTTGTACTAATCAAGAATATATAATTCTAATCAAAATTGTTTTAACTATTTACACGACTACACATAAAAGGTATCAAAATGATATATCGAGACCGGCTTGAAGCAACATACTAGCTAACAACAAAGGTCAGCAAAAGTGATGGTGATTTTATTTATTACAACTCAGCTTACAAAGCTTCAACGGAATGTGTGGAATTTGAATGGCATTTGAGATTCTGACAAAAGTTAAATGAGCTAGCATTGATTAAGAATTTCAAATCGAATACCGAAACGAACAAACGAACTTCTTGATGTTCAACGTTATATTTAGATAATATTATATTATCAAAGATTTGTGCTTCTTTTTAAACATTTTTAACGAAGTTTAAGATACAAAATGATTGTATTTCAAAATTTTCTTTTCAACAGCACCAAAATTTCTATATGTACTTTATTCAACAATCTTGTACAATGAACTTCAACAGTACCAACTGTTAAAGTGTGTGTGTTTTTTTTTCAGAGGTGTAGAACTTGGAATTGAATTAAAATTCTGAGTTTACATAAATTCAAACTGAAAATTGGTTTTATTAGAAAGATAATTTTGTGCCGTTAGTATTCAAATATGGACTCGGATGTGCCGCATTCTGGGAGTCTGGATGAATAATTATTTCGATTGTATACTATTCCCGAAATGAACCACGATTTTCGAAATAAACTTGCAAAGTTTGCAAGTGCGTTGTGACAAAATGGCGAATTAAGCCGAACAAAAATAACAATAGCATTGCCAGAATCAGATCAATTAATGACAGTTTAAGCTCAGTCCGAAAAAAGAACCTCTAAAATAAACATCCTACACTTTAAATTATTTTGCTCTTTCCAAATTTGTAGTTACAAGATACAAGTATGTAAGATATATGTATGTATCTAGTCAACTTCTCACCATATAAGTAATTATTTAGCAAAGCACTTAGCGTAAGCTACTAATAAAATATTTACTTGGTCAATAGTTTGCCAAATGCTATAGGAGAATCTAAACGGCAGCACGGCTGAGATACAATTTGCTTGTACAATAAAAAGAATCTACAAAGTCAATAAAAGTTTTTGTCTGCGCAAACTTTGCAATTTTGCAAAGGTGACATAAAGGTTAATGCCGCCATCTTTCAAAACAAACTTTGTGTGTTTTATAGTTTTGCATTGCTGCATTTGCTAACTGTCTATATCTTTCTATTTATAAGTTGAAATACAGTATGTATCTGTATCTAAAGTTCAACAAGTTCGAGTTTCGACTGCTGTGTTATAAAGTACAAACGTTTCAATTAGCGTTAAATATACTTTAATTAAATAGAAAAGACAAGAAAATCTGAGTGACAGACAGAATTTGGTAGATACATGTGAGTACATGTGAAAAGGGACAGCTGTAAGTTGTTTGGTTTTGCTATTTAGTTTGAGCTTGATTGGCAGTTTCAATTTAGCTACAGTTGTTTAGTTGTTGCTCGAAAGGTCGGTCTTACATAAATGTATCTGTGTAGTTAGATATTTGTACTTAAGGTAGATACAAAATTTTGCGTGCATTTAATAAAGCGGACGGACGGACATGCGAACAGCAACAGCTGCAAAAACTCTTCAAGCATTAGATACACTTAAGTTTTGAAAATACTTTTTAATATGCAAAAAATATTTGACTATATAGATTTTTTATACTAAGCTTGCAACAATATCCGGCTACAATTAAATGCTAATTATGTGACGTCCCAACGAAAACTGACGTCAAATATTGTTTTTGCGCAGATGGGTATGAAATTAATATATATTAAATAAATTCACAAATAAGTGGCGATTGAATTTTAAAAAATCTGATACACGTTTTTGAATTTTAGCATACAGTGCGTTTAATATGTATACGACAGTTTGCTACAAATTATGACGATGATAGTGATGACGATGTAATAGGACCTTTACAATGTGCTCAATATTCTCAACATTTCCCCATTCTATTGGAAAATTTTCGTTGTCGTTAACATGTGAGTGGCAAAATGACGTACCAAAACCGCTCTTTCAATAAGCTCAACGTATTTCTTTTTCCACAATACTTTATTTTTATTCAGTGAGTGTCAACAACTAAATTAAATCTATGTCATCAACTAAAACAAAATCTATATTTGTAGAATAAATACCAAAATCGTGCTTATAATAACCACGTTCCCGGATTTGTTTTAAAATGTATATTTTCTTTAAGTTTCTTTAATGAGTATATAAAAGTAGCTTTTTCTGTTTTGGTGTTACAGTTAAAAGTAAAATAATGTAACCCGCATATAATTTCACTAATAGATTGCTAAGCTTATTGCGCATTATAAAAGTTGTTTGAAAATATTTTAAATATTAAACAAAATTGTATGCATATATGAAAATGTCTTATAACTTTAAAACGCACTGTATGATCTGAGTAGCTATAAGATGATGTTCAGATTCTTGAGTAGCTTGTTTGACGTGTTTTCAATAGATAATTGCTGAACGAAGCTACGAGTATAAACAAATACTAGTATATTTTCTAGCGGTCGTCCGACCGCAATCTAGCGATAATTTTGTATATTATTGCGTTTATGCTATTTCACCATGCGCAAATCACAACACAACTACAAACAGAGTGTCAATCAACTGCATATTGCTATAGTGAAGTGCATACAAAATTAAATACTTAATCTCGTATGTCTATCGTTCTTGCAGAGTCTTAGCAACTGGCTACTCGCATGCTATTGTTTAATATTTGTGTGTGCGTTTGTATTTTTTGTAAAGCCTATGAGTGTTTGATTCGTTGTGTGAGTGACGGCGATTGTCCAAGCTATTTATGTCTAAAATTTTCAAACGATTTTGATAATATACAGAATGTGCCACTACTACACATTCTGTATTTTTGTTGTTGTCAAAATCGGTTGTTTACTGTAAGCGTAGTAGCCGTCCGCTCGGACGGACGTTTATGTTGACCACAGAATGGACGTAGCGCACGGCAACGTTCCCGAACTAAATCACGTTGTTCTGGCGTTAGTTTATTCATCATAATATGGCAAACTAAACTGAGCACAAATGACAATAGAGTTGCCAAATCTCACTAATTTATGACAGTTTAATCCTTGTCGGAGAATGCAAGCTATAAAAAAACATCCTACGCACATAAATAGTATACTATTTAAAACAATTGACTATAAATTTGCTATAATTATGGCTTTATAACGTATTATAGTGCTACATATTATTAACTGCATATATAGCTTAATAAGCTAAGGTCTGGCAACGCTGCAGAATAAAGACGAAAAAGAACAAGAAACAACAACAACAACAAGCAAAAAAGGCATAAAAACAAAAAACGAGTTGGAGCCATAAACTTAAAAAAAAAAATAATAATAATAAGCAACAGAAGAGAGAACTAAAAAGAAAGAAAGAAAAAAACATAAATATCTAAAGAAGAAAGCGCAAGCAAAGCATATGAGGGAAAACAAAGAAAACACTAGGAGGGGGAGTGGCAGTGGTGCATCAAAGTGTCGACAGCAGCGAAAAACAAGAAAGAACGTTGCAGTCGAGTGTGTTCGCCTTCGACATACTCTATACTATATTTAAGACGCTTTTAATGAACGATAGATTATATTCTTTAGTGGTCCGAGCTGGATATGGATATATGCGGCACATTAGAATTGAAGAAAAATTAGAATTAAAAACCAACAAATTTTTATAGATGAACTCGATGTTTTTCCGATCTGGGCCTATATGAAATATTTTGTAGCAATTGTTGTAAGATACGCCATATTTGGTATTTCTAGCTTCATTAAAAACAGCCGGCAAGTTTGTATGGAAACTAGTTTTTTTAGTGGTCCGATCTGAACATATGCGGTATATTTTATTAGTATAGTATAGTATAGTAAGATACTCCAAATTTTTAAAATTTGTAGCATAAGATCGCTGTAGTCGACTTGCTAGGGTGTATTTTACTTAATTTTGTTTACGCTGAATTTAGTGGTGATAACCTTTTTAGTTGGTTAGCGAATGTCTGCAAACAAAATTTTAATTTGAAAGTTTTTGGGCCGCAAACTTGAAATTTTTAACATTTTGGCCTGTATCTCCGAAACTAGCAAAAATATGTTACTCAATTAATTAATTAAAGTAAAGTCAATTTGCAAGCTAAAAAATGCTTAGATCCTAAGTCGTAGGAGTAGTTCCCGAGATATAGGGTCAGAAACACGGGTTGTTCCAAAAAAATTCTAAAAACCGAAAATTTTACATTTTGGTACAAAATTAATTAAAGTAAATTCAATTAGCAAGCTAAAAAGTTCTGTGATCTTAAGTCGTAGGAGTGATAGTTTCCAAGATATAGGGCCGAGAACTCGTTTTTGGCCAGCATCTCAGAAACCATATACAAAATTAAAGAAAATCCAAGTTGTCGAAGGATTGAAGCATGTTTACCACCAAAATTTGGACATCCATCCTTACGATTAATACGCAAGACACCATTAATATCGGCTTTCAAGTGGTTGCATGCAGTTGTCAAACTGAAAATTGAATTTACTTTAATTTTATTTATAGGTACATTTTCCGTATCTCTGCCAGTTTCGGAGATACAGTTCAAAATTTAGAGAGTTACGGTGTTAAAAATTAAGTAAAATATACCTATCTCACTAACTCATACAACAAAACCCAAAAATTGAAAAAAAAAAAACTACAACAGTGCAATTGACAACAAAACCTAACAAATTTTCATACAAAAACTTCAAAAATGGGGTCAGGTTTGTATGGAGACTACCTTTCAAAGTGAGGTTTACATGTTCATTTAATACTAGTTATCTGTAGAGTCTATAAATATACAATCTTGAAAACTCTATCTCTTATAGTCTCCGAGAACTGTTTATTCGAAACAGACGGTCGGACGGTCCACCGGACTATATCGACTTGTCTTCCGAATTTATATACTTTATCTGCCACGCCTACTTCTGCCTATTACATACATTGGCAAAAACTTAATATGCACTTTTACCCTATGATTACAGGGTATACAGAAAAAAAACCAATTGGAAAAAATGCTGATTATTCTGATTGTAAGTGTGAAAGGTGAATGTCGTAAACGCCGCCGCTGCTCGCACTCAATGCGCTGGCATTGTAGCTTCTTTATTTCCCTTTCGACTGCAGCTACTTCGTTTTTATTAATTTAATTCAAGTATAATTTATACTAATTGAAAATTAAATATTATTTCTACTTACTGCTGCGATTGCCTTCCTTGACGCGATATGTGAGATTGTGAAATGCCAGATCCACAGCTGGTCGCTTCGGCAGATGCTGCAGCGTTTTCGGCTGCGCGGGTACAATCTGCGCCTTCAGCCCGTTGCCGCTCACATTGACCACGGCAGCGCCACCACCACCACCACCACCGCCGACAATGGCGCCGGAGCTGCCCAATCTGTTATCGTTCAATAGATTCTTACTCTCGTTTTCAACCATTTTAAATAATTTCAATTGTTGCTTCTTTTTTATTTGAATGCGTTTTCAAAAAAAATTCAATGCAAACGCAACATAAGCGCACAATTTTCAATATTTATTTATTTAATAAATGCAGAAAGAGAGCGAGCACACAGAGCACTATTTCGAAATCAATTCGATAAATTCTTATAAATTATATATTATTCTTTTGTTGGTTTCACAACGCGCGAGATTATCACAAATATTCTATTATTTCTTTTTTCTTTTTGTTATATATATGTATATGTATGCATGTGTATATACTACGCGTATTAAGGGTTTATTTTGCTTGTTGCTATATTATTTCATTTCCTCCCGTTTTATTTTTTTTACTCTTGTTGCTTTGTTTCCCTTATTCTGTTCTGTTGTTTAAATAATAAAGCGTTTCAACCCCGTTCGAAAAAAAAAGAAAATTCTCGCCTCGTACTTTGCACGCTCGCGGTGCGATCACAACTGAATTCATTCGACACAAACGAAAACGGCGCAACTGAATAAGTTAAACAAAGGCGACGACGCGCCTCTCACAAGCCAAAGACAGAGCAGAGACAGAGAAACAGTGGGTAATAAGCACAGCTGACCTAACGACCAGAGCTACTATGGGCTAGAACTTTCTAAAAACTATTAAAACTGCTACATAGAATTAAATATTTATGCATGAAAAATGTTTTTGTAATACAGTATGAGAATTTTTCTATCGTTTAACATCGTGAAGTACAATGAGAAAACTACACAATTTTAATTGACTTGTGTAACAAATTTCCCTCACTATTTTAAATTCCTCACTATTTTACTATTTTAGAAATAGCCATGAAACACAATGAATACTAATAATTACAGTGGTTTACAGCCAAAATGTACATTCGATATTACTATATTTTTCTTATGTATTATGCCAAGCTGAACTCAAAAATCACACTGAACAATTTTTGTATGCGTATGTTTCCGAGATATAAAATTTTTAATTTTCGTCTTTTTTTAAGATAGTTTTACTTTTTTTAGTTCAAATCTCGAGTAGGAACGCCAAAAACATCATATTAAAGGTACTAAAATATCCAACATTCGCTTCTAATATTGTTCTCCCATCGGTGCAGTAGTTCAAGTATTATGGGCCAAATTATATGAAAAATGTTGATTTTTTTTGGCGAGAAAAAAATTTAAAATCCACTAGTTGTAGTTTCGGACAGCCTTTTTTATATTATATGTCATTATTTTCCGCAGACTCAAGGTCCAGTAATAAACACTATTTAAATGTTTTTACCAATATATTTCTACTCTCATCGAGTGTCATCTTCAGGGTGTTAACTATATGTAGCTGTATTTAACACAACAAAAAGTACCTCACTGTTTGCTGCGGAGTCCAAGTGCCAAGTCCAAGTTTTAGACTCCGCAGCAAACAGTGAGGTTACTTTTAAGTTGTGTTAAATATTGATACATTTAGTTCAAGTTGGCTCTCGTTGAGAGTAGAAATATATAGGTGAAAACACTTAAATAGTGTTTATTACTGGATCTTGAGCCTGCGAAAAATATTGACGAATAGAAAATTCACTCTATCGCCATGCAAAATTATGAAACGTCAAATCATGTCAAATTCCTTATTATTAGATCGCCCATAACACTTAAAGTACTGAACCGTAAGAAAAATATAGTCGCAATAAATGTACAGAATTTTGTTTCTTTCATTTTTCAAACCAGTGTTTTTAAAACATTATACAAAATGGAGCTTAATGCAATAGTTATAATCATTACAATAATTATTATAGTTCAATGTTTATTTTATTAATCAAAAAATATAATTTCAATTTATGATTTTACTTAAACTTACTTTTAAATATACGAGTACATAAGTACTAAAAAGAAAATAAAATAAATAAAACGCTATAAATTCGTTGGCCTGTCTCTACCGATCGATCTATATCTCAAGATGTTAAGCAACGCTTTGAAGATTAATTGTCAGAATAAAAGGTGTATCCAAATTTTTTTTTTCTTTATTTAATTCTTTCTAAATACTTTTCAAAATAAAGTAATGTACGTAATGTATAACGAGTTTCAAAAATTCGGAGTACTTGTGTATTGTGTACTGTGTACTTTTGACATCTTCATCGAATTTATTGGCTCTTTTCTTTTTCTGTTAATTAGCGTTAAAACCAGCAAGTTGTACTGATTAGATCGATCGTTATGGATAGGGTCAAAGTTTAAATCGAAAGTCGATACCTAAAGAAGTCATTAAGCTTATTTTTTTATTTTGAATTAATTTTTTAATAGGAACTTTTTAACTAATTTAAGTAGAGATACTAAACTAACGGTATAGACTCTATAGATACCGCATTGCTACAAGATTAACTTGAAATTACATAACGCGTATTGCTAAAAACACCAAATCAGTTAAAAAATTGTTCGAAATGTTTGTTAATATTTTATAGTATGCCTTGATATGCCTCAATATTTGTTTAGCCAGTTATAGTTTGTAGCAAGCAAACTTTGGAGGCAAAGCAAGGTTTACTACGAAAAAAATTTGATATCTATAGAGAGTCGACTATAGTTCTTTTTTTATTTTAAATTAGTTACAGTTGAGAGTATATATATATAAGTAAGAATATATACATATAAGTAAGGTATACTAGATATATTTGAAGTGCATGTATATATACATTTTTAATGGATTTGCTTGTGTTTAACCCACTGTTTAGCCCCAACAGCAACAACAATAACAGCACAAGCAGAATAACGCCAGAATATTACAAATTCAAATAAGAATTTTTAGTGCGATGTATTACTGTATTAGTGTCAATGGCTGATAACTGATTAGTGTGTGTGTGTGTGTGTGTGTGTGTGTGTGTGTGTGTGTGTGTATGTGTATGCTCTCAAAGCACAATCGATCGATTGCTGGCGCTCTCAATTGAGCAAATATGTCGTTCTTTCTTTGTAACATGCCATCTCTTTCGCTCCTAGTCACTGTTCGATTTTCATTTAGAACGCAATTTGATTATAGCAAGCAGTAATTTTTTTTATAGATATTTTATAGTAGATAGAGGTTTTTAGTAGCTATAATAGTTAGTTTTTTCCCTCCAATCTAAAATATATAAAGGTATGGTATGTATATACTTAACTTGAAGTAATCGGTAGTCATAAAATACTTGTAGAAATTTATACCAAATTTATTGCATTGTAGTCGTATCCCTCTCTTTCTCTCTGTTCATGTGTTCTCTCGCTTCTAGAATTAGTAACGTTTTGCGGTAAAAACTTGTTCTAATCGAAATTTTTTCTCATTTTGCTGTTTTTCAACTTATTTTGCATGCATAATGAAGTACATATATAGTCTGATTAATCAGAATCGTGTGCCAAAGTTCAAAAAAATTTCTGCTATAAATCTTTTATATAATTTTTCCGTGTCGTGCACAGGGTTATTACATGTTTTGAAAATTTTACTTATTATAATAAAAGCGAATGTCGTAAATATTGTACAGAAAAAAAAAAATTTTTAAAACCTTTCAATTAACATTCAAACTATGTGACAATTGTGCAAAGTGCATTCTGTTTCGCAAATGATTAAAATCTTATATGGAATGGGAATAAGTTGATCGAACTTTAGTACTAAGCGGGTGTATAGTTCAGAATTTTTACAAGCACAACAAATTTGTTATTGATATAATAGTTATAATAGTTATTGATATAATAAGGAACATATTGTGGTCTATGTGTGACCTCTATCAAGTGGTCAGGTCAGCCGGCGTAATATTTAGAAATATTATGATTCTAGAACAGTCTATACTAATATAAAACTTTCAGATATTCTCTAAGCTGTAGATTTTTTATTGAGTTTCTTAAAAGAGGAAGAGAACAGAGAGGAAATGCCTTTTGAAATGTGTACAAGAAATGAATCGATCTACTAGCCATATGCATCCGTCTGTCTGAGTATTTATCTGCGCTCTATTCTGGTTGAAAGTTGGTATGGCGACTTTTTATTGCCACATATAAGTATATATATTTTAGGTCGATGTTTTTATGATTTTTATTATTATATCAAAGTGATCGCGAATTACACACTAGAAGGTATATCTTCCATACTAAAACATGACAAGTGTGAAAAGTTTTTAAGCTTATAGAGCATGGATGCCCAGACCATATGCTACCCATGCTTTGTTTTATGATTTTGTTATACTTTTCATCAATTCAAACAATTTCATTGTTGGTCGTTATATGTTTTTCTATAGCAAAGAGCAAAGCGCATATGCCAGAGAGCAAACCAAAAACAATTTAGTATGTAACAATTTATACCAATATATGATAAAGCAGTTGCTGGATATTTTCTATTTCCACGTATGATTTCATAAATGAATACAATTAATTGATTTTTATTTTGTATTCCAATGAAAGGCGACTTTTCGAACTCAGTGAAAAACTTACTAACATTTTAATATTAAATAGATTCAGAACATAATCGTCAGTTCTTTTAAACAGGTTTAGTCGGAAATCTTCTTCAAAATGTTTCAGTTCTTTCAAACATGTTTGTTAGACTTCAGAAACAATTCATGCTGTCCAACGGTAGGAATGTACAAGTGGTTTACAATGGAGCAACATTTATGCTAAAACGTTATCGAAAATTGGCTCAAACGGATGAAATTCACCGAGCCCATTTGAATGGTGTCATATTCCATTATTAATGGTAAAAAATTCCAAAACCGCTTTTTATTAAATTTCCAAGTTATGTCAAGTTGCAGATGAAAAATCGTATACCATAAATTTCGTTTATATTCAACTTAATCCATATCTCAGACCGTGTAGCAGGCTGTCCACCGGTGGATGACTTCAGGCATAAAACTAAGCCGTATTCTTTAAACATACAAAAAATATGGGAATACTTTGATTTTGAAAATGTTGTGCTCGTGCCTGCTGCTTGCAACCGAAAGATAGTTTAAACTCAAGAAAAGCCATAAATTCTAAAGTGCAAATTTGTAATGTTCATTTTGTGCTAATTTTGTGCACTAATTAAACTTTATTGCCAACTTTATTGACATATCTACATATAGTAGTTAATCGTGGTGATTATACTTAGTATTAATTTCCATGTGCAACGAGTCCTTACCCGAAAGAATGTGGTATTTTGTTGCTTGTCTTGCAGGTTTATCTGTCTGACTTTCGTCCTCTATAACATTGTGTCTGCTTTTCTTTATACAAATCTGTTGTCAACAAAATCTGTTTTTCATATATATAAAGCGGATTAGGATTGGTTTTGTTTTAAACTACGTTGCAACTTTGTGCAGTTTCAAAGTTTTGTCTTGATATTTACGAGAAATATAATACATATATTGTACGAGAGCAGTTTGATAAGTCAGTGACTTTTTATACCATTCAAACATAGTGTGAACTGGTATTATCAGTTTGTCTGAAAGTTGGTAACTCATTAAAAGGAGAGCATATACTTGATCAGCTCGATGGGACGAATCGAGTGAGGTATGCCCGTCCGTCTATCTGGACGTTGTTGCACACTTTAGAGGGTCCAATATTTCAGATTACCGGTTGTAAGTCGGCACAAACACTTCTTATTTAATAATAAGATAATTTAATAGAGTAATATAATTTAATAGAGTAATAATATTGACATGCCACGCCCACTTTTTGGGATAGCCCCCATACAAACCACACCCCCACTTTTGACATTTTGCATGTACATTTTTACTATAACAGTCAATATCACTTTAAAAATTGACATGGTGAGTTTTATGAAAGGACTCTTCACATATATATCAAAAGTTGTGATCCCTTTAATTTTTTGAGGCAGCCCCCATACAAACCCATCGCCCATTTTTGCTTTTTTTGTATGGAAAACGTTTTTATTGCAGTCAATATCGACCTGGAATTTGACATGACTGTTTTTGTGTCCCGCTTACTTTTAGAGGTAGCCACCATACAAACTTATTGCCCTATTTTATGATTTTGTAAGAAAAACTCTCTTATTACTGTCCATATCCACTTCAAATTTAATATATTGGCTTCTTATGTACGAACACTTCACACATAGAGAAAATGGTGTGATTTCAACTTTTGAGGAATATATCCATACAAACCCACCATCAACTTTCGGAATTTTTTAAGACAATTTTTATCATATCAGTCAAAATCAACTTGAGATTTGACACGGTGGCTTCGTAGGGCCGGAAACTTTGCATAATTAACAAGGGGCGTGTCATGACCACTTTTATTGATAGGCTCCAACAAAAGTACAATTAACAGAGGGACTTTAAATGCATAAAATATTAAATATATTTAGAGACGTCATAGCAATTTAGGTTGTCAGATTTTACAATAATATTTTTCATTAGGCCTGCTAAGTTCACAGCTTGAAACTTCGCAGTTAACTTATTTTTCTTGTTTTTAATTTCCCGTGTAGTAGCTTTAAACGCAACATTGCGCCTGTCCACTAACATCTGTTAATAGACGAATATAAAAGGGTTGAGCAATTGCGTCATTTAGTTTGTGTTTGACAGTCATTGATCGCAGATATGAAAGGCAGACAGACGAGCAGAAATTAGAAGATTGCCGTTATGTTTGAGATCAATTTCGGCACAAAACTGTTCTCTGTCCATCTGTCTGCCTTCCACATCTGCTTTCAATGGCTGTCAACAAACACAAACTATGTGATGTAAATTGAATACTTACGGGACTACCCTAAAATCAATATAATTTAAAAACTCAGGAACTACGCTCAAATCAATATAATTCGAAACTCAAAACGTCACCGACTTATCAAATTACACTCGCACGTGTAATGTTTTTGTAATAACCCCATACTATTTGTTAATTGCTATGACGTCTCTAAATATATTTAATATTTTATGCATTTAAAGTCCCTCTGATAATTGTGTAATTCAAAACTGTCTGTTTTTAAATTCTTGGAAAGAGCGCTTATTCATACATGCTACAGAAAGTCTATTCGAAATTGATATATCTGAGTATTTGAAACAGATTTATGCACGTAATTCGAGCTTCAAACTTTCAATAAAAACGTTCTACAAAATAAAAACAATCTTATTGTAGAAAACAATCTCATCAAACTAATTTGCTATATGTATAATACATATGTACAAGTGTAGTTACATTTTCGTTATAAAATTTTCCAGTTAGTGTTGCTTTAGCGCTAATTAAATGATTGATGATATTCCATCTAATAAATTGCTATAACTAGTTGGTACATACGTTCTTATCTGCATTACTATAGCTAAAGCTATACTATGCTTCCGCGTGATATCTCGGCGTGATAAGCTGCCGGTTCTCTAAAGAACTAAATATTTCGATTGAAATTTCGTGCAGTTAGTACAATTATTCAATTAGTCGTTTTCAATGTCGTACAACTAGAATAATAAACGCTTTTATTTTCGTTTAAAATTTTTGGGCATTGTTATCTGCCAATTTGCCACTGCTAACTAACAGCGGCGTGTAAAAGTATCTGTATCTTGTATCGCAACGTATATAACTTATAAATACATTTTGGTTTTTTTTTTATTGTATTTTTGAAAATCATGTTTGCACTTTAGCACACGAATTGTGAGCTTATCGCGTGCCAGTTGAAATATCTAATTAAGTGTATATGACTGACCGAATACTCTGCACTAGATATAACACATTTCATTATATTGTAGTGAGTTATATACATAGTACATAGTATACGAAAGCTTTGAAGTCATATTTTTTACGTTATCAATAGCCAATTTTTTATTATTATTGTATAAAGCGATATTGTTTCTTATAGTAGCGTATAAGAATTGTTGGAACGTCATTTCCCGTGTTGTTTTATTTTTATTTAATTTTTTAATTGATGACAAGGTTCAAGGTGCAAAATATTCCATTAAAATACCTTTTATGTATTATTTTTTCTTGCATATGTCATTTTATATGACATAAGCCTGCGCATCCTTATTGTTGTGCAATATATAAAAATAGTTTAAGCCCTAGAATTTGTTTGCTGAAAATAGCAGCAAACGATACATTTTAATCTTAACTTATTTTTCTGTGTGTTTTAAGCAGAAAAAACAAAAAAACAGTTTTATAAGCTACAAAGAAAGCAAAACTTGATAAGTACAAATAAATAGTTAAATGTAGTAATAGTCAGTTGCACGTTTTGCACAAATACAAAAACGAAACGCAGTCACGATTCTTTTTAGATGTTTAGTTAAAGATAAGCAGTGCCGGTTTTAGGTTTGCGGTGGCCCGGGGCCAAGAATGTTGTTGGGGGCGTCTATTCAAACATAGAGCGATAAAAGTAACACTTTTATTTGGTACAAGATAAAGGAACTTTCGCAAATTTTTTGAAGCGAACACATTAGTAAGATCATCAAAAGTTTAGTCTCGGAGAATATCGCTTTCTAAATACACTATAGACACTATTCTAAACACAATATAGACTTAGTTAAATACTGCACCGCCACTTAGAGCATTGTTATGCAACAATATCTCCCTTACTTCTTATGTAGCTCTTACCTAAACCAATTTGTCAGTACCAGAAACCTCGATACATACTTCTTCTCTATTATAGATAACTCTGTAAGATTATCTAAAAAGAGACTGCCGCGTAGAATTACACTCTTTCTACTGGGCAATGGCATACCAAATGTTCAATCGTTTCCTCCTCTTCGGAATTCACATGTCTAATGGCATGTCTTCTTATGAGGCAATGATCCGCAAAGACTCCCAGCAGAAAAATGATGTGTGATCTTTTCTGGCTTAGCAGTGCGATTGTTTTCTTAGAGGGTTTTCAGGTGTTTAAGTTACCACTAACTGATTCGATCTTAATGTGCTCCGTAGCTTACAAGTCGCTCTAGGTATCCCTGATGTGGTCTTCCTGGGAAGAATATAGGTATTGGTGGTACTATTGCTTCATTCTGATGTGGAGGCATTCTGATGTCCAGGCACCTAAAGGAGATGCATTACGTAGTACTCGACATCTCATTAGAATCTGCGTCACGCCTATGAATTGCTGCCGATTAAGTCAAGCGCTTTTAGAGCTGATTCACTAACCGAGAAAATGTCGTATAATGGGTGTAGTCTTAGCCACTGTGTAGCCTTCTGGACTGCTACCACTTCTGCTTGATATACTCGTACGCTGCCATGGTCGGATAGTCTGAAGGATTCTTTAATCTCCAGGTCAGGGGAGAATATTCCTTCAGTGAAGATATTGATGGCATTCCCCTAATTGTTTGGTATGGTGTCCCATTGCTACCTTGTGGGAATGGGACATCATATTTTTCTATCGAAATTCGTACTTGGCATACAGCAATCCGTGTTGATGGGAAGCACTCTTTTTAGTATCTTTGAGTACCCAAGATGAGGTTTCCGTCAGCCTTAAGGCTCTCTCTCTTTGTAATAAAATCTAGAGGGCGCAAGTGAAATTGGACATTAGGTGCCTCCGTCGGTGTGGTGCGTACAGCTACACTTATGCAGAGCTCCGCACTTATTTGTACTCTTTAAGCATGGTGCGAATAAGTTGGACTAAAAACACATTAACCCTAACATCTATAAATGCATCATCTATATCGAGAAATTCTGGCATTATTTCTAACGACTATTCAATTATAAAAAATAGCGAATGCAGGATTTTTTCCATTGACTTGCCGTTGCAATATGCATGATGGGAATTAGAAAGGAGCAAGGGGTCTATATTATTTCTAATATGAACATCTATTAATCTTTCCAGTGTCTTAAGGAGATATGTTGATAGGCTAATCGGCCCGAAGTTCTTCGGATTAGCGTACAACAGTTGGTTACAAAAAGTTGATTCTAAATCATCTGCGTAAGAATCTACAAGGTTTTTTGATTTTGCATGCAACTATTCTTTTATCTTTGTTGTAAGCTTACTAAAAAGCCACTAATTTGAATACAATTGCATATGCTGATATTTATTGTGATAACGACGGGATTAAGAATTCGACATCTGAAAGAAAAGCTTTAATTTATCTACTGATGACAGCTGGACAGCAGATGATTTCCATAAAGCAACTAGCTGCTAACGTATGTTTGGTTTTCGAATTCTCAAACTTGTGTTGTACTCTTCTGTTTTTGCCAACTATTTCCTTTTATTTCATATTTTTCGAAACAATTTCTAGTCGATTCAACAAAGAGTTTATACATTTTAATGATTTAGTAACTGATTTTACTAACTACCATCGTGCAACTGGCAAAAATTTGCAGATGGCCTCGAACCTTTCAAGAATGTCTTTCCAGAATTGTTTGTAAACTGCAGTTCCAGATGAAGTTCATATTTAACATTGACCTTGGCTCAAGTATTTAACAAGATTTGCGGCAACTCTTTACCGCTATGTCCATAGTTGAATACAAAAATCAAAAATGGATTCTATCCACGTATCTGATCACCACAGTCAGTTGATTTATAAATATTTGCTTCATCAGGAGTAGAGTCGACTGAAACTTTGGTTAACTCATTCGTGTACAGATCTCTAACACTAATACTAGTTTTGTCCATGATTTTGTTGAGTTTGCAAATTGTAGAAGACAAATAGTTACTATGATCGCTACCCTTGTTTTCATGTTCTTTGTAATGGCTTGCAATAAATAGATCATACATCGAAATAAATTCGAGTATTGCAAGGCAGTTTAAATTATTTGGTGAGTTGATGTTTTGATTAGAACTTTGGAGTTTATGTTCACAAAAGAAATCTTAATCTTCAAAATCATTACTTTCCCGCTACAATTGAAATCACAGTAATTTTTTCATCGTTGCTTTTCATGGCCCGGCAGGCCGCCTTTAAAACCTTTAGAACCGGCACTGAACCTAAGTGTATCTATATACATTTGTACATAATATACAATACACATATGCATAATAAATTCAGTACATTAGTTAACAATTGCTGCTGCACTTAGCGGAAATTGCTACAAGTAAGCTTTATGTATAACAGCTTTACTTAGAGTTGCAGATACTTTTCCAGCTACATAAAGGCGAGTAATAAAAGCATTTACTGCAATTTAATTTTTGTGCCACATGTATATAAATACAATTATACATATACCATATAAGTTCAAGTAAGTATCTTTATCTTTATGCGTAGCGCGCTTGAACAGTCAAGTCAAGGCCTGTCTGCCTTGCTGCCTGTATGCAATAAAAATCAAAGAAAAAAAAAGAAAAAAAAACAAAACGTGGCGTATAACGTACATAATGTCATTTTTATAAGTATATAAGTAAAGTATACAAGCTTATATATACACTTATGCAGCTACAGATACTTGTACATATGTATCTACAAGCCGCAACAAAGCTGCTACATGGCGCTGCTGTCTGTCAACTACTAGTGATGTCATTATTTCATAGCTTAATGTCATTTAATAAAAAATAAAACAAAATTTTATAACAAAATTGTTAAAAAATTAGCACAGAGTGTCGCGTCTACTGCCTGGAATACTATGTATCTCAACAACGTTGGTCAAGCTTCATGAGTGTTATTACGTAGAGCAGCAATCATCGTCAGTACGTTCAGTCATTCCATCCAAAACTTACAATTATCGAGTGCATTGTTTCTTTTTATGTTATTTTTTTGTTTTTTTTGTTTTTTGTTTTTTTTTTTTGTTTTTGCAAAGCAGCCATATAAAGTGTACAATTATTCAAGCCAAGTTGATTACTTGGCAAACACATTTTCAAACATACTCGTACAATATATGTACTAAATAGTAGTATGCATCATTGTCGTCGACGTCGACGCCGTCGCCATCGTCATTGTTAAATGACACTGGGCAACAGTTGCTGCCAGTTGGTGCCAGTTGCTGTCGGCACAGGCTGCTGTAGTTGACTGGGTTTGTGGCTTGTGACACATTTTGTTCTGAGGTCAAATGTTGTAGGTGGCATTCAACTGAAATGAACTATTGTGTGGTGTTCTATGAATATGCAGCGATACTCTAGGTATACAATACATTGCATGAGTATGGAATACTAAATTGCAAGGCAGCAATAAAAAAAAGGACAATGGTCAACATGTAGAATATGTTTGAATAGTATGTTGACAATGCTATTTTGCTAGTCAATGCACGCCACAAGCAGGAACGAATGTCGGAAAACAATTCGATTAAACTAGTTAAAGTCAACTGTAAGCTTTTGCAATGTGCGAAACTCGCTAGGAAGGATATCTCCGTCAGGAATTGCATCATAGCCACTCATATTATATCTAACGTCGTTAAGTGGAATGTTTTCGAGCTGATTTTCGTAAGATAAAATCGAAAAATCAGATAAAATCGAAAAAAAAAAACGAGTGTTGGCAAGTCTAGACAATAGAAATGATGGTGAGATGGAAAAATGTGTCACCAAAACTCCATTTTTGCTCTGGCACATCGCGAAAGATCTCTAAAGGACGATAGAAAAAGAGAAAATCATGGAACCGAAACATTTTTACTTGTACACTTGAAATATTAAATTATGTGACGTATGTAAAATCCTATTATCTGTGTAGGATGGAAAACGCATTTCAGCATCTAACGGTATAATAAGTGTGTGCTAATACAGAACTAGGTCTACTACATTACAGAAAGTATATATAACCATATACGTCTGTCTAACAATTCGTCCGTCTATCTCTCTAGTATTTCGAAACAGCATATATCAGAGATTGTAGGAGGGCTGCTATTTATATTTCACTAATGTCAAAAGCTAACATCTGGCAACACCATAAGAAAGTTTGACATTTTTTAGCATAAACGTACTCACAAAGTTTTGATGTACAATTGCTATTTGTTTTGTTTACAGTGAGTTAAGAAAAGCAATTTGGCCAAAAACTGGAAATTTAAAGAGAAGGTTTTCGTTGGATTATTTTTCACAACTTTCGACGTGGATTACCTCAACAAGAATGTGTCAATGAACTCAGTTCTTTGTATGGCGATAAAGCAGCATCAAAAACCACAGTATATTCCTGGTATAGTGAATTCATTCGTGGTCGTAGTTCGGTCGCCGACGAATTCCGTGAAGGTCGTCGAAAATCGGTTTGTTGTGCCCAAAAACATCGATGCAATGCGAGAACTGATAATGACATGTGACATATCGTGAGATAGAGGCATCCTTTCACATTAGTTCCACTTCAATACATTCGATTTTGCATGAACACTTAGCTGTAGGCTGTAGCTATATTTGCACTCGTTGGATACCCCATAATTTATCAATCGCTCAAAAAAAGGCTCTCGTCGATTCGTGTAAGGAAATGATTAAAAACCTAAGTATAGGGTATACATAAATCGAAGCAACTTTAACAGTCAGAGAGCTATCAGAGCACTGAAATCGTAGTTGATCAAGGTAAGCATATCTTGGGCTGATTAAAAATCTAAACATCATAGGAATGTTAAAAATAATCATACACCGTAAAAGAAGAAGACAGATACTTAAGTTCGCAAGGAAAGTGATACTCATATTATTTAATGGTAATATAAAGGATAAAAGAGAACTGTGAGCTCGAAAGATAGCAACAAAAGTTATTATATCTATCTGACGTCGAAGGGATATATTTCGTAACTTCGAATAGCCATAACTTTGCGAAAATTGATCTCTTGAGCACTTAGTGGTTAGAGTGGTACTAAATGAAATAACTGGAGAGACAGACCACAAAAAATTTGTTGCACCCTGTACATAACCTCAAAGGTATATAATCTCAAATATCTCTAAATCCTGACCTGATGGGCCAATTCTGACCCCGGATTCCGATTCTACGCAGCAAAGTACTTCGGAAATGGCCCTCAGCTTTCCAACAACTGACATTACCCCGGTATTTGTAAACCTGTGTTATTAGAAGCCCTACACAATTGCATAAGATATATCATAGTGAAAACCCATTATAAAAATGGGAAAAGTTCCGCTGAGACCGCTCGGAAACATCGACCAATTTTCGGTCGTGGAAGTGCACCTAATGTCTCAACAATTCGAAGAGTGATCAATGCATTACAAAGACTGGGTCGAATATGAACATTACCTCTTAACTTCACCAATGAGACGCACTTTCATCGGAATGGGTACGTCAACAAACTAAATTGTCGAATTTAGCGCTCAGAAAAACCGCATTTGATCCGCGAGAAACAAATGCATCCACAACGAGCAACTATGTATGTGGTGCGGATTTTTGTCAGGCAGCGTGAATGCTCCTTACTTCTTTGAAATGGAGCCCGGAAATACAGTTACTGTGAATGGCATTTGTTACAGTAACATGATAACGAAGTTCTTGTACCCTCAACTGGATGGTATGGATCTGGACGATATGTGGTTGCAGCAGGAAGTCGCCAGCTGCCACACAGCGCAAAAAGTAATCAATCGAATCATCTCCCAAAATTCTGATGTCAGCTGACCACCAAGATCTTGCGATTTAAAGCCGTGCGATTTCTTTGTTAGGGGTTTTGTGGAATCTCAGGTGTATGTGAATAAACCACAAACAATTCCAGAGCACAAAGCCGAGTTCCAACGACTCAGCAGTCAGATAGAGTCACATCTTTGTATATAAAAATAATGTTTGCAATGCTTTAAAGTCTAACATGCTGGCTTACATTCCCGAGGACTTGGGTTCAACCCTCGTTCTCAATCGAACTTTTCTTTTAGTTCAACATTAATTTTTCTCTTATTTCTAATTATTTCATACGCAATTAAATTAGCCGCCAAAAAGGCTAAATTTATACCGATCAAAGTGCAAGTGTGTGCAGTATTAAGGTTTCGATTGCACCGAATTTAACGTTCCAATTTTGTGTTTTATTCAGCAATTCAAGCAGGAATGTATAAAAATGCTTGATCACCTCGATGAGTCAAATCTTTCTAGTCGTGTTCGACTGTAATAAGATCATTACTTTTATTTTGAAATTGAATAAATACAAGTTTGATGAACTGAGCTTTGAACTCTCTAACCATATCAGTGAGATGGACAATATTAAACACGTGTGTGTGTGTGTGTTTCTATCACTGATTCCATAATATAGTATTTGATTCGATTAGATTGA
The DNA here is from genome assembly GCA_035044765.1 of Leucophenga montana. Lineage (NCBI taxonomy): Eukaryota > Metazoa > Arthropoda > Insecta > Diptera > Drosophilidae > Leucophenga > Leucophenga montana. The sequence goes on along the minus strand of JAWNNQ010001644.1, from coordinate 1,751,535 downwards.
TTTCGTTTATTGCTAATCGGGGCGTTAATGAGCTAATATATAGATAAGAAAACAAAGTGCATACATGCGCTAAAGCAGTTCAAGTACTTTTCGTTGCATTTTATATACATATTTACAAATATTTGATAAATCATGCATTTGGTTTGTGCCAACTTCTTTCGTTGTCTCAACGCAAAACGCTTAACCTATAAAAGCTGTAGCAGTTGTTGTTGTTGTTTTTTGTTATAAAGTAAAACCGGTCTTACGTCGAATTTCCATTTTTTCTTGACGCCTAAAAAAAACATTGGAAAATTGAAGAAAAAACTTCAAATAACAAATTTTATATTTTTCCAAGCTGGTTTTTTTCCAAGATTATTTTGTGTTTTCATTTGTCAGCTCTTGCTTTTGCTTGTGTACTTAGTCATGTCATGGTTCCATGCACAGTTTTGCAAAGATTTCTCGAAGCACTCAATGCGAATAAATGTATTTCTCCATGAATGTTTTTATTGGAACAGGTAGCTTTTTTATGTAATGATAATAGCAGTTTAATGGTGTATTATATGCGAATTTCTCAGTATATAGCAAAACAACATAAAATTTATATTATGTGATTCGAAGAAATTACAAGCATGAGGAGTTCCTTTAATATTTTTTTTTTTTTTAAATAAGGAAAGTATAACTTTTCTGAATACAACTCTTTATATAAGCTTAAAGCCGAACTTCGAAGAAGGAGCTTATCAAAAAGAAAAAATTCCAGCTAGTAATAAAAAGTTTTTCCATGAAATAATTAAAGGAATTGAAAGCATGAGAAGTTCACTTTTATGTTCTTTGAATAAGGAAAGTTTGAATGTAGAATAACTTTTCTGAATGCAACTCTTTATATAAGCTTAAAGCCGAACTTCGAAGAAGGAGCTTATCAAAAAGAAAAAATTCCAGCTAGTAATAAAAAGTTTTTCCATGAAATAATTAAAGGAATTGAAAGCATGAGAAGTTCCCTTTTATGTTTTTTGAATAAGGAAAGTTTGAATGTAGAATAACTTTTCTAAATGCAACTCTTTATATAAGCTTATAGCCGAACTTCGAAGAGGAAGCTAATCAAAGATGAAAAATTTCCAGCTAGTAATAAAAAGTTTTTCCATGAAATAATTAAAGTGAAAACAAAGAAAAAATTTAAGGTAGTTAGTTATAAAAATATAAAGAACGAGTGTGAGATACTCTGTACCTTGTCTAATGTTCTTTGTTTGAACCATGAATTTAAATGTGTTTTCGAACTGGTCCTATATGGATTACTTTAATAATATTGATGGAAGATGTCATAATTTTGTTATTTTTAGAGCCATTCGTGAAGACTTGCTTATATCTTTATAGCTCATTTTTTTCACCCTATATCCTAGTTTTCGATTGTGTTTAATTTATAGTTTCAGAGCTGCCAACTTGACTTCACAATTTCGTTAGCAAATCAAAGCAAAAACAATAATTGAAAATTTTTAATAACATATTTGCACCATGAAACTCAGACGTGCATATAACTTGCACGAATTAGAAACTAATTTTTCTACTGTGCCACATTGTGCAATTTTTTTGCTTCTAATTTATAATTTTCTATGCGTTTACGTATATAAACTGCTCAGCAGTTTGGACTCATCCGATAAATAAGGCAAAAGTAACCGATTTTGCAACGATAACAGGTCAAAAAATTGATTTATTGGGCACTGTCACTCGAAAAAAATTTGCATTTCTTGCAAAAACTCAAAAAATAGGAGCTAACCAGAAATCTTGTAGGCAATATTATGGTATATGCGGTTTCGCATACCATAATGGTGTTGGTTAGTTTGTGGCAACTAATTGCTCACTTGTGACATCGCGTAAACCTTCGCTATCGTCCGATATATTCCTTAACCCCACGGAAGTTTTGTCGATTAACTTTGGTTTTCATTGCCAAAATACTCCTAAGATATGATATAAATACAAGGTTCATTCGTAAGTAAGCATCACTTTTTGAATAGGCCATTTTCTGGTAGCGCCACTTACATCTGTGTCTACCACTTGTATATATGACTAAGTGCGTTGGAAAGGCACATGCTTGGTCGACTGGAAACGAAGTTATTGCCGTCTGCTGGGACTTTTTTCAGGATCAGGTCGGTAAAACTCTTTTCGTTGACTTCCATTTATGTGCATGAAACACTTTACTTGCATCGGCAAATGCAATTTCCGAAAAGGTTCATAGTAAAAATTTAATTTTTAGTCAAAAAATCGGTTACAAGTGTACAGATAAATTCATGCAGAGTTTTGATGCTATCTGTGGGTATTTCGGTTTGTCATCTATTATCTCCTCAAGACCGTTATTAAATTGCGTACATTAAACAAGAACTACGGCACGGTATAAACAAATGTCAACATAAACATAGTTCATCAATAGAAACGCTTCTGCAAGAAATGTTTTACCAAGTATAACAAAAAACTTAATATTGCCTCCGTGGTCGATGCCCATTTTTTGTAACGATAACATAAACTTTGTCTGGAAGTTGAGAAAAGCATGTACTAAGTGACATATAGTTGGTTACACTAGAAAATTAAATCCAAACATCTTGTTTACTTAGGAACGTAACTTCCATATTGCATGTTACGAACTTGCCAAGAATCTTAACTGTTTATACCAAGTTTTGTTCAAATCATATAAAAATCTGACAAACTGTTTGATAAACGAGATCTTGGAGACTATAAGAGATAGAGCCTCAAACTTTAGATCATGTTCCTTCTTCAAATAAAGAGGTATCCAGGTGCATATCTCCATGAGTTGTTTGTTTTGTTTTTATTATTAATTAAGCCAAATTTGGTGTATCTAATACTCAAATCAATCCCAATAAAACATCCCACAAAAGTCCAGATGGGAATATAGCCCCCATACAAATAAAGAGCCTTAGATAAAGTCGAAGTCGAGCATACTCTACTGCTACTGTCCTTTCTTATTTTTAGTTTGGCACGCGGTACCGTCATTGTTCTAGTGGAACTTAATTTTTCGCACCTTATTTATATCAAATCTCCTTATATGATCTCAAATAATTCCACAGAAAAACGAAATGAAAACGAAACGCACAATTTTTCCAAGTTTGAAAGATATCATGCAAATAGGTCTAGAGAATTCCGAGTATTATTTTATTTAATTGTAACATTTAACTTTTTATATATATTAGCCACCTATCGGATGCCCATGGCCTTCCTTTCTCCATCAAAATCGAATCAACGTTTTGAAATACTTAAAAGTTACTTTCTCTTGAGGGCAAGATGAAAAGTAATATTTTCAGATGAGACGCATTCCACCTCGGAAGGTGTGTCTGAATGTCTGAATGTCTGAAACTGTAGGATTTGAGGCACGAAAAATTTTTTCATCGTCGTAGAGAAGCCAATGAGTCACTGTGTGATCCGTCACTGTGTGATCCGAATTCTGGATTGGCGGCGTGTTGGACACTTTTGCTTCAAAAACGAGGCTGGCCGCGCCGTTACGGTCAATGGTGACACGCTTTCGAGACATGGTAACTAAAGTTTTGTGGCAGGAACTGTTAAATATCGATGCCGATGAGGTCTGTTTTCAACAACACGATCCAACTTGCAACACGCACACCATCGTATAAAATTTTACAATCGTGTAATTAGCCGTTTCGAAGATGTCAAGTTGCCACCTCGAAGCTGCGGTTTAGCACCACTCGACTTATTTCTTTCGGATGCATTGAAGAATAATATTTATCAAACAATAGACTACTTAAAACAAAACTTTAAGCTCGAATTGCTCAAAGTGCTCGAAAATTGGTATTCCAAGTTGTTCCAACTTCATTAAAATCATGCTCCATACTTAATCGGATGAAACATTGTATCAAATAAAGTAAAATTTGTTGCAACAAATTCAATTTATCTTGTTCTTATTTCTACTTTCTAATTCAGCATATATGTAGATGGCTCGCCCTTTACATAAGCTGACTTTTTTATTTAATTTTTTTAATTGGCATTTAACTACCGCACAAGTTCGAATGTAGCGTTCTCACTTATTTTTTTTATATTATACCAGAAAAGGTTATAATTGCACGATTAAAGCGCATTTTTTATCGTACAATACTTATATTTTAATTTAGAGATGTTTTTTTTTTTTTTTAATTGAAGACGCTTTTTAATTAATATAATCTTAATAACTTGTTAAGCCAGTTGTTTGACTTCTTCGCTATATTGAGTTAAACTGGTACAAGTCATAAAGCCTAAGTTCATTTGGCGAACTCTCGTGTCAAGTTCAACTAGGATTAAATTTATAATTGCTTAATTTTTATTGATTCGTTACAGTTTAAACTTGCCTTAATAACTTATTATGATGGTACTCGTATCTATATATTAATATGCTACCAACGCTCACTTTATACAACCGATTTCGACAAAAAATTATCATTTGAAAGCTATGTACTATGTAGTAGATGTGCAGAATCTATATTTTATCAAAATCGTTTGAATATTTTGAACGTAAAAGGCTTAAACAGTCGTCACTAACACTACGAATCAAACACACATAGGCTTTTCATAATATACAAACGCAAACAGACAAATATTAAACAATAACATGTGAGCAGTCAGTTACAAGTTGATAAGACAATGCGAACTCGAAAGAGAATTACATTATACAATTATACAAAATTATTTTTTGATTGTGGTCGATTGAGTCAACCGCAGGCCATACATACTACATTTAGTTGTTTGAATCACTTCGTAGCATTTCCTAAGAGATGGCGTGACTAGTCCATTTCGCGGTAAGTTGTTCTTCATTACTGTAATCTATATATAAACAGACATGTGCACAACGTTCACTCCCTTTTTTAATGCCCTTAAACACAACATATTCGCTTGATTTTTTTTTTTTTTTATTGGACAGGTTGTTAAAAAAAGTAGGGACGAATGTAAATTGTTTTCTAAAGTATTGCGCCTATGGTAGGTAAAAACCAGATAACGCCTGAGACCTGAGCTCCCTCCCTCTCTCAGTTCTCTCAATTTGTTAAACATTTACAACAAAAAGAGTTACACCATAGATACATAGCAGACGAACTTTCCAACATGTTGAGAGCGTGGCTTTATAGTGTTGTTGGTAAAATTTTAAAAGAAGGGGAATCAATGTTTCTTCGAGCATGTTGTCGACGCTCTCAGCATTAAAGGAAGAGACAAGAGAGCGAATACGCTTTTACGAGTCAACTTTATGTTGAGCCGAACTTGTTTGTCATACTTAATGCTCTCAGCACTATCAAATGGTACTGAGTTCTTTTGTATTGTCGTTATAATTCAACCACTGGGAGAACAGTAGTATGAAGAAACGTACTACAAAAAGCCATCGAATTTTAATGCAAGTTTATGGAGCAAACGCATCGGAAGTATAAAAGTGTTGATTTTGAGCTGGAAGACAAGGAACGGCCTGAGGAGCCGAAAATGTTCGAAGATGAAGAGTTGGAGAGTGAGTCCAATGAAGTGCTCGATGAAAATTCATGTCCAAAGATGCTAGAATTAGCTGAATCATTGCAGAGATGTAAATGCAGAGAAATTGGCTCCCATACGAATTGAAACCAAGAGACGAAAAGGTGTTTTTTTCACCTGTTGTTCAACTGCTTGAATGACAGAAAATTGAGCAATTTTTCCAACGAATTGTGTCTGGTGATGAAGAGTGGATCCACTACGACAATCGCAAAAGGAAAAAGTCATGGGCTTAACACGGCCAACCATCAACATCAACGGCGTATCGTAATATCCATGGGTTCAAGCTTATGCTCTGTATTTGGTGGAATCAGCTGGGTGTAGTTCACTATAACCTTATCAAACCCGGGGAATTGGTACCAACAATAATTAAAGGGTTTGTGCCGTATATTGAAGATATATTCGAGCGAAGATACGATAAAGTGATTTTTCAGCACGACAAATCTCGGCCTCAAGCTACAAAACTATTTAAAACATATGATGGAAAGACCTACCCCAACTGCTATATTCACCTTGTCGAGAAGGGAAGGGAAGGGAGGTGAATAATCGCGGCGCTGGGCTTTTTTAAGAGACCAGTATCAATTGGAACGCATTTGTTTGTTAATTTTTTTGAAATGCTTTTCATATTTATTTCATGTAGTTTTTCAGTTCCTTTTCACGAGATGGACTTGTACACCAGAAATTGCTTCTTCCGCTTACTACTTGTTTCGATCGAATATTTTTGGCCTGGCTGCGCAGCACTCTTGTAACTATGAGGAAACCAAAAATGGGGTTGTTTCCGGGATTGTTGTTTCTAAAGTCGAGTCGTTTCTTCGACGCGTAATCTGTATGTTACCAGAAAGATGGGAAAAAATTGTGGCTAGCGATGGACAATACTTTGCATAATCTATTTGTAATAATTTTTGCACAATAAGCCTTAATTTTCGAGAAAAAAAGAAAGTACGCTGCAGACGAGTGTGTTCGAATTCGAGATACCGTATACATTGTTTAAGGGTCCTTATATGAACCATAGATTATATACTTTAAAATTGGGGACAGGTTCGCATGGTGCTATCTCTTAAAGTGGTCCGATCTAGGGCTTGATAGAATATTTTTTAAGAATTGACATAAGATACACCAAATTTGATATTTTTAGCTTAATAAACAAACTTCATACAAAAACCTAAAAATGGTAAGCAAGTTTATGTGCGGATACTCGTTACACGAGGGCTGCGATTTATATTTCGGGAACTGGCAACACTAATATCAAAAGTTAAAATCTGGCAACACCATAATAAAGTTTGGCATTTTTTGGCATAAACGTACTCACAAAGTTTTGACGTACAATTGCTATTTGTTTCGTTTACAGTAAGTTAAGAAAAGCAATTTGGCCAAAAAATGGAAATTTCAAAAGAAGGTTTGTCGTTGGATTATTTTTCACAACTTTCGACGTGGATTATCTCAACAAGAATGTGTCAATGAACACAGTTCATTGTATGGCGATAAAGCACCATCAAAAACCACAGTATATCGCTGGTATAGTGAATTCAATCGTGATCGTAGTTCGGTCGTCGGCGAATTCCGTGAAGGTCGTCCAAAATCGGTTGTTGTGACCAAAAACATGGATGCAGTGCGTGAACTGATAATGCAAAGATCGTCATGTGACATATCGTGAAATAGAGGCATCCTTTCACATTAGTTTCACTTCAATACATTCGATTTTGCATGAACACTTAGCTGTAAAAAAAATTTTCTCTCGTTGGATACCCCATAATTTATCAATCGCTCAAAAAAAGGCTCGCGTCGATTGGTGTAAGGAAATGATTAAAAAGTTCGACGGTGGTGCTTCAAAAGACGTGTATTAAATCGTGACAGGTGACGAATCATGGATATATGCGTATGAGACGGAAACAAAACAGCAATCGACCATTTGTTTGCCGGAAGTCTTCGGAGAAATTCGTAAAACCAACCGCCAAAGACGAAGCATTCTCCATCAATGACAATGCGAGCTCTTACACATCTCGTCAAACAAGTGCATTTTTGAGCAGTCAAAACATCGAATTAATGACTCATCCTCCGTACAGTCCTGATTTCTCACCCAATGACTTCTTCATGTTACCGAGTATCAAAGGTAAACTGAGTGGTGTATTGATCATCAAGGGGAATATTTTGAAAAACAATAAAGCCATTTTCATTTAAAAATGTTTGTTATTATTTGCTATTCCCGAATTATAAATAGTAGCCCTCGTAGTGGTCCGATCTGGACTTTTGCGGAATATTTTATTAGGATTTGCGTAAGATAATAAACAACAAAATAATAAACAACAAAACTATAAAATGTTCGTACAAAAACTTAAAAAGGGGGGCCAGATTTGTATGTGGGCCACGCCCCTAAGTAGGGTTGGCATATTCATTTAATACTAGTTATCTGAAAAGGGAAAAAAAGAGTCTAATTATTTAGAGAAGAGTCTAATTATTAAGAGTCTAAAATTTAGAGTCTGTATCTCTTATAGTCTACGTTCAAACAGACGGTCTGACGGACAAACGGACGGACATCAATTCGTCTTCTGATGCTGATGAAGAATATATAAACTTTATAGGCTCTGCCATGCCTTCTACTGCCTGTTACAAACATTTGCACAAACTTAATGTACTCTATGGGTACGTGGTTTAAAAAAACATCAAAATATTATGTATATAGATCTGCTTCCGTATCTATAACCTTTCTATACACGGAAAACTTCAACCGATCTTAAGTATAAAGTTGTTGCCAGACCTTGTACTCATAGCTCAACTTGCATTGCATATTTTTCGTTTCGCATTCAAATATTTAGCATTTTTTTTTTTAGCACGTTTACTACTTACAAATTGTTATTTTCGTTAAACCAGGAGCAATTATCCATTTTGATAATTACGCATGAAAAAAAAAAACTACAAAAAAAAAAAACAACAACTAAAAAAGCACTTTTCAAAATGACTTTCGAAAACTTAGAAAATAAATAAATAAATGCAGTTGTACGTATTTGTGGTTCAACGCACACAAGGTCAATCGGTCTTACTACTACAATACTTAGCAGTTAGTTTAGTCTTTCGACGTAACGTAATCGTCGTTGTCGCCGTAGTCGTAGTCGTAGTCGTAGTCGGTTTGGAGCAACAAGTAGCACTTGGATTTTACTGTCTCAATAGATTATAAACGATTATTTTAGTTTAACACAACCGTTTTTCCTATTAATTATTGCATATTTATAAGTTTATTATTATTAATACAAAATTGCTCTTCGCTTGTTAATGATAATTTTTCAATAAGATTTGCCGTGAGGCTTTTGGAAAATCAAATGCGCGCAAAATGTCTATACAAAAACAAAAAAAAAAGAAAATACAAACGTAAAAAAGTGATAAACACGTAGAAAAATAGAAATGCTCGTTTGCTTTGCGAAAAATCCAAACCGGCTGCCACTGGAAACGCCGAGCAACTGGAAACATAGTCAATGTTTAAATGAAAATTTTGCAGCGTAACGTAACTGCCAGTACGAAAATATGTGATGATGATGTGTTTCGTTGTGGTGGAAAATGGCAAATGCTTCGGCAACAGTTCGTGCCACAAATCGGCGCACGCTTATATACCTATATAGGGAAGGTTTGATTTTAGAGTTGCTAACTGCAACTCTGTGTGATAGCTCCACTTTTGCCCGTATACATTTCTGTTTCAAAGAAGATGCTTTGATATTTTGGTGATTTCGAAGTTGATAATTACAGCGTGTTATTTAAAGCTTTTTATTATTTGTATTTAAAGTGCAGTACGTGCCTAACAAGAGATGCACAAGCACAAACAAAACTTCAAAGAAAACAAGTAACAAACGCTAGCTTTAGAAGGATGTACCCAAATTTAAATGCCCTCGATTGTTTGTGAAACAAAGAACAGAGTCGAAGTTGGCTGCATGAAAAACTTAAAAACAGAACTAACTAAAAAACTAAATAATTAGTACGCAGGAATGGCCGCAAATGTTCTTTTAGAATTATATGTATGTTTTCGTTATAATACACGAGTATTAAGTTCTTTGAAAAAGCTGAAGCATTTACAGTGACAGTGCCGAACAGTAGATTTCAATTCAACGCAAGAGCACAAAATATATTTTAGTGGCTTGTGAACATACGCCAGAGCATAGTTGCTCTAAGCAAGCGGTTCCAGGTCGCTCTCTTGTAGGAGGTGGGGCTGAGGGTGTAACTCTACTACTACGAAAACGAAAACACCATGAAAAACCAGTGAACATTAAGATGGGTAACGTACTCTAGTTTCCTCTCTCTGGATTCGCCAATGCTCCAACTAACTCACAATAATACATTCGAACTTTATCTGTCTCTTCGTTTGAAACACACTGTTTTAGAATATGGGTTTTCAGCGGTTATTGTAATTTCATCTTCGTGAATTGTTCAGGTTTCATTGTGCTTCTTTATTACGAAATTTGTTTTACTTTCTTGTTTTTTGCTTTGGGCTCAGCCAAGAAAATTAGAAGTACAGCGCTCTCTCGAAGTACGAAGACAAAAATTTATAAGACACTGATAATCCCGGTCCTGCTGTATGGCGCAGAAGCATGTGCCCGGACATCAACGGATATAGCTCCTTTAGAAGTGCTCGAGAGAAAGGTTTTTCGTAGGATTTTTAATTCCCTTAAAGTTAGCGTCGAGTTTAGGAGCCGTATGAACCACGAGCTGTATGAGCTGTATGATGAGGTTGACATAGTCCAGCGTATTAAATTCCAGCGATTGCACTGGCCTGGTCACCTCATCCGGATGTATGCCGAAGCTCCAGCACTAAAGGTTTACGACGAAAACCTGAACTTGATTGGTGGACGGCGTCAGAGAGGATGTCAGAGCTTAAGATGGCGCACACTAAACTACAGCGTATGGTGCGCTTTCCTACGTAGAGCCACCTAAGTAAGTAAGTAGGTAAGTTATAAGCTTACAACACATCTGAATAAACTTAACTTAGCATAAACTTAAGATAAACTTAAGCTAAAAACTGCAGATCTAACTGATATAATAGTTCAGTCATTATAAGCCAAATTATATGCAGGAGAACTCAAATTTCTTTACCCAAATTGTTAGAGAAGGCACCATATATCAAAAATCCGAAAAAAAAAATCTTCCACAGAGAGGGTAGGGTGGAACTACTTCCCCCTTTCACTACGGTTATATAGTAAAAATGTACAATTTCACTTATAACTCGTTAACTATTAATGATATCGAAAGGGTTCCGTACCATTATCTATAAAAATAAATATTTAAGTGGGGCTCCCATACAACAGACATGATTTTTTTTATAGCTAATGGTACGGAACCCTTCGTGCGCGAGTCCGACTCGCACTTGGCTGGTTTATTGTTTTAACTTTTTGCACATTTCTCAGTCAGCGTTTCATTTTTCGTCATTTGACTCAGATAGGTTTTAGTATAGCATAAGAAAGGTGCATGTATGCAATAAACATGGGTTTAAGCGTTGAATAATATTTGATATTACTTCAAGCCTAAAAGTAGACACTAAATACAATAGGCTCCTATAAATATGCAGCATTGCATTTATCACTCCCGCACATACAGACCTTGATTGGTATGTGCGAGAGACAGAGAGAGAGAGAGAGAGAGAGAGAGATAGCGAAATATCCGCTAAAAGTTCACGTTTGTTGTATTAGAGCCCCCTTAAATATTTATTTTATTCTGTTTTTTAGTATTTGTTGTTATAGCGGCAACAGAAATACAGCATCTGTGAAAATTTTAACTGTTTAACTATCACGGTTCATGAGATACAGCCTGGTGACATGCGCACAGACAGACGGACGGGCGGACGGACGGTCAGACGTCGGAGTCTTAGTAATAGGGTTCCGTTTTACCCTTTGGTACGGAATCCTAAAAACTATAAAACATATTAGGGAAAGCCTTCATGCGAATCACATTTTTAGCCTTAGGCTGCATCAAGGGCGTATTATTTTGTGGAATATAAATCACGAAGGCTAGCAAAAACTTTTCAACAAACGAAAATAAGTGTGAAAAAAAAATTGGAAAATTAGTACATTTTTCAATAGCGACTTTCTCGAAAATGATACCACATACAAAAAGATATTTCATAATACTTTTTTCAGTAATTTTCTCGAGCATTCTTTTTTGCGAAGACAAAATTTGAATATTTTCAAAAATTAATGAGATATAAGCGAAATTATGCACAGCTTCGCCCCCGCAATGGTCTTTTCATAATAATTTTTTATAATCGTGATCACCTATAAAAACTTGCCATGACGTACTACGATTACACACCAAAACAACGCGCAGAAAATGTTCAATTTTACTTTACGACAAACTCCTCAATTGTCAAAGCGTCATCATGAGGGATGATCCCACTTACCGCTTTATGGAAGCGTTAATACGCAGAATATTCGTTACTGGGGGACTCAAAACCCACAGCTGATTCACAATGTGCCTCTAGGTATACTCGCCAGAAGTCACCATTTGATGTGGTGTATGCGCTGACAGAGTCATCGAGATGAATTTCTTTGAATACAACGTCAGGACCACTGTTACGGTCAATGGAGAGCGCTATCGGGCCATGATTCGTAATTTTTGGGGACCAATTCACGAAGAAAATGATATGCACGATTACTGATTTCAACAAGACGGCGCGACGTATCACACTGCACGCGAAACAATGGCTTTACTGCGACCAATGTTGCGATGGACGTTTGATATAGAAAAGTGGCGATTTTTATATTCCACCGCGGTCTCCAGGTTTAACGGCTCCTGACTTTTTTATGTGGCGTTAACTCAAGAAAAAAGTGTATGCGGAGCAGCCAGAGACCCTAGAGCAGCTTGAGAGAAATGTTGGAGAAAGGTGATGGAAGACAACGAAAAAATATTAAATCTTTGCGTGGCCGCTGAGAGTGAACATTTGCCCGATGTCATCTTCCACAAATGACTAAACAAATTGTACAGAACCAAATAAAGTTCCCTCCAAATAAAAATGAAGTTTTTGTGTGTTCTTTTTTTAAGTTATAAAAAAAAAAAAAAAAAAAAAATAGGTGACCACAAGAAGACGTACCCTATATAAAGCATAAAAAACTGCGCTTTTCGTAGTTGAAGAAGCTCGACTGCAAAGTTCTTTCTTGTTAAACATGTTCTCCAAAGATTCAAAGATTAAAAAAAAAAATAGTTTTTTTTTTTTAATTGCGAAACTTTTAAATCGCAGCTTGCATATACAAGTATCTGTCCGCCGGTCTGTCTGTCTGTCTGTCTGTCTGTCTGTACGTTTCTTGCCTTAGTCAGCATGCAGTGCAGTGGGGTATAGCAACAGTTTTAACTTAGGCATACAAGTCTAACTAAATAATAGGTAGATACATACTTTAGTTGCTTAACACTTGATTTTCTGCTGCGCACTTAGCACTCTGTCTTACACATACAAAGATATTGTATCTCGAAGTTGGATTTCTGCATATTGTCTGCCATGAACTCATTTTTGCCGGTTTGTGTACGTTTACTAGATTGTTTGTTGTTGTTGTTGTTGTTGTTGTTGTTGTTGTGGTTCGTATCGTTGTCAGTTCAAGGTGTGCTTCCTTGGATTTCTACTTGTTACTGTGTGTGTGTGTGTGTGTGTGTGTGTGTGTGTGTGTGTGTTGTGTGTGTGTGTGTGTGTGTGTGTGTGTGTGTAACTGTGTGTGGCTATGGTGAATTTTTCACTGTCCTTGTTTTTCTCTTTGCATGTTAGCCTACCATAAATTGAAAGGAAATTGTTTAATGGTTTTGAAAAATCTCTTGAGGTTACTTTTTATATATGTGTGTATGTATCTTTTATGATGTTAAACTGCTTAAATTTCTAAATATTATGTACAGTCATGTTTTAAAGTTAGTTGGGTAGCTTAGAATGGATTGCTGATTCAAACAAAAAAAAAAACAAAAAAAAATATTTAAAAAATATCAAATGAACGTTTGGAATGCACTGCCTCTCAAACTGTCGTGCAGTTTGAACAGTATAAATAAAGCTGACAAAAGTTTAAATAGCATTAGACGTAAAATGTTGCATACTTTCGGACACAAAATAAAATCACCATTTTGAGAAAACCATTTCCGTTTTGTAGTAACCCACTTCCGGTCTTGTAAGCACTGTGCCGACATTTGCTATCTCGCTTGCACGCAGATTTAAAAGTGGAGTCGATATAAGCATGTCCATCTATATGAATGCCGAGATCTCAGCAAACTATTATATATAGAGCTAGCCAACTTAACTATTGGGGCCTTGAATTAATAATAATGAGCGTATCATACGAGCACCATCAAAAACCACAGTATATCGTTGGTGTAGTGAATTCAATCGTGGCAGTAATTCGGTCGTCGACGAATTCCGTGAAGGTCGTCCAAAATCGGTTGTTGTGACCAAAAACATCGATGCAGTGCGTGAACTGATAATGCAAGATCGTCATATGACATATCGTGAGATAGAGGCATCCTTGCACATTAGTTCCACTTCAATACATTCGATTTTGCATGAACACTTAGCTGTAAGCTGTAGCTGTATTTGCTCTCGTTGGATACCCCCATAAATTATCAATCGCTCAAAAAAAGGCTCGCGTCGATTGGTGTAAGGAAATGATTAAAAAGTTCGACCGTGGTGCTTCAAAAGACGTGTATAAAATCGTGACAGTTGACGAATCATGGATATATGGGTATGAGCCGGAAACAAAATCGACAAAATCGACCGTGTGGGTATTCCAAGACGAGCCAAATCCAACAAAAGTTGTTTGTGGAAGAAGCACAGCGAAGCAAATGATCGCCTGTTTCTTCGGCCGAATGGGTCATGTGACCACTGTTCCGCTTGAGCAACGTAGGACGGTCAATTCTGAGTCGTACACGACCATTTGTTTGTCGGAAGTCTTCGGAGAAATTTGTAAAACCAACCGCCAAAGACGAATCGTTCTCAATCATGACAATACACACCTCTCTTACACATCTCGTCAAAAAAGTGCATTTTTGAGCAGTCAAAACATCGAATTAATGACTCATCCTCCGTACAGTCCTGATTTGGCATCCAATGGCTTCTTCTTCTTACCGAGTATCAAAGGTAAACTGCGTGGTCAACGATTTACGAGCGCCGAAGAAGCAGTTGAAGCGTTCTAAAACCATGTTTTGGAGGTGTCTCAAGAGGAATGGAAAAACTGCTATGACAAATGGTTTGAACGAATGCCAAAGTGTATTGATCATCAAGGGGAATATTTTGAAAAACAATAAAGCCATTTTCATTTAAAAATGTTTGTTATTATTTGCTATTCCCGAAATATAAATAGTACCCCTCGTACAAGAGACAGCCACTAGTATATGAACTAATATTCGATTTTCCAATTTCTTGCCGCTCAAACCTATTGTCTATGAGCGTCTTAGGCAGCTTGTGTCGAATATGTCGAGTTTCGTACCAGATAAAGTGTTTATGCGGGAAGTTCTTCTTCACTACTTTAATATGAAGAAAAGTGCCTCCGAGGGTATTAGAGGTAATTTGGTCGCTTTAAAAGTGGTGATTTTGAGCTCGAAGATAAGGAACGGCCGGATCAACCCAAAAAGTTTGACGACGAAGAATTTTAATAATTGCTCTATGTGCAGCAATGCCAAACGCTTCAGGAGTTGTCAGAGTCATTGGGAGCGGAGGAGTCGACAGTCAGCAAACGTCTAAAAGCCATGGAATTGATTAAAAAATAGGGAAACTGTGGGCTTATTTTCACCTGTGAGCAGCTCCTCGAACGCCAAAAAAGAAGGTTTTTTTTTGCATCACAAGCGCAAAAGACATGGGTTTTGCCCGGACAGTCATCAACATTCTTCACAAAGCCGAATTTTCTTGGCATGAAGCTTATGCTCTGTATTTGGTGGGACCAGCGCAGCGTGATCTACTACGAGCTGCTCAAACCGAATGCAACGATAACGGGGGAATGCTATCGGAATCAACTTATGATTTTGAAGCGCGAACTGAAGCAAAAACGGCCGCAATACGAAGAAAGGCACGACGAAGTGATTTTGCAGCATGACAACGCTCGGCCACATGTTGCAAAACCGGTCAAGACCTACTTGGAAACGCTGAAATGTCAAGTCCTACACCACCCGCCGTATTCTCCAGACATCGCTCCTTCCGACTACTACTTCCTCCGGTCGATGACACATGGCCTGTCCCAGCAGAAGTTCACTTCATATGAACACGATGATGCTTAAATTGCCTCAAAAGACGAGTAGTTCTTCCCAGCTGGTGTCCGAAAATTGCCACAAAGATGGCAAAAATTTATGGCTAGCGATGGACAATACTTAGAATAATAAATTTGTATACCATTTTTGCATAATAAATCCGTAAATTTCGAAGTAAAAAAAAACGCTGATTATTAAGGTCCCAATACGAGTTTTACAGTGCACAACTGTGCTATCAAAATTTGGTTTGTAGCAAAATGAGTATGCGATATTGTTAGAAATAATTTATGGTAACTTCTAAT
The DNA here is from genome assembly GCA_035044765.1 of Leucophenga montana. NCBI lineage: Eukaryota > Metazoa > Arthropoda > Insecta > Diptera > Drosophilidae > Leucophenga > Leucophenga montana. The sequence goes on along the minus strand of JAWNNQ010001644.1, from coordinate 1,735,579 downwards.
GAACGGACGCTTCACATGCATATATGTACATGAATGGGCGAGACCCCACGTTCAACCAAATTTTGTATTTTTGTATGTAAAACTTCTTTATCAAAGTCAATATTAGGTTGAAATGCGAGGTAGTGCCTTTTTATGGACAACCGCTCAACATACATAGATTAATGGGCGTTACCCGCCAACTTTTTGGGTTAGCCCCCATACAAACCCACCGCGCACTTTTGTATTTTTTATGAACAAATTCTTTATTTAAATCAATATTAGCTTGAAATTCGATTTGGTCGATTTTAGTGGACAACCGCTTCATATACATATATAAATGGGCGTGTCTCACGCACTTTTTTAGGTACTCCCATACAAACCGCACAGCTCACTTTTATCCATTTGTATGAAAAACGTCAACTTGAAATTCGATATGGTGGCATCCTATATATGGTCGCTACATACACAGCTAATATTGGGCGTGCTCCGCCCACTTTTTGGGGTAGCCGCGAGTATAGTATTCGAGTTTCGGTTCAACCGAATTTAACGTTTTAAAGTTTTGCTTTTTCTTTCCAGAAACATATTGAAACGAGAGAGCAATGCATATCACCTTTTATTGGCAGCGACACCAGGTGTTTTGGCTTCGCTCCAGCTTATATACTAATCTGTCAATTAAAGAACTATTCTGTCGTATGAAGCTATACAAAACAGTGGGTATTCCCAGCTTAGTAGTTTCCAAGATCTGAACGATTAGAACGGATGGACATGACTAGATTTATTGATAACTCATTTTATATGAATTTCTACCTTTCAAATATGTCTCATATCTTCATACCCGAAATATATTGAATTCAATAAGCACTCATTAAATACGAACAACTACTCTAATCGCCGTGTCATAAATGTTGACAAGCAAATTTTCAATACCGCAGCCTATTCAAAGTTTATTATTGGAATAGATTAGCACAATTTGTACGTTTGTACGTTCGGGCAGCTGCCAATATTTTTTCATATGTGTTTTAAATGGCAGTCGCTGTCGTCGATCTATTTAAAATTTAACTAATGATACGTATCAGAGATAAAACTACTCGAAAAAATTGTCGTCGTAGGCATATTCAAGGTTTCTTTCGCCTCTACAATATGTTGGTACTTCTAAGAAGAGGTCTTATTTGATAAGTGTGTACCTACATGGAAATTTAATGTAGGCCAAGCTATTCAAGAACATACTTATGTGTATGTACAGCCTTATCAGCATTCACGCATTTGATTAACATCAAATTTAACTAGTAATAAAATAATAAAACAATAATTGTTTGTTGAAAAATTATGAGCCAATTAAATAACAAGCATTTGTTTATTGTTTCCTATGGAAATATATTAACCTTTTTGGGCATAGTACACAGACTCGTATAATCGCTTGGGGTTGGACCCTATAAATCATGCGGTGTACGTGTTTGTCGCTGCTATTTTGCTTATCAGAAAGCGTTCCAGCAAATTTTTACTTAGCTGGGGCACACAGCTGTGCTGTGAGCTGTGTATTCTGTTGAATGTTGACCAAAGTAAAATCTTCATTTGACACGAAGCTCTATTTAAATGTGCTCAGTCAAAATGAATCTCTTCGTATACAGAGAGTTTCCTATTTATCAAAAAAAAAGAGAAAAAACAAAATTGAACTTTGTACTGTATAATACTTATAAGCATTGAGAAAGAGTATGAGCACAGCAAACATTCTGTCAAAAAAGTACTTTAAGATAAGTTTAGAAGTTTAAAAATTTACTTAAAGGTGTAAATTTTTCACGCTTTTTATACTCTTATACTTTATAAAGTTAGTAAGGGACATACCATTCTAATACCATTCACAAGAAATTTTAAATCATATTGTAAAACATAAATGTGAGGGGTTTAAAAAGGAGCTGCCCCAAAAAGTGGGTGGTACACGCCCATTAGTAGTCATATCGAATTTCTAGTTGATAGTTACGTTTTTTAGACAAATGCATAAAAGGGAGCTGTGGATTTGTATGGGACTACCTCAAAAAGTGGGCGGGACACGCCCATTTGTATATATATATGAAACAGTTGTCCATTAAAATCCACTAAATCGAATTTAAAGCAAATATTAATTTAAATAAAGAATTTTTTTTATAAAAAAATCAAAAGTGGGAGGTGAGTTTGTATGGGGGCTACACCAAAAAGTAGGCAGGACACGCCCATTAGTCTATGTATGTTAAGCGGCTATCCATTAAAAGGCACCACGTTGCATTTCAACCTAATATTGACTTTAACAAAGAAGTTTATCATACAAAAACACAAAATTGGGCAGTAGGTTTGTTTGGGTCTACCCCAATCAGTGGGCGGGCGAGTCCCAACCATTAATGAATATGTGAACTGTCCGTCAACTATAAGCTACCATATCAAATATTAAGTTGATATTGACTACAATAAAAACGTTTTTCATACAAAAAGTCAAAAGTGGGCGGTGGGTTTGTATGGAAGCTACCTCAACTAGTGGGCGTGGCGATTGACCATCTTCATACTCTATTAATTGGATAGCGTAAAAATTGGTGCCCATGGCTAGATCAGCTCATCTCGTCGAGCTGATCAAGAATATATATACTTTATTGGGTCTACGATGCCTCCATTAATGTGTTACAAACTTTCAGACAAACTATAAGCTACCATATCAAATATTAAGTTGATATTGACTACAATAAAAACGTTTTTCATACAAAAAGTCAAAAGTGGGCGGTGGGTTTGTATGGAAGCTACCTCAACTAGTGGGCGTGGCGATTGACCATCTTGATACTCTATTAATTGGATAGCGTAAAAATTGGTGCCCATGGCTAGATCAGCTCATCTCGTCGAGCTGATCAATAATATATATACTTTATTGGGTCTACGATGCCTCCATTAATGTGTTACAAACTTTCAGACAAAACGGATAATACCATTTCACACTATATGTGAATGGTATAAAAAAAATACCGTGCGTCGACCACTGAACAAACAAATACCTCACTTTAAATTTTTGTTTGAAAACCTTTTGTATTTTGATTGTAATACAATCTACTTAATCTCGAAATTCGCCAAGACTTTGCAGTCATTTTTTAGATGCGTGTGAAGAGTATTTTAATTTTATGTTTTTCATCAATCATGTGTTAAATTTCAATCCAATTTTAAATTAATTTTGATTGTCGAAACTTTTCGATCCAAATCCATCACACCCCTTGTACGATATTTAACAATATTTCATATTCAGAAAAAAAAAAAAAATTATTATATACTACCTAGTAACCCGGCGCGTTGCTGCCCTTCCCCTTGTCTCTCCTTCCCCCTACCACCTTCCCCATGCCCCGTTACTCTACCTCCAATTCTCCTTTCCCGTCTTCTGCTTTCCCTTCCATCCCTTCTCCAATTACCCCTTACGTTGCCCCTATCTCTCCACCCCTTTTCCCTGCCGCCTTCGATCCCATTAACATGTATAGAAAATTCCATCCCTCTATCTTAAATGGCACCCAGCGCATTGCTGCCATTCCCCCTGTCTCTCCTACCTTTACCCCACCTTCCCTATGATCTCTTACCCAACCTCTCATTCCCCTACCTACTATTCTAATTCCCCTATCCCTCTTCCCCTTCTACCCTTTTCCCAACATTCCCCTTTCCCTTCCCCCATTCATTACCTCCCCTTCCTTTACCCCCTCTTCTCAATGCCCCCTTTCTCCTGCCCTCTTCAATCAAATGAACATGTATAGAACATTTCGTCCTTGTATCTTGAGACGAACCCGGCGTGTTGCTGCCCTTTCCCCTACCTCTCCTTCCCCCTACCACTCATTCCCCTGCCCCTAATTCTCCATGCCACTTTTCCTACCACCTCTTGCACAAATGTAAAATCTGTACAAGAATAAAAATTGAATGAATCGTTGGATATGACGTAAACATATGATTCGTGACGTCAATATCAACGAAATAAGACTTTAAATAAACATTTTCGTGTATATCTTGACCCCAGCGCCACCTATCGGGTCCAAATTTTGTCAACAATTTATTCTATTTAATAATATATGTTGTAAATTTAAGTGAAATCGAAAAATAAATAAAAACAAATTTGAAATATCTCGACTCCAGCGCAACCTACCGGTCCAAATTTTGTAAAAAAAAAAATTCTTCTTTAAATAATATAAAATGGGAATTTAAGCCAAATCATTTCTTCAAGAATATTTCTGTTGATAAAAATTTTATTTCTACACAAATCGTATTAATTTTTCAACATACTGTGTGTAAACTGAAAAAAAGAGCAGAACTAAAAGAGAGAGAGAGAGAGAGAGAGCGCATGTGCATTTTGGCGTTCTCTGTTTTGGTATTTTTCCTACGACATTGTTGCTGTTTCTCAAAGCTGGAGCCCAAAATCAGAAACCAAAAAGAGAGGAGGGGCTTCACGCATCACGCATCTTCCATATGTTTGTGTTTCAAACACATTTCAGAAAATGATATTTCAGAAAGCGATACCCGAGCAAGCCATATATGTACATACATTGGTATGTGTATATGAAGCGGCTGTCCATTAAAATGCACTAAATCGAATTTCTTATAAAATTTTTTTTATAAAAAGCACAAAAGTGGGAGGTGAGTTTGTATGGGGGCTACTCCAATAAGTGGTCTGTGTATGTTAAGCGGCCTAACCTAATATTGTCTTTAATAAAGAAGTTTTACATACAAAAACCTAAAAGTGACAAGTAGGTTTGTATGGTATGGGGGCCACCCCCAAAAACTGGGCGTGGCGGTTCAATCTTTATACTTATGCGTATTATTGGCAGCCTCCACTAAACGCCAACCCTGCATTAACTGTTGTCTGCGCATGCATGTTTTGTAATTTCTGTCATTTCCTCATTCTCCTTATGCGTATTATTTGTTTTGGTTTTTCTTTTTATTGCTGCATTTCATTTCAGCATTTGTGTTATTGTTTTGTATACACTGACGCGCAAAAATTTTCTGTTTGTATCTCTTGCATAGAGTTGCCAGAGTGTATATACATGTATATGTATGTGTTTAAAGCCCCCACAAATCTGAATAACGAAAACTCAAATTAAAAATGTTTTTGAATAAAATTATATGTCACGTACGCTCTGCTGCATTTCAATGTCAAACTATGTACAATACGTACATACGTACGTATATATAAATTATTCATACGTAAGGGTATTTCTATTTCTTATCATAACTCCACGATGGTCAAGTCAAGTCACCTTATCAAGCGCACACATACATATACATATGTATTTTCCCAAAGAGCATAAGTAACAGTGTACGTATAACCAGTGGCGTACGATTTCCTCTCAAGCAAAATTGTCGATTGTCACCCCAAGCAAGTCTCCATCATGATTTTTAGAAAGATCGATTAAAAACTGAGGGACTAGCGAAAGACTAACGACGGAGAGACAGATGTGGCTAGATTGGCTCGAAATAATCCAAAAAAAAATATATATGGCGTGTCTGACGATTCCTTCTGTGAGTTACACGTCCAGTTCACTTCCATAATAAATCTATTAATATTTCGAGAAGTGTTTAAAAAGTATACACTGTTACAAAATACGAACGTGGGCCCGTTTTAGATCTATCATCGCTAAACTGCTCAAATTGAATTATGTAGTTTTAATTGAGTAAACAAGGTTACAACACTTAACAAAACTGTTTCTCGCCCTGATATATACTTATGTATAAAGCGAACGTTCCTCATAATAAGAAATTTGTCACATATGTATATATGACCGTCTGAACAAGGCACTAACAAAATTGGAGCCAGCAAAGCAGTTATTGAAAAATAATCTTCCGGAAATTCTTTGGTTGTTGTTTTCTTGATTCTTTTCAGCTTACGTGACAATTTAAAGAATTTTTATAACAATTCCACTTAGGGTACTTGTCGATTGTATAAAGAACTACAATAAAATTAAATTTGAAATGCAACAAAACTTTTATTCATATTTCATACACACTAATTGGAATTCCCGTCCATGAAAACTTTTGTTTCAGACAACCAGACAAACGGACGGACGGACAGACGGACTAGGCATCTGTCTGTATGTTACATACATTCGCACTAACTTATTATACGCCTTTCCTTTTCTGTACAGAGTAAAGTGCATTGGAGCGATTCGGCAAAATAGTGAACAGTACTGGGGCGTCTTACCCCCAACCGCCCTCAGACCCCTTTCGTAACGCTCCTGTACTATTTCAGCAGGCGGCGCATGTGCGCTCTTTCTCTCTCACCCACACGCCACGCATTTACTCTTGACTTGAGGAGATAGTCGTCGTCGCATTTTGCGAGTAATTGTTTCGTCATAGCGCACAGTGGGCCAAACAGCTCAGCTAGCGGAATTTAATTAATAACTCGAGTAAATGAATAGATACATATTTTAATGAAAATTTAAACTTAAGGTTTTTAACGCATTCATGACTTATGCTCTAAATTTCACTCTCCCATACAACTTATTAATATACTTTTTTGAGTTCTTAACGTTTTACATTTCTAAGTAATTTATTTTAAGTATATGAAGAAAAAAAAACATTTATATGAGTGCCAACAACTAAGTTATTAATCAGAATCTGATGAATCCGAATCATCCGAAGTATTTTTAAAATTAGTGAGCAACCCAGCTACGACTCTATCTAACTTTATATATTTTCTGGAAATTTTTGATATTTTTGATAAAGATTTTATAAGCTGGAGCTTGTTGTCATCACCATCAACTCTTCACATGTTGCTTGTTGAACAAGACTAGACACTTTTCGTATCTGTCTCTTAGGGCAGATGTCACCAAAATCTTTCCTGGGACGACCCATGCCTGACCCATTGTGTTGAAAGATTTTTTGATTTTTTTTCTCAAAAAAATTCCTATTCCTATACGGCATGCCTTCCATTTCTCTGTAAGCGTGCTTAAGAAATTGGTCAAGTTTTTCTTTATTTCTTCTAATTCATTTTTAGATAAATTTTTAGATAAATTCTTATAAATTGTACCAAATACAAATTCATTCAGGGCTAACAACTTTTTGGCTAAGCCAAATGGAATAAAGTGAGCGCTTGGAGACCGACATTTCACCTAAAAAGTGCAACAGACTTAACAGTTGGTTGTAGTTGGTTATCATTTTGGATATTTTTACACCACAAGGACTCACACTATACACAAATGCTAAAATTAGCTTGAATACGATTGAACGATGTTAGTTAAAGTTCGAACATGTCAGTATACGCTCTAAAACCATATATGCTAAAACAACTTACTTCTACCACAATTTTTTTGCTACACATGAAGAGTCGGGTCACAAACATATAATTTTTATTTAGTACGAGGGCTGCTATTTATATTTCGGGAACTGGCAACACTAATGTCAAAAGCTAAAATCTGGCAACACCATAATAAAGTTTGACATTTTTTGGCATAAACGTACTCACAAAGATTTGATGTACAATTGCTATTTGTTTTGTTTACAGTGAGTTAAGAAAAGCAATTTGGCCAAAAAATGGAAATTTCAAGAGAAGGTTTTCGTTGGATTATTTTTCACAACTTTCGACGTGGATTATCTCAACAAGAATGTGTCAATGAACTCAGTTCTTTGTATGGCGATAAAGCACGAATTCCGTGAAGGTCGTCCAAAATCGGTTGTTGTGACCAAAAACATGGATGCAGTGCGTGAACTGATAATGCAAGGTCGTCATGTGACATATCGTGAAATAGAGGCATCCTTTCACATTAGTTTCACTTCAATACATTCGATTTTGCATGCACACTTAGCTGTAAAAAAAATTTTCTCTCGTTGAATACCCCATAATTTATCAATCGCTCAAAAAAAGGCTCGCATCGATTGGTGTAAGGAAATGATTAAAAAATTCGACCGTGGTGCTTCAAAAGACGTGTATAAAATCGCGACAGGTGACGAATCATGGATATATGCGTATGAGCCGGAAACAGAACAGCAATCGACCGTGTGGGTATTCCAAGACGAGCCAAATCCAGCAAAAGTTGTTCGTGGAAGAAGCACCGCGAAGCAAATGATCACCTGTTTCTTCGGCCGAATGGGTCATGTGGCCACTGTTCCGCTTGAGCAACGTAGGACGGTCAATTCTGAGTGGTACACGACCATTTGTTTGCCGGAAGTCTTCGGAGAAATTCGTAAAACAAACCGCCAAAGACGAATCATTCTCCATCATGACAATACACATCTCTATTACACATCTCGTCAAAAAAGTGCATTTTTGAGCAGTCAACAACATCGAATTAATGACCCATCCTCCGTACAGTCCTGATTTAGCATCGTGGTCAACGATTTACGAGCGCCGAAGAAGCAGTTGAAACAGAATCTTTGCGGGCCACATGCTAAATATATGTTCACTGTAAAATGCACCTAAAAGCTCATTCAAAAGCTTTTATAAGCTTTGACAAGTGCTGTCAATTAAAAGATAACAACAACAAAAATATGAATTTTCAAAAATTGAAATTCGATTTAAATCCCGCTAGATTGGCTGTTTGGGCCACAGTGTAGCGTCGCGTCGTCGTCGCTGCCGACGACGACTGAAAATGCGATAAAGAAAAATCGAGACTCGCTTGAAAAACGAGAAAAGTGAATGTCCCACAATTTGCTCACTCACAAACCTTCCTAACGTCGTATAGGTCGGGTCGGGCGTGCTCTCGACAAAAATACAACGTCTCTCGAAACAAAATAAAAAAACTTAAAAAAAAAGAACTCAAGCTAAAAAAATAGCAAGTGAATTTTTATACAAAAACAGAAAAGCAAATACATAACTGTAAAGTAAAGTGTACAAAATAAAGTGCATTGTAAGTTGAGCAAAATAATAAAACAAAAAATAAAAATAAAACAGGAATCAAAAGCATCCTTAAGAATTATTGCAAAAAAAAAAAAAAAAAGAAATAAATAAAAGACTGTGAAATGTTTAAATTATAAATTGCGAAAAAAAAAAAAAAATTATATATACTTCTCAACTTTTTCGAATATTTTATTTGAATTTTCTTCTTGCATCTTCTACTACAATATATACAAACTACCTCAATATACAACTTACAACTACTATTTCCTTTTTTTCACAAGTCCTTGCAACAACCTACACACACACACGCACACACACAAACATCCTTTCGCACACGCACACATACAAATAAACGAAGTACGAAAATGGCACTACGTGTAGCTGGTCTCTTCCTGAAAAAGGAGCTCTCTAATGCATCCAATCAAATGCGTCTGCTGAGCAGCAGCTCTACTGCTAATGCAAAATTCCTGGTCAACTCACCGAATACGGTATTGGACAAGTCCATTTTGGAACGTTATCGTAATCTCGAAACGCCCGCCAATCGTGTACAGGCTACGTATCTATGGATCGATGGCACCGGTGAGAATATACGTCTCAAGGATCGTGTACTCGATAAATTGCCTGGCAATGTTGAGGATCTGCCACATTGGCAATACGATGGCAGTTCGACGTATCAAGCACAGGGTGAAAATTCCGATGTAACATTACGTCCACGCGCCATCTACCGTGATCCCTTCAAGCCCGGCAAGAACGACATTATTGTTATGTGCGATACGTACAGCGCTGATGGCAAGGCTACACAGTCCAACAAGCGTGCCGATTTCCAGGATGCTGTCGATAAGATTGGCGCACAGGAGCCCTGGTTCGGCATTGAACAGGAGTATACACTGCTCGATGTTGATGGACGTCCATTCGGCTGGCCCGATAATGGTTTCCCGGCACCACAAGGACCCTACTATTGCGGCGTTGGCGCTGATCGTGTCTATGCGCGTGATCTGGTCGAGGCACATGCTGTCGCTTGTCTCTATGCTGGCATTGATTTTGCCGGCACCAATGCTGAAGTGATGCCGGCACAATGGGAATACCAAGTGGGTCCCAGCACCGGCATGAAGGCCAGTGATGATCTATGGGTATCACGTTACATACTACAACGTATTGCTGAGGAATACGGTGTTGTCGTGACATTCGATCCCAAACCAATGGAGGGTCAATGGAACGGTGCTGGTGCACATACAAATTTCTCAACGAAATCCATGCGTGCCGATGGTGGCATCAAGGCAATCGAAGAGGCTATCGAGAAACTCTCCAAGCGTCACGATCGTCACATTAAGGCCTACGATCCAAAGGAGGGCAAGGACAATGAGCGTCGTTTGGTTGGACGTCTGGAGACTTCCAGCATTGATAAATTCTCATGGGGCGTCGCCAATCGCGCTGTCTCTGTGCGCATTCCACGTGGCGTTGCCAACGCCGGCAAGGGTTATCTGGAGGATCGTCGTCCCAGCTCGAATTGCGATCCTTATGCTGTTTGCGGTGCGATTATCAGAACTTGTTTGTTGAATGAATAAAAACACTTACTACAGGGGGAAAACGGAAAGCTTAAAACGAAAAAAAAAAAAAAAAAAATGTTTTTGTAAATAGTTTATTTGGGCTTAAATTTTTTTCTTTTTTTTTTGAATGTGTAAGCTAGAGAGCATTTGAACGGATGAAAGAAAGAGACAAAACTTGTGTTGTTAGCATTTAAGTTGAACAATTGTGTTCTGCCATAATTATTATTATTATTAATATGTATAACTATTACTATTATTATTATTATTATTATTACTATTATTATTGTATAATGTTGCAAAAAGCAAACAAAAAAAAAAACGTGTATTTTTTTTAAACTGCAAAATTTCGAAAAAAAAAGTTATTAATTTTAATAATAATTAAAAAAAAAGATGAATGAATGAAACGAAATTATTTGTATTTTTATTTTATTTGAACTTTTTGGTTTTTTATTTAGTTTTGATTGGAAGCAAATTAAACTACAAATATCATAAATAATATTTATCATATCTACCATATAACAGAGCTGTAAATGAATGATTCAAATATGCATGATTCATTTAGGCATTGAATTAAAATTTTTTTTTCTTGAATACTTAATTTGTTTTGAAAATCAAAATGAATTGCATTTAAATTTAATTCATTCATAAATAATTGTACATTTTTGAATCGTTTTTGAATACTTTTTGAAAAACAAAGTTAGTTGCATGGAAATTTTAATAATTTTTTGTGATTTCAGGCCAATATAGCTTTTACTTTAACAATTTGAGCCGTTTATTTTGAAAGTGGCATAAGTCACTTTATTTGTGTTTTAACACGTTTAAAAATATGAATGCTAACTTTCGAGAAGATTTACTTGTATTTGTTATCTCAGGATACTGATATTTTTCTCAGTATAAATAATTTCGTATAAACATTAACCGATTTTTACCATTAACTCGATTTTTTTTGAAATAGTGACTTTTGCCACTTTCAAAATAAACGGCTCATTTATAAATAGTTCAATTTGCGACCTGCGCAGGCTAACTGTTTTGCAATTCTCTGTTTTAATAATATTATTATGAAAAAATAAAACAATATTCGATTTTCTATTCAATTAAATTCATTTTCCCTTTTCATAACGTTTTCGAAAAGAATGATTTAAAATATACAATTCTTTTTGAATGCTTCAAATTTTAATTCAATTCTTACTTATTTTTTCAAAAGGAATGATAAAAAATATTACATTTTCCATTCAATTCCATTTATTTTCCGTTTTCAAAATGAATGATTCAAAATTTACGATTAATTTTGAATGATTCAAATGTTAATTCAATTCAATCTTAAATTTTCAGAAGGAATGCTGAAAAATATAAAATTTTACATTCAATTCAATTTATTTTCCGTTTATATAACGTTTGCAAAACATAATAACTCAAGATATACTATTCATTTTGAATCATTCAAATTTAAATTCAATGCATTCTATTTTTTCTATTTAAAATACAAATGAATCATTTCGAATGATTCAAATTTTAATTCAATTCTTTTCAGACATTCTTTGTGCATTCAAAAATACAAATGAATCATTCCTTTACAGCTCTGTCATATACATATATCAATGTTAATTCTTATAGCAAATTGCACTTTTTATAGCATGTCTATTATAGCATGCACAAAACACACAAATTTTCAAAACAAAAAAATATTTTTGACAGTATTTAAAAAAAAAAACTTAATCAAATAAAAGCGCGCCAGAAATTTATTAGAAATTTATTGTTAAATAAAGAAGAAGCCAATTATACAAAATAAAAGTTGTTGCTCTAAATAAAAAATTGTCAGTTTAAATTTAAAATAGCAAAGCATATGAAGATTAATTCTTAAACAAAAAACCAGTTGAAAATTGCATAAAACATAAAAATTAAACAAAGAAATTCGATTTCATTCTCACGGCTGGCACATTCTAATTTCCTATTAATAATCTGTTTTTCATGCGCTAATTTATTGTAAATACTTTTTGTTCTAGTTCTTGTTTTTTTTTTTTTTTCGTAATGTCGATAAACAGAATTGCATTCACCTTCTGTCATACGGCGTATCTAAATACATGTGAATGGAGTGTGTATCTGTGTGCAGCACAACTGCACAACTACAGCGATATAATACCGTCGTATAAACATACATATAGTATGTATCTACAATGAATTTATATTATGTTACAGATTGTCAACATGAAATACTTTAGCGGAAAATTACCAACGGCCTAGTCTCGGCATTTCATTGGCGCTATTCTCCTTCATTTTGGCTACTTTGACACTGAAAAACCCCCGCAAACACACGCGCAGATACATTTGTATCTACATACAACATTTTTGGCAAAGCCTACAGATACATTGTCGTAGAGAAAATTTTCGTTAGTTAATGTAAATATGCGCTTCGTTGAAGTTTAGCATTTTATTCAGTGACTGATCATTATATTTTATATGATTTATTCAATTTTGTGCAATTATTTTCCACACGCTACGACAACAGTGTTCAATAATTTCCATACAAGTTTTGTAACAACTAATGTAGTAAATCAAATTGGTAAGAATTATTGCTAGGCTAGTAAAAGATAACACCACTACTACAAATATTGCAAAGAAAAGTTTCAATTCGAACCTACTGTTCACTTTAACATCTTTGGGAGGATTGTATTGTAATACATGCTAGAGTACCCTACGTGCTTTGCTATGTCTGTCTCTATCTGGTTTTTTTTATACCATTCACACATAGCGTGAAATGGTATTATCAGTTTGTCTGAAAATTTATAACGCATTAAAGGAGCCATCGTAGACCCCATATAGTATATATATTTTTGATCAGCTCGACGAGACGAATCGATCTAGCCATGTCCGTCTGTCTGTCTGTCCGTCTGTATGTTGTTGCGCATTTTTTGGGGACTAATTTTTATGCTATCCAGTTTAAATTTTGCACGTATACTTCTTTTTATTCCAGTTTAATAGAGTGTCAAGATTGATCCGCCACGCCCACTATTTGGGGTAGTCCCCATACAAACTCACCGTCCACTTTTGACTTTTTGTATGAAAAACATTTTTATTGTAGTCAATATCAACTTAATAATTGATATAGTAACTTTTAGTGGACGGATGCTTGACATTAATGGGTTTGACCCGCCCATCATTTGGGCTAGCTCCCATACAAACCTTTGACTTTTTGTAAGACTTGACTTTTGACTTTTTGTAAGAAAACTTCTTTATTAAAGTCAATATTAGGTTGAAATGCAATGTGGTGCATTTTTATGGTCAGCCGCTTAACATGCATAGTCTAACGGGCGTGCCCCGCCCACTATTTGGGGTAGCTCCCATACTATGGTCCACTTTTGACTTTTTGTAAGAAAAACTTTTTTATGAAAGTCAATATTAGGTTGAAATGCGATATGGTACCTTTTAAGAGACAGCTGCTTAACATACATAGACAATTGGGCGTGGCCCGCCCACTTTTTGAGGTAGCCCCATACAAACCCACCGTGCAATTTTGTGTTTTTTATGAAAAAATCCTTCATTTAGATCAATATTACCTTGAAATTTGATTTTGTGGATTTTAATGGACAACCGCTGTGAAAAGTACAAAAAGTGAAAAATAAGCTTTTATAGTGTGCTAAAATGAGAAAAATAAAATTTCCTACATTTTTCAAGAATTTTGAACAAATTTTCGAAAATTTTTGTCTTGAAACAAAAGCGTAGGCGCTTTTAATTCGCAAATTGTACTACAAAGTGTAAACTAAATATTACAAGTTTTTAGTGTAGACTATAGCTGAGCTATAGAATGCTTGACTATCTATGTATTCACAGAAGAAAAGGCATTGTAAATATAGTTTTGAAATTCTTGTTTTTGTCCGAAAGCGTACTTCAAAATTTTAAATTCGTTTCGTACTCAATTTTCTTTAATCAAGATCAAAATGGGAACAAATTATAAATCAAACGCAGAAATCCTTAGAATAAGTATAAAATTCTTGAAATAAATATAAGTCTCTATTACTGTACTCAAGTCAAGTACAAAAGTCTTTGAATAGTACAAAAATTCTTAAATCAAACGCTGAGAGGAAGAAAACATGAAGGCAAGAGCAAATTTACTCTCTCAGCTGCTCCAATTTCTTCGCACCGACAGTAAATGGGAAAAGCAGTGGGCTATAATTCAACAACCCCATATTTCGAATGTCTGTTAGTCGTGGTAGTTAAAACGATGACACTTTTCGGTCCCATTCGCATGTGTTATGGTTTGTGCCAGTTTCCTCCATCGAAAAACAACTTTATAAACTAGAAATAGGTGTTATTTACATTAAGTTTCTGTAGTTATAAAAACATTTTGGAAACGGAATATTAATTGCATGACTCATTCAAAAAATGTACACTTTGCAGCTTTTATTTATTGAATTGTTCATGCATTTCAGACCACTGTGCGTCGCTTAAATTTGACTCACAAAAGTTATATAATATTTTTTTGTCAACAGTTGTGTGCACACTTGCATTGCCCAATTTCAGCATAAGCCGAACAGTAGAAGTGGTTTAAAATTGAGTTAAAAAATTTGAAACATATATACTCTTTGTATTGATACAGTGGAAACGCTTTCACCTCCAAAATCTTCAAATTTCATTCATAATATTTAGTTTTATGAATGAAATTTGAAGTAAAATAAATGCTTGCAAAAATCGAACAATTCAAGTATTTTCTATTTTGTCGATAAACAAATCGAATTAATTTTCTAATTTCAATAAATATTTTGTTTCCACTGCTTATCAAATCTATTTGTGAAGAACTCATACATCAAATGCACAAACAGTAATTAAATTTTCTTCTGCAAATATTTGTTGGCTTTACTCTATACTATATACATACGTGTAAATGTCGGTATATACTCGTTCAATATTTTTAGTATCAAATGACATTAACACTGATATGGGGTGTTTCTTCAACGTTACGAATAGTATTGATGTTGTTGTAAGCAGCTCTGTTAATATTTTACAATCAAATATTGATTAACTGTATATGAAACGACCTTAACTGTATAAAACAAACGTTAAATAGCGCAAGTGATGTATTTTCTAGCTTATAACGTAGTACTTCACCTTGAGCTATGACACTTCAGCGGGTATAACCGGGTAACTTGTTATGGAAGGTATAGAATATTTCAAAAGAGGCAACCGCCCAAAGCAACACACACCCAATGCACTGTGGAAACGCACGCAGCAATGGGCATGAGTACCTATACCAATAGGCTTATCTATATATAATACTATGGGGCGAAAGATTACTTTATAAAAAATGCACATATTTTTGTGCCGAATGCAATCGGTACGCAAAGTAAATGCATACATGCATATAGTATGTACTCGTATTTAGTAAACAAGTATTTTGCAATAAAATTTTTTATTTATTTACATACTTAAAGTTTTGTATATTTGAATATAAACAACTACATACTTTGTATAGTTTAAACAAACTACCACAGGCCGAGTTGATTAGAAGTCAAGGTTGAATAAAAAATAAATACATATAACAAAATTATGCATGTTTCGTTTAAGAAAACTGGTTCGTATGTTTTCTGGTCTGGTCTAAATTATTACAAAATATTTTGTTAAATACTAAAATGAAAAACATTTCTTCAAATAGTTAAAACAGTAGGCAATCAAAACTACAAAATGAATGAACTTTATTTCGATTTTTTTTCGCAGTTGAAACTTGTTTGAATGTTGTCGCAGTTAATGTTTATATCGCTTCTTTTGCGCCTGTTATCGTTGCAGGTCTATCGAGTTATGTTAAGATGTATACTTTAATTGTATTAAATAACAAGTAAGCAAATTTGCATAAAATGCTCACCTGGTGAGCTTGTGAACAGAACATGATCCAGCAGTTAAATTGTCACAGAAAACACAGAGCGACAAATTGTACAATATTTTTTACAATTTTCTAATAGTTTAGAACAAAAGTTGTTTGAAAGCTATGCAAATGAACTGATTTTTAAGTAACATTATTTTATAACTTAATAGGATGTCCAGCAATTGTTTTAGCGTATAACCGGTTGATAACCGTTTCGTAACCGTTTCGATAAAAATTTGTAAAATGCGTTTTAAATGCTATTTTTATGTTAAAATTATTATTATTGATGCGTAGAAGTAAATAATAATCAAAAAAAATTAAATTTCCCGTTGTTATTCTGTTATTCTGCACGATTTTGCTAACTTCTGTTCGTTCGTTTTTAGCTAGCGAAAAGAATTGATTTGCTGCACCATCTAAAGTAGTACGAGGAGTTGGCTTTTGTGCCACTTCAACTTGTTGAATTTTGCGAAAATACTTTAGCATGCATTCGAATAAGATTCAATTGACACGAGAACTGAAGATCCAAGACCATCAGGCTCGTCGTAAGTTCGCTGATTGGGATCTGAAGCGGATTCATATTTTGGCGAAATATTCACATCACAAAGGATGAAGCACATACGAATTCGATTTCGTTTCCAGCACGTAATGTTCTCGTCGATAATGTTAATGACTGCAATGACGCTGTTTTTCCTGTTCCAATTTCAACAAGTTGCTGTGAAATAGAGCTATGAAAGAATATGCAATAAAAAGTAGCATTTTGTGTGTGAAATCATGCGATTAATATGATTCGAGAAGCACGAAAGACTTATCGGCAGAGTTGGAGAAGGTTTTCTAGGCCGGAAAAAGTTGCAAAATTCAATGAATTACTGCCATAAAACTAGGACAAAATGTTTTGCTGTCACATAGAATACTTCTATAGGTAACGTCAACAAATTCCAAAATAGTGATTGATTCAGCTTTTTCGTCAAGTAATTCGCGGTTTCGTGAACAAGTAAAATTGCAGCAGTAACAAGAGCCTTCATTGCATCCGAAAACGCCAACTGTTTGGTATCGATTTTTGACAGTGTAACAGACGGCAACAGTCAATAGCGAACGGTAATAACTGAGGCCATAACTGAGTTTTATTGTCCTGGACGACGAGACGAGGGAACGCGTCAAACGCGTCGATGTGCAATGGCCGCCAAGATTGTACGATTTAACGCCCTAAGACTTTTTTCTCTGGGGCTACGTTAAATTGGCATTAAACCAACCTTAGAAAAACATCATTCAAACCTTTGGTGAAATTTTGCCTAACTTATGCAACAGAGTCATACAAAATTGCACCTCTCGGCTCGAGTCATGTAAACGAAGAAGCGGAAGCCATTTCAATGATATCATTTTAAAATTTTTTTGTATTGATATTGCGAATAATCTTGGGAAAGTCAATCAAAATAAGAAAAAACGATAACATCGGTGGTTACGAAGTTTGAATACCATTCACATGAAGTTTGAAGCTGTGAATTTAGGTAAGTATGTGTAAAATCGAACAACCTAAACATGGGATGTAAGTGTGTTGAAACCTAACCTTGATAATTATACGAACTGTCCGTCCATATTGATTTTGCCAGAAATGATATAGTTTTACTTGAAAAATCAAAAAAGAGGGTGGTGGGTTTGTATGCCCCTAAAATGGAGAAATCACATCTGTTGTTCTATGCGTGATACGTTCTTCCATAAGAAGCCGCAATATTAAATTTTAAGTTAACATTTACTGTAATAAGAAAGTTGTCATACAAAATTCCAAAATTGGGCGGTCAGTTTCTATGTGGACTACACCAAAAAGTAAGCGTGGCACGCCCCTTGATATTTATGTGAAGCATCCTTCCATAACAAGCCCTCATATCAAATTTGACGTAGATATTGACTGTATAAAAACGTTTTCCTTAAAAAAGGCAAAAGTGGACATGTGATTTGTATGGGGGCTACGTCAAACGGGGGGGGGGGCGGTTAATACACAGATTGAAATATATGTGAACAGTCCTTCATAGGAAGCCACCATGTCAATTTTTAAGGTGGTATTGATAACAAAAAAAAAATTTCATACAAAAAGTTGAAAGTGGGGGGAGTGGCTAGTTTTGGGGCTATCCTAAAAAGTGGGCGTGGCATGTCAATTTTGACACTCTATTAAACTGCAATAAAAAGAAGTCTATGTGCCGACTTTCAACCGGTTATTTTAAAAATCCAGACAGACAGACAGACAGACAGACGTACATGGCTAGATCGACACGTCTCGTCAAACTGATCAAAAATATATATACACTTTATGGAATCGTTGATGCCTGCTTTACAAATTTTCAGACAAACTGATAATACCATTTCATACTATACGTGAATGGTATAAAAATGTTAAAACTAGTGCAGTTTGGTCGAAAAGGGGCACAATCAAGCAAAAAACAGAACATGATCACCCTAATCATACATGATCATTTAAGCGATTTTAAACGATTTATCACAACACATACTCGTAACCATCACCTGTTCTACAGCTCTAAGTATAGCACCACCAACTGCGTTTGTGGACAATTCAATTGCCAATGTTTACGACTTGGTGTTAAGATTATTCATACAATTACTTCATTCATTCATTAAAATAAATGCACATTAGAACTTGTACAATTAATGAATTTGACAATGCCGCCGCCATCCATAAACTAAGCACATGTCTGTAAATGCGTTAAAACTGTTTTAGTAATTCGGCGAAAAAAATAAACAGAAAAAAGTCGTATATTTAGTATTGTATCTTAAAAATTAGACAGTTATGCATTAATTTTTATAGATCTAGTTCGATACGATTTAGGAAACGGACGCACGCAATATCTTATCAATCCGAATGATTCAAACTTGAATTTAATAGATAATAAAATTTAAGTTTTATAGCAAAACATTTGCATAGAAATGAACCAAGTATATTAAACAATAAACTGAAGTTGAGGCATTTTTGTTTATAAACACAAGTGCCCGGCATTAAATACCAGGCATACCGTATGCGGTGCTTTTCTTTTATTTTTTTTTTTTTTTTTTTGTTTGGTTTGCACTTGCTTTCGATAAAACAAAATTAAAACTTAATTGCAAGTAATTGACTTAAATTTCTATTGAAAACACAAGCACGCACGCAAGCAAAAATTTATTATATATTATATAAGTGCCGAAAGAAAATAATTATTTTCTTAATTACGTAATCGATCAATTTGGCTTTAAGTTGCCCAATTAGTTTTTTTTTTTTGTCGTTTGTCAAAGAAATTTAGGGTGTTTTTTTAGGGTCTATCTCTTCTGACAGGTACTCCACTGTCATAAATTGGTAAGATCTGGCAATGCTATTGTCATTTATGCTAAGTTTGGTTTGTCACTTTAGTATGAGTAGACTAACGCCAAAATAACGGTTTTAAATCGCGCAAATTTGTTGTCGTAAATCATGGTTCAGTTCGGGAATGTTACCGTGCACTACGCTACGTTCATTTTACGTTCAAAATAATCGTCCATCCGAGCAACTAATTCGATTAATCAAGTATCGACTTCGCACTACGTATACTCTAAATAAAAAATGGTCGAATACGAATGGACATCCAGAATGCGCACACATGTCCGAAATAATAAAACGAGTTTTCAGTTTAAAATTATGTAATCTCTTAACTCAATTCAAAGTTCTAGGCCGCTAAAAAACACACCCTATAGAAACAATTTTAACAAACTTTGCCGTTTGTCATAAAACTCAAACTTATGATTATGATTTGTTCATCACGACATGTGTGAATGAGTGCTATATACAAAAGGGTGCTAAAATTAATATACTGCAATACAAGTACCAAGCACTTGAAACCGTACAAGAGAAGTGGTTCGTTCTAAAGTCTTAAAAGTCAGCGGCGGCGTTTAAAGTCCAATTAAAAAACACCGAAATTTTTAATTTCACCACTGATAAGCTGCCAAAGACCTCAAAGAGACCGTCTTCTAAAACGTGATTTTAATTCAAATGATCTCAAATGATCTACGCATTTCCCCTTGAGACTTCGAACAGCCCGGACAGTTTAGCACATGAGCTAGTTAAATAGACCTAAGCTCATAAATTATAAACATTTTTCTTGTCAGAGTACACAAAAATTGAAAATCAATGCAAAATTATAATTGATGTAAATCCAAAAAAAAGTTTATCAATAACAATAAAAACATTTGCTTAGCACGAGCTCTCTGCGTGATTTTTATTTATTTTTTTTTTCATTTTTTCATACTCAATTCATTTTCATAAGTATTTTCAATATATTTTAATGCAAATATTTATCAGCCTATTTAATTTTATACTTAATATGTTTGACGTATTATATTATTTTTTACTCACAACAATTTTTTGTATTTGTTTGTAATTGGGTCAATAATATTACTACATACAATAATAATTGTAAAAGTAACAGTTACTGTTAGTGATGAGCATCGATTGTGAATTGCTTATACTTACAATAGGTGGACTTAAAAAATACGAAAAGAAAAAAATAAACTAAAGACAAGAGAAACAAGTTTATAAATTTCATTTAAACATCTTTATTGAATGTTACAAAACTTTTACGTAGACATTTTTCGGTAAGGTATCAAGTTTGCCTCAGTTTCCTAAGCCGAAATATTACTTGAATTACGTTAAACAATGTTGGAAGTTATAAAATTCAGTTTTATGCACTTTAGCATACATTTAAGGCTTAACCGGTTCATAACCGATTCATAACCGTTTCATGAAAATAGTTGAGGAAATAGTATTGCTATGTACACAGTGTATGCTTTTCAATTGAACTTATTAAAATTTACCAAATCTCTTAATATAAATGGTCTACCATTAAGAACTATCGAACCTTATAATTGGATCTCTATAAAGAGCTATTTTTACAGGTAAGTGTTTTAATGTAGCCCAAGCAACGTTTGCAAATTTTGGAAATTTATTTTCAAAATTAGTGCAAAATAAAAAATTTACACAGAGCGTTTCGTCAATTTAACGACTAAATGTAACTTTGTCAATATGCCAAATAGTCGCATTTAGAGCGTGGAAAACCCAATGGTGATAGATAAAATATTGATACACCCCAAGAAAAATGCATTGTTTCATGCGGTATACGGGCTGATGGCATCATGGGGTTATGCATTTTCAAAAACGAAGTAAATGTAACAGTCACTGTGAACGACGTGCTATGATTTGGAAGATCTTTCTGTTTAACAGAATGGCGCCACAAGCCATACATTCTGGAGCAACCGTCATCTTATTGAGAAAAGAGTTTGACAACAAAATAATCTCCACAAACGAACCTATTGCCTGGCACATAAAATCATGTGATCTGACAAAGCTGGACTACATTCTGTGGAATTATTGTACTTGAAATCGTTGGTTTATGCGTACAGGCTAGCATCATTGCAGATACTATGCATTATAAACGTTCATTTAAAACTTAATAGCACTTATAATTCACAAATAGTTCTTAGCTGCATATTGTTTCACTAGCTGATCGTTTGATAACGATTTTCTATGTTTTCTATGTTTCAAGGTGTACATTAAAATAAAAATACATTTTTTTTTTTTTTTTTTTTAAACAAACTACAAATTATGTGTGTAATTACCATTCAAAATATTATTAGTAATAAAATTTAAGCATACTTGTATACAAAACACAGTCTGCTGTATCATTAAACTGCTCTTATAGATTTTTTTTAATGATTTGATGCTATGTATTTTATTCATGTTTTTAACTTAGTTGGAACATTAGTTTACTTTTATAGATTTCAAACAGTCTTGCAACTATTTAAATCATGTTTTTAGTTTAGTTTGAATTGCTAAAATATTTTTAAGACTTAACCGGTTCATAACCGATTCATAACCGTTTCGTTAAAATGTGTAAAAATGTATATAAATAATTATTTTAACAAATAAATCACAAATTTAGTTGCAATTGCCATGAAAAATAAGCCTAATAAACAAGTTTAAACTAGTATGTATTAACTTGCATTTTTTTTAGATTTTTTAAAGTTTTTCTGTACCATTTTATGCGTTTCTAGCTTAGTTCGAATCAAAAATATATATTTCGAAGTTTTGTATAACAATAGTTATGCTTGTCGCTTAAACGAGCTCAAGACTATTCGTACCACATCTTAATCAACTACTCCCTTCTCAGCTATGCTCATCACTAGTTGTATAACTTACTTCTATATTGCATTAAGTCACTCGATGGTAATACGAGTATGCAAGCGTAAACTCGTTTCCAACTCGTTCAAGTGTTTTTTATGGTTTATTAAATATCAGCTGATGGTTGTTGTGCTCAAAACAAATTTGACTTTGCTTTCATTTTATTGTATTTACTCTTAATATGTATTTACTCCTTAATATTAAATTACGACATAATTTACTTTTCTAAAACATTCTACAAAACTATTAAAAAAACGCTTTAAGAATGTCGTAAAATGTCGCATAATTTTCTAATGCAAACCAATTCATTCAAGTATCTCATTTGTTTTCTTAGTCCGCTGGCATAATTACTATACGAGTATAGTATTTACTTGATTTGTTGGCTAGATACTTTTTTTCGTTGACTGGTTCCAACGCTGCTAACTGATAGTATGCTTGCGAAAATAAGCTTTTTTCTTATCGCTTTGCGCGTGTCTAATTAAAATAGCTTAGTTTTTAGTACGTCTATGTTTTGCTTTTGCTTTTTATTTATATTTTTGCATTTCAATCGAAAAAAGAAAATTAGTTTTTTTTTGCAATATTTATTTTATTTTTATTTTAATTTGCCCAAACATTTTCTATTTATTTTAGAAAATTGAAAATGTTTATTTTAATTTTTCATTGCTTTTATTTTTGTAGTAGTGGATTAAATGAACCGGCAAAGATCGGTGAATATACTGAAGTACGATGAAGAATTAATATGTGAAAAATTGCAAATAGTTTTTTAGCAGATGTAACGGACCGTTCATTTGTAGATGTCGCCACCACTAACACAGTCAGCACTCGTAAAATTTTGTGAACATTTAGGAAAGCATTTTAATTACAGACACAAAGTGCTTTGAGAGCATTTTCAATATTCTTAACCGAAAGCCGTCTATGCTAAATATGAGCTTCAGTAGTCCACACTTTGGAAGAAATCGAGGTATGGAATATAAGCGTGAAACTCGATAACAATCTTCAATATCAGAGTTTCGGTATCTTGATATCGATATTGTGTTACTCGCAATCCATGCTAACGGTTTGAAAAATTGTAAACAAATTTTTTGTCTGCAGTTTCTCTTCTATACATTAATTCGTACTTTGCAACATCTATCAACTCAAGGGCTTCAACTCAATCTTCTTTCTTAGTTTGAAAGATACAGCTAAAGCATAAATTGAATGGAGAACGTGTAGTGATACTTGGAATTGTAAAATTTGTATTGCTATCAAGTGCTGCAAAGCACCACTTGATGTTTGCGGGTCTGTCCAAGTGCTGGAAATAGTCTCCAAGGCGTCCATAGCTTGTTGTAGATGATTTCAACGGACACTATACATTGCTCCACGTGACTGCTTCAGTTTCTGTTTTTCTGCATCGTGATACTGTTGTTCTTATCAACACCGCCGTGAAGTGCAAACTACCGTTCTGGTTGATTAAAATAATTGTACACGTTCTGAATAAAGCCTAGGAAACAGTTGATTGGAGTAACTTTGCATGCATTAGTAATCACCAAATTGAAACTGTTTGTCACACATTGTGAATACAGGGCTAAGCTAGATTTTAACTGAATATATAAGCTTGACCTCCGTAAAATTCACCGTTCATAGCTCTTGCACCATCATAGCACTGACCAAAAAATTTTACCATCGACCACCGTGTAATAACTAGTAAACTGAAATCTTGGAACTTACAATGATTATATTCATTACAAGGAACCACTTGAAATCCGTTATTAATGGTGTCCAGGGTATTAATCATGAGAATGGATGGCGAATTTTGGTCGAAAACATGCTCTAATCCTGCGATGAGATTGGCAAATTGAATTTACATTAAGTTTGTCTATGGTTACATTTTCCGTACCTCTGCTAGTTTCGGAGATACAGATCAAATTTAAACAATTCCGGATTTTAAGGACTTTTTTGGAATAACCAGTATCTCCGGCCCTAGTATATCTCGTAATCTAGCACCCCTATGACTTAGGTTCTGAAAACCATTCAGCTACATATGGCTGCATTTGTCGTTTCTCTGCTAGTTTCGGAGATACAGGTCAAAATATTACAATTTTTCAGTTTGTTTGCTTTCAAATTAAGATTTTGTTTGGAGACATCCAATAATCTAGCAAAACGGTTTTCACCACTGAATTCAGTGTACCCAAATTAAATAAAATAGACCTAGTCGACTAAATAAAATAGACAAGCCGACTACAACAGTGTTATTTTAACATCGTGAAAATGAATTTCGAAATAAGAAATTTTAATCCAGAAATTCATTTTAAAAGTAAGTAGTAAAGAAAGGAAACTCATTCAGATATACTCGCTTTAGATCAAAAATCCAATCTAAAGTCTTTACAGTGCTATATTTTTTAAGTACTCGTATATTGAGCAGATATCTGGTATAGATTCTTGCTATGGATATGTCAGCCTCATTATGAAGTCCTTTTACTGACTCACACCTAATTTGAATAAAATCACCCGCTACTTCCGTAAAATATTGAACAGTGGTACAAAATACTTATTAGCCTAAGGGTCGTATAGGTGTCCTAGAAATTAACAATGTTGGATGGAATATTACAGGCAATATTTTATTGACATCTCTATCAACCCTTACCATTTATTCTTTCAATCAAACTATTGTATACGTAGCTACAGTACGCGATTTAAAATTATCATAATAAATACTAAATTTATAGACCCCTCAATTTTGACCACCTAAGTTTCGGTCATTGCCCAAAACTTATCAAAGCAATCAAACAATAAAACAGGCAATGAACAAGAACACCACGACTTTCCCTTTCGTTAATATTGCATCTATATAATAATAGATTTACAATCATCTTGTTAATTTGCGTCTGTGCAAAAAAAACAAACAAGAGAAAACGTTAACATCAGTTGAACGGAAGCGCTAATACCATACACACGAAATTTGAAATCATATTGTGGACATAAACGTGTGTGGTATATAGGGGTTCCCCAAAAAGTGGGCGGCACCATCCCTAAGAAGCCACCACATCGAATTTCAAGCTGATTTTGACTTAAATAAAGAAGATTTTCATACTAATTCATAAAGGCGATCGATGGGTTTGTGTGAAAAATAGAAGGGACACGCTCATTATTACAAGTATATGAAGTGGCTGTACATAAAAACCCACCACATCGAATTTCAAGCTAATGTTGACGTAACTAAAGAAGTTAGTTCATGAAGGTTGATGATGGGTCTGTATGGAGCAAATGAATAAAAAGCAACCATATTGAAATTCAAGTTAATTTTTACTTAAAAAAAGTCTTACACAAAAACAAAAAAACAAAATTGGGCAATGGGTTTACTTGGGCGCGTGGTATATCAAAATGGATACTCTATAAACCTGGAAGAAGCTTAAATAAGAGCTCTCAGGCAGATAGTCAGTCATGACTAAATGGACACATCTCGACGAGCTGATCAAGAATATATGTATATACTTAATTGGCTCTGCGTTACAAACTTGCTGATAAACTGACAATACCATTACACACAATGTGTGTGAATGGTATAAAATTTACCAAAAATTGAGTATCAAACTGAGAAATTTTTTCGCGTTAATGAAAAAACGCAACGAATTTTGCTTTTGCTTTTGCTTTTGTTTTCTTTTTGGTTTGTTTGTTTGAATCATCATGACCAAGCCAATGTACTACCCAAACAATGAGCGTATATAGTATATATGGTACTACCAAATAGAGACGTCTTCCTAAAAGGCAGCCGAAAGTGCAAAGAATTTGGTTTATTCTCTACTTCACGCTATGATTTATCAGAGGTTTGTATATTTTATTGCGTCGTCGTCGTTGTTGTCGTTGTTGTCGTCGTCGTATACTTTGTGGTACTCTGTATTCATACTCACATATCTATATAGTATACAATATTTTTATGGTCTCAGAGTCCACGTTGAGAGAATACACGCGACAAACATTGTCGGAACGGGGACTTTGCGTCATAAGTGGATCACAGCACGCGTTTGCCAAGTGATCTCTACTATATGTTGCTTTGATCATTGGATCATTGAACCAAAAAAAAGTATACTCACAAAATATACCGTCGCCATCGTCTACGGATTACTCTGCTGATGGGTCACATAGGTTTATCAGTTAAATGTTGATGTTGATATTAAATAAGTATGTTGTGTTTATTGTTGTGGCTGTTTATGTTGATAATTATAATGACGCTATACTCTGCCATATAGTTTTTTTTATTTTTATTTAATACTTAACAAGTGAGCAATTAGTGAGCTAATTAATTTATAGAAACATTAATATTCTAATTATGTATTGTATAATATTTAGTTGAGGTGTTGTATGAGATTTAGGCTATAATTGTATCTTGTATCTTTTGCTGCTACCATTGATGAGTGAATTTCCATGCATGACTCGCATGATTTTCTAGCATATATCTATATAATTTTATATATTTCTCTCAGATCATGCCTATATATCATGTTGATATATGCATATAAACTTAATATCTCTCTTTAATTTCTCTCTCTATCTCTGCCAGCCACGGCACTAGGTCATGCACGTTGCTTTTATTTGGATTCTCTCCTACGCTCTGGCATTCAGAAAATTTTCCATTTCTCGAAAATGTTTGTTTTTATTTTTGAAGAAAGCGTTGTCACTTGAACTATACTGAATATACTATATTGAATTTATGTAAATATTATTTTTCCGCATTAAAAAAAAAAACGTATACACTTCACATATGTAGTGAAGTTAGGTATTATTAGTTTCTTGGAGCTTTTGTAACGTTTTGAGCGAACGGCATCTTAGAGTACAACTTTGTTTGTTGTTAAAACTTGGTATTGAAATTTTTGGTTTAAAAACAATTTCAACAAATTATAACATATTTTTAACTAGCTGGCTCCCGCAACGTTGTACTCGTATGCGCCCACTTCATACAGACAAAGGTTCAACCTAGCGTATCCGGTTTGCACTGCTACGCCCCTTTTGTTTAGTGGTTATACATTTTCCACGTGCAAAAGGGGGTTCTTTGCTTTCCAGGTGCCCCTTTACATACGTCTCTTATGTAAAAGTCGAGGCACTGTCCACTTTTCTACTGTATCTTGTTTCGTGGGAGCATAAAAAACAAAGAAAAACAAGAAAAAACGTTAACTTCGGTTGAACCGAAGCTCTAATACCATTCACACGAAATTTTAAATAGTATTGTAAAACATAAAAGTGAGGGTTTAAGTAAGCGGTATTCCAAAAAATATGGTTGGTACACGCCCACTAGTCGATGTGTATTTAGCGATGTAGTAAATGTGTAACATGTCGATATATCGAATTTCAAGTTGACATTGACGTTTTCCATACAAATGCATAAAAGTGAGCAGTGGGTTTATATGGAACTACCTCAAAAAGAGAGCGTGACACGCCCACTAGTATATATGTATAAAGCGGTGTCCACTAAAATCCACCAAATCAAATTTCAAGCTAATATTTATTTAAATGAAGAATTTTTGCATAAAAAAACCCAAAGGTGCTCTGTGGGTTTGTATTGGGGCTACCTCAAAAAGTGGGCGGGCCAGGCCCATTAGTCTCCGTATGTTAATCAGCTGACCATAAAAAGGTACCACATTGCATTTCAACCTAATATTAACTTTAATAAAGAAGTTTTCTTACAAAAAATCAAAAGTGGGCAGTAGGTTTGTATGGGAGCTAGCCCAAATAATGGGCAGGTCCCACCATTAATGTATATATGAAGCGTCCCTTCACTAGAAGCTACCATATCAAATATTAGGTTGATATTGACTACAATAAAAAAGTTTTTCATACAAAAAGTCAAAAGTAGGCGGTGGATTTGTGTGGAGGCTACCCCAAAAAATGAGCGTGGCGGGTCAATCTTGACACTCTACTAAACTGCAATGAAAAGAAGTGTATGTGCAAAATTTCAACTGGATAGCATAAAAATTGGTCCCCAAAAAGTGCGCAACAACATACAGACGGACAGACGGGCATTGCTAGATCGACTCGTCTCGTCGAGCTGATCAAGAATATATATACTTTATAGGGTCTACGATGCCTCCTTTAATGCGTTTACAATTTTTTTTTTTTTTTTGGAACATGTTGCATCTCATTTTTTACAAGCCTCCAGAAAGATCAATATATATATATTTAACACCACAATGAAATTAGTACATCTCTTGTTACCCAAAAAGTTCTCGCACAAAGAAAATAAATTTAGTCATGCTCTTTTCTTCTACATGATTTAATTTGTTCAAAAAGTTTTTATCAAACACAGTCTTACTAATTTGTGGTCCCACAAAAACACCTGCAAATCGTTAAGCATTAAATAGTACTTTTGTATTGTGGATGATTCAAAACTTCACTGACTAATTTTTGTTACGTTTTTATCTTTGTATGGGTTTTGTTTGTTTGAGTTATAGAATTATCATTAAATAAATTTCCAAGTGACTAAATTTAAGTCGAATTTTCGGTGATTTATTTTTGTTTTTGTAAAGTTACAGTCTGACAATTCGTAGATAGCAAACAATCGAGCATGGCATTAACGACTTCGAGGCATTGCTCAGCGCATATCAAATCAATTTTTCTCAATGTGAAAAGAGAATAATAGGAGCAACTTTTTGTCAACCAGAAAAATGTTTTAGCCGCAGTTACACGTGTTTCGAACTCAGTCACGCAGTTCTCATCAGTCTGCAGATCGCAGATATCTTCAAATCTGCTAAAAATGCTTACTATGTTCAACCTACAAAACTCTATCCTATTTAGGGTACTATAGCTGCTTATGTATGTACTAGTGTTTCAGTAATTTAGTTCAAAGTAGCATAACTTGCTTAAAAACTTAGTGAGGTAAGACGTTTTCGTTTTTTTATTACCTTTAGCTAAAGGGACAAAAGCCGTGGCCGTCTGTCAGGATAGTATGAAATAACAGATCTCAGTGAATTTATTAAATAGATCATATACCCAAATTAAGTTCCAACAATTTTTATATCCTTATTTATATGCTAATTTTTTAATGTAGGCCACACTTATGTATGCTTTTTGATTATGCCTTCAACAGATGGTTACAAATTTCTCCTGCATACGTGTATTCGCTTGTTGAGCATAGTAAATCTAGATTTTCACCATGATGTGGTGAGTATACAATTAGTGTTCTCGTGCTCACTTGTTCACACTGTTTCTACGAATTTATTTTGTGCAGTCTGTTCTTTACATTGACAAAACCAGCCAGAACGCGCCAAGTTCAAAATGGAGATCGATTGCAAAAATTGATACAGTAGATTTTATGGTGGGACACTTTCTACTGCTGCGTTTCTACATGGCTTTAAATCGAACTAGAACTGGTTCTTTTTCTTTTTTTTTAATTTTAAGTTTTTGAATCAAAATTAAGTTAAAGTTGAAGAGTCCAGTAACTCATTTGAAATTTTCCATAAATCGCATTTAGAAACAATAGTGTAGGGTACTATAACTTCGCTTCAACAAAACTTAATGTTTTATATTGTTTTTAATTTTGTTTTTCCGAACCATTTTTAAGTGGAAATGTTTTTCTACAATACCTTTCCAGGTTTTCTACAATACCTTTTCATGGTTTTGCTAGGTCTATGAACTAAGTAGTTTTGCTCATTTGCAAATTGATAAACATGTACATATTTACAATATATATTTACGAATATGTATATAAAAACAAAATTTGCGATATTTATGAGGCGACTGCTGACGATAACAACACCTGACACGCGCTACTAATCGAAAATATCGCTATATCTATCAATTAATTACTTAAGTTCTGCATTTAGTAAACATTTAGAATAAAATCATTTCGAACTTTCTGTTTTATTTGAAACACTTGATCATCTATATTTTATGTTTCTATATATAGAGGCAATGCTCCATTTCCAGGAATTGTCAGAGATACTATTGCGTCAGACTTAAATTGTTTTTTTCGTTGATAGAAATAGATTGTTTTTACATTTATTTATTTAATATTATTTTTATTGAAAATATAGCTGACTGTTTGCATGGGTTGACTGATAGTCGGCCACTTGTATATGCCAATGCACTTATTGTTGAAATTTATGATAAGAAAAATTATAGCATTGCAGTCTGTGTGTCTGTGCGGGGCTTTAGATAAGAGTTTGTTTTCAGTTTTGCTCTTTAAAATGATTATCTTGGCAAACATGTTTATGTTTTGCTTCGAAGCATTGACTTGACATATCCGTTTTCCTGCGTATATACTTTTTTTTGTAAAGGTTTTTTTCCATGCTATCTATCCATCTGTACTGAAGCATTTGATAAGCAGTGTGAACGAAAGAAAAATCTTCCATTACAGAGTGGCATTAATTCTGCAAACAGATAGTATAGAAACGCCCAACTCTATACACACATATATGAAATACAATATACAATATAATATATGTATATTTAATAGCCTTTGTCTTCTTCAGATAAATTCTTTAATTTTTTCCCCGACACGAAATTGCCTCATCTTGTATTGAGTTGTATAAAAAGTTCATTAGCTTCTTTACTTGTAGAGCTTCTTTCCATGACTTTCCAATTTAATTTAATCATATATACAAGTAGACGAGTATATTGTATGTGCAATTCATACACGCGCTCAACTCATAAAGAAAACAATTATACAAATTTGTTACTTGCTGCAGTTCAACTTTTATCAAAAGTGTCTTCTATAACATTGAACTTCTGGGTGTTGTCCCTCATCTCTCTGCTGCTATTCAAAGAAACTATTTAACATTTTATTGTTCGGATGAGAAGTCATACAAATGTGTGCACGCATTTAATATCAATTATTGTATTTCAAATTTGTTTTAGGGCTATGTGGGGGTCTTAATTGCCTTATAGGCTCGATTGAATATAATTAACTGTATTATTGTGGGTTGTATTCTCAGTCAGATGCTTTCTGAGTTTTTAGGTTATGAAGCGAATTTTAATATCTCAATTAATCATAGTTAATGAAAAGTGCGATTTGACTTTATCTTTCTACTGTAAATTACTAGTAATAAATTCAGAAAGTGAGCAAAATAAACTATTAAATAATAGTTGGAATTTTTTCGTATTTGTCTGTAAAATACAGATTTAATATTAGTTTACAAGATATTCAATGGGACAGGTGTTCTCTGGTGATGCAGGGTGTGTCACACTGAAACAGACAACTCCGTGTATGAAATATTATTAATTATAAACTAATATGATAACTTACAAGTTGGAAACACGAAAAAAGCATTGCACTGGGCATGAGCAACTTTTTTTCATTTTTAATAGCAGTTTTAAAATTACAGCTACTTTCTGTTAAAGTCACTGCTGTTTCTGTTAATATAAACAGTGAACAATAACATTAACAGAAATAACAGTGATTTGAGCACAATTGTCTTACGACATTTAAATTTTATACCCTGTACCCATAGAGTAAAAGGGTGTATTAAATTAGTGCAAATGTATGTAATAGGCAGAAGGAGGTGTGGCAGACCCTGTAAAGTAGATAAGTACAGTCTTGACCTGCAGTGGAAGACGAGTCTGCCCGACCGTATGTTTGAACGAACAGATCTACGAGATTATGAGATGGAGACTTCAAATTTGTATATATATATATATATATATATATATATATATATATATATATATATATATATATATATATATATATATATATATATATATATATATATATATATATATATATATATATATATATATATATATATATATATATATATATATATATATATATATATATATATATATATATATATATATATATATATATAAACCCTACCCTACCCTATATATAAACCCTACTTATCCCTATTCAGATAACTAGTACGAGTATTAAATGAACATGCTATGCTAACCACACAAAACCTAACCCCACTTTTAGGTTTTTGTATGTCAATATTTTGGTTTTGTTGCCAATTAAGCAAAATTTGGTGTACATTATGTAAATCCTAATTAAATGTACCGCATAGGTCCAGATAGAGCCACTATGAGGGGTAGCTCCCATACAAATTTAAGAGTATGGAATCTTTTCGTTTGTGTTCTTAATTAAGCTAGCAGTTCAAAATTTGCGTATGTTACGTCAATTCCTAGAAAATGTTTCATATAGGCCCAGACCGGACCACTTTAAGGGGTGGCTCCGTGCAAACCTGCCTCCCATTTTTCATTTTTTGTAATGCATTTTTTATACCATTCACACATAGTGTGAAATGGTATTATCAGTTTGTCTGAAAGTTTGTAACGCATTAAAGGAGGCATCGTAGACCCCATAAAGTATATATATTCTTGATCAGTCGATCTAGCCATGTCCGACTGTCCGTCTGTATGTTGTTGCGCATTTTTTGGGAACCAATTTTAATGCTATCCAGTTGAAAATTTGCTAATACACTTATTTTTATTGCAGTTTAATAGAGTGTCAAGATTGCCCCGCCACGCCCATTTTTGGGGTAGCCCCCATACAAATCCACCGCCCACTTTTGACTTTTTGCATGAAAAACTTTTTTATTGTAGTCAATATCAACTTAATAATTGATATGGTAACTTCTAGTGGTCTGATGGTTGACATATACATTAATGGGTGGGACCCGCCCAATATTTGGGACACCCTCCATACAAACCTACTGCCCATTTTCGACTTTTTTTATGAAAACTTCTTTATTAAAGTCAATATTAGGTTGAAATGCAATGTGGTGCCTTTTTATGGTCAGCCGCTTTACATACATAGACTAACGGTTGTGGCCCGCCCACTTTTTAGTATAGCCCCCATACAAACCTACCGCCTTTTTTGACATTTTCTATGAAAACTTCTTTATTAAAGTCAATATTGGGTTGAAATGCGAAATGGTGCCATTTTATAGACAGCTGCTTAACATATATAGACTAATGGGCGTGTCCCGCCCACTTTTTGGGCACGTTCACTTAATACACTCTGAAAAGGGAACATGAGAGTCAAAATATCTGTCACAGTCTCTGAGATCTCTTTGTTCAAACAAACAAACATGTCCACATACACAATATACCCTTTTTACTATGGCTACAGGGTACAACAATTAAAGCGTATGACCAGCGGAAGCGAATGACCATAGGCTTACTGCAAATTAAGAAATATCTTATGAACAGATGGCAGCACTGTTCAGCTTCATATATCCGCTAGTAATTTTTGCTAGCCCACTTCCGGTTTGTAGGAATAGAGTGGTCATCCGCTTCTACTTCCGTTTGCTTTTGATTTTATAGAAACTAATTTCCTAACAAGCAAATAAATAAATATGATCTAAAATTTTGAAATATTACTTCGCGCCGCAACAACTAATAAAATGTTTCTACATTTTAGATAAATTGACTTTTATTTTTTAAAATTCAAGCTCTCACTTCAGTCAAATTTTTAGAATAATCCTTTTTATTCTGATTATAACTCATAACAATTCATAAAGTCTGCGATAGTCCTCCCCCTAAAATCTAAGTAGCAATCTGAATAATTTCTATCACGTAAGATTTCTGAAATAATGGTGTATTTGGGTTTTTTGATTTTACTTCAACTAGCGTTCAGAGTGAATGGCATTTTATCATAACATATTCATTTGTTTACCGATCTAGGCTGAAATTTTTGTAATTAAGTAACTTTTAACTAAAAATTTGAATTTTGGGATTTTAAAAATATTTGCTGATGACTCAAATCAAAAAAAAAATTACTGAAAATTATTAAAAATTCCTTAAAATTTGAACTTTTAATGTACATTAAAAAGATTCACATATAAAATAAGGTCTCACCAAGTGTATAAGAACGTCGTCTCTAGGCAAGTACTAGCATCAGAACTTACAGAATAAATATCATAAACCATGATTTGCTATCTGCCAACAAACAGAATTTTATCCCACATTTTGCTTGCTTCGATTTCAAAAACTGACAAACCTTATAATGTCCACGAAATGCTTTCAATTGTTTACCAGACACTTGGATTACATATCGCCAGTCTGGTGTGATTATGGCCTTATAAATATTAACCTAATTTTTAAGGATAATTTGTGCATGCCACGGAGGAGCCAGCTTAGCTTGACAACCATGACACTGAGGGATTTCACCAAGGTGCTTATGTGCTTGTGAATATGAGTCGTCTGTGTAGGTAGACGCCAATATATTTGTGTACCGGACAATGGTTCAGCAGGTAACATAGGAGGAAGACGCTGGGCAGTCATCTCATCGCAATGAGTGAGTGACACTAACACATTATAATCCATTTTTTGCCCACTATTCGAATTCATACAAATACAACTTCAACGCAACAGTGGAATTATAGATGCATTTTTCGCTGGACAGGATAGCTGTGTCGTCGGCAAAGGTGGCAGCACTTTTCCTGGTTCTATTATTTAATGTGGTGCTGCGATTAGTTCACATACCAAGGCAGTGAAAAAAGTCTCAAAATTGTATGATCCATAAATCAGGAAAGAACCCGTCGGCACTGGCTTAATACAGACCTATCAGATTACTTCCTGCGATAGCATAGCTCTGCAAAAAGCAAGGGATGCTAGCGCTTGACATGGTAGAGGAACGGATGCCACCTTTCCATGGAACTTCTGAGCAACTTAAAAGAGTGGTCAACTTCAATCTTTAAGATTGTGAGGCCAAGGAGTGCGTGGCCTATTTAGATATAACGCAGGCATTTGACAGAGTGTGGCGTGATAGCCTCCTGTTCTAACTTAAAAGTCTATTGCCGCCCCAATTGTTCACTTCTGCAATTCAAATTTCATTGAAAATTTTGAGCAAAGAATACAAACAGCTGCTATGAAAAGTGTGTGAAAATATGCAGGTGGTATGAAAAGCACGGGAAATGTAAGCAGCTGTTATAAGATGCGCGAAAAACATACCTAACACTTGTAATAAAGTTGTTATTGTTTGAACAAAATACATGTTTAGTGGGTAGGATAAGATGCTCCTCATGCCAGCAGACTCGTAAGTTTTTAGTGTCGGTAAACTAGGGTTAAAAGTTATATTTCACAGAACTGTCTAATTATTTGCCATTCACGTCATTCGCTGATATTTTTACTTTTACTTCCGTGCTTAGACTCAAATACATAAAGACAGCAATTCTCATAAAATTCCAAGATAATTTTCGACAAAAAAGCAACATTAAAAATTCTCAATTATGCCATATTCCCAACACCAACCCATATATCCATATTTTTATTTAACGTATTGTGAATTTCACTCATTCATTCACCGCATTCTTTTCACAAATTTTCTTAACAATTTTGGCCGTCATATTGTAAGTGCTCAGAGTAACCATTTTTCCATTATTAAGCTCCTCAAACATGCCACCTTGAAAGAAGAAAATACGCTTTGGCATATATAGAATGGGCCAAACGGCATTTCTTGGATTTATACGCATATTCTGCATAACATAGACACCTTTGACCATTGGACAGCTAAACGTATAGTTACTCTGTTTGAGCATATTATCCTTGGCGGGCTTAAAAAGCGGTATCTGATTAAAGAACGCCTGCAAATCGCAAAGCTTTGTGGTAATATTATAAATGGTTTTTGCCTTTTCCTTATAGTTCTGCTGTGCAATGCTCAGGCGTGTTATGGGCGAGGCAATATCTTTGCTGATGGTTGTTGTTGAACTAATGGCGCCCTCCGCAGAGAATGTCATATTCACAATAAAATGCGGACGCTGATCGGTCCAGGCGGTCTTTATAAACGATGTTTGATAGCAGAAGTTCTGTAAATGTTACAAAATAAAATATTGAAATTATTTAAAGCAGAAGTTTGGATTTAGCTACCTCTTTGCCATTTATTAGCTGCAAAGTTACACAAAATACCGAAATAATTACATTCAGATAGTTTGTTGACATCGTGAAAACACCTGAGAACGTGTGCTAATAACTAGAATATATGATTTAACAACAGCTGTTTAAATAAACAACAAGCGTATTTAAAAAAGCAGTTTTAAATTAAACGCAACAGAAATTAGCTGGCTTTGACAGTCATTAGTAGCAAAATCTTATCGCAGATAATATTATATACATCATAATTGAAATCGCTAAATGACATTATACAAATGAATGCTACTGATTCATAGAACACTCTACTACAAAGCAAAATAAAGTTTTATTGTCTGTTCTGTAAATGGGTATAAGTGAGAAATCATGATACGTTTTTATATACAATGGCAGCTTAGCAAGCTGGAATGAAATAGTTCGGAATAACAAACTAAATTTGTGCGAATCATGGTTGATAAGCGAAAACGTTTCCGAGTTTATAAGTCACTGTCTGATATAAAAGGTGTTCCATTGAACAATGTACAGAGAAAGGGTGTCCAAACAAGAGTGCAGGATTTAATTTAAAAATATTAACACATATTTTTTGAGCGAGTGGTGAAAATTTTTTTTGTTGCATTATAATGCAGACATGTTCCGATTATGTATGGAACAAAATTATCTGAATACAGACCCTTGCTCTTGACGATGACGCGTTGGTTTTCGGTCTTGAGGACAGAAATTGTTTCACAAAGCCGCAAAGTAAGAAATCGCACGGAGTTTAATCCCACGATCATGGTGTCCAGTTAACATCGGAGTTTCGGGAGATGATTCGGTCTAGAAATCGTTGCTTCAATAAATCGATTGTATCATCTCCTGAAGTTCCGATGTCAATGGAACACTAACATCGTGTGATCGTATAGGTGGCGCCGACCTGCTGAAATCACATGTAGTCCAGCTCCACTCTGTCCTGCTGAGGCCATAAGTACTCCGTTATCATGTTCTTGTAACGAATGCCTTTAACAGTCACTGCATTTCCGACCTCATTTTCAAAGAAGTAAGGTCGCCTAAAAAAAAAATCCGCAGCAGCTTGTTGTGGATGCATTTGTTTCTCATGTATCACGTGCGGTTTTCTAAGCCGCAAATTCGACAATTTTGTTTGTTGACGCACCCATTCAGTTGAAAATGCGACTCATCGGTGTAGATGATTTTTTTTCGAAAAATCGGCGTTCACTTCAATTTACTCAGTCACGCATTGAACGAATTACCGAGGCTGTGCATGATCTGCTGGTTTGAGCTGAATCTTGTACGGTTGAAGGTGGAGTTCTTTCGTCTTAATTCATTGCAAAATTTTGAAGTTGTTGTGAACGAAGCCGAATTTATGTTCCCAGTTTTTCGGTGACACTCTCGTTTAAACTCTCCATAATCGACCTAGTTTCTTTCAATTTATTGATCAATCTTCGAACTGTTGACACTTCCACGTCTGAACATTCCGTGAAGTTTGCGAGCGGTCTCAACGGAACTTTCCCCATTATTGTAAAGGGTTTTCACAATGATAATACATTTTTAAAATTTGAAGTGCTCCATTTTTAATAATCAGAAGAGCGTAGATACTAGCTGTCAAATTTCAGAGATGCCACTTACACAGAAAAAAATGTGTCAAATATGAATATTGCACTCTTGTTGGGACATCCTTCTTTGGCATCATATTTGTAACACAACACACAACACAACACACAACACAACACATAACACAACACACAACACAACACACAACTTTGGATGTCCTCCTTGATATAATACTGTTGAACATATACGTGCAGCAACATGCAGATAGGACTATTTTGAGGATATGTAGAACAGTAGCTTCGGTGATTGTTAACAAAAAAAAATCATGTTAATAGCCAAACACCAATTACAGTTCTAACCCAGCGATAACCTCGATTTGAAGCACAACTTCCTCAAAATGTTTAACATAGAATTCAGTGAGAAGAAAAGATGGTGGAACATGAACCTCAATTATAATACCGGCACAAAAAACTGGTACGCAGACGGTTGCCTAACGGATGAAGTAGCAGGTGTTTGGCTGCTACTTGGAACATTTAGGGCAACTAGTCAGTATCTTTCGGGCAGTATTTTATGCCCACTTCAACGTAAGCAGAAGGTGATTAACGCCGTTTTTGAACCAAAAAATTGTACTTCCACTGATGAATTGTATAAATTCATGTACGGATATCCTAGTTTCTTTTTTTATTAGTATAGGACCCAATATTCTCTGACAGTGAGGGGATGATTGGAGCACTAAACTCATATTCAATCACTTCAAAGCTAGTATTGGCATAATAGAAAAACTTCATAATCTAGGAAGATTAAATAGACTAATTTTATACTGATAACGAGGAGACGGATAAATTAATTAGAAGGGGTGCAACTATCGTATACCGCTTATAAGCCCGGAGCCATTTAGCGCTCTGGAATTAGGCACATCCTGAAAAAAGAAGAATTTACAGCCAGGGATGAGGATGTGAGGTAATTAGACAAAATAAGAAATTGTTGGCGGAGACCTGCATTTGGGTTGCGGGTAAACACCTTGAGAATTGTATCAGTGTTTTCAATTGGATATTGCAGGCTCTGCTGACTGACAGTAATAATAGAGGACGAGAAGTCCACGGAACATATTTTGGAAGATTGTCCACCCTTTGCTAATGCGTGTCTTAAATACCTGGTGCAGTACCAGCTTGCTGATAGGAGTTTTCAAACACTAAATTCGATGAACCTTGTAGCCTTTTTAAGGGAGACGGGCAGGCTGAAGTGTTGTAGGTATTATACTACGATAAGGGAACAATATACCTATATCGGATACAATGCCAACTACACTATTTAGTTTAAAGATTTCACTCGAATTTTAAATTTCAAGTAGTTGGTAAAAACGTTATGATCAATACAACAAAAATTTTACGGCAATCATCACAACAGTGGGACAACTTTGCGAAATACTGTGAAACATTTTACGAAACTAAGTTTCCAGAAAAAGTTTCCAGGCTGCAGCAGACGGAACATTATATCGGTTATTCAGGCCATTCCAGTCGCAATTTTCCAAAATGTCAGCCTAAATAAAGCCAATAGAGTCGACTTGTAGCAGTGATCATTCGGGAAATAATTTTCTATCGATTTTACACTATTCTATGGACTTTCGAAAGCAATAAAATATTTTATCGCACGTGCGTCTTATTTAAAAATAAAGTAGTACACGTCTAAATGGAATACCCTACGAAATACAATTACGATAAATTCAAGACATAATTATTCATTTATGCAGAAAAAATTTTATTGTAATCAAAATAAAGCGTTTATCTCATTAAAAATACCAAATTTTTGCGCCAAACGTAAAATTTCACCAAGCTTTTTAATAATGCCTAAATTTTCAGTATTATGCGCCATAACAGATAAATTCATATCCTTAAAATCATCTGGTAGAGTACTATTATCTGCCATGATGACTTTGGTCATGAAGACTGCATGTGGCACCTGTAAGTGTGCAACGCGTTTGATTTCAGCTAGAAAGCTGTAGAGAGATTATTATTTAAATTAAATTAAAAGTTACATTTTTTACACTTACCTCTCAAAAGAGTAAACACTTGTATCGACCTTGACGCTGCGTAAACAATCGATAAAAGCCTCATAGTAGCTACTAAGAAATTTCGTATAATTTTGCTCCAAAACTGTTGTCTCCACACTCGATAAAAGTATAAAGATTATGTCATGTACAATCGATTCATATTCTGCTATTTGAAAGTCAACCAATTTCAGTTTCTCGGGATTACCATCATCAGCTGTAGGTTGAGATAAGTTAGTTTATTTTTATACAGTTTATGCAGTTTGAATGCTTTACAAACCATATTTAAACATAATATTATTGATCCACAAATCACCGTGCACTATGGAATTATATGGTTGATCATCATTATCGGCTGCCGCATGAAATGCGTCGAATAGCTCAAACAATTCTTGCATGCGTTCAACATCCTTTTCATTAACTGTTGACACTAATCGAATATCCTTTAAGAGATCCTCATACATACGCTTTTTCGGTTCATTGCCAACTTTAGCATTCATATTGAATTTATGAAAATAGGGACGTACAAATTCTTCATAAACTGCTGGTTTCTTCAGACGTAATGCTATGGGTAATGCATGATATTGTGCTATATATTTTAATAACAGAAAAGTGTGTGCCAGATCATAGGGCTTTTGACGTTCACCGGATTTGTAACCGGTTATATGTAAATTCTCTTGTAATAAAACTGCATCCCTATCGACCATCTTTGCATCTGCATTAAGTGATATGCGTGAACCGTAATATTTGGCAAATCCATCGAAAAGTTCTGCCTCAGCTATGCCTGCTTCACGTTGTAGTTTCGCTAGCTCCGGTGCCAGATACTGATATACGGCATTTTCCGTTATACAAGTACGTTCCGGTTGAAAGATTTGCCAGAACATATCATTAGTCAGCGGTGGTAGTTTAGCTATAAATGGAAGCTCTTTTTCTATGCCATTTTGATGCTTTAATGTAGCTCCAATCGAGAGCATAATACTGCCATAATTATCACCCGGTTTAGTCAGATATTTACTTGTATATGACTCAAGTTGTGCACCATTTAAATGTGGATCAATTATTTTTTCTAGATCTATTATTTTTGGCACCTCCGACATTTTTTTCTATTTTTATTGCTGAAATGTCTAAAATTAACACAACTGCCACCTGTTTTATTTTAATTGTCGGCGGTGTTCTTTGCTAGACGCAATCACTTGTAGAACTGATCTCGACATTTGCTGCAACTGTGTATGATAAGCGAGATACGAATTTTTCAATTAAAATGTAAAGCCTTGTACTACAACTACACAGACAAATTTGGTTTGTTTTTTTAATTACTATCTGTGTAGTAGAGATAACTTTCACATTACCATTTTGATTTATTAGGTCGCCAACGAATTTTTCTCATGAGAGATGACTAGAAAAACTACTCGACATTGTACGTGAATTTTGATTTTGGTACATTACGTGGGTAGATCAAAAAACTCGGTGACCTTTTTAATTTCAAGCTTTGTAACTTCAAATGTGCCTTTAACTATCAGCTGTCAAAAGACTATTCTTTCATTTTGAGCAATCTGCATCATTAGTTTGTGTGTGCAAGTCATTGAATGCAGACATGAAAGATAGACAGTTAGAGAGTGCCAATTTGCTTGGCTGCTGCTTGGTCTCTGTTGTATGTCATATGCCAAACTCTCGCATATACAAGAACGGAGGTATCCATGCCATATGCTGTTCAAGGACACACAAGAAGCTCTTTACATAAACAGTGAAAATTACACAATTTCCTTGTTCTTCTTTATCTGCCTTTCTGTAGCAAAGGGCAAAGAGGCTACAACAGAGTACTAAACAAGAACAATGTCGCATGCTACGTTGTTTTTTATTTATTGCACTCACACTCATGTAGCTCTTTGCATAAACCAGCGAAAATTACAAAAAGAATTCCATTTTCCAAGAATTACACATTTTGTATGTAGTGATGTATGCACTTCCATTTGAAACCTTTGGTCACGCCTGTACTAAAATGCTTCGATTAGATCCAACCAGTGCGCTGGATATAATGAAGGATATTGATGATTTTAAGGTGGAACAGATCATCTAGATTATTGTTGCATAGTGTTTAGACTCTAAATCTAGCAACCGCTGAACATTTATACAAGAACTGTTCGATTGTTTGTGGTTTGATCTCATCCTATCATCGACTATGTCTGGTCTAGAACATGCCCAATATCTCAGCCTGGTTATCTATTGGCCAGTGGTCAATCAATAGTCTATACATTTTCATCATACTTTCATTTAGTAGACAGCCGGTCCACTTCAAGTAGAACTTTGGCCTGGTTAGTCTGTATTTTTACTCAGTTTCTTCAGGTGTGCTGTTAGAAGTGGTTATATATGCTTCAACTGCCGTTTTCTGAATTACGGATCCCTCGCTGGCCAACTCGGTGGCATGGGACCTATACTAGGGTGATGCAGAGTTTCTCATTAATGTGCAAAAATCTGCAATATTTTACCGGTCAATCTTTCTTATTCATTTCTATGACATTTTGGTAGATGTAAATGAGTTCGAATGGTATACTGAAAGTGAGGATTGGGTTATACTTAATAGTCGATATTGCTTCTCTAAGTCTGGGGTAGTAGGTTCAGTATACATCAATAATTGTAGGTGCATGCTTCATAGCTTCCTACTTTCCTCAATCGGAGCTCGGAACTATAGGTAGCAGTAACATGTGATGATATAACCGTCATCATTGGCGCTTTTTTAACTAATGCAGATAAAGTTTAAACATTTTTTCATTCAAGCATTGTCGTGCTCATAAGGTTGTAAGGTTAGGTACTTCCGGAGTAGCTGTTTTTTTTTTTTTTTAGGGGTAAAAAGTTAACACCTTGATAACACTTTACTTAACAAAAACCATGTTTCTGTGTACTCTTTTGTGATGAAATCCTTTATCACAGATTTGTACACTAAAGACAAAACCATACGTACGAACGTACATTAGATTATTTTCAAATATGTAAGTATATGAAAGAATATTGTTGTGCACACATATTGCTTAGAATGTAATCGAGTCAGTGTGTAGTAATGTACGCAATAGAAAACAATTTTCAACACAGAACAGATCCCAACAAACACAAACGGTTTAGCTGGACAAATTTACATTGATATGGCAGCCACTTTGATTTTAGAATAGGTGTGTGTGTGTGTGTGTGTTTGTGAACTACACATGGCACATTTTCTTTTTCAAAAGTATACGAGGT
Organism: Leucophenga montana; assembly: GCA_035044765.1. Taxonomy (NCBI): domain Eukaryota; kingdom Metazoa; phylum Arthropoda; class Insecta; order Diptera; family Drosophilidae; genus Leucophenga; species Leucophenga montana. The sequence goes on along the minus strand of JAWNNQ010001644.1, from coordinate 1,692,589 downwards.
GGTTAACAAAAGTATGCATTTCATTAGGTGTATAAAGTTTTCAAAGCTTGCCAAAATTCATTTAAGCTGAGTGAGCTATTCAAAAATATTGATTGTATTACGAATATTACACACAATAATAATATACAATACGAAATTAATAATAATTATTTGGAAAAGACGAACACATGTCACACAGCGCTGGCTGACGTTCCTTTACGCATTATACTGGAATAGTTTTCAGCTGCTCGGCTAGAGGCATTTGAACGATTTGCAGTTTATCCATTCTTTAAATTTCGACCAGAAAAAAAAGTGACAAGTACTGAAGTCATACGAATAAGGCGGCTGAAAGTGTTTAACAAAAGAAATCTCTATGGACAAAAAAGATTCTGATGAATTCAAACTTGTACTGAAGGTGTATCAGTTGTTTCACCGCTTATCCATACAAATCTTAATTGATCAATTTACGCAAGTTTTATAGTACACAAAATAAATTATTTATATTAAAAGAAAATATCAAATTTCTTAGCCAAACGTAAAATTTCACCCAGTTTTTTTATAATGCCTAAATTTCCAGTATTATTTGCCATAACGGATAAATCCATATCCCTAAAATTCTCTGGTAGTGTACTATTATCTGCCATGATGACTTTGGTCATGAAGTTTGCATGTGGAATCTGCAAGTGTGCAACGCGTTTGATTTCAGCTAGAAAGCTGTAGAGAGATTATTATTTAAATTAAATTAAAAGTTACATTTTTCCATTTAAGACACTTTTTAATTTAAGACACTTACCTCTCAAAAGAGTAAACACTTGTATCGACCTTGACACTGCGTAGACAATCGATAAAAGCCTCATAGTAGCTACTAAGAAATTTCGCATAATTTTGCTCCAAAACTGTTGTCTCCACACTCGATAAGAGTATAAAGATAATGTCATGTACAATCGATTCAAATTGTGCTATTTGAAAGTCAACCAATTTCAATTTCTCGGGTCTACCATCGTCAGCTGTAAGATTAGATAAGTTATATACTTTGTTAACGTCGATAGCATGCAATTATAATGCAGTACTAACCATATTTAAACATAATATTATTGATCCACAAATCACTGTGCACTATGGAATTATATGGTTGATCGTCATTATCGGGTGCCGCTTGAAATTTGTCGTATAGCTCAAAGAATTCTCGCATGCGTGCAATATCTTTTTCATTAACATTTGTTACAGCTCTAATATCCTTTAAGATATCCTCATACATATCATTCATAGCTTCGTTGCTCATATTAACATTCATATTGAACTTGCGGAAATAGGGACGCACAAATTCATCATAAACTGCAGGTTTCTTCAGACGTAATGCTATGGGTAATGCATGATATTGTGCTATATATTTTAATAACAGCAAAGTGTGTACCAGATCATAAGGCTTTTGACGTTCACCGGATTTGTAACCGGTTATATGTAAATTCTCTTGTAATAAAACTGCATCCCGATCGACCATCTTTGCATCTGCATTAAGTGATATGCGTGAACCATAATATTTGGGAAATCCGTCGAAAAGTTCTGCCTCAGCTATGCCTGCTTCACGTTGTAGTTTTGCTAGCTCCGGTGCCAGATATTGATATACGGCATTTTCCGTTATACAAGTACGTTCCGGTTGAAAGATTTGCCAGAACATATCATTAGTCAGCGGTGGTAGCTTAGCTATAAGCGGCAGCTCTTCTTTTACACCATTTTGATGCTTTAATGTAGCTCCAATGGAGAGCATAATGCTGCCATAATTATCACCCGGTTTAGTCAGATATTTACTTGTATATGACTCAAGTTGTGCACCATTTAAATGTGGCTCAATTATTTTTTCTAGATCTATTATTCTTGGCACCTCCGACATTTTGCTACTACATACATATATTGATTTTGTTAAAAACAATTTTAAAATTCGCACAAGTGTGTTCTTCGCTATTCGCAATCGCTCGATCAACTGTTCTCTAAATTAAAGCTGTTTTTTTACGAATGGCGCAATTTTGCACGGTGATACGTGATACGAAATTTTCAATTGAAGTGTAAAGGCTTGCGCTACAACGTGGGTTGCCTTTTATATTTTAATAATAGAGCATAATATTCAAATTTTATATGCTAAAATGGCTTTATTGTTTCTTTGGAAAATTCTTCCTTAGGATCAATGCACAGGCGCTGCAACCAATTTGACAAGTAGTTTTCCAGATCGGATCCAGAACGCTTTATGAAAATTAAGCGAAAAATTTTGTTTGTACTGAAAAAAAAAAGATTTAGGGTAGGACGTTCCCTAGTCGTGACGGTGGCTGAATACGATGTTTCGAATATTCAAAATGTTCCTTTTTTGCCTTGATGTGTCTAATCCCACTTTGTCATGGTGAAGAATGATTCGATGTCGACGTTTTGATTTCTTTATTTCTAGGAAGATTTCCGGCAAATAAACGCTTGCATATTAATCAAAACTCATCGTACTACTTTGCACTAACGACATGGGGGCAACATGTTCAATTTTTCCCCTAGAAACAGACAATCATTTGCTTATCTTGGAAGACCCATACTGTCGACTACGGTTTACTTTGGATCACATATACATTAATCCATGATTCATCATATGCCACTATTTCATAGTAATGTTTTGAAGCACATGTCTATAGTGCAATATCACTTCGCATCAATGACTTCTGGCACTTCTGCTGATTTTGTACGACCTTCACGATACACACAATTGTAATTATGGTACACCATAACTATTGTATATAAAGATCTTATTTGAGCGATATACTGCTGTTAAGGTAATCCACATCGAAAGTTAAAATATTAATCAAATTTGATATGACAAAACTATTGAAATATGAAAGACAACCCTCGTACTACTACACTACGTGAGGTCTTTGTAGTGTAGATAACGTTCAAATTAACATTTTGTTCTAGGAGGTACCGCGAGTTCTTCTTCATTTTTATAAACATAGTCATTGTAATCAAAATTATAGTGATCATTAGCAAATAGTACCCGTCATTGTACATGAATTCTGATTTTGATACATTATCTCAGTCTCATTGTAATATTTACTTTACTCACGAACATTCAAAATCGTTCACTAAAAAAAAAAATATATTATTACGTATATTCCTACTAGTACATTAATGTTTTGTACTGTAGATGGATCCATAACTTGCTTCGTCACTAGTACCCATTTTTAATACACTTTCTAAAAGGCATTTAAAGTTATTTCGTTTTTCTCACACTCCAGTACTTCTACTACAAAGTTTTAGTTTTATTTTTCAATTACACTCTGTACTCTGTAATTCCCAATTTTAAAATCGGCGAACTACCAATTCAAAATATAAACATAGCACGACTTTACGAATACTGACACCGATAAGATGCTGATAAGATACCGATTGCAAAAGAGAAGCTGTTTAGTGTTCATTAAATCGATTCTTGCAGAAATTTCGAAGAGATTCGATGCCATAAAATATTTGGAAAAGATGAATAAAAAAAAGAGTGCGTGGAAACTTTACGAATTTTTAACTTTTATGTAATAGTTAAAGACAAATTTTATTCTATCCTCTTCACTATTTACCGCTAAACTAAATGTACCGCTAAACTAAAGTCTACACAACTGATGACCAAGTCTGATGACCATTAACCCATGACCACAGAACCACAATTGTTTTCTACTGAACGTTATTTCCGTGTGAAAAATTTACTTCCGTTATAAAAAGATCTGAATAACCCGTCAAAGCGCGCCTAAATAAGTTTTACTTTAAAAACTTAATCTGTTACAAAATAACACGAATCAGACGCTTTTCAAGAAAAAAATTTATTTCGGTAATTAATAAAATAAATAATAAAATAAATGAGGAATCAATAACTTTAAGAAACTAACCACCCAAAGGTGTAAACGGGTTGAAAATTTGATGATTAAATTTTTTTCTTTTGACCGTTATCAAACTCGATTGGAAAATATGTATTTGAAAAATTCCACCCGAGCAATGACAGGAATAATTGCTAATATACAATGTACACATATATCGACAGAAATTTATTAATTTGAGAATAAAATATTTTATTGCACGTAAAAAATAGTTTATTTTAAGAATAAAAATCAAATTTTTTAGCCAGCCGCAAAATTTCACCCAGTTTTTTTATGATGCCTAAATTTCCAGTATTATTTGCCATAACGGATAAATCCATATCCCTAAAATTCTCTGGTAGTGTACTATTATCTGCCATGATGACTTTGGTCATGAAGTTTGCATGTGGAATCTGCAAGTGTGCAACGCGTTTGACTTCAGCTAAAAAGCTGTGGAAAGATTTTTATTTAAATTAAATTTTAGATACATTTATCCGTAATAAAGACACTTACCTCTCAAAAGAGTAAACACTCGTATCAACCTCAACACTGCGCAAACAATCGATAAAAGCCTCATAGTAGCTACTAAGAAATTTCGTATAATTTTGCTCCAAAACTGTTGTCTCCACACTCGATAACAGTATAAAGATAACGTCATGTACAATCGATTCATATTGTGCTATTTGAAAGTCAACCAATTTCAATTTCTCGGGTCTACCATCAGCAGCTGTAAGATTAGATAAGTTAATTAGTTAATTTCGCATGTTCATGCAGTTCGAATTCACCAATTTTACCATATTTAATCATGATATTGTTAATCCACAAATCACCGTGCACTATGGAATTATATGGTTCATCGTCTCTATCAGGCAACGAATGAAATTCGTTGTACAGCTCGAATAATTCTTGCGTGCGTTCAACATCTTTTTCGTTAATATTCGGCACTTTTCTAATATCCTTTAAGATATCCTCATTCATATTTTCCGCTTCATTACCAATATTAGCATTTATATTGAACTTGCGGAAATAGGGACGCACAAATTTCTCATAAACTGCCGGTTTCTTCAGACGTAATGCTATGGGTAATGCATGAAATTGTGCTATATACTTCAATATCAGCAAAGTGTGCGCCAGATCATAGGGCTTTTGACGCTCACCAGATTTGTAACCGTTTAGTTGTACATTTTCCTGTACCAGTACGGCATTCCGATCGACTTTTATTGCATCTACATTAAGTGATATGCGTGAACCATAATATTTGACAAAACCATCGAAAAGTTCTGTCTCCGCTATGCCTGCTTCACGTTGTAGTTGCGCTAGCTCCGGTGCCAGATATTGATATACGGCATTTTCCGTTATACAAGTACGTTCCGGTTGAAATAGTTGCCAGTATATATCACTAAACAAGGGTGGCAATTTAGCTATTAGTGAACGATCTTCTTTTACGCCATTTTGATGCTTTAATGTAGCTCCAATCGAGAGCATAATACTGCCATAATTATCACCCGGTTTAGTCAGATATTTACTTGTATACGACTCAAGTTGTGCACCATTTAAATGCGGTTCAATTACTTTTACTAGATCTATTATTTCTGGCACTTCCGTCATTTTGTTAGAAAGTAATTTTTTATATTTTTATTTTGAAAACAATTCTAAAATTAACACAACCGACACCTGTTTTAGTTTAGTTGTCTGTGGTGTTATTTGCTAGTCGGAATCGCACGTTGAACTGATCGTGAAATAAATGCGGTTTTTTGCGGCATTTTTGTGCGATAAGCGAGATACGAAATTTTTCAATTGAAGTGTAAAGGCTTGTGCCACTACTACAAAAACTTTTATTGCACATACTCAATTCTTGCTTGTGTATATATTATATACTACTATATAAAGTCTGTTTAGTATAGATAATGTTTAAATTACTGTTTTGATTTATTAAGTCCACAGAGTTCTTCTTCTTCTTCTTCTTTTCCAACTGTATCGTCATTGTAATCAAAATTATAGTGATGAATAGCAAATAGTACCCGTCATTGTACATGAATTCTGATTTTGCTAAATTATCTCTGTGTTATTGTAATATGTATTTATTTTACTCTCGAATATACTGAATTTTGCAGTAAAAAAAATTTTCATCTTATAACAGTGATCTATTTTAATGTAAATAGATCCAATGCATCACTTCTTTCCATTTTTAAATTTACTTTCTGAAAGAGATTTAAGCTTCTCACTCGCACTCAATGCTTCTAATTAATATATTTCGTTTCTCTTGAACAATATTATTGCCCCTGGAAGATTTTTTAATGAAATTCAGCACTTCACAGTTTCGATGGTGTGAATGTTTGAATGGATTGACATGTTATACACTATTTTTGGTTTAAACTCTTATACGAGGTGTGTACAAATAGTAAGTTGAATTTTCAAATTTCTCGGGCAACGTACATTCGATTACTGATTTTTTTTTTTTTTGTTTTCTTGTGTTGGTACACTCGTCACGAACATATGTTTACAGTTTCAGCTATGTAGCATGTTTAGTTTGTTTGTGAGAGGCATTACGGTTTGAAGAGTTTTGCGTGCTCGTCGATTTTCTGCTAACGAGCTCAGGAGCTATTGAATGACGTCAAGAACGATTCAGATTTGCTCAAAAGGGTCATAACTGGTGACGAAACATCGTCCCAATGGAAGAGCCCAAGTGAGCCAAGACCAAAAGAAGCACGCCAAGTTCGATCGAATGTCAAAGTTTTGATCACTGTTTTCTTCGATTACCGTGGCACAGTGCTTCGAGGATTGGCAAAAGCGTTGGCACAAGTGTATTGTATCTGAGGCGGATTACTTTGATATTTTTTCCTTACTTTTTAAACATATCTCATAGTCTCCGAGATCTCGGCGTTCATACGATCACATATATATCAACTTGAGTTTTGATGCTGGTCAAGATGTTAAAACTTTATGGGGTATGCACGCCTAATTTCGGCTAAAAACAACCGTACTAACGTGCAAACGTACAATATATAATTTTTAAATAGAAATAAGTATAAAAGAATACGATGGTTGCCTTGTATACTGTGCATCTTGGAAACCCTAAGAGCTATTAGGTGCCAGCTGACATTTTTATCGGAAAGTTGTTTTTTTAGCGTAAATGTAAGCAAAAATGATCAATTGCAAAAATGCTTCGAAAATTAGTTCAAACGTATGTAAAAGTGTATTGATCTTCGTGGAGAATATTTTGAATAACAATAACGATATTTTCAAAGAGAAATTACTGTTTTTTCTTGTCATTATTAGGTGCATAATATAAAAGTCAACGCTCTTATTGTTGTGCACAGATTTTGCTATAGCATTACTATAGGAATGTCATTGAGTCGGTATACAATAGAAAACGATTTTCAACACAGAACAGAACACAACGAAAGCACGTTCGCGCTGATAAACAAATTAAACAATTTTATATTATACAAACATTCATATGGCAGGGTCGACGAGAAGAATAACAAATAAAAAGTGGGAACAAGTGGTTCGGTTGTTGTTAACCAAATAGTACTGTCTACTTGCTTTCCACGAAGAAGCAAAAACGAAGACAAACTATACCTCAATTACTCGGAAAGTGAAACCCCGGCCCCATGCGAATTCATAGCACTTGTAGCTTCTGCTGCAAATGCTTCTCCATAGGGTGAGACTCCATCCATCGAACAAACGTCGACATGAATCAGTAACTGAATTGGAAACATTTTCCCATGGTCAAAAAGAAGAACCTGATTTGTTGAAGCAATCGATAATACTATTCGATTGCTTCCAATGTTTTTTGACGGTTGATTTACACAATGTAGTCCCAGTAAGCCTGCATCTAATCTCTTTCTCTTCATTATCAGTTTTCGGCGGAACAAATAAATTTGTTCGCACGTCAAGAGAAGAACAGAATGGCATCGTCCTATCGCTTTGCTATTGTGCGTTCTTATTGGTAAAAACAATAATTTTGGGCAGTAAGGAATGCCATGGTACGCAAAGGATTTGAGAAGCTTCATAAAAGAGTTAATTTCAACCACAATTCGTTCGCGATTCTCCATGAACGATCGATCGATCAAAATGAGACCATTCATGAAGCTCTTCGACGAAAAATTCCATACTTCTCCCATGCGCCAACAAATTTTGTTATTTGTTGATGAGCAGCTGTGTGCAACAAAATGGAAAGCAAACTGCCAGTACATGCCTGATAAGCAACAAATTGACAAATTGGCAACGAAGTTCTTCTCTTTTCGCGATTCGAGCAGCTTCTAATACGGTTCTGGCACTGCCGCTTATGTCATTTACGAGACTTGCACAACATGTTCCAAACAACGTTAATTGCAATATCCACATATTGATATTTATGTACATATCGCCTGGTTTGATGGACTAACTTCGGTGCCACGGCATTTATAATTTAGTAACCCTTCGAACGAAAAGCTTTAATACTAAACTGGCTCCAAAAGAGATTCAACGCGACTATTTCGAGAAGTACGTTCATTCAGGTTTCGGATTTTACCAACGCTATCTTACTTGCCAGAAGATGACGCTGCCAACTGTACATTACAAGTCAAGTTGGCAGCATACCATTTTCCGTAGAGCTGGAAGAATATAGATAGTCACACTATCGATAGTTTTAGTTTAGTTTAATTAAAAATATAATTAACGACAAAAAGCCATTATTGGCAGAGGACTATTATCCTGCGATGCGTGAGGCTTTTTCACAAATTGTTTTTACCTTCTTTTCATTTTCATTTTTTTTTCTGCATAAATCTGAAAAAGACTGCTATTATGGATTAATTTATACGTTGGGTATTGGCGGCTCTATAAACTCGGAGGAAGTTAAGTTTCTAGCATTATTTTGCAAAGCATTAAAAAAGATCGTACGAAATTGGAATCTGTAGCGAAATCATAGCAAAGTTACTCCCTGATAGATGAGTAGAAGCAATGTCGAATGGGGTCAATAAGTCCAATTAGTCTTTTAACACTTTTATGTCATCCACTGTAAGTGGCAGAGGTGCCTTTGAAGTACTGAAAAGCACGCTAGAAATTGATCCTTTTGTTAACAATATACATTGAATCATTTTATATGCGCCATTCCATATTGTTGGTACATCCTGACTTAAGCTGTATGGCGTTTCAATCAATACATTGTGTATTTCTCAATTTTATAAATTCGATTGGGCTTCTTTTAAATGGTAAAAGTTTGATTTTAAGTATTTCCCTAACTTTTTTCATGAATGCTACGTTATCTGTTATAACCAAAGTAACTTTGTAAAGTACATACCACTCTGAGAGTACAGCATGCAGTGAATCTGCGATATTTTGTGACGAGTGGTCAGTATCTTCTAGTATTTTGTTAGTTGACAATACCATTCTCCGTAATTTGTAGAGGCTTGTTATAAAATGATATGTTACAGTCCTGTAATAATCATTTGATTGTGATGTCCGTTCATCACTTGTTATGGTACAGTAGTCCACGCTACTAAAAATAGTTTTTAACTTATTTTTCATTAGCACATTCTTTAAAGTGGGTCTACTGGGAAGAGTATTCTGACAGTCTAAACAGTGCTCGCAATGCCGAAAGCCTTTGTCTTCAAAGATTCGAAAAGTTTTGCATTTTCGATAGCGACGAACAAAAAAAAGTATCGATACTATCTGTAGTACTATCGATACTTCTCCAGCTCTAATCTTCCAGCTTCATTTGCAACAATCGTCAAAACAGGGGCGACATAAAGCAAGATGTCGAAAATACCGATGGTAAGTCGCCATTTATTTTATATTGTGGTTACTATTTAAGAATAATTCATAATTTTTTTTTCAGCGTTATGTAACATTTAGCGTGCCCAACGATTTCCCATTGGGTGAATCCCTATTGTCGTGTGATGGGCACACAATCGCGGTTACACCAATTAATTTAACCGGTGCGGACAACCAAGCCAGTTCAGCCACCGCAACAACATCAGTAAATTGCTCCCCGTCCACTTATCAGTCTATAACACCATCGTCATTCGAAGCTTTGGCCGTACCACTAAAACCATTTTCTTTTGACAACAATTTGGTTACTGTGCCGGCTGCTGGCGCAACATCTACGGTTGCAGCAAATTCAAGCACAGTAGGCCTACAGGCTGTACCAAGTACTAAGTCTACTCGAACTGATGCAAGTACCAAAACATTCGCCAACTTAGGCGCTGATGTAGCTATTAGAACGACAACAGACCATTCAAAGTCATTCAGTTTCGAAGGATCAGCTGCTGCTGGTGAATCGACAAAAGCAGCAACAACCAATCAAGGTTTATTTATATTTAATGGTACTGCCGCACCGGCTTCTAAACGAGCAACTGCAATAGCACGGACAAAAAGAAGCAATGCCAGAACGGTTACTAATACTCAATCAAGTAAGCAAACTTTGAGCGATGGAGTTACCATTAAAATTAATAAAGCCACTTCTGCTCCAAAGACCACTGGTACTATTACGCACAACATCAATTTAAGCGATTGCTCGACTAATACTAATAGAGCTTCACGCTTCGATGGCTTGGCAGCAACAACTTCGAATAAAAATTTCAGTTTCGGCGCACCAAAAACTAATTGGAACCCCACACCATACAATTTTCATGGCTCCACAGCGGTTGGTTCCGAGAGTGAAACTCAATCATTACCATTTTCCTTCAACACTTCAAACTCCATCAGAACTCCATACAGCACTGCTACGTATAATTTGAATGGCAATGTTAAGGCACGCGATCGTCCAATAAGCCATACATAAGATAGAAAAAGTAAATTGGTAATAGTTTAACTCTCTCAATACTCTACAATAGAGAAGAACACCGTTAAAAGATAAAATTCTCGATATTATATTATTTTTATTTAAATTGTTAACAAAATATAATAAAACAAAGCAAACAAAAAAGCATTTGAAAACATTACCGAAAGTAAAACTGAAAAACCATACCAAATACCGAAATAAATTGGTTACAGAACCTTATACCGAAACACACGTTTCGGTACCTACCAAAACCAAACCGAAATACATACAAAATTCAAATGGTTTTATTCCCTGAATTAATGTTAAAGTAATGAAATTGAAATATTCCTTTTGCCTTTTGTTTCTGATTGTAGTCTGAAAAAGAAAAAAAAAAACAAGATTTTGATTTGAATTTTTTCGGAATCAATTTCATTAAAATGATCCGTTTAGTCACTTTTAGAAGTTTTTTGTAATTTGATTTCATGCGATAGCGGTACAATGAAATTTGTATGCCCAACGTAATGTAAAATCTAATCGCAAAATATGCTATTTCGGATCGAAACCTGGATCAGTGGGGTTTATTTTGTATAAAACGAGCACATGCAAATAACAATAGAGCATAATTAAAAATTTCATGTAATTTTGATTTTAAATTATTTCGTTTTTTTTTTTTTTTTGTCTACGCGCGCTTGCACATCTGTTGTACTACTAACACTTACACGTAAAATACAGCTGTACAGAAAATCTGTACTTTTTTACACTACTGGTATTTTTTAATTCAATTAATTGTACAGATTATTTCTGGTATATTTTGTGTTTGTACTGCCGTTGTTTCACTTTAACACAGCATTTTCTCCTATACTGCGCCAAACTGCATATTGCATTTGTGCGAAAGAAATAGAAATAAAAGCTAAATTTTGTTATCGGTTGATGCACTTTCGATAACATTGTTCATCGAAATTAATGTTATTGTAACATTTCCGCTTGTACGCCGCTCATAGATCAAAATATATTTACAAATTCAATAAAAGTAAAATACAAAATGAGCAACACGTGGAACCCGCAACAAGCTGCGGAATATCAACGCTACGTGATGCAGCAAAAACGATTGCATCAACATTCCGGCCATCCGGCAGCGCCAATGAATATGATGATGCCATTAATGGGAGCACAAGTGCCATTGCTTTCACCGCACAATCCAGGCGTAATTATTCCAGGCGATTGTGATGATGAGCAGCAGGAGGAGGGAGAGGACGATGATGACGAAGATGATGAGGAGGATGATCCAGATAATGAGGAGCTGCGCACTTTATTCTGTGCAAATCTGGATGACCGCGTCACGGAGGAAATACTATATGAAATATTTCTACAAGCCGGGCCCATCGAGAAGGTGCGTATTCCCAAAGATCAAAATGGTAAGCAACGCACCTTTGGTTTTGTTACATACACGCATCTGTCAGCGCCCGCCTATGCCATGCATTTGCTGCAAGGGCTGGAGCTGTTTCGTCGCCGTGTGGCAATAAAATTCCGTGGCAGCGATCAGCTACCACCTCTCAACCGCTACACACTGCCGCCGGGTTTAGAGGAGCTATTTGGCAATATAAATAATCGACGTGTTGAGCCAAATGACAGACAAAATGGTCGCCAGACGAATGATCAATTTGAGCAAGATATGAGGAGTACGCTAGACCAAATTCAGCGTCGTGGACGAAACTCTTTTCACAACCCAAAGCCTTACGACCGAAATCCGGCTGCTCGTCAACAAAGACGCAGTGATGGTGCACTGGATCGTGGCAGAGATCGCGATAGAGAGCGCAATTATAATCGTGGACAGCAGCACCAACACCAGCACCAACGTCGTTCAGATCAGCGCAACGACGGCGGTGGACATCGCTGATTATAGGCGTTACTATTTGCGTAATGTATATAATATAACTAAACGTAGTTTTAGTTTCATTTATTTTCATCTTCGTTTCGTCCGTTTTCTACATAGAATCTGACATTTAGTGAATAACATGTTTTGCTATAGTATATAACTAGTATAAAATATATTATAAGACTGTATGTATAAATTATCATCTTTGTACAATGCCACATTCAATGAAATGATGTACAAAATAAGTGCTCTCATTATAAATTAGATTTAGAGTATATAAAAATAATAATATAGGAGCTTAGCGTGATATATTCTTGAGCGTTTTTTCTATATTACGATAAGTTCGTTGCGGTATAACATCCAACAGCAAGCGATTGTAGCTAGCATGTTCGGAGAGCGTACGAAATATGGACTTTGCATAGCTGCGCGTTTCCAGGCTACCTTCGAGCAATAGATTTGCGCCGACAGTAAAGAACTTATCACGATTCTCGCGACTCATGGCAAAGATACGTTCACAGCCGATCCGCTCGACCAGACGATACAAAAGCTTTGCGGTAGAGGTGCGTACAACCGCATTCTGATGTTGCACACCCTTGTTGGTTAGTATGTGTAAAACTTTCGACGGTTGCAGTCCATCGCACATCGATTCCAGTGCACGTGTTGCATCGGCACGTATAAAACGATTTGTATCTGCTGTGCGTTGCAACAAAGCGCACACCAGATCATCACATTCGGTCTCGATTAATTTTGCTTTGAGCGTGAATAGCTCTGCGGCAGCTTGACATGCGGCACGCGCTACTTGTGAACGCAAATTACGCACGGAACGTGTCAACTGTATGCACACCATGTGCATTTGATTTTCCATTTGCTCGGCATGATAACGTATCAGTCGCACCATCGATTTCAAACCGTCCATATTCACCTCCCAGTTTACCGAATCCAGCTGGTGAAACGCATGGAACATGGCCTCACGTGGTTTCTCAAACTTGGCCATATTTTGTGGAAATAATTCGGGTTGTGCCATTTTTATTGCTTGCTTCACTGGTGAAACACGTCGATGGTTACGCAGAAAATATGATGTTTTCGATTTCTCTTTGAGTGGTGTATGCTGCGTTGTGGCTTTAATGGGTACGCCGCTAACAGTTGCTGCGCTGCCAACAACGTTTAGCTGTGAACTTGTTGGTGAGCTAAACTCAGTGCTATTTGTATCCAATGAACACTGCTTGGAACGTGGTCGCTCGTATAGTGATTCTAGGGATATACTACGCATATGTTTCGTTTCATCATTCTCGTATATAAGCGGCGGCGGCGTTTCGGGCATATTTGAAATTAATTCAGTTGCGGGCACAACATTGTCATTGATTATGTCCTGCGTACTTATGTCTGTTGCACCATTCAATTCCTGCTGTTGCAGTTCGTCTTCAACAACTACAAAACTATTATTATCCTCGAGCTCTTCTTCAATGGCCAACGATTTGGTGGATTGTGCACGCGACAGCGTCTGTGGTGTGTTGTCCTCCAATTGTGTTTTAATACTTTCCGATTTACTGTGCAGACTATTCAAACTTTCGTTGCGTTTTAATGTCGGCTGTTCGGTTATAGTTTCTGTCTCCAAATCGTCCACTACTAGTACGCCTAGCAGTCGTGCTTCAGTCTCTTCGTTTATTTTTTGCTCCAATTCATTATTACCGTGCGATTTTGTTGTTGTTGTTGCTGCTGCTGCTGCTGCTGCTATCGTGTTAGTCTGATCGTATATAGTTACCACTGTCGCTGATTCCAGATATTTCTCTGGTGTTCTATCACTAGCATTGCTTGATTTTGCTGAGGCTGTTGATTTCTGTGAGTATGCTATGGATTTTGTCGAAATGGGCGAACCTGTATTGTTCTCAGTTTCAAGCTGATGCGATTTAGATGCTTCTTTCTTTAGTGTAGTTTCCGGATTTTTAGTTGGTTTTGCACTATAATATTTAAAAAAAAAAAAATAATACAGAAAAACTTTTTAAATATAAATTTTAAAAATTCAAGTATTTTCTTTTTAGCACCAATTTATATAAATAAATGTATATAGATATAATAAATATGTAATTCTGAGTGAGTTAAAAATGAAAGCTTCCATTTTTATAAAGCGAATTTAAATTATGCAATCTATTTTGAATGTTTGTTCTGTTACATTGTGTCAACCTTTTACTTTTTTACTTATTTATCAAAGGTGAATGTTTTTCTATAAATAATCCTTCAATATTTCGTTTTATAAGAAAGATTCTAAATCATGTATTATCAAAATATTGCATAGTTGTCTACTCTTGCTAAGCTGTTCAGCAAAAATACAGGCCTAATTTCGCATCTTATTGCTCGAAACCTTTCTTCTTCCAAGAAGCCGTGGAAGCAATGTTTAGTAAATAATAAATTCTTCAGATTTACTTCTAGCACAAACTTGATTGCCTCCAGATAGACGTTTTATATTTTAACACAGCGTTTGTCAGTGTTATCTAAAAATGTAGCTGTTTAAGGTTTGTAGGGTTTTCTCCGCATTTTGTTCAACGCAAATTAATGAAAGAAGTTTATGGTGAGAATTGTCTGTCCCATAACAGTTTATACGAGTGGTTTAAGCAATTCAAGAAAAGTAGGGAGAACAAACAGGATGACGTGGTTACAGAAACTAATATTAAAAAATTCTGTGAATTCATTAAAAAAAAAAAATGAGCTAAAATCTTCATTGCGATACATGGAAATGGAATTGAATTTGTGCAAAAATTGAATTCATCACATGTTGACCGACAATTTAAATGTACTCAAGGGGTGAACATCATTTGTTCCGATTCATTCCAAAATGAACAGATCTTTTTCATCTTACCGTTCTACATTTGTTACTGAGTTATTGATTCAAAATTAAATTTTAACCATAAACCAGTGCTTAATTTGGCACAGTACGACTTTTCGAAAAAATTCATTTGCCGATGAAAAGAAATCGTTTTATGGACGTGAATGTCATTCAAAAGGCGTTGACCGATGTCGACCGTGAAGGACATCCCGGCCAACGTTCAGTGGACCAATTGTTATGAAGTTTTTGACTGGAGGTTGGTAAATCATGTAGGTCTACAAGAAAATGCACTATTTCAAAAGTCATGTTTACTTTGGTACGCATCTTGTATAATCTTAATCAGCTGTTTGAGCCGATCTAGCCATATCCGTTCGTTCGTCTGATAATTGGTGATTATTTTTTTTATCCAATTTTTGTATATCAAGTTGAAACCCGGCACATAGACTTATTTGTATGAAAGTTCATAAAATATCCATATTAATATGCAACACCTATTTTTTTGGGGTACCCCTATACCCTTATGTGCTTGTCAATGAAAAACTTCTTAAGTCAATATTAGCTCAAAACTTGATATAGTACCGTCTGACGACAACTTCACATAGTACATATACTAATGAGTTTTGATCCGCCCCCTGCAAACATACATATTAATATTTGTCATACTTACAGATCCTCCACTAATTGTGTCTCAAAGATCGGCACATTTTTCAACTCTTCATCGTTGCTATTAAAAACATACAAATCATTGCCTGCATCGACTACATCCATACATTTACAATTTATATCCTTTTCATTTTTATCAATATTATCATTATCAGTAATCGATTTTCTGTCGTCCTGCTGCTGCTGCTGTTGAGGCATACAACAACAACACGAACAACAAGTGCCACAACAGGCCAATCGTCGTATAATTCCGGGCAACATTTGTACCGTTGTGAAGCGCGCGTTGTCCAACCTATGCCAGAGCCTTGCGCCGACTGCACCAAGAAATGTGCGTGCACTTTCCAATAGCCGATTTGTGTCATCAGCCAAAGGACGACAACTGACGCAGCAGCGGCTGCAATCATTTAGCATTTTCACGCGGTATACAAGTAATTATATTTAATTTTGTCCTTTGTCTATTCACTATACTACTTTGCTTTCAAATAATACAAAAATTGTATTGAGCATATTATATTTTTCTGTGATTGCAAAATTTCTCATTTATATTAATCGTTGTCGTTGTCGTTGTCGTTGTCGTTGTCATCGTCCATTCCATGCGGCTAAACATTGCAAACTGAGTAGCCTGCGTGCAAATGTTGACCATTTCGCGCTAGACCTAACCAACGAGAACTAGCTTGATTTCCATATACTCGTATACTGCACCTCACACCTTCATGCCACATAGCATAACAAGAAAAATTCCGTTGGGGTGAATTCAAAATAAAAAAAAAGAAAGTTACAAACGAAAAACAGGACACTCGTTGTGTAGTCCTGCTAGACCACGTCTACTCGATGAAACTCGACAATCGCGACTCAGCATGTTGGCAAAGTGGTTTTTCTTTTTACATTTTGCTTTTATATTTTTTTTTGTTTTATTTTTATTTTTTTTTATTTTTAATGATGTTTTTGTATGGAAATGGACATGGTACGAATGACTTTTCATTTTACACGAACTGTACATAAATGCACGAATGAGTGGACTAAGTAGTCTGCATACTTTCTTTTGCCTAGGTACTACACCCACTGACGACTACAGGACAGGACGCAATCGTATACACTCAGTTGACGATGTCGTGGACAACGTCTTTTGTTAGTTGTGTGAACTCTTATGACATTTCTTATTAATGAATTATTAAGAAACGTGTCGCTCTTTTATTCCAGTACTCTCACTTTTGCACTTGTTCGTTCATTTATTTCTGTTCCATCCAATAATATTTGCAAATAAATAAACAAAAGTTTATTGATATTTTATATCTTTGTGTTGTCCACTACTATTTTATTACTTTCAGCGAATTAATTGATTTTCTCGATTAAACAAGTTGCTTGTTTTGAAAACAAATAGTTGAAGGAGAGAACAGAATTTTGTATACAGTTTAATAGTAAGTTTTGTTTACCCTGTACTCACAGTGTAAAAGGATACAATATGTTTGAGTGAATGTATATAACAGGCAGAAGGAGGCGTGGCAGATCCTATAAAGTATATATATTCTTGAGCAGCAACGCAATACGTATTGATATAGACAAGTCCATCTGGCCGTCCGACCGTCTGTTTGAACTAACAGTTCTCGGAGACTATAAGATGTAGAGACTGCTGGAATTTATATAATTAGACCCCTTTTCACTCTTCAGGTAGCCCCCATACAAATCTGGCCCACATATTTAAGTTTTAGTATGCAGTTTTTCTGTTTTTGTTTTTAATTACGCTAAAAACACTAAATTTGGTGTATTTTAAGTAAATTCTAATAAAATATACCACTTAAATCCAGATGGGACCACCATAAGGGTTAGTCCGCATACAAACTTGCCATTCCATCTCCATTTTTAAGTTTTTGTATGACATTTTTTTGTTTTTGTTGTTAATTATTCTGAAAATGCCAAATATTTCAGTTAATCCTAAAAAAAAAAATAATTTTAATAAAATATCCCGCCCATGTTCAGATTGGACCTCTAAAGCATATAATCTATGGTTTATATAAGCAGCTTTAGCCATGGTACAGAGTATCTCGACTGCAGTGTTTTTTCTTGTTTGTTTATCCTTCGTAAGAAAATAATTTTTTTTTTTTTTTTTTGATGGATAACTAGCTGGTACCCGACGTGTTTCTGCCTCTTCACCTGCCTCTCCTCCCCCCTGTCCCTTCTTCCGCATGCCCTCTTAACCTACCACCCATTCCCCTACTCATCTTCTCGTGCCTCCTTTCACCCTTTCGCCTATCACCCTTTACCCTGCTCCCATTCAACTGCCCCTTACCCTACCTCCCATTCCCCTTCCCCTATTTCTCTGCCCCTCTTCACCCTATTTTTGTTCCGGCACTTTCCCTTTCACCTCTTTTCGTAGAAACACAATTGTTCTGCTATACCCTGTAAGAAATCTGTATAATTAGGTCACTTTTGCAGCATATTCCTGATGCCTAAATTTAAATAATTAATGTATTCTGCTATTTAGATATAAAGTTCATCTAAAAATGAACAATTCACCAACTCATTTTGTTCAACTATTTAAAAATAAAAATATCTATTTATAAGTTCGGCTAAACTCTAACTTTAACTTGCACGTAGCGCATATGGAACCAGTCAACGCATATTACTCACACAAACCCTTCCCGTATGCCGCCGTTCGCTCGGTCATTTGAAGGTTTCTACGTTTTACTTCGCACAAATTTTCTCAGAAGTCGGGGGTGTCTTACTTTGTATTTGGTCAGTCATTCAGTTGAATTGTAAAAGTTTGTGGTCGTCCTCGCGGTAAATTTCATTAGGAAAGGTAAGCAGCAGTAACAACAGCAGGAGCAATATGCCTATGTCTCAGGACTGACGTACGTTTTAGGTTTCTATTTAGGTTAAAAATTACATTTCTCTTTAAATGAAACTCAAAGCGCATTTTTTATGAGTCACGTGATTAAAGCTAAAAAACTAAATAAATAACAACGCTTTTCTTTTTAGGTTAGGTTTTCCACACATTGGTGAATGTGGGTGGGTGCTGGTCATACTGATTTGCGGTTTTTTTTTTCTATTTTTTCTTGAAAATTTATTGTTGAGTGTTTATTTAAATGTGTGTGCGTGAGTTTTGATTTGCTTTCATTCACAGCGGGGTCGAATCTTTTTGCGGTTGACAATTAATCTGAAGTTAAGTAGTTGAAATGTAGGTTAAATTTTTTTTGAAGGGTTTCATATTTACTGCGGTCACGTTGGGCGAACGGACAGAGTTGAGAAGATATAGGAATGCGGTCATCTAGTGGTGAAGCGAAGTGCGTGTGATGCGTTTAAAAAGTGAGTGAAGTGTTGAAATTAATTTAAACATTGCCATTGTGAAGTACGTTAGTAGACCAAAACGGGAACACCAAATGAACGGTGTTAGATGGAAGTTTTGATGTCAAACGAGAGCGACCTACATAGCGTCTAATCTAATTGAATTACTATTTTTGAGCAGTTACCGGATCAGAAATTATTGGAAAACATTTTTTAAGCAAAAGTGTTGTTCTATAATGCGCCAGAAGTTGTGAGGACTTAGTGTTTTTGTGGCTATTTGATTTAAAAGGGAATACTACTATTGTACGTTACGTTACAGGCAGAAGGGGGGGGGTATGTTCTTCTCTGTGTATAAAAAAAAGAGACATTAAACTTCGTATGTGGACGGGCTTCCCTTATATGTAGATATGCGGAATTTTTCAATTATATATTTTTTAAATTGGTACAGGCTATTTAACTGTCACGCAAGCTCGACTGTCGCGTTCTCACTTCACTTGCTTTTATGGTTGTCCGTTGTTTACTGTGGAACAATGGTATTTTTAGACATAGATTTGATTTTACTTTTTTATTCTAGTTTTTACTTCTGCGTCTGGACATTCTCATGACGAACATGACCGTACAAACTTTTCAATTTTTGAAAATATACTTCACAAGAAGTTAAACGCACTCTTAGAGAGCAAACAAATGACTTCAAGAGATAAGTATTTTAATTTTCTATTTTATGCCAATCACACATGGTGTGAAAAATGTTTAATTTGTCAGAAAGTTTGTAACGCATTTAAGGAGCCCATAACATGTATATATACTTGTTCAGCTTGTTGCAACAAATCGATCTAGCCATGTCCGTCTGTCTGTCTGGTAGGTGTTGCGCAAATGTTGGGATCAGTTTTTGTGATATCCATCTGAAGCCCGGAACATAAACTAACTTTTTTTTGTTTCTAGTCAAATAAAGAATATATATTGATAGTCCCGTACTTTGGATTAGTCTCGATAGCAATCACTCGCCCACTTGTGTCTTTTTGTATGAAAAACTTCTTTATTACAGTCAATATCAACATGAAATTTGTTATGCTGACTGCTTCTATGTGCGTGTCACGCCTATTTTTGAGAGAAACTCACCACACACGTTTATGTTTTTAGGATTTACAAATAATTTGTGGTTTTCTTCATTATAGCTGCTATATGATTTGAAGGTATCGTGTGGAGCGTCTTAAAACTTCTTCTCCATCGAAGTGAACTGTTTTTTTCTTAGTTTTTGTGTCAAGTCTTTATTTTAAACTGTTTCCTTTAGTCTTTTATTTCTTGGACTATAGTTCCAACGTGGTTTAGCTTTAGAAGTCTTCTAATACAAGGGTTGGAAAGCGCTTCAGACCAGTCCGGAGTCAAGACATTTTTTGTTTGTTTACTTCGAATCATGAACCGAACCAGTTCTGTGAACAAAAAGTGGGTTTGAAGCAAAAACTAAACCTTTAATGTTACGAGTATTAGTACTAGTTCGAGTGTATGTACTGCCTTTAAATTGAAGGGTCCTTCCTATTTAGGATCAAGTATTGTAAATTTTTGTGACTGTTCCCATTTGTACACATTTCTGAATATTCAAATTGAAATCTGTTAGTAATCGGCACTGTTTGAGGCTGGTATCATTGTTCGTTTGACTTCATTATTTCCTCAATGAACAGCACTAGTTGGCTGTTCATGCTATTTTAACGTTTACTTACAAGTAGAAATGAATTTCAAAGTTAGATTAATACACTTCAAATTAATACGTTTAAAATGCACAAGCCATAAAATTTTGGTCCGGACTTTAATATGAGTAAGTAAAAAATATGCATAAAATAAATGAAAATAAAAAGAACAAATTAGAAATAAAACAAAATTTATTTGAACCACTTGAAGTGAACCAAAACGGCGGTTCGACGTGGTTTAAAAATCAGTTCGTAAGCCAAGCCATTGGTTTAAAAATACTGCGAACCAACGAACTCAACCATTCTTAATACTCAAACACTCTAATGAAATCGAGAGATAAGAGAAATCGCTATAATAATAATAATAATAAGAGAAATCGCTAACGTCGGTTGAACTAAACCCTTAATAATCTTTACATTTTGTATGGGAACTATACCTTCTGGTGGGTAATTCGCAGTCACAGAAATACAGACGGACATGATCTAGTCTAGGGCTGATTGTATATAATTTATGTGTCTCTAATGTTTTCTTAATGCGTTGCAAACATTGTAAGCCTATTCATACTATGTATGGTTAATATAAGTACTGAGTACATGACTTCAAAATACCCTGCCGTATTTCTTAAGTAGAGTTATGCAGAATCTTATGCAATTTTTAAAAACTATTGAAATAATTTAAAAGAAAAGCGAAACAATTTTAAAAATGTTTTCGACTCGGCGGCCTAGAAAAGTTTGCATATAATAGGCATACCTATAGATGTATAGTGGGCGATGTGGGGTAGGGAAAATGTCATGAACTTGATCTGCTCTGATCTGGTTATATCTTTATTAGTCTTTGAGTTCGCGGTGGTCATACATTCAGACTGACGGACATAGTTATGAGTGTACCAACTCCAATTATGTTGTTGATTAGGTATATATACCCGTATACTACTATATGGAGGGTTCCACCTCTGTTTGTTCTTACATTCATGGCAGGGTATAAATAGACGTTTTGCGGATCTTAAAAATCTTGTCTGAAACAACCAATCAAATTCTTTCTGCCAGGCACATCTCTATAATATAAATATAAATTTGTTAAAAATAAAATTTTCCCACTCACCTCTCCACTACATTAGCACTCTCCATATTAATGAAACGCGTGTGTTGTAGATTCTGCATCTTTCTTAATGCGCCAGAAGTAACAGTATTACCCTCCATACTTAAATCCTTGCATATGGCATAGGTGTTATTCAGACTTTCAATACCATCCAAATGCTGCTTTTTCAGAATTTCATTTCCCTTGAAATTTTCTGCAAAAACAAAATGTGTTTCAATGTGTTCTCATATCTCATACTTAAGTAGACTTAAGTAGACTCCAACTAACTCACCTAGAGCATTACCATTGTTGCGTTGCGTTTGGTTAGATTTCTTGCGTTGATGTCTGCCTAACGTATAATTGATTTTTGGATATGTAGTACTCATATTGTATTGTTGTTGTTGTAGCTGTGCATAAGGACCCATGCCAGGATAATAAGTGGGCGGACGTTGTATACGAAACGTGCTATTCAAATCGATATGATTCATGGTGGGAAATCTAATTTTAGATGTGAAATGAAGTTAAAATCAATTAAGCAGACAGTAATAGCATTATAAGAAATCATTCACCTTGATGTCTGTCGCGTAAAACGTCCATTAATACCATCTTTGTTATCACTTGTTGCTAGCTGTATGAAACTACCACTGCCGCTGCTGCAGGTATTTGTGCTGTCAGTACTTCTTCCATCTACGGAAGAATCCGAGCAGGTTTTGCGCACCAAGCGGCGATCCAAATAGTTGTGTGAAAAAGCTGTTGTTGTGGAATAGTTTTGATTTGATTAGATAAGTTAGGAAGCGTTGTGATGTATTGTAATCACCTTGTGGTTTATTCAAACCAATGCCATAGTTATTATTACCAAAGAGCGATTTATAATTATAGCTGTGATTATCATCCTGTAAGCACAGAGAATAGTTGTATAGCTTAGGTTTCATAAATTAGTTTTCATTTACTTACATTTAGCGTAGTTGTATAATCAAAAGCTTCGGGAGGCGTATGAAATGAATGTCTTTGTAGGCTCTCATCGGATAAATAGCTGCAAGTTTAATACATTTTTGTTGTATATGGTTTTCCAATAGGGACAGAAAAATGTTGTATTTTAACACTAACGCAGTTTAAAAATTTGTCGGGATCTGTCAACGTCAGTCAAGATTTTCTTTGTTATCATGGTGAACTTCACGAACGGGCAATGTTTGGAAGTTATTGAAAATAACTACCGAAATTCTGACTTTGAAGAAAAATCCTCTTCAGCAATGAAGCTCAAAATATGCGTTATTGGACAGCAAAAGACTCAAAAGAGTCTTCAAGAGACTTCATTGCATATACAAAAAGTGTGGATTTCATGCCGGAGGTTTGATGGGTCCGAAGTTAACGTTACGACCATTGCCTCAGAATTTCGGAAGTAATTTTTAATAATTTCCAAACGTTGCTCCTTCGTGTACTTCAGCATAATAAAAATGTAAACCTTGTCTGACCTTTTGACGTTGACAGATCCTGAAAGAAAAAATGTAAGACTGAGTTAGTATTAAAATACAAAATTGTGTTGTTTTTATTCAAAAATGATATATCCAAGTTCAACAAAGTGCTCCATTTACCACACTCACCTGGCATGCACATCACTTTGCTTAGACTGTGTCTGCAACTGTTGCTCCTGTTGTTCCATGGCACGTTGTTTTGCTGCAGCACAACGCATTTTACGTCGCTTAAGCTCATTCGGTGATGCAGAACCACCCTCACCCATCGAAATCCATTCAATATCTGCATCATCTCTAGCGCCGACTGTTGCGCCACCAGGCTGCAATGCATACAGCACTGCACCTTCAATTGTTATTTTTGGCAATTGTTTGCGCGCTAAACGCTTTCGTACAGCAGCAACAAGTGCAGCGCCCTCCTCCAATGGCTCCGCTATACGCTCCGTAATATCCAAGACTGTGACCTGTGTGGAAATCTCACCCAGCACTGCTAGCATTTCCATGGCAGCCTGTCGTACACGTCGCTTACGATTCAATGCCGCATAGATGGCATTCGAACAGGTAGAAACATCGAAACAAGTGCTCGGAAAGGTTAACAGCGCATAGATGGCCATTTGTAGTGCGTGCTCACGAAACTACAATACAACAACGAATAATTATTTATGTAGGTTAATGTGTGTGTTTTTCGAAAAAAAAAAAAAACTTTTCTTTACAACTTGGTACCTTTGAACTTTTGGCATGCAAAAACTCGCTGGAAGTTAATTTGGCGACAATTGTGCCGGCCGGCAAACGTTGCATCAGCGCCTTGCAGACACGATTCGCACCGGCGCTACTCTGACGACAGAGTCCACATAGTATTTGCAGCGTGCGATCCTCCAGATTGTCAAGCGGCAAACGGGTTATCAGATTTACAAGCAAATCGCGTTTTTCTTCGGCCACCTCATAATTTCGCTCCGAGGAGAGTAGTGTCCTCAATAATGAGTCCAAATATGGCTGCACTAGCGCTAATGTGCTTGAGGAACGCAAGGCGAGCTCGAGCTGTGTGATGCCTTGTAGACGATTGCGCCAATCCTAAAAATATTATACATAGTTTAAAAAAAAAGTGGATATACTATTTTTGTAATACATATTTGCCATTATTTTCGCATATTAAATGCATGAAGTGGCATCTGTAGCGACCAACTCTTAAAATAACTTCCTTCCTTTTTTATGTACGAGTATATATGTACGTATTCCGCACACACTTCCTTATGTCTACACATACATAATAGTATTGTATTGTAGCGTAATTTGGTTAATGTTTTATTATTTTCTGCTGACCTAGTTCCTTTCTTTAGCTGCTGCTGCTGCTGCTGCTGCTGTGCTTTTTTTTCTTCTGTCCTATTATTTCTCAGACCCTTTTTAGAGCCGGCATTACTATATAGTATATATATGTGTTTGGGTATCCTCCACCATTGCCAC
Source organism: Leucophenga montana (assembly GCA_035044765.1). Lineage (NCBI taxonomy): Eukaryota > Metazoa > Arthropoda > Insecta > Diptera > Drosophilidae > Leucophenga > Leucophenga montana. The sequence continues at coordinate 1,667,658 of JAWNNQ010001644.1, read as the reverse complement.
CAGCCGCATTAAAGTTTTATCGCAGTCTCTGATGTGTTGTGTGTGTAGGTATATAAATTTTGTACTCTACTACTATGAATATCGCGTGCATTTAAATGATTGACCGGTTGGCACTCTGAGAGTAACATGCAACTACATACGACGTATTGCTGTATATTTCACTTTTTTAATTGTATTATTTATAATAGTCTTAAAGTATATTCGAGAATTTGCTTTAAAGTAGATGCATACATGTAACATAATTTGATTATTTCAAAAGTTTTATGATTTATATGTATAAAGTAGCGACACAAATTGCATCGTTTGTTGTTTTTATCAATGCATTATAGTCAGTAAATATCATAATTGCTTCCACATTCAAATACTTGCCATGGAAATAAATTTGGAGACAATCCAACAAAATGATTGGATAAGAAAATTCAATTATTCTGCAAGTTGGCTACTCCAATACTAAGTAATCTCTATCGCGGTATAGATGGTGATGTTATATCAGACTGCTTTCCAACAGAATTCGGTATGAAACAAGTATGTCTACTTAGTCTAGTACTACTTTTCGTACTTTACATAGACCATCTGGTGTCCAGTCTTTCTTTCTTTTCTTCTTTATGCAGGTGACAAAGTTATTTTAGCAGGTATCGATGCTCTTTACTGCTACTGTGCTTTATGGGATCTCACAGTTAGCATTGAAATGTTGAAAATTATTATCTTTAAGAAACCCCAACGGCGCTAATTATGGAATTTAGGAGGAGTAATTCTTGATATTTTTAAAGAATACAAGTAACTTGGAGTACGGATTTACTACAACGTCAAACTCAATAGACACCTAAAGAAAAAATTAAAAAATGCACAAATGTCCATAAACTCTTTATGAAAATCGTGTTTTGTCAATGAAGATGAAATATAAATTATACGTTTATACGGCCAGATCAATAATATGCTACGCAGCTCAAGTAAAGGGAGTTGTATCCTACGATGAGATCGAAAAACTAACACTAAGGAATTGCTTCGAATGTCATATAATACACCTAATAGAACGATATATTTAGAAACGGCACTATCGCCATCAAAATCTGCAACGTATCAGAAAACGAAGCTGCATTTCAGCAGACACTTCTCAATTCTCTTTCCCAGTCGCTCAGACTGAGAGATGGACACTCTGGTACTGAACCATCTACGATTAGGTGCGGATGTCTTCGGACCCAATACCAGGAAATCTATTGTCATGAGTACCTGGGCGACGGTTTTTCAATCTGAAGTCTGCGCCGGACATCATTTGGATAACAGTCCTAAGGTGGCAAATATAAGCATCATCTCAGATAGCCAAATGGCTATAAAAGCAGTAGCCTCTTGTTATTTTTCCTCAAGGCTGGTTCTTCGCTACGTCGATATGCTCCAAACACGGTCAATAGGCTGCAAAGTCGTGATTTGTTGGGTACCAGCCCGGACTGGTTCGGAAACTCCCTTTATAGGTCCGGCACATACTTAACTGGACTAAGTCTAAATTTTTCATAGCAAATTGCTTTAAAAACACTGCTTCCCAGTACTGAATACAATTTCGTGGACTACGGCATGCATGCTAAGCTACTTACTCATCCTTTATAACCTAAAACCAAAGCACATCTCAACTGAACTGACCTGAGGCTGCTTATGTTCTATCTCACTGGTCATCATCCACTGAGATGACGTACTGTATTAACCCAGGCACTACGTCACGCAATAGTTATACAGTTATGGATTTCACCATCCACGTATTTATGTATATTAGTTCTTAACATAGCCAGCCATCGGCTACCAGAAAACATTGCAAGATTTTTTCTGCAACTAAAGTGTCTCTGCTTTAAGACGTGGTCAAACTTAGCCATAGTACACAATGAACCACTAGTTATTGGTAACAACAACTCCTGGGTCCTGTAACAGAGCAAAATACTGACATTAAATTGATATGTCATACAGGGAATATGGAGAATGGTCAATAGTTAACTTTCGTTCAGCTTAGAAGATATAAACTATTTTAACAAATAATTTAAACTTAATACAATTTGCAACGTTTTCAAAAGCAGAGGTGAGCTACTTGAATGACTTGTACTAACTCACTTCAGTGCTCTCATTTGTTCCTCAATGTTTGTTCTTCTACTAAGTATGGGTATGGGTACTCATATTATTTGCAAAAAAAAAAAAAAAAAAAGAAGTGAAATAACTTAATCAATAACTATTTTATATATTTGTGCTGTCCACTATTTTATTACTTTCTAATTGAGTTAGCTGCAAACTAATTGATTTTCTTGAATTTATTACTTTCTTCGTTTGACAACAAATACTAGTGGTTTGTACTAGCTTCTATGACTCAGAATGTTTTACTTGCATAGTTCACTTTAATAGTAAGTTTTAAATTAAAATTGTGTGCACGATTTTTTCGTTCTGATAGATTGACCTACATTGAGTCGTAATACAATATTATTTTTTATCAATTAATGGGTATGATAGATAACAAGAACTAATGGGAGTGTTATTGAAATTCATTGCTGTAATTAAAAAAGTTGTCTTTCAATCGACTTTGAATCGCATTTATTCTCCTTTATGATGTATTTATGAGTTTTAGCAAACATCTAAGTAGTTTCTGTATCAGTAACGTATTTCATTGTATGTAACATATACATAAAGATATACCAAATTAAATAAACGCATGATGAACTCATTCAGTATCGAGCTTAAACATGATAATTTAAGTGATGGAAAACTTCCTTAGAAAAATGTAGAAATTAGAGGTGGGTTTATTTGGCTAAGCGATAACAAAGTGGTATATCGATATTAAGATTTTCAAAAATTGTCGACTTAAATGAATCTCAATATCGAGTTTGTTTTTTTTATTTTTATTTTTCACTCAGCAATTTGCCATATCGCATTTTCTATGGTGTCAGATGGGTCTATACATGGTTTTCATTAAAAATAACTTAGAATTAAACCAGTTACGACTGAAACTTATTATTTCTATGCTTAATTATATTTAAAATTGCAAATTTGATGCAGGAACTTACTATTATTATTTCAATATTATTCCCATAAAAAGGCAGAAACAATTTTATCCCATTTACATATTTCGTTTCCGACATTTTTTAAGTTAAGTTAGCACCCATACAAACCATCCGCCCAGTGTTGCATTTTTGTGACTTCTTATGGACGAACACTTCACTTATATATCAATAGCTGTGATCGCTCTTCTCTTTGGGTTAGACCCCATACAAAACATCTGTCCACTTTATCCTTTTTGTATGGAAAACTTTTTTATTGCAGTCAATATCAAATTAAAAATTAACATTCTAGCTTCTTTTGGATGGACGATACATATCAATATATACATCAAATGGTGTGATCCCTTTACTCTTTGGGTTAGCCCCATACAAAACACCTGTCCACTTTAGCCTTTTTGTATGGAAAACTTTTTTATTGCAGTCAATATCAAATTAAAAATTAACATTCTAGCTTCTTTTGGATGGACGCTACATATCAATATATACATCAAATGGTGTGATCCCTCTATTCTTTGGGTTAGCCCCATACAAAACATCTGTCCACTTTTGCCCTTTTATATGGAAAACTTTTGTTTATTTGAGACAATATTAACTTAAAAATTGACATATAGGTATCTTATGAACAGCCGCTTTATTTATATATCATTAACTCTACTCTCTTGGGTAACCCAAATACAAAGCATCTGCCCACTTTGGCCTTTTTGTATGAGAAACTTTTTTATTGCGATCAACATCAACTTAAAAATTGAAATTTTGGCTTTTAATCGACGGTCATGTCACATAATTCTGGGTATTATACTTCCTCTTTTTGGAATAGCCCCCATAGCCCCCATAGTTTACACGACCAAGACCTGGACGACCCGAAGCATCTAATCGTGCTGATTTAGTGGAAAAACTAAGTGCTATCGATGCAAATTTCACTCTGAGAATGCTGGCAGAAGATTTAAATTCATCTTACTGTAGTACAATCTACAAAATATAAACTAAAGATTTGGGTAAAAGAAAGGAGTGTTCACGTTTTGTTAAACGATGATCAAAAAATCGCTAGTGTTGAGCATTGCAATGACATCATTTCAACAGCTGTATTTCTTGATTCGATCAAAGCTGGTGATGAAACATGCTGTTTTAAATATGATCGTGAAACTCAGTGACAATCTGCAGAATGAAAGTCAAAAGACGAGCCAAAACATAAAAAATTGGGTCTTCATAAGTCAAGAATCAAGACAATGTTGATAACTTTCTATGCTTCCAAGGGTATTGTTCACAAGGAATTTATTCCAGAAGGTCAAACTGTCAATGGAGAATATTATTTACAAGTTTTACATTGTTTGTGGTCGAGAGTTTTACATGTTAGGGACGAATATTTCAAAGGAAAGCAACTGTTTTTATTGCATGATAATGCAACACCTCACAAGACCAAAAAAATGAATTTTTTATGAAAAAAAAAAACAGAGTTGTCTCATTGACCATCCTCCGTATGATTATTTTTTCTTCCCAAAAATGAAAACTGCAATGAAAGGAGCTTTTTACGATGACATTCCAGCCATACAAGCAGCCGTGACACAGGTGCTAAAGAATATACCAAAAAGCGAGTTTAAAAAGTCTATGGATAAATTGGTTGAGCGTTGTAAACGTTGTATTGAGTTAAATGGATCGTATTTTGAATAAATATTAGCTTTGAAACATAATACCATGCTTGTTTTATTTTATAACTAAAAAGTTCGATTATTTTTAGATCACTCCGTGTATAGGTATATGGTTCTTTCTAAATCATATACCGAAAAATTTGGAAACCAACTTCTATGCTTTTCTAAAACTTCAAACTTTAGGCTTAAAAAGAACAAAGCTGAGTATTCCGGAATGCCAAAACAATTCAGAAATCAAATATTTTAGGGCAATGGTAAGCTCCAATCCCGTTATAGCAAGTATCGTTTTTAAAGCAAAACGTAAAACTAAAAGGGTTCTGTCCTATGTTCATGATTTGGGCGGGCTATTATAAGGACCAAGCATAATTAAAGACGTTGCCCTTAGCGGATTCGGTGATGATAAACATAGCATCTCTTTTGAGCAGGATTTGACGCTATTTGAGTTTTTCACACGTTTTTTTTTTTTTTTTTTGTCAATCTATATTTCCGGGTCATCTATATTTCCAAAAACAGGACTCACATTTCTGTTTAGTGACAGCTAAGTATTCAATAAATATATAAACTTGGCCATTTGAGGGCACACCAAATTTTGTGCAATTCGGCTCACTTTTGCAATAATTTTTCCGTAATTTTTGTATTTTTTTTTTTGTTTTTTTTTTAGCTGAGTTCAGATTTAGATTATCCGACAATTAAAAATTTATCGAACATTTTTTAATGCTGTCCCATTGTGCGGCATATTGTTTCTTGAGTGGAAGAATACCCATGTATATCCCTATCTATCTATCTATCTATCTATCTATCTATCTATCTATCTATCTATCTATCTATCTATCTATCTATCTATCTGATTGTATTGTTTAAGTGACATTTTTTATAAAGTTCCACTTTTATGACCTACTTTCACTCAAGCATGCATTAAACGAACCTAAAATTATACATAAGTAGCTTGCAGGATAAGCTTCCACTGAAAGAACTATTTTATTAAAAATATTGTAGTAATACCCTAATACTCGCATAGTATAGCCGACTCTAAACAAATTCGAATAAACTGCATTATTTTGCATATCATAATTCAAAATTGCAATTCCGTACTCATGCCAAACATCCAAACATAAATAATTCCATATGCGTTTATTACCCGGCTGACTGTGCGTGTTGCGCTCTATACGGGTAGTAGGCTAAGAAAATTACCGTATATGTAGCACGCATACATTGATTACTACAAACCGTATTAATAATGAAGTCTATAGTGCGCTCTCAGTCAATTCGGGCGGGCTATTATGAATATCGTATATGAAATACATATCCTAGTGACCCAGTTAGTTTATAAACCATTTAATGCGATACAGCTGAACTCGGACTAACATTTTGTAATACATTACTATTTACTATGGCATTACTTGATGGGTGTATAGTATTATATACTATACTATGTATTTGTTGTTGTTGTTGTTGTTGTTGCTGATTTTTTGATTATTCAATTTACGATTTACGATTGTCGACGTGAAATGAAATTATATACGCCTTGCGCTGACGTGCGCGTACATGCTGTAGCTATTGCTTTGCAATAATTGCAAATTGTAACGCAGTAATTAGTGGCGACAGGCCTACGACATGTCTCAAATACAAAATTCGCGTGTAATAATAAAATTTGTCCTAAATCGTATCAATAACTTACCCCGGATCGTAAATCGAGTAGTGTTTTATAGTCGACAATATCTAAATCCTCCCAGCTCTTAATGCGCAATTGTTCCTTTGTGGGTGTTGTGTGTGCTGCTGAGCTTGGTGTCGTTAAGTTTGGAGTTGGAGTAGTCGGTTTTATTTCTGCTGCTGTTACCTCAGTAGTGGTTTCAATTTGTGAATTAGCGCGTTTAAGACTTCTAATACTAATTGGTGAAGGATCACGTTGTAGATTATGTAGCACCTCGATTTCTTTATGCGGTACCTTGGGACTTGTCATACTATCAACAGGACTAATACTTTTACTTTTATACGGTGATCTAGGTGATAGACTGGTAATGGATTCGCTGCGTTTAAAGCTGCTACGTGTTTGTTGTGATGTATGCAAGGGTGAATCACTTTTTGGACCAGCATGATGCCCATCGGCTTTTGTACGCTGCGGCGATTGTGAAGATTTGGGACGTATTGGTAATGGTTTGGTATTATCGCTGGGTATATCCAATGTAAGCGCTGAAGTTCTGCTATCTGGTATGGGTGAAATAATGCTAACCGCAGGCAATTCCTGTGCATTTAATATAACTGTATTCTGCATATTTGCACCATTATTGTTATTATTATTATTATTATTATTGGTATTACTAGCATCACTATCCGGCGTACGCAATTTAACAATTTCACCACCAAATGTCACACGTTTTAGTGCACGTGTGGGCGTCATGGGTGTTAGTAAATTATAAGCAGGCATTTTGGCTTCCTCCGCATCAGAATCGCTTATCACTTGTAGCAGTCCCTCATTATCGCAATCATTTGGTAGCGTGTGACAAACTATTTCGCCCTCGAGACTCTTTGGTTCAGTAACGTTAACGCCGCCGTCGGGACTATCCATTTCCATTTCCATATCAGTATCCGCTTCTAATATGCGCATTGTAAGTGTTTCATCGTTAAGCTTGATTTCAGTTTCCATTATAACTTTACCCTTATCGGGACACTCAACTGGTGCCAGCTTTGTTGCCACACCGACTGGCGTTGAACTACGCCAATTGCTGCTGCTGCTGCTGCTGCTGTTCTCTGGCGTTTGTAATGCACGCCATGCACCAGTTTTGGAAACCATTTGCGTATATAATGTTGCATTCTGTGCCTTCTTCTTTGTTATGCCATAAACCTTAGACAAATGTTCATATTCCTCTAGTGCACGCATTGACATAAAATTCTCAAACTCTGCGCTGCCTATCAATTCGGATATCTTTGCCAACACTTTTAGCGTGATTTCCTGCTGCATCACCTGTGACATTTTCTGCACGAGCATATCGATTGTGGTGCGCAGTATGAAATGACGTTTTGTTGTATGTAAAATCGATTGTAGCAGCGCTGGCAGTGAAAGCATAACGCCACAGGTCAAACGTCCACCGAAAGGTTCCTCATTCAACTGGCGATTCAGTCCGAAATCGAGTATGTGCAACATTATTGTTTCCGGCATGGCCGTCTCCGACAAATATACGCGCAGACAATCCAGTGCACCTTTACGTACCGTGGGCGCCTGATGTCCAAGATTATCCACCAGTTGTGTCGTCAATTGATCCATATATTTATCTGCACGAGCACCCATTACCACCAGCACATCGACCAGTACACGTAAAGCATGCTGTCGCACCTGCCATTCTGCATCACGTAGACGTTCATGAAATTCAGCGAACATGCTGGCCGGACAAATGGTTTCCGGTAGGCGTCGTGTGCGCAATATGTGCTCCCACAGTGGTGAAAGTTGTACGCCGGATGCGCCAGCTTGAATTTGCTGCGATTGCTTCTCATTTGTATTAATGAATTTACGTGACGACGATGATGATGATGAGGAGGAGGACAACGTTGTCGTTGTCGTTGTCGACGTTGTCGCTGTGAGACCTTGGGCTCGTTGCATTTTATAATGTGCTGCCGTCGACTGTCCATTGGAATAGTTAATTGAATTATTGTGTCCATTGTTGTTATTGTTGTCCTTGCCCTCACTAACACTACCGGCTCCACTGTTTCCGCCACGCGTATTCGTATCATAAATGACACTTTCATTGTCCTCCATGAGATACTCCGCTGAGGAGTTTGAACTGTTTAGGTTGCCATTGCCATTATTGCTGCTGCTGCTGCTGTTATTGTTATTTGAGTGTTTGTGATTCACGCTAGACTTGGAGGAGGAGCCATTATCTTTACGTTCCAAAATGCGCCGGAAAAACATTTTCTCTCTCTCTTTCGTCTTTCCGTCAACTATTATTTCGTAATTATCTAGCTGTGCGCCTTTGTTTCGGCGTAGAATTTAATACAATACTGTCACGCACACTTGCATCCGGTATGCATTTGAACCTATAGGCCGCATACTATTCAATTCTAAAAATGTTTGTTTTTTTTTTTCGATTTAATTGATTTATTTTTAGTTTCCCGAACTGGACACTTCAAGCGCTAAGCAATAACTGCAATATTCACAGCCTGTCTTTCAGCATTTGTAGTTGGAATTTGTTGAAAATTGTACAAAGTTTGTTTTTCACAACATTAGAAATGCGCAGGCGTCACGAAAACGGTTGCCCATGGTGTTAGATGGTTTCGAAGTGTTGGTTTGGTGTTTGAAACATCTGTTGACATTTGTTTGGCTTTGTGTGTACGAAATTCCAGGACGGACAAATGAAAATATCCCTATTAGGGAAATTGTTTTAAGTAGTATTATTCGAAATTTGAAAAAATTGGCTTGAAAACTGCCTCACATTATTCAAAATCATTTACCAAGTTCAAATCTAGCTTTTTAAATCTTTTACAAATAAATATGGATGTTTCCATAGAAATAGAAACACAAACGACTGAAAAACATATCTAAAATTTTTTACTAATACTGAGCCGATTAGTGGTATATATGTACATATACCTAATCTTTCAGAATAACTAGCTACAATGATAAATGTACATTTTCTTTAGCGATCTATATTGTGTACGAGGTGTGTACCAAAAAAAGTTACTTTTTTTCGCCGTCCATTCATGGGTCTTTTCAGTTTTAATAACTGGAGGCAAAGTCTGACAAATACGGTGGCTAAGGCCTGGTTACTGTTTTGTTTTTGGACAAAAAAGCACGAACAAGCAACGTCAAAATTTAGCAAATTCGGAACACACTGCGTTGCCACACGTTTCATGCTCAAAATATACGAAAAAGTTGCATGGCACGAGCCAAACGATATGCCGACATCCTCAACAAATTCTCTAATAGTGATTCGACGATGCTCCATAACCATTTTCTTCTCTGCTTCGACGCTTTCATCGGTTGTTGACGTGCTGCGACGTCCAGCGCGGGCATCCACATTAATATCTTCTCGACCTGCTGTGAAACTCACCAAATGCCACAGGCAACATTTTAAGTGCGTTGGTGTACTACATTTATTTTTTCAGAAAAAATGTAATACAGATTCTTTTATCCATTCCTTCTAACCTTTATATCTGCCAAAAACAAACCAATAATGCAAAATGGCTGAGCATATCAAGGTTTTTTTTTTTTTTTTTTGGGAACATGTGTACCAACACACACAAAAAATAAACCCAAAATCGAATGTACGTAGCACGCGCAATTTGAAAACTCACCTATTTTTGTACAAACTCCCTATATAGGGTGTTTTTTTTTAGGTGTGTAGAACTTTGAATTGAAATAAACATTGACGAATCCATGAGTAGGGAATGGGGGAAGGTTTCTCCCAAGAGAATTTTCGTTCAGTAGAACAATGTTTGAAAATAATATCGCGCAAATGGTCGCTTCTACCGCAGATGACATAATGTGCTCGTTTTTCGGTATTCTCCATTACTGTTTGAAGTGCTTTTAAAGTACCGCATAGCAACTATTTCACGCCGGCTATTGGTACTGAGCTCTGTCAGACTCCGTGGCGTGTTAACATAAAATTTAGACTTCAAAAACATCACAGGAGAAAGTCTTGAGCCGTTAATTCTTGCGTTTTAAATTTACCATTTCTGTAAATTATGCTGCCGACTAAAGCAGTACGTTTACAACACGTTCAGGTGGCGTGTACTGCTCTATGCTAACATTATCCATCCGAGTGGAATGCGGGCTGTCATAAGCCAATCTGAAAACAGAGGTCAAAGTTATAGTACTGTCCGTTCGGTTAGGTTAAGTTGGGCCACCCTGCAAATAAACTTTATGAAAGAACAACCAACAATTTGCACTCTAAACGAGAAATAAGTCTACAGTCCAGGTACTCAACAACGAGTTAGTATACGTCCAGTATAAATGACTCTAATTAAGCCAACGATTATTATGAGAGGTTTGATCTGGGCAATTGTAGGGTGCTTTATCGGGATCAACGTAAGCCCATCCACACCAAATTTGGCGCTTCAGCCTTATGAAACAAAATTGTATGAGGTTACTGCTTATTTATGGTATCTGTCACGCATTCTTTTGGCATCTATGTCGTCAGGATTTAAAAAGACTGCTGCAGCAAGTCACAGCACAATTACGACACTATATGATCCGTTGTTCTCTCCTGTCCTTTTAATAAAAGATAGACGCTAAATCATACATTAGACTATAAAAGTCGCGGAAGAAGATTGGCAAGATCTGAGATTTCTGTAAAGAAGGGAATACCTAAGTGGATCAGTTTGGCTCTACTAAGGTTTGGAAAATAACAGAAAAAATTTACGACCGTTTCTTAGGTCCTCTTGCTCTTTCCTGCAGCTTTCCTACAATATGATACGACGCATTCTTATATTATGCAATACTAAAGGAATAGCTTCATACATTAATTGTAATGTCAACTGCTCTGCCATCTCATTAAGAGATCTAAGGCATTTTTTAGCAGCTTTTGAATTACTTACTGTAGCGTCAAAAGCTTTTGACAGCATCAAAACTGCCTTCTGCTCATCTGGTTATTAAGTTTAGAGTCGCTTGTAAAAAAACTGACAGCATAGTTAGGCGCCGGAGTGCTGGAGACCCAGAGAACCCTCGAATGAAGAAATGTAAAATGTAGCCTTTGCTAGCCGTTGGATATATAAAAATTCATATAATACACAAAGAGCTTTTCCTGAGAAGCTTGACATTAGTAGCCAAAAATTGTCATGTGCGGCCAGCAGTCTGATGAGAACTTTGTAGCTGAGTTCGAAACACTTGTGTTTGCAGCTAAAACATTTTTCTGTGTAACAAAAACTTATTACTATTATAACGCTTCGCATAGACACAACAAAATATTTCTACGCATTTTTACTTTAAAGATTTTATTAACTTTACATAATATTATTTTTACAACGCTAAAATATACTTAAAATAGAACTAAGAAATTTACTAAACTTTTCAGTTTTTGGGAAGAAAAAATATAGTTTTTATGAGTATTAAAAATTCGAAAAAATGCAATTACTTTTGCTATTTTCAAATGTTTGTAAATGCCAAAAAGATGCCAAAAAATTTCACTTATTTTTATATGTATTACGCAAGAGTCTATGTAATGGTTTTAGTAAAGCTTTTTTTAGAACTACAAGAACTAAAAGAAAAGTATTGGCAAATAATAAAGTTAAATTACAAATTAAAACTCTACAAATTACTTAAATGGCAAATAAATATTTCACAGAGAATTTCTAAAACAGATTTCATTAATTAATTTTAATATAGCACACACAACTAATAATTACTTAACGCGCTATTAAACTTAATCAAGCCAATTTTCACTTGTTTCAACTATTATTTTATGTATGCTTGCACAAATCTCAAAAATCAAAATATCAGTCAGTATTATCTATACCATAGTATATCAACGTTTGTCTTTAAAGCTCAATACTGAGAACGATGAAAATTTTTGATACCGAAAAAACTTCATATAAAAAAAAGGTGTCAAATAATAATTAAACATTTTCGGCACGAACTGTTTTTCATTGAGTACTCAGATAACAACAATTTTTGCTACCGAAAATACTTCATATATGTATGAATCAATATGTGTCAACTTTTCACCTAATAAATATCTGATTTTAGTATTTCATGTTGATTTGGGAACACTGTTATTTCTTTGTTTTGCGTGGCAGTAACAATTTAGAATTTCGGTAGCAAAAATTTTCATCGATCTGAGTATTGGGCTTAAGGAAAATAAAAATATTTAAAAAAAAAAATACATATGTGTTTAGGATGTGAACCTTGATACAAGGCAACAATAGTATTTAGTAGTAATGCGGTAAAACTATTATTCAGTACTTAGTATAATGTTTCGATGATATTTTAAAGGTTGCTTCTTTTGTATAGGTATTAATTTGCTGCAATTCAATTCGTTGTACTTCCTTCTTTTAGAATTTAGATGGCCTGTTGCGATGTTATTGATGAAATCTTAAGTCGAACTATAATACAGCTTTAAATACAAACACAGTCTCTCCAACTAGTTCACTAGTTCTTCTAGTTCTCTACTCAAACATATTCCTCGGGTGCCTTTTGTACATTAGCAGGAATGCGCAGTGTTGCGGGTACATGTTGTTGACTCGCTGAATCGGGCAGCTCAGCAATATCCTTGAAGACGCCCATTAGACTCTCGAAACTTGGACCCCAGTTGAGTATGTAGTCCCAACCGAGTGTGGTAGCCGATGGTGAGGCGGCACCATTAGCCTTGCGATACATGCCGCCAATGTGATTCGATAGATCATCATCGCTGGCCACTAAAGTGCTTAGTGAGCCACGAAATGATGAATCGAAGCCGTCGTAGCTGTGCGGCGGAATTGGTGGCGTCTTGCCCACTGCCGAATGATTAATGCCATCACCGCTGAGTGCACGTCCCACTGCGCTGCGCTCGTCCAACATGCTCTTGCTGGTCGAGTATTTGCCGTCGCCACTTAAGCTATTGTTATCGTATTCGATTTCGGAGCAAGTGAAACTATCATTGCCACTCTCATCCGTTGACGTAGAGCTGTGCGCATCGACATCGGTGCTGTGCAGACCGCCGCCCAGCGAGAGATGCAAACCACCGCCGGGTACACGTGGCGCTTCGCTGCTTGAAGAGACTGCATCTAGCGTCGAAACTAAGCTAGAGGTGCGTGGACGCGCATTGAGTCTTTCAATTTCTTCGGCTGTCAGACCCATAGCGGTTTGTGGTGAAGCTTGTGGCGGCACCACCGGTTTCTGTCGACTGGCACTCGAACTTTGGCCCGAGAGTTGTGACATCACCGGACTATTCAGACTACGCTCGCTATTACTGTGCAGAGCATCCTTGCCGACACCACCTGAGCTGGAGGTGGTAGCCAGCAGTGCGCTCTGTAGCGGCTTACCGGAGATGTCGTGCAGTGTGAGTATGCGTGGCTGTTGTGAACTCAACTCCGAACTGGGCGATAGACGTGCTAGCGGTGTACTCTGATGTGGGCGCGGTGCAGCTGAAGGTGGTGGTTGTCCACCTTGTGCTGCATTATGACGCGCCATGAAGGGCGCATTTACAGCATGACGCGGTGAATGTCTATGCTGCTGCTGTGTTGCAGCGCTTTGATGCTTGTGGTGCGTATACGAAGCTACAGGTGGTGAGGTTGCCTTATATTTGCGTACACCTCCCGCTTCACGATAGCCCTTGTAATGGTAGACAATATCTATGTCGGATGGTGCTATGGAACTGGCATTTTCCAAATCATAATGCTCAGGATATTCCGAACCCAAATCAACGGTATTTCCATGATCAAGCGGATGCAACACCTGATTCGGTGGTGGTATAGGCATATGATGATCGTCACGTATTGGTGGACTCTTGCTGACCACTTCACGTTCGATTATATCAGGACGCTGTGTACGTTGCTGATGCTCTGCAGGCGACATTTCACGATCTTTGAATTTCTTGGTAATCAATTCTGGCCCAACAAGATGATGACTGGATACACCACGCATTAGATCACCATTTTCAGCATGATAGCCCACTTGTGCATCGTTTGCATGCACGCCACGCGTCAGCACATGATCGGCTTGATTTTGCGAAACTGCAGCATTGCCCATCATAGCGCTGCTGTGCTTAATGGTGAAGCCGGGCACACCACAACTGAGCCCGCCAATTTTCTCCTGTTTGCCACGGAAGCGATAGATGACATAGGAACCGAGTATGGCCACAACAAGTATGACAAAGAATACAATGACCAGCGTTATGCCAATGCTTAATGAATCCGCGACCTGTGCTGCATCAATGCCAATATCGCTGCTGCAGCCTTGCTCAATCTTACCGTGCATACGCACACGCTTAAAGATGCTACCAGTACCATTGAGTGGCTGTATTTCATTGTTAATGGTAAAGTTCGAAACACAGCCAGAGAAGCTTGTGCTTGGCATATTTTGCTGCAAATACTCCTTGCGTGCACCACCCACTGAGAGTGTGGTCAGATAAGCATCGAGAAAATCGTGTACTCCAGCGAAATCCAGCTCCTCACCAACATGTGTGCCATCGATAAGCAAACGTAGTGTACGATCTGCAGCATGTAAGGTCAGATTATGCCATTTGCCGTCGTTCAGCTGCGCCGGCTGTTGTATGGTCATATTAACCACTGTGCTCTGCTTGGAATAGTACGTCAGTTTGCCTTGCACCAGTGAGATAGCAGTGTAGAGCTGATTTGTTGCTGCATAGAGTATTAAGCCACTCTCTTTATATGTACGGAACATCAAACTGAGCAGCTTGGGCGGTTCGGATATTTGTGCTGAGGCTGTTATATTATTGGCATCACTAAAGCGTCTACGCCGCTCTACATTATAGTACCAGACATTATTGCCCGCATAAAGATTATCCAACAGCTGCATGCGTCGATGCTGCTCCGATATTTCAAACTCAACAAAACCACCATCTAACATGGTAATCGGTTCCAGCGCATTGTGACAGTCCGGCGCACGCAAATGTGCACCACATTGACACATAGCACTGCTCCAACGATCCAAACAAGTACCAAATGCACCACATAGCTCAGTAGCTGCCGTGGTCTGACAAGGTCCACTCTTTGAATTGCGTTTACAAGTGGAACTGATGCCACGTTGATTTATGGGTGTGCTCATGTTCAAAGCGCGTCCATTTATGTGCACACTATGCATGCAACCAACAAAATCATCGCTATGTATCTGTCCGGGACGCTCTAGCACAGGATCAGCAGTTGCAAGCCCACCAATGAGCAGCGGCTGTTTATTAAAGTTGAGTGTGCTGCAAGAGAAAAGCGAAATTAGTAAATCGAGGGAAAAAATCATCAAAATAAACACTTACCCCACAGGCCCTACTTCATCGGCAAAGCAGCTCGCATCGCCTGGTGCACAATCCACGCAGCTATCACCATTCTCCGCACATCTCGAAACACTAAGCGACATAACACGTCCATTTCTTGTAGCTGTAACCTTATGCCAATTACCATCTGACAAATTTAGATTGTGTTTTGCACCCACAACCACTGTAGTAATCGAAGTTCTTGCACCACCAGTTGAGAAATACGCTTTACCCTTGACCACCTCTATGGCAATAAAATCCGAACGTCCTCCACTTTGTGCACCATAATTATACAGCAACAATGCATCCGGTTTGGTCATAGCAAATATAATCGAAATATCATTGGTAGTTGGATCCAATGCAGAGAAAGTCATATAGGAGAGTTCTTCAAAACCGTACGTAAAACGTTCGCAATGTCTACCGTAGCGTCCCGCTGGACAGCTGCAGCGATACCCAGGCTTCAAACTCTCACATAGGCCACCATGCATGCAGGGATTTGGACGACATGAGTCTGCAACACTCTCACAATGATTACCACGATAGCCCGGACGACACAAACAGAAGAAGGATGCACCATCCGAGCTGCGTTGACAAGAACCACCATTGCGACAGGGATTACCCCAACAGACATCACCGCGTTCATGTTGACAGTTTTTACCCTCTCTGTTCGAGGGACAGACACACTGAAAGTCATAGCCAATGCGTCTACATTGTGCATTGCCGTGGCAAGGATTTGGCGCGCATGGATCCTGCCGCTTGTCACACTGTGCGCCCGTAAAACCATCGAAACACTTGCAGCTATAATCATGTGAAACACGTGGCCCACTAAAGATCAGCGAGGGACTATCGACAATATTGAAGTGCTGTGTATCGTGTAGTTTTATTTCGGCGCTGCAAATGCCACCATTTTCACAAGCAGTACTCGCGGCACATGGATCATAGCCAATGATCAGATTTCCCTCTTTATTGGCATGCAATAACTCCGACATGGCTTCACGTTTTTCGTTCAAACGTTTGGTTATATACCGCGGCAAATAGTACGTTTCATTGGGCATTCTTACGGCAAATATAAGTTCCACACTTGACTCATTTACGGCAGCATTTCGCAAGCTATAAACATTCACTTCACTATTTTTATCGAAACGCGCTTTGAGGAAGTGCAGAAAATTGCGATAGTGTGTGCCAAGAAACTGTTCAGCGTTGATACCCTGCAACAGCAGCGTTACCGAATTGGCCAGCGTTCCATTATCGAAGCTCTGAAAGCTGACTGTAATCTTGGAGAGCACATCGTTGTGTTTGCCATCATTACCTGATATCGAGTAGGCATAACCTGCTACGCTTGTTTGCACGGTGGTTTGTAGATCACAAGCTTTCGGTATAACCAAAATACCCATGCGACTCGCTGCAGCGCTCGGCACCATGTGACACTTATAGTTGCCCACTATATCGGCATCATTAGGATGTACATCTGCAATTTTTATATTTGGCGGTACTTCATTATTAAAGATATTCACTGAAACATGCACCATGCGTGATGTCGATGGACTGTCATTCTGATCCAGTACATTCACTGTAAGCAAATGCTGTGAACGTTGGCGCGGTTGTCCATTATCTTCGACTTCAATCATGGCCTCCAGTGTGGGCATTGTCTCACGATCAAAGCTTCTGGTTGCTTTCACAAGTCCCGAGTACTTATCGACTGTCAATAGCGCTTTGTGTTTGCCACCTACCAGATAGTAGGTAAAAGGTCCACTATTCGGTGGCAAATCAGGATCACTAGCTGCGAGTGTCATTATCGAAGTACCTGCAGGCTCATTTTCAGATATATAACCAATCAGTCCATTCGCTTCAAACGTGGGTCCATTATCGTTGACATCCTCTAGCTCTATTCTGACTGTGGTTGTGCCCGTTTGTGGTGGTAGTCCTGTATCAATGGCACCTATTATCAGATTATACAGTGGTATATCTTCACGATCCAACTTGCGTATGGTTTCAATATCGCCGGTTTGCGAATCAACCTTAAACGTTTGCTTCAAATTGCCATTGATAATGGAATAACTGAATTGATTATTTTGCGGACGCACATCCTTATCAACAGCCTTTACAGTTGTTATCTTTGTACCTAATGCTGCAGCTTCAGATATACTCGATGTATACAGACGCTTTACAAACTCGGGCGGATCGTTGCCATCCTGTATGGATATAATTACTTGTGCCTCATCAGTATCATTGCCACGTATGCTGCCATAGTTTTTGGCCATAACTGTGAGTACAACGCGACTTTGCGTTTCACGATCCAAATGTCGTGAGACATGCATAACACCGGTGTTCGTATTGATGGAGAAGCCCTTATCGTTACTCGAACCCACTAGTAGATAGTAAACTTTACCATCATCACCGCTATCCTTATCCGTAGCCTGTACGGCACCAATTGCTGTACCAACTGTTGACGACTCGGAGACATCAAAGTGAAAGACTGGTTGCAGAAACTGTGGATAGAATTCATTGACGCCCGTTATGTGCACGATAACATTTGTGGTACTCTCCATGGGTGAGTCTGGATTGGCAGCCTTAATTTGTAGCTTATACAACTGACGTTCTTCATAATCAAAGCTCACCGTGGCATATATAACACCTGTGGTTGTATTGATTTTGAAATAGCTACGATCGCTACCGCCAATTATGGTATAATGTATTATAGCATTTTTGGGTGAATCACGATCAGTGGCATGTACCTTGAAGACCTGCGTTCCCGCTGGTTTGTTTTCTGCGATAAAACCATGATATTCCGTTTGGTTAAAAAGCGGTGGATTGTCATTTACATCAGTCAGTATTATGGATAATGTTGCAACTGCTGATTTTGGCTTGAAACCCAAATCTTCAACAGTTATATTTAACTGATATTGCTGCACTTGATCGTAATCCAAGGGTTGTAGTATGGTTATAGCGCCAGACTTGGCATTAACGCTAAACTCGTGACGCTCATTGCCACCTGAGATGGCGTAGCGTAACATTCCGTTTGGACCATCGTCACGATCCGAGGCGCTAACTGTTAGTATTGTCGAACCAATAGGCTCATTCTCGGGCACTATAACTTGATAGCTGAGCGCTGTAAATACCGGCGTAAAGCGATTTTCACCAGTAACGACAATTGTAACACGCGCCTGATCCGAATGTGGTGGCACACCGCGATCTGTAGCCTTTACAGTCAGTAAAAATTTGGTATTAGGTGCTACACTCAATGCCTGAGCCAGTGATATCCAACCATCGTGTTTGCTAATTGTAAAATAATGCGTAAAGTTGCCACTAAGCAGCGCATAGTCGATCTCAGCATTCACACCAAAGTCCAATTCATCAACAGCGTGCACACGTACAATACGCTGTCCAATTCTGGCATGTTCCGGCACTGGTGATAGATACTCCGTCTGCTCAAACTTCGGTGGATTGTTGTTGGCATCGACAATATTGATATTGACCAAACACTCTGAGTACAGTGGCGGCTTGCCATTATCGGTTGCAAGTATGGTAAAGGAGTACATATTCTCTGGCGAAGCATCGACCTGTGAGTGTCTGTACTGTATGCTCTTCTTACTAAACAGCTCACCCGTTGCAGGATCGATATTAAATAGCGGCGACGGTTGTTGCAGTGAATATGATATAACAGAATTTGGACCTTGCTTATCACGATCGGTGGCTATAATTTGACCCACTAATGCACCTGCATGTTGCAATTCCAGAAAATTGAAGCTATAGAAACTGTGTTCGAACTCTGGTGCATTATCATTCTGATCTTGTATGGTTATGGTAATTGGCGTCTCTGCACGCCAGGCACCATCGGAAGCAACTACTTTCAGTATATATTCATCTTGTTGCTCACGATCCAAATGTGCTGCCACAGTAATATTGCCAGAAATAGGTTCAATCTTGAATTTTTCACCCGGATTCTCTGTGAAGATATACGTTGCATTTGCATTAGCGCCCAAGTCCAGATCGGATGAAGTCACCTTTATGACAAAGCTACCAATTTCAGAGTTCTCGGTAACATTTACGGAGAAAAGACGCGTAAATTTTGGTGGATTATCGTTCTTATCGAGCAGCTTAACGAGCACACTCGCAGTGCCTGTCAATTGTGGCATGCCTTGATCTACCGCCTCCACAATCAGTTCATAGTGACTGATTTCTTCGCGATCTAGTCGCATTGTTGTAAATATCTCACCAGAATCCGCATCAATTTCAAACGTGCCCTCAAAATCATCTGCTAATCTATATGTTATCTCACCATTATCACCCGAATCGCGATCAGTTGCTTTAACGAAGACTATTTGCTGTGGCGGTGATTCCTCTTCGAGTATCTCTGAGTTATATATAAACTGTTCCATAAGTGGTGCATTATCATTAGCATCAGTAACATTTAGCGTTAGCAGCATAACACTTCTTAAACTGGGTCTGTCCGAGTCAGCGGCTTCAATCCAAATCTGATATTGATGCGATGTTTCATAGTCTAGACCATCTTTACCAATGGTGACAATACCGCTCAAAGCATCTATGCGCACTGCATCACCTATATTGCCACCAGCTATGGCGTAGTGTAAGATGCCAACAGCGCCCTTCTTCGGAGACGTAGCTGTCAGCTTGGTAATCACTTTACCCTGTGGCACATCTTCGGCTAGCATAAATTGTGTATTGGACATGTAGGAGAAGCTGGGAAATAGTTCAGTCGGACGCAATAGTATGGTTAATTCGGCGCTAGAACTCAAATGTTCTACACCTTGATCCATGGCATGTATGACCAAATTATAGATGACATCAATATTGGCATTTTGTTTATTCCGGAGTTCGGTTTTAGTGCGTATGACACCGGATTTCGTATTGATTTCGAAATTACTGCTATCCTTGCCGCTGATATTGTAGCTGACGAGTGCGTTAACACCCTCATCTGCATCAATTGCTCTGGCACCATAGACAAACTCGCCAACTGCAATGCGATCGGCTACGACTACATTGAAATTTTTGGCATCAAATTTCGGTGCATTATCATTAATATCGGCAACGGTTATGGTGAGATTGACGGATGTAGCACGTGGTTCGGTCAATGAGCTATCTTGTGCCATAAGTGTCAGATAGTAGACAGCAGTTTCTTCACGATCTAGTATAGCAGCTGTAGTGATCTCACCACTTTCGGTATCAATATGAAAACGTTCTAGTTTTTCGCCTAATAAATTGAAGCTTATTTTAGCATTAAGACCAGTGTCCTTATCCGTAGCAATGGGTGTGAGTACTTTTGTGCCAATAGGCAGATTTTCGCGTACATCAGCATAGTATGATTGACGTTCGAAGACTGGACTGTGATCGTTCATATCCTGCACTAAGACACGTACAATGCCGGTACCGGTTAAGGGTGGCGAACCTGCGAAAATGCAAATTATTAGTAAAGAACCTGAAAATGGCTATTTTAAAAGCAAAACTCACCCGTATCCATAGCAACCAATGTCAAGATATATTCACTCTGTGCCTCACGATCCAATGTACGCAATAGCGAAATTTCACCCGTTGAAGCATTTATGCGAAATAGATCGGCATCGCCCTCCTTCAGAAAATAACGTACTTGCGAATTTAGCGGTGGTGAATCAGCATCATACGCCTCCACAGTCAAAACATAACCTTCGCGCGGTGGTATAGTATTCTCCATAACATATGCCAAATACGGTGAATCCAAGAAAGTGGGCGGATTATCATTAATATCCGTTATAACAATGGTCAGTTCGGCAGTATCAAAGCGTACTTCTGGCACATAACTGCCTAAATTACGACGTTCTGCTTCACTGCCGCTCAAACTCTGACGATCAGCATACTCATCAGCAGCACAATCTTCAGCACGCACCATTAGTACATAACGATTTTTGCGTTCGTAATTCAAATTCTTGGCAACACGCACAACACCAGTATCTTCACTTATGCTAAAGTCATGATTACTATCGCCCAGTGCTATCGAGTAGCGTACACGTCCATTGGCACCCTCATCAATATCTGTGGCAGAGACCTGCAGTACCATAGCACCAATGCTGGCATTTTCTGCAACAGAAGCTGAATATTGTTTAGGATCGAAGACCGGACTATTATCATTCTCATCGAGTATCTTTATGGTTAGTTGGGTTTGTGTAGCCTGTGGTGGTTCACCACGATCCTGTGCTGTTATATTTAAGGTATAACTAGCGCGTAACTCACGATCCAATGATTCTACAACGCGTAGTAAACCATCAGCGGGATTTAGTGAGAACGGTAGATGATCCTCACTATCGGGTAATTCATTGAGCAAATAATCAATATAACCATTACGTCCTTCATCACGATCTATAGCCTTGACAGCCATGACAACAGTGTTAATGGCAACATTCTCCACTATGGAGGTCTCATTAGCCGAAACGAAAAATGGCGCTTCATCGTTGACATCCTTAACAATAATGGTGACCTGTAAGGAAACAAGTTCGTTTCGGTTTAATCTAAACTGCATCTACTAATTTGTGTGAGTGTATGCGTGGATTAAGGAATGTACATATATGGTTAACTTCTAGCGGTTTAAGCTGTAGTTATCTGCACTAATTAAATTAGTACAATTCATTCTACATTGCTTATCTATTTTATGTTGGGTAATTCATTACTTTAACGTACGTACCTGCACCGTTGATGATAGACGTTGCTGTTTCTGATATACCGCCAGTTGTTGCTGATAGTAGCGACTACGCGCATGCTTACTTGTACGTCTTGCAGCATAAACTTCATTATCCACAACATCATTGTCATACTCACTGAATGTGGGCATTTCTTCGGCACAATCTTGTGCAGTAACAATCAAGCTGTAGGAGCTCTTTGATTCACGATCAAGCATGCGACGTGTGCGTATTGTGCCGTTCTTCATGATTTCGAAGTCATTAGCATCATCACCGGAGGTTATCGAATACTCAACCAGGCCATTTTTACCTGCAGTGTGTAAATTCAAGTTGGAAGTTAACAATTTTTTGTTGTGCATTATTAGAAATTTAACTTACCTGAATCCATATCCTTTGCGGAGACTGTTACTACATGCGTACCTAACGGTACATTCTCATATGTTTCGCTTGAATAGCTCATAGGATCAAAGATGGGCGCATTATCATTTAAATCCAGTACATTACAATAAACTGTTATAGTAGTTGATAAACTGGGCTGTCCATTATCCTGTGCCTGTACGACCAAAATGTAATGTTGCACCTATAAAAAATTAGTTAGTCAATATATGTAGTAAATGGAGCATAAATTAAATTTAGCAAGAAAACCAAACCTCCTCATAATCCAAACGCGCTGTTAGCGTTATGACTCCTGTTTGTGGATTCAAACTGAAAACATCATTTGCCCAATCGGATATTACTGCATAGGAGACTTGTGCATTCATGCCCAAATCCGGATCGGTTGCTGTAATTTTGCCAACCATAAAACCACGTTGTGCATTCTCTGGTATATCGAAAGAATATACCGGCTCATCGAATTGTGGTGGATTGTCATTGGTGTCGCTTACCTGTGTAGATACAATAGATACATACAATAGATAGATTTATTTAAATAAAATATTTTCAATGTTTTACACGATTTTTGTTTTAGAAATTTTACTTCAGATAAATGTATGTACGAGTATTTTAAAAAAGAATTTTGTGCAGACATGGTATATAGACCATCTGTCGGATTTTTACATATCGACGTATGCATTATAAAGCTAATACACCTGTATTCCCGGTTCATCACCAGACTCATACAACATAACGTCTAATGTTATTACGTGTAACATAGTTTACTTAAATATAATTAGGCCTGTTCTTGTACTCAGTTTCGGGAAGATTTTTACGAAAGTGAAACTCCGAAAGACGCCGTATCCAATGTTGTCAGGCTTCTACTTCATGTGGCATTCCCGGGATTATCAGCGACTTATAGATTTTTGCTTTCGTAGAGGAGGAGTCTATTTGTAATTTGCTTGCTGAGCTGAAAGTAGCAACAGTTAGCAAGCCTGACTCTATGTCTGATCTTCAGACTGACGATGTTGTTGCTGGTTAACTTTGTTCCTAGGTAGGCAAAGTTTTCTACAGCAATGAAGTTGAAATTCTCCATACTAACAGACGGACAAAGACGCGCCAATGGACTTCGGCTTGTTATCGTTTACTGCTAGGCCGGTGAGATGTTCACTTTCTCAATTTCCTAGAACGCCTGTACGGGAGTATCATCACTTCCTTATGGAAGATCATGCATAAGGAAGGATGTTCAGGAGATTTAAAAAGTCGCATACACTGTATGAAACCTCTCGGTATCAAAGGGTTCGGATAAAATATTTTCTATTCTGACGAAGTTTTGTTTGTGTGATTGTATCATCATACAAAGCCGAACGATATTTGCTAGGATGCAGAAAGAAACTTCGCGCCTAAAATCTTCGGTCAAACGCTTGACCTTTTCTGTGTAGCAAGAATAAGTAGTCTTGAAATTGTTTGAAAAGTTTTTTACAAAAAATAGCTCTTCTGATAATTCAACTTCTCCAGATTTATTAAATTTGGCTATTGAAATTTCGATATGAAGATTACGATCTAAAAATGCAGGAAGGAAGATGAATGTTGATTTTGAATCTTCTCAACAAAAATTTGAGTTCATTGCTTGGTGGTTTTCTCCTGATGATTGCCTTTTGCGAAAGCATTGTTTTGCTTAGAAATTTCGCTTATTGGTTGAACTAATGAGTATAAAACTCACTGCTTTTATTTCACAAAAATGAAGTTTCTTTTCGGAACTTTTAAAGTTTATCTACTTAACTTCAAAAGTAAATTTTTTGATTGAGTCAAGTCATATCATATTACGATTTATTATTAGTATTAGCATAAAACTTGGAGCCCAATGGGTTGTGTGGTTTCTGAGTCCACCATTGGTACGTAGGTACATTAATTGATGATGTATATCTAGATATAAATTAATAGAAACACATTAAGTTTACTTACGTTAATCACAACAATTGTCTCCGTATGCTGCACACCATCACTGACACGCATGCGTACTTCATATTTATCCTTACTCTCACGGTCTAGTGCATCTTTTAGCAGCAATTTACCAGTATCCGGTTCCAATATGAATTTATCATCATCTCCAGCTACTAGTAAAAATGTTATCGTACCAAGTGTATCCGGATCACTAGCACTTATTGTAGCAATAGTTTGACCAGCACTCAAATCTTCGCTGACATTGAAGTGTAACGGAGTATCGAGGAAAATAGGTGGACTGTCATTCTTATCCAATATTTTGACTTTGACCTGTAAGTAATGAAAAATGTACTAGTTAATATAAATTATAAGTATTAAATGTGAAATTTTTAACTGCAAATATGCATCTGCGAAAACCTCAACTCTTGTGAGTTCACAAAGCACTTAACATGTCAGCACTTTGGACTTTATGATAGACTCGTACATTGTGACCCACTTCCGTTGAACAATGACAACTGCGTCAAAGCATTTACGATTTATGTATGTATCTACGTCGTTGTCGTTGTTGTCTTCAAGTCGTAGTCTCTAGTCATCCCGACAAAGGTGACTCGAAATCGGCTTGACTTTGTTTGGCTTTTGCTTAGACTTTTTGCGTTATAATCGCGTCACTTACATACATCTGTCCATTTTGTGTCAATCTAATGTCGTTTAATAAAACGTGCACTGTCCAATTGCTGCTGTAGCATACTATAGGCAGGCTAAACAGCTCCGCGTAACTATAAGTACGACTGTGGACGGTAGTCATACGCAAGTGACGAAAGCGCAACTCAGTGTGGCTGCAACACGAGCACAGATAAGTCCGATCGAGACGTATTATATACCAATAGAAAGATCTTGAAACGTACAAAATGTTAAAGCATATAAAATCGGATCAACCCAGTCTGAAATATGGGAAGTTGAAAATACTCGCCTCTTGACACCGTGACTAGTTTAACGAGCCCAAAGTAAAAAATCGGTCGACTCGTTAAGAAGTTATGAATTTTTTTTTTTTTTTTTTTTTCAAATTTTGACGAGGTAATGCTGTATGTATGTATGATAGTATGTTTGTTTGAATCCTTTAGAAAAGCTAAATATTTTAGATACAGGATTTTGGTACACATAAAAATAAGAAACTTGTGTTCCGCATTTTGTTGGTAAAAGCCAAAAAAAAAAAAATTCCGATTTCAATTGACAACTGTGACCAAACGGCTTAATATTTTTTAACGTATAAAATGAGTTCAAATGAGTTCTTAGAGGGTGTTGTTTAATCACTACTTAAATAAATATAGAACAAAATAAGTGTTGATAAGTACAGTAAGCCGATTTGCCAAAAATTGAGACCAAAATTTCGTGCTCATAATTTGACTGATAATACATTGTGAGATTGGGCAAATTTTGATATATTATGCTCTTCTGAAAATAGTCCGTGAGCCGAGATATATCAGCGCAAGTTTCCAATTGAGCTAAATATCGTATGTATTCATGGATAATTTTTGTTGTGGTAAATTTTCGAGAATATGCTTTCAATTAAGTATAGAATCGAATTTTATGTCCTAGAAGAAAAACTGTTAAACATAATCAACGCTCAATTACATATTACAATCAATCCCAACAATACAAATGAAAAAACAAAAATCTTTCGTTACAAAATTTATATCAGAAGTTTTGTGAGTTGCACGTTGGCTTTCGCCACTTGGTTTTGACCACGTCAAGATGTTTTTTTTATTTATTTATTTATTTATTTTTTTTTTATTTGATTATATAGACAAACAAAACTGTATGCTAGCGTATATTAGCGGTATTATCAGAGCTAAAGGTATTTTTTCGCAGCACACATCCTGAAATGATTGCGCGTCTTTGACTTTTTGCGTTTTTACTGTTTCGGTTTCTGTTGCAGTATTTTTTTTTTTTACTGGCTGGAATGGCCTGGGTTGGCTTTGCAGCATTTACTGGCTGCGAATGAATGACATTTTCTCGATGTGACCATTGACAGCTTACCTAAGATGCGCTTTGGAGAACGAAATGCCTTTGAACTAACTGTTGGTCAGTTTGGCAAGTTTGGCGGCCAAACGTACGTCGCGACGTGGCAAACGTTTCTTCATCATCGAACGCATAGACAACAAACTAAGCCAATGTGGCTGGCTAAAAGGCTTGTTTCTCATGGGAGCTGCCAAGCTAAGCTAAGCTAAACTAAGCTTAGCTAAGCTAAGAAGCTGCATACCAGCAGCATCATTTGATATAATCGATTCTATAGGCTTATCGTACCAAAGAATGTACATACTGGCACTTATTTTGCGTAGAGACACAATTTAAATTTCATCTTTATATATAAAAGTATGTGTTCCGTTGCAACTTCACATTTTTTTTCTTTTTTTTTTTTTACTAAAAAGGCAACTCTAGTGCATTCTTTTAAATTATAAATACTTCCATCCAACCATGCGTCCATCCATCCATCCGACTTCAATTTATTACCGTCAAACTTTATGAAGAAGTAGTACCTATATTTTTTGTACCTACACTCTTACAAAAACGAAACTCATTTTATTCCTACTACGATATAACGTCACTGATGAATTTCGACTTGTCGCCATTGCCACCATAAAACATGCATTTAAATTTGATATGCTTATGCGTGCTGCATGCAGCATCTCCGCTTACAAGCTACATTGCCGACAATGTCCGTCTGTCAGTCAGTCCGTCTGTCTATCTGTCTGTCTGACTGTTTGTCCTCTCTCGGTTTGTCGCCTCTCATGGTTCGTATCTTTAGTATTGCAAAGTCTATTATTTTGTAGTACTTATAAACCATTTCCTAGCTGGCTGTAAATTTGAAGCAACGAATAATGTTTTCTTCCACCTTAACTTGTTGTTACTTCAGTTACCCTACATAGAAAATTGCGAGTGTTTTGGCTAGTTTAACGTATGCTTACAAACTAAGAGTTAGGTGTAAGTCTGTAGACCAACATTGCTATTTTGCTACATATACATATATAAATATATAAACAAAGATGTTGCATTGAGCCCAAAAATATCACACTTTCGTTTTTATGCTTTACGGCACGGCGGAGCGCGACTGATGCAGAATATGTAGAACAACGAAGGCAAGCAACTGCTCATTCGGTTGTTTTCGGCTTTCGTATGTGTGGGAAACAAAAAAAAAAACTTAAAATATCGTTTTGGTAAACGACATACCATAGAATAGGGGAACAAAACATATTGAGTAAAGAAAATCTTATTAAATAAACTCAGCGGATAAGTTTATTTGTAAGAACCTACAGTTAACCAGCAAACATTTGGACTCTGCTAGCGCCTGCAACTGACATGCTGGCTATGAACTCAGCATCCAAAGAGATTTTGCGCTTGAGATTTTCAAGATTTTCAACGATTTCGTGAATAATAATACAAGGGGTACTAAGAGTTTTGTGGTAAATCCACTGTCAAACGGATTTTGGAGTTGGCAATATCATAGAATACAATATCTAGCAGTAAGTTTTCCATAATACGACAAGGATGCGTTCTATCACCTCTGCTATTTATTATAGTAAGCGTTCTTCAACAAACCATTGCAAACGTCCCAGACGATTTACAATGGAGACTTCATGAAAATATTGGCGACCTAGAATACGCTGATGGCATATGGCACAAACGGCTAGCGCTAAAAAAGGGTGAATTCGGTCGAACTTAAGATCAAATTAAGTTATACCAAGCTCAAGCACATTGAGACGATCAACTATGATTTACTGACCATCAACATCGGTACGCATGCAGTTACTATTGTGGATGTCTCTTACTTCATGATAATATGTGTGCGTGTCATATCTCCAAAACGCAGCCGGCACTCCAAGATAACCACAAGCAAAGGAAAATATTGCATATACAAGCATATAGATTTATGGGGTTGAAACGTAGAAAGTCACAGACCGCAGCTGCGCCGAACTTCAGACTTTTGTCAACAAATGCGTCAGAAAAATCTGTGGTATCTTTTGACCAACTATAATATCAAATAATGATCAACTCGCATTCACCAACATGTGTCCAATTGCAATACAATTTAAAAAAAGAAACGCAAATGGATATGGTTAGGTCATACGAAAATCCCCCGCTGGGATCCATAGGACGGGGCCATTGTGCTCAAATATGGATGTAAACTGTGATAGATGAAAGTCGATCAAAAGCATACTGGAATGAGATTCCTCTAAGTTGAGATCGATGGGAAGAGTGCTCGTATCGTATGCTCTGACTAAGGTTTAAGCCAAATGACTTAATTTTTATGGGTAATACTGCTTATTATTAGAAGGTGGATGCCAATAGTAGTCAATATCTTGATAAATGGGCTGTTAACTAACCGGTATATCAATTAAAGTGTGTGTGCCAATACTAATTAAAACTAGCTTGAGGTATAAAAATCTGACAAAAAAATCAAACCAATCTGAGTATCTTACAATGAAATCAAATCAATTAGCAACATTTAATAAATCTTTCACCGCAAGATGAGCTCTGGTTAGCGCTTAACGCTCTTTAGACAACAACCGAATATTGAGGACATTAAATTGTGTAAACCGGCAGAAAATCAGGCGTTAAAATTTTGACAAGCCGTTGAAAAACTGACCCTCAGTAGTTAATCTGAAATTCTAAGCTAAAACATTAAAAAAATGAGTATTTTAAGAACAAAATGTTATTATTTGTTATTATTGGATACTTTACACGGCGATTGCATCCTGCACGAAGTCTCTTTTTAAACAAATTATCCAGATCTGCCGCTCTAAAGCAAGGAACGAAGTTCCCGGAGTTTAGTGTATACATCGGCTTTCCTCTCACTTGGAAATTACTAGAGCCTAGCACAAATACATTCGTTTCATAAATTGAATGCAGGACTCATTCGCTTATCCCTCCAGAAAGAAGCAGTCATAAAAAATTCTTAAGTATCTTGCACAAACGCATTCGAGGTCGTTTGTTTCATAATTTTCCATCAATCGTACAATGCTCTAATAATTACACAGATATGTTATGGAGTTGCTTTATATTCCAAACAGAATTTACAGGTGCTGTTTCTTTTGATATCAATTTGTCGTAAGTGTTCAAAAAGTCTGCAATAGCAGAAACTATGACATTACACGGAGAATGTTTCTCCTACAGTTCTCCCAAATTGTATTCCTGACGTTTTTCTTTTCTTTCTCTACTAAAACTCTGATCGTTTCTGCTTCAAGAATGTGTAATTTTTCAAGGCAGTCAAAGACCAGTTTAAACTTTAACACATATTCGAATTGAATACTGTGACAGCTGCATGACTGTCAGACAAAATCGCTATGTTTTAGTTCTTGTATCACTCTAGTTCTAATGTATTACGCACATCTCACTACATCTAGTGATTCGAAGTTCGAAAATCCATGCACTTATATATGAAAATATTTACAAAATAATCGTAGTTTGGGAATGAGGACGTTTGCAGATGTTCACATTGCTGAAAAAAGTCATTAATTGCCATTCACACTTGGGAATGGCCAAAAATATACTTTTACAAACGGTCCAAACAGCTCGCAAGCGTCCATTAGTCACCTATGCCCTCTAAGTTCCTGCCTCTAAGCATACATACCGGTAAGAGCAAATTGTGAAAAGCCAGCCTCCCATAATTAAGGTTTGGTACACAGCGTTTAGTTTCCGCCAAATTAAAAAAAAAAAAGACTTTTACCAATGTAGACACAGAGGAAGCCTCGATTACGATTCACCTTTGATGACGACTCCTGGGACAATTTCTGAGTGGGCCACTGAGCATGAGTTGGAAAGACTAAGTCTGGCAATATCTTCCCAAAATTGGTATTAACAACTACTGGTACCAGCGCGCACTAAACTGTTCACCATGACCGAGAGACAGTTAAAGTAATCGTAGTTTCACCTAAAAAATTTATAAACATTCATAATTTTTTTTTATTTTTCAAGGACACTTTCTTTCAAGCATACTGTGAAAGAAAACCTCATTAGATCTTAGATCAAGTAGTGTTTCAAAAGAAGAAGGGCATTTGTGACCACACCGCGCCTTCAAAAATTGTTACAATTTATAAAAATCTTTTTTTTTTTCGCACTGCTTGTAAGCATCTATAAACCGAGATCGTAATTCTTTCACTGGCGACATTTAAGCCACGCTCTGAGTGTAAGAGCCAAGAAAAAAATAAAAAATAATGGTAGAAAAATCAACTAAAAAACGATCAACGAAAATGTAGAAACGCAATAAATAGTTTCCGGATGGCGAGTGAAGTCAGAGCAACACGACGGCGGCGCACAAAATATATTGTACGTAGTACTCAGTTAAATTTGTTTTTCTTTTTTTATTTTTTTCTATCTTTATTTTTGGTGTCATGGTGGGCTTAGAGGAATTTATAAGTGTAAATGTTGCATTTGTAATAAAAATTTATGCAAATTTGTGGCAGACAACACATCGAGAGCAAGTTGTGAGCCATAGTATAACGTATTGAATTTGTAGATTTGAATGTGACGCTGACTTTGTCTGTTGGTGTTGTTGGTGTCAAGCAACAGTTAAAGAACGAACACAGGCGTGAGTGAGTGAGTGAGTGAGTGAGTGAGTGAGTGAGTGAGTGAGTGAGTGAAGAATGAGTATCGAGAATCGAGTGAGGAAGTTTGTAGAAATTTCGCTTAATGTGTGGCGGTGATAATTTAAATGTTTGAAGTTCAAAAATTTAAAAAGGAACTTTAGTAACATTTTCCTATAAGTAGTTTGAGATGATGCTGCTGCTGCTGCTGCTGCTGCATACGACTCTAACTAACATGGGAAACATTTTAAATCAAAGTTGTGCACGTACAAAATGATTGAAACGATCTTTGCACGCAAACTGAACTACATTTTTGTAAAAATTTATACCTATACACAATGGCAGGCTAGCTGCTAGGCAGCAGAAGCAGAAGCTGAAGCAACAGCCAAGCAAGGTAGTCATTGACTGTCTCGAATAACTAAAAGAAGTACAACACGACGGGTGTAAGAAGCTTTCGGGCAGAACAGAACAGAACAGAATTCAGTGCAAAGATTTGCATGCGTACATTGTTGGCATACCTACGCATACAGCGTGTCAGAAAGCAACAAATGGATGGAAAGACAGACAGACAGACAGACAGACAGACGGACAGATGGACAGACGGACATATGGTTGAACGATATACAGACTCCAAAAGACTATAGCAGTATGTTCCAACGTGCCATCGATCGAAGACCTTATTTGAGGCGCAAGATTCTTATTCGCTTAGCTTATTCCGTTTTGTGCACTCGGAATCGGGTCTGTCTCCATTGGTTCATTCGTACGCTCTGACTAAGTGCAAACAGGAACCAGTCTGGCGAAAAGGAAGCAGCAAAAATACGTATAGCATATGCCATAAAGTCGCCATTATTATGCGCTACGCCAATAAGCATATGATATGTGCCAATTGGAATACGTTTCGTTGTAGCTGTGTCTATGCTGCAGCACCTTGTCTTGGTAGGGTATCGAAATAATTAAAGGCTACTGCCAATGAAGCAACTTATTATAATTTTATCCCTGCGGCACATTTATGTATGCAGCAGTCGAAGCGATCCGTCGTTGCCCGTACGCGAAATATTTGCGCTGTTTTTTTTTGGTATATTTTTGTTTTTGTATATTTTTTTTTTTTTTTGTGAAATTTTGTTTTTGTGGTACACTCTGGTATGGAGCAAGTTAAAGTCTGGCTTGGTTCATTGAGTAAAGGGTGTATAGGTGTATACTGCATGTATTATATACATATTTTTGAATACGGGTTTTTTGTCTTTTTTTCTTATATTTATTTTCTTTTTGTGCTTAGTCGCTCTTGTTAATTTGCATTTTAAAACTTATACACCAGCGCCGTGCGAAAGAAGCATTCTCTTCTGAAGTCGTGTTTTTTTCGTTGATTTTTTTATTTTTTTTTATTTTGTATTGGAAGGTTTGCGTGTAATCAACATTTCATATCTGCAGCAAACATTAAAAGCGCATTAGTGTCGTCCCAACGCTCGCTGATAAGCCCTTAAAACATCGGCCGCGTCCACAAGATGAAAAGCAGCACAACTCAACTTTAATGCGGATTCAATGCATCTTTTTAGAGTTTCACTTACATAAACTTTTACATAAACTAGTAGTACGCATCGAAGTAACTACATATTGTACATAGTAGCAGCAACAAAGTGTTCTGTAGCTGTGGAATTTTTAGAGTCGACTAGAGAAACTACCCGCCGTTGCACGGAATGTACACGAAATGATTTACCCTACGCATTTTCGGTTATCCAGCAATTTTGTCTCCTAAGCACAACTGGCGCTATTCACTTATTATGGGATCCGTATATTTGTCATTTTAGACTCATCCTTTGCGCCTTATAAAACTCTATTCCAAATTTGGTGCTTCCCCGCACTACTTGTCATGTTCCATATAACATTTTTCTTTTCAAAACAATTGGCGGTGTCACTCCAAATTTACAAAGCAAAACCTGGTGTCCATTCGGGAGTAGTGAATAGTTCTGAACCCATAGTTTAGATCGACTAGTCGGACTAATTGAAAAATATATGTATTGCGGGTTGTCTTGCATATTGTGCGCCTTGCAAACCTAAGTGTTTTAGGTGCCAGCCGACATTTCCATTGGAAAGTTTGAAATTTTTAGCATAAACGTACGCAAAACGTTTTGGTGTACGAACACTATTTATGTTTATGTTGTTTACAGCTGTATGTTGTTTACTCAAGAAGAGTGCATTCAGCAACCTACTTCGAGTTTTGGCTATGATGCGTCCAAAAACAGCTGTTGTCCCAGTAAACTTTGATACAGTGCGTGAATCAATAAGTCAAGACCATCATATAAGATATCGTGAAATTGAAGCCTACTTGGACTTTGGTACATAAACAGCATATATTTCATATTACATGTAGATTTGACCATCAGGAAGGTTTGTTCACATTGGATACATCATAATTTGACAAACGCCCAGAAAATGTTCCTATCGATTGGTGCAAAGAAATATTGTTCGCGAAAGAAGCAATTCGAAGCCAAATCATCGCCCGTTGTTTCGGAAAAACTGATCATGCCGCAACTGTTTGACTAGAGAAATGTAGGAGGGTAAATTTTCAATGGTAGACAACCATTTTTTTGCCAGAAGTTTTGAAGACTTTAAATAGCTCGTTTTGAAGTTCCCTTTTCTCAGTGGCAAAACAAATTAAAAATATGAACTTTCCAATGGAAATGTTAGTTGATAGCTTACAACACAGCCAAGGTCACAATATACAAGGTAATCCTTGTATATACTTTATGGGAACTACGATGTCACCTTTAATGGGTTACTAACTATCTGATAAATTTATAAAAAAATATCATTTCACACTATGTGTTAATGGTATAATTGTATAAAATCTCGAAATTGGATATTTTTACTGAACTATTTATAACTTCGTAATTCGTATATAAATATATATCAGAACTAATTGCGTTTTACGAAGCTCTAAGAAAAATATCCGGTTTTACATGAAAATATGTATCACAAATCCATAAAAAGTGATATCTGGAATAGTTCCGAAAGTCGAAATTTAGTTTCGTTCGAAATGTTTCATGCTGTCTTGACATGTTTCATGCGACCTCATACAAGGGACAGTAAGCCACATAATTTTGTTTTATCGTGCAAACATATATAGACATAAGCGTAAACCAAAACTTACCTTAGTACTCGACGTTCTCGGTGCGCCGCCCAAAGCAATTGCATAAACTTCAACCTCGTACGTATCCGGTCCAGCTTCACGATCCAACTCCGCAGCAGTAGAGAGTATGCCCAGCCGAGTATCAATATCAAATAGACGATCCACTTGTGCAGCTTTACCCGTCATAACACCGTAAGCAGTCACATTGATGACATAATACTCGATATCACTTGAATTATGATGCGCCGAAACTGTCAAAATACTTGTACCGATTGGTTCATTCTCGTACACCGAACCCGATTGTGCGCGTTGTTCGAAAATGGGACCACCAAGATTACCACTAGCTGCCGTTATAATTGTAATATAAGCCTCCGAACTTTTACGTTCACTTTGCACTGCCTCATCGGTTGCCTTGAGCGCCAGTTGATAACGTACCTCCGGTTTGAATTTGGTACGGCCGAGCGTTATGACACCCGTATTACGTTGTAAACGAAACAGTTCAGTATTGCCATTAACTATCTCATAGGTTACCAAACCATTACTGGAAGAGTCCGCATCACGCGCCAGCACTTGCATCACAATCGAACCACTTACATCGGGCATCAGCATATTTTGCTTTGACATGGGCAACAGTGCAGCATTCATGGATACAAAGATGGGTGCATTATCATTGATATCTTCAACAATGACTGTGACAAGTTTCTCTGTTGATAGCTGCTTCTCCGGTTTCTGTGCCTGATCTGTAGCCAAGACAGTGAGACGGAAGGTATCTATGTGTTCACGATCGATTTCTCTGAGTGTATGTATGACACCAGTTTGTGTATTAATGCCAAAATGACGTCCGCCAGGTACTTCGGGCTCCTGTTTGGTTATGGCATAACTAACCTTGCCATTCAAGCCGGAGTCCGGATCATCGGCAGTTACTGTAACAATGGGCGTCTTGAGTGCTATGCCCTCTTTTATCTGACGCACTATGGCAGTATTCGGAAAACTTGGTGGATTGTCATTCTGATCGACTACATTAATTGTAAAGATTATTGTTGTTGAGAGACGTGGTATGCCACCGTCTGAAGCGGTGATATTTAGATTGTAAACCGTAGTTTCCTCATAGTCCAAAGGTTTGTGCAAATACAAACTACCAGTAACAGCATCAATGTGAAAGGTATCCTTGCGATTGCCAGCGGTTATGCTAAAACTGATTTGACTATTTACGCCCACATCCGAATCAGACGCTCTGAAACGCATTAATTCCGTGCCTGTAGCAGTCATCTCGAGCACCGAAATTTCGCTATTTGTCTGTGAGAACTCGGGTGCAACATCATTCTCATCGAGCACATCGATAGTGATGGTGGTATTTGAGCTTAGTGGATTCTTAGGCGCCGCATCCTTGGCTAGTACGATTAATTTGTGCACCGCCTGCGTTTCGCGATCCAATTGACGTGCAAGCGACAGTTGGCCCGTAGCGCTGTCCATAACGAAGAGACCCTGCTCATTACCCGAAATCAGTGTATAATAAACATCACCATTTAGGCCCTCGTCCACATCCATAGTAAAGACACGCATAATATGTGTACCAATACTGGCGCCCTCCGAAATTTGTACTTTATACGGTGCACGTAGAAATTCTGGCGCATTATCATTGACATCGGTTATGATAATCTTCACTTTTACTCTATCGTACAGACGTCGCAGTCCATTATCCGATACCACTGCCTCCAATTGTATATAGTTATCGGCGCCCGCGTATTTATCTGCAATAGCAGTGGCATCCGACTCCAGTGAACGCTGTCGGCGTTGTACTAATGCCTCACGATCGAAAGAACGCAGCGTTTTAATAAAGCCATTGCGTGAGTCTATAGTGAAATCCTGTGCAGGCATTGACAACGAATAGATCAGCTCTGCATTGCGTCCAATATCACGATCAGTGGCCGTCAATTTGCCAACAAATGAATCCGGTGGTTCATTCTCGGCAATGCTAAAGGTGAAGGTGTTATTCGTAAATTGAGGCGCATTATCATTCTCATCGATGACGTGTATAATCACGGGCACCACCGATGAACGCATCGGTATGCCCTCATCACGGCAGGCCACTGTCAGCGCATAATAGTCGCGTTCCTCGCGATCCAATGCAGCGCGTACAAAGAGATAACCATCCGGAAAGATGCCAAACATGCGCTCCGCATTACCCTCGATAATCTCATACGATATGCGTCCATTCGGACCCAAATCATTATCCGTTGCAGCGAGCGCAAAGAAACGCCTATTGACCTTAGTCGATTCCAGCAAAGAAGTCTCGTAGGAGGTATGATCGAAGACAGGTGTATGATCGTTGACATCTGCTATATGTATCGGCAGCGTTAGTTTCGTCGAGAGCGGCGGCGTGCCGCCATCGGTGGCCATCAACTCAACCTGGAGTACAGTGCCCGGTTCGGCGCGTACCGGCTGCTGTAGATACAGTACACCGGTCGCTTCGCTAATGCGAAATTGTTCATCAGGGTTGTAGGTTAGTCGGTATGTGACACGACTATTGATGCCTGCATCGCGGTCGCGCGCGCGTGATAAGTAAATCTCCTGACCGACGGCGGCGTTCTCTGGCAATAATATCTCACCGTCACGATCTTGTGCAAAGATGGGCGCATTATCGTTCAAATCACCGATTGCAATGTTCACGCTGCACTTGCCGTACGCAAGGCCGCTGCGCGCCAGCACAATGAGCTGATACTGCGCCTGCGCCTCACGATCAATGCGGCGCGCTGTAGTAATGCGACCGCTCTGACGTTCGATGGCAAAATTCTCAGCCGCATCGCCATAGATAATAAAATACTCAATGTTCGAGTGCAGCAGAGTAGCTGTTGCTGTTGCTGATGACGATGATGACTTGGCCGCTAACGATTTCGCTTGCACGCGGCCAACTTCGCGACCCAACTGTGGCGGCTGCTGTTGCTCGTGATCTTCGACAATTTGAAACTCATAACCGGCATATGCGCCGAATTCGAGCATCTCAGTTTTCGATTGCAACATAATCTCGACAATCGCATCTTCTTTGCTCCGCCGCTCACCATGATCCTTGGCAGAGATCTTGAGCTTATAGTGCGCTTTTGGCGAGCGATGTATGTCACCGTTGCTATTACCACGCAGCATAACTGCACCAGTTCGAGCATCGATGTGGAAGAGACCATCGCCACCTGACTCTAGAGTATACGTAATTAAGGCATTATCGCCTGCATCGCGATCAGTTGCCGTGACTTTCAAAAGAGTCGTAGTCATCGTTGTTGTTGTTGTTGTTGCTGCTGCTGTTGCTGTCGCAGACGACTTGTGCGCCTCTTTCAATGCTTGCCCATTATTGTTGTCAGCAACAGTAGCAGCAACACCAGCAGCAGCAACAACATTCGCAACATTGTCGTTGTTGTCATCAACAACAGCAGCAACAACATCAAGCTCATCGGCCAGCGTATAGATATAGTGTTTCGGATAGAATTCGGGATCGTTATCGTTGATATCCTCAACGTTTAGCTGCACAGTAGCTGTTGCCGATTGCGGGGGTGCGCCCTGATCGCGTGCAATCACAAAAATCTCATAATTCGCTATTGTCTCACGATCGAGCGCTTTTCGCGTTGTTAATTGACCGGTTATGGCGTCGATCGCAAATTGCTGCGGATACAAGCGTTCAACGCTTGGCGATAAGGCAAAAGTCACCGAACCATTTGTGCCCTGATCATGGTCAGTTGCTGTCAACATTGCAACGAGTGTTTGCGCTGCACTATTCTCGCTTAGACTGACATTAATATGTTGCTCTGTGAACTGCGGTGCTTCATCATTCTCATCCAAAATGGTGACCTTAAGCTGTGTATAGGCAAATTTCGGATTGGGACCGCCATCGCGTGCCGAAATGCTCAATTCAACGCTGCCCTGCACCTCACGATCGAGTGCACCACGTGTGGTAATCAAACCGGTATCTGTATCAATGTCAAACCACTGCTGTTCATTGCCGGAAATAATTGCATAGAAGATTTGTGCATTAACACCGGTATCCTCATCGGTGGCAGTGGTTGATGCAACGAAAGTGCCAATTGGTGCAAGTTCACTGAGTACTGCGGAATATTCCGATTTCTCGAAGACAGGCTCATGATCATTAACATCATTTACGTGTATAATCAAATGCGCAGTGGCCATGCGTGGAGGTGTACCTTTATCAATGGCAACAACTGTCAAATTATATTTGCTTATTTCCTCACGATCGAGCACTGCATTGACATGCACCAGACCGAGTGAATGTTCCTCCTCAAGCCAAAAATGTCCCAGTTCATTACCAGCTATAATGCGCAACGTAGTTTCACCATTAACACCTCGATCTGTATCATTTACAGATATGGCAGCTACGACAGTGCCATTTCTAGCATTCTCATCCACTGTTGCAAAGGTGCCAGTGGGTTGAAAGTATTGAAAACTTATAACCGGATCATGATCATTTGAATCGAGTAGATTTACAGTGACATAAGTGCGTCCATCTTGACGCGGTGAGCCATGATCACGCGCGAATACTGTAAAAACACAGCTTCTAGGTCCAGTGGGCACTGCTTGCCGTGTATGCTTGTCACTCTGCGTCGGCTGACAGCTAAGACGTTCTGTTGTCGATATGACACCCGTATCCGGATCAACTGTAAACTGATGTTCTGTCTCGGCTAGATAATACGTTATCTTGCTATTATCACCTAAATCATTATCGGATGCCATAACCTGCAGCACAGGCGTACCCGGCATTACAGATTCATTAAGCGACACAATATAATCGCTATGATCGAATATAGGCGGATTATCATTCACATCCAATATGGTAACATTTACCTGCAGATAACCATAACGCGGTGGTATGCCACCATCACTTGCCGATATATTCAACTGATAGAAACCATATGTTTCACGATCCAAATTGCCGGTAGTCTCCAAATGCAAATAAGCAGCATCTCCGCTGGGATTTGCAGTAGTAACCAAACGAAATTTATGCTCTACATTACCATCGACAATTTCATATTTATCTGTAATACCATTCATGCCAATATCACGGTCTGTAGCAGCATCGAGCAATAAACGTGTACCCGGCGCAGCGCTCTCGGAGAATGAAACTGCAATTGTCGGTTCAGGAAACTCCGGTGAATTATCATTGATATCAAGCACTTTAATGCGTACTTCGATGGGATACGTAGGCTGTGATGAGAGTACGACAAGATCATAACGATCACGCATGCCCTCACGATCGAGTACCATATTTGTTTTAATCTCACCGGTAACTTGATCCAACGTAAATTCACGTGGTGGCTCATTGAAACGATAGGTGAATTTTGGTTTTGTTGGTATATAACCTACGAGAGTGCCGCGTGGCTGACCCTCCAGCACATCGAAATCAGCGCGTGTATCCACGGCACGTGATTGCATTTCGCCCGGTGATGAGCGTCTTCGTGGAAATGGAAATGCGCCAAGTGGTTGTTCGAAGGGCGCTTTACGTAGCGTTGACAAATCCAACGTTGTGCCGGAAGTTTGTGCAAAGCTCGGCGTTGCGGCGTACAGTAGCAGTATGTAAAGTAATGCATTAATAAATACATGATGATGGTGTTGTTTGATGATTATTTTTGGCTTTTTAGTTTTAGTATGCCTAATTCTTTCATCTTCTAATTCTACTACGCGTTGCAGATACTCTGTATCGGTATCTGTTGTTGTTGCAGGCAAACATTGCAAACAAGCCTGCCTGCCGCGCATAGTCATAATGTCGGCTGACTCTACGTTAACGAGTCACTCTACTGTCTCTGTTCGCTATTATTTGGTTCTTATGAGACTTGTGCCTTTAAAAAACTTTAAACCATTTGAATTTTGTGCGATAGAAACGCGTACGTAGTTTCGTTGCAACATTGCGTATATTAAATTGTTTTTAGGCGCGTCATTTTCTAGAATTCACCATGGTAATCTGCGAAAAAGAAAGGAAATGGAGATAAAAACCGCATTAGTAAAATAGTTAATAAATTGCAAATAGCTTAAAACTACACAAACACAAACCGTTTTAGTTAGTGATGAGCTTAAGCGTGATTCGTTAATCACTATGATTGGGTCACAGTGATTCGGAACTGTGATTGGATCAGCTAGTTTTTAAATTGTGATTGGGATAAAGTTTTTTTAATGGTTACTCGTGACGTTGATATGAAACTGTAAGTTGATCACTGTTCTTATAGAAGTACTCGGTATATTTATATTTAGACTAACTGTGCATATGACACGCTACGTCTATGACATTTTGGTAATGTTGGTTTTTCAGTGCTCCGAATAAAGAAGGTCGTCAAAGCGCATGATCTCGACGGCTAAACGATGTCGCCCGAACGTGGAATTACTCGTTCTGGAAACTTAGCGCACAATAAAATCGAAATCGGTCGTAATATGTAGCTTGTGATGCTATTTTGTTGACACCATATATCGTTGAAGTCACAATCTTTAATTGCAGGCCAAAAAATGTGAATTATCATGCGACCATAGCGCCTAATATTGACGGTTACCATCATTCCAGTGTCATTTTAGAATAAATACGGCTCGACTTTTCTGACTTTTTTTATCTTATTTCAAGACTATACGTTCCCATCGAGTGAGAAACTGAAGAAACAAAGTCTAACAATCAGTTCACTAATCTCTTACGCGTTCAAAGTTTCTTATCAACTGGTAGAAGGCTGCCCCTGAGTTTGCAGATGTTTTTTTCGGAAGA
Organism: Leucophenga montana; assembly: GCA_035044765.1. Taxonomy (NCBI): domain Eukaryota; kingdom Metazoa; phylum Arthropoda; class Insecta; order Diptera; family Drosophilidae; genus Leucophenga; species Leucophenga montana. Next base: position 1,626,657 of record JAWNNQ010001644.1, on the reverse strand, counting down.
ATCCCAAATTACAATGCAAAAAATGAATTTTTATAAATATGTTCCATCCCATTTTTCTATAGGGCTCCAGAAATTCATTTAGCAACTCAACGAAATTAGCACTACTCTTCTTCTCGCACAAAAAAATGAAATTCAGTCATTCTCTTTTTCTACTGGATTCATTTTTTGTACTTATATGAAAATAATTTCTGGCCAGAAAAGATGTCTAGTTCACAAAGATATATCTTTATATATAAAAATCTTCTGTACGTGTGTACGTGACTGAACTCCTCCTAAACGGCTAAACCAATTTTGATGAAAATGTTTGTGTGTGTTCATGGGAATTGGAGAATGGTTTCGATTCACAATTATATCCATTGTGAATGCCCGCGAGTGTTCCAGGCCCAAAAAATGTAAAATAGAGGGATGAAATGTTGTTTATGGGATCGAAGAGGGAAGGGGAAGGGAAAGGTGAGTGTTGGGGAAGAGAAACAGCCGGAAGACAAAGAGGTGGATGAGGGGCAGAGAAGTAGGGGCAGAGAAGTAGGGGAAAGTGAATGGGAGATAGGGGAAGGTGTGGTAGGTGAAGGAGGGACAGGGGAAGTAGTAGAAGGGCAAGGAGTGGTAGAGAGGAGAGGCAGGTGGAGAGGCAGAAACGAGCCGGGTACCAGCTAGTGTATATGTATATACATATGCATGTCTTATTACAAAAGTATATTACAAAAAATATGTTCCATTGGAAAATTGGTATGGGTGGCGTTGAACCACCCCCCCCCCATCACACAACCCCATTAGTTAGCGACATAGTTAAGGAAAAGTAATGGAACTTCTTACAAAGTTGCTGTAACTCACATTGATTTATTTCCAAAACTGTGTGTCACAGTAAAAAAATCATCGACTGTAAAATATTGCTCATCACTAGTTCTACATAGTATGTACGTTTGGCGCTTAAAACATTCCATGCTACAATTATCAAATAAAATAGCAATTTTCATGTGATACCTACACGCTTCATGAAACGCCAACGTGCGCGCGTGCTAAGTGATTTGGCTGTTAATGGAAAAGCATCATCAACAATAACATACAGACATGTATATGTATATGTACGTAAAACACCATAACACACCATACCAACCCATCCGATTCCGCCGCATTTTCATAGTTCGTTGAGCATAAAATTTCTGTTCGTATTCATTTTGTTAGTATTTTTTTTTTGTTTTTTTTTTGCGCAATTCAACTTGGCATGAGAACATTATGGGGTACTATTTAATAATGTAAAGTGCAGCGCATTGTTTATGAGCAATAATAATAAGATTGGATCGGAGGATCGGTACGGACGACTTCACTTTGCACTGCAGACTGCCACACTCATTCACTCATTTGTCTCACACTGGCGTTCACACCTTTCGACGATTTCTCTTTGTTTGCATTGCATTGTATTTGACATTGAAAACAAAAGACTTAAGACACGAACTCGCACACGGTAGGCAGGCAGGCAGTCAGACAATCAGACAGATAAACAAACAAACAGACAGACAGACATACTTATACCTAAAGAGACAATCAGACAATTCTTACTCATGCTGATTGAATGCTAAATCGCGATTATACATTTATTTTTTTTATTCTTTCTCTAGCTCATTTCGCAATTGAAAACAAATCGGTTTGAAATCATTTCAGGTAGAAATTTGTCATTATGCTGTTATTTATTATAAGCTCATAATATAAAATATTCCAGGGTATTAGCAGTTTGTTGCGCAGTTTGTAACGCAGTGCAGTAAAGGGTAATAGTTAGGGCAGAACTTCCCAGGGTTTACGCTTTTCATGCGCAGGTTGAGTATTGCAGTACACACACGTAGCTTAATTAAAATGGATTTATTTTTTACTGGCGGTCCTTTGTAGAATTTTACTTACATAGGTAAGTTTCTGAAAGTCAATCAGAAATGATTCTTTTGGGGCTGACTCAAGCAACTCACAGACTTCCTTGGATAGCATCTGCTCAATTGGTCAAAGGTGAGCTAAATGTGACAAGCGACTCTCTAATGGGTGCTTATGATGAATTATAAACTGAATGGCTTTTCCATTAGCGTCTCAGGAATATGGAGAATGTGGCCAAATGTTCCCACTGAAGCATTTTTAAATCTAATTGATATGAGGGCTTATAATCCACTCTCATAAAAATCAATTATTATTGAGACGCAAAAAAATTTACAAAACAACTCCTCCACTCTGATGACTACTTTTGACATGAAACAAACGATTATGATCGCCACATGGAATCAAAGTTGAACAGGTTTGCAAAAAAAAATGCATTCTTACAAAATCGGAACGTATAGCAGCAGCTTACCACAGTGCACCAATTTATGTGTGCTGGAAACGTTATAACCAGAAAACACAGATTTGGAATATTGGTTTCCCCAAGGGCGAAGAAAACTTTGCTGGAACGGTGCGCCGAAGTAATTTGCTGTTATGTACCCGAATGACGTCGAAGGGATATATTTCGTAACTCCGAATAGCCATAATTTTGCGAAAAAAAATTGTAATTGATCTCTTGAACTTTTAAATTAAAGCGTAAGAGTGCTACTAAATGATGTAACTGAAGAGACAGACCTCAAACATTTTTTGCACACTGTACATAACCTCAAAAGTAGGAAAAAAAAACAACGTTTTTCGGGTACATAACCTCAAATATCTCAAAATCCTGACGTGATGGGCCAATTCTGACCCTCATGCGGATTTTACGCAGAAAATTACTTCGAAAATGACACTCAGCTTTCCAACAACTGACATAACCCCGGTATTTGTAGACCTGTGTAATGGGCATTCACGAACTCGGAGACTAAATAAACAGTAATGGAGACCGACTTGTGAACCTTTACGCAAGATATCGGCTATGCCAATTTATTCGTGAGCGACATTGATCAACGGCATTGCAGTATGAATGCGAAAATACAGTGTATATCTTTTATCGCTTGGTCGGTCTCAAGTTATACGCTTGATCGGTCTCAAGCTAAACACTAGAAAGACTAAACTTATGCGAATCCCAAGAACAGTCTCACTTCCGATAGAACAGAACGGTGCATTGAATGAAGATGTCAAGTCGTACACTATCGAGTGATGGTGGGTCTGATGTGCGCGTGTCGTATATCACTAGTTATACAAAATTTAAAGGTAACATAACATCTCGGTACCCACCAAACAGCGGAATTTTAATAGCAGCATAATATCTGTTCTGCTCTATGGTTACACAACTCTATGGAACACCACTCAAGTAACCCGCAGATAGTTACAAACCACTGTATGATACAGACCCTAGGCATATTTTGGCACAACTAATATTTCAAACGAACTTCTTTTGGTACTAGCAAATTCCACACTCAACGAACCACAAATAGAGGAATCGCAAATGGGGCTGAACTAAGCATATGCTCAGAAGGCCCATATAGCAAATAGCATGCAGAGTCTTCGATTGGAAAGCTCAAGTTCAATGCAGTCGTAGTCGAATAATTAAAACCTGGATTACGTCGACAAAAAGCAAATACGATTCCCATAAACTCTCATAGAAGGAATTATAAATTGTTGTCGCCATATGTTCTACTATGTTCACATGTACTTGTTCATGTTAGTTTTCAAAATTTCACGTATTAATTTAAAAGATTTTGTCACATTTTGTTTGAATATTGGGACTTCCGAGAGATTTGTGCACGGTTTGTTCAAACCGAAATTCACAGATGACTGAAACTTGTTTGACTGACTTTTGTTTATCAAAAATAGCATTTTAACCAAAATAATCACCGAATGTACCTGATTTGCCGAAGTGTGACTTCCAGCAGTTCTGAAAAATGCATTTGCCGCTAAAAGGACAGCATTATGCGAACGTAGCTACCGTACATATAAAAGGTTTGAACCCATTTTCTCTGGGACATCTCTTCGGATGATCTAAATATAAACTCCTACGATATGCTTCTTGATCTTTAAAACTGCAGTATAGTGGAAAACTATTTTAAAAGTAGGTACAAAAAGAAAGATACATTTTGAAAGCGCTAAGTTTGAGTTCCACAAAAAAAAAAAAAAAATTACACCCTCCCGTGGATCATACACTAAAATAGGCCACATAAAAATCATGACATAAACTTTATTGGAAAGACATTTTTATGCCATTAGTGTTTAAATATGGTTTTTAACATATCCGCTGGCGCAAATAATGCACCATTTGGAGATCTAAATTTTAACCAAGCATCTAATATTAGTTTTTAAACCAAACAGACAAATCAACTGTCAGCTGTCAAATTGACTGTCGCTGAGAAACGTGTTGCCATATCAAAAAAAAAAAAAAAAAACAAGCCTCTATAATGAAGATACGATACTTTCTATTCAAATCTTCTAAAGGATTCTGTAATAAACTGTCGTACGACTTTTTGCTGTTCTAAAGCTAGAAATAAGTTTTCTGAAAAAGTGACACGACTTTAGTAGAATACTCAGATTTAGACAGATTTGTCAGTCAGAAATTCAATTTATAAAAATTAAAATGCTTCAGTTATTCATACGTGAAGCGTATAGAAACTTTAGTGTTATTGAGTTAAAGTTAAGCCCGTGTAATTTAAAAGATTTCTCATTTATTTATTTTTTTTATCTTTTGTATACATATATGGCTATTTTTATAGAGACATTTCGATAGCCCGCACGCACACACACACACACACACACACAGAGGCGGCTGCGTCGCATTGTTTTCCATTAAAGTGTCAGCCGTATAAAAATTATAATGTTACCCAATAAAAATTCTAGGAATTTATTGAAACGACCTAACAACCAAAGAGCCAGCCAAGCATCCAGCTTGCCAGCTAGCGAACCACTCACTAAAAGCGTTTTAAATTCATCGAAAGGTGTTTGGGCGGAATGGGAATGGTCGTACTCAACCCAAAAATAAAACCAGAACTTCGGCTATCGCACAAAGACAAAATATACATAAAAAAAAAGCTGAGATTTTTTTTTTTTTTATTATTCATTTTTTATTCGCCCGAAAGCTAAACAATACTATATGATTAATCCGAACCGCCGCGTTCGATGTGGCTTTGCTCGGTTTTCAACACATCTATGCACTATTAAATTAGAAGAAGAAAAAAAAACATTTTTTTTTTTGTATGTAGTTGAAAGATATTCAGGAAAACTTCAAAACTTCAACTTCAAACTTTTTTGTGGATAGCTTAAAGTTTGTCTCGAGTAGCGATCGTCATCATGGTCGTCGTCGTCGTGGTCGTCGTCGACGTCGTCGACGTCCGCGTCGTCATCGTCGAATCCGTTCATTAATCTTTAGCATCTACCTGCTGCTCTGGCATTGTATTGTTTAGAAGTTTTTGATGCTTTAGCTTTTTGGGCATGTTCCAATCAAAAAAATAAATTTCAAATAAAGAAAGGTGGAAAAAAAAGAACGCTAAAATATATCTACATATTTCATCACAATGTGTGATGTGCCATATAATTTCTCTTAGTCTTTCGGAAATCAAGAGAGAAAGAGAGAGAGAGAGAAAACCATCTTATGAACTAAATAAAAATGGGCACAGTCGTTATAACTATGTAGTTTGTTGAAATTTTTGTATGCAAATGAGCTTGCGTTAGTTCTCGCTTCGTATGTCGTATGTCGATTGTCATTTGTTTTATTTCATTTGTTGTAACTGATTGAATTTATTATTTTCTTTCTTAATGTTTATAGTAAAACTTATGAACGCATGAACCTATGAACGTAGGCGAAGTTGCACCATAGGAATGTCGTTTATTGTTGCAGAGAAGTAGTATATAGAGATCTATTAGTCTTTGTAAGATTATAATTGCCTTGGATTTATGGCATATGATATTAATATGCAAATTGCTTTGAGTGGTAAATTTAAATTGAAAAGTCTCTTAGTGTGCTCATAAAATATAAACTTTATGTAGGAGCGGAAAAATATTTTGTATTAAGCTTTTTAGTTAACTAAGTATTTATAGCAAAGTTAAGCAAGTGTTTGTTGAAACGTTTCTTGTATCTCTTGTTCAATGTAAGAAACTGTTAAAAGTAAGGATTCCATACTTCCGAAAAATGTTCGCAACCTAGTGCAGAAACGTGCGTTAAATGAGTAAAAAACGTGTGTCAATTGTATCAGTCAAGAACATTCAAGAAGAAAAGTCAAATGAAAATCGATGAGTTGAGTGCCTGCTAGCTGAATTAGCTAAGATGATGAGACTTTGCACTCAGCGCGGTTCGTTGTGGTTCGAATAGCCAAGCAGCTGCAGTGATCCTACGAAGTGTAAAATTTTGGTATCTTTGTTAGACATAGCTGCGGTACCGCACAACGGTATTTTCATAGGTTCACACTGGCTGAGGATAGTATTGTAAAGTTTGATTTTGTTTTCAAAGCTGAGCTTGGATTTGCTGCCAAGTAACCAGTGCATTCGCTGTGTTTTTATAATTAGCTGTTTTCTTTTCGCGACGATATGATTTTTCTATGTAAGTCTTTTGGGATTCGGTATCAGTGTATTGCTAAAACGAATTCGGGAACTAGAGCCTTTTCTGAGTGTAAAGACTATGTGTGCTGACTTTTCTCATTTCTTCAACCATCTTTCGATATGACGTAGCTGATGTTTTAAGTGATTCCTTGCGGTGTTGACACAAGTAGCTCTGGTTTGTGTATCTGCAGCGTGTTTATCAAACGTTCTAGTACACTGCCTTGAGGAACTCCTGAGTGTATAGCTTTAATATATGGAAAGAAGAGTAAGTATCTTCACATCTTACATAAAACTGTCTGTCCATCAGGTCAGATCGTAGGAAATGGAACTGCGGTGATGGTAACAACTCCATTATTTTATAGAGAAGTCCCTGGTGTCAAACACGATAGAAGCTTGTTTAACATCGAGAAATACTGCTGCGCAAGTAAAATAAGTAAAAAAAAATGTGCATATTAATTGTTTTTTCATGAATTGTAGTTTATCACGAAATCTTTTTATGAATTTCTCTCTATTTCATGTTATTCTCTCATCATTGCCACCTTGCCACAATATTAAGTTGTGAAAGGAAACGTCACTTTGTTTGTGTTAAATTTGAATTCGAGGAAGTTTTGTGGAGGAGGTAAATGTGTATAACGCATTGTAAATTACAGCTCTCTGAAATTTCAATACCAAACGGTAGTTAAGTTCTCAAAAATGTATTATGAAGACGACAAGATACCAATAGAAGGTGATTGGAGCTTTTTGATACGAGTTAAGAGCATGAAGTCATAAATAGTTATTCCAGAAAATATATTTTTTTAAATCTGCTATTTTATGACAAACTTTTTGCTTGAAATGCAATGTAGATAGTTATACCTGTTGAGAGCGGTATGGTCATTCTATCATTAAGAGCGAATGAGATAATATGTAAAACTGATTGGCGCCAATAGTAACTAAATTTCAAACTTAGCACCTATCTCCACCTGTTGTGCTCTTAACTATCTATTGTATAATCGAATTCAAGAAAAGTATTGTAAGAATGACAATTAGATTATTAGATTTAAAACACATCTCATTGACATATTAGGCTTTAAAATATATTCTGTTAAGATGATGAAGAATCATCAGAAAAACTTTGAAAAGACATCTTGTCTTGGTTTAAAGTAAATAAATCTTAGTTTTTCATCGATCGGACCAAAACGAAAAAAAGAGAAGATTTCAATTTAGATGATATTTCAATTCGGTTGTGAGGTATTAATACCACTTATTACATGTAAGAATATGTTAATAAACAACACTATTAAACAGATCAATCAAAAATATAAGCAACATTTAGCAAGCTTATTAATAGAATTTTAACTGATCAATAGATCTTACTATTTTTATGAACACAACAAAAATTTTTAATAAGAAGTAATTGCGAAATATATTGATTTAAGATTTTTTCGAACTAAATCTCAAAATCGGATTTTTCAAAATATTTTTTTTTTTTACACTTTTTTAGATGTTTAACCATCAAACTGCAACAAAATCTCTAACGAAGCACATCCCATTTATTTGTAATGTATGCATGTAATTCAAGCACATCCGTAACTAATCCAAAAAGTAAGAAATACCAAAAGAAAAATCCCAACCTTGTAAGCAGATCTGACATGGTCAATGACCATCATCTACATCATCAAGCAGCTACAAAAGCAAAAACAACATAGGCGCCAATCTACGCAGCATACCAATCGATTTTATCTACTACTACTACTGCTACACACACTAACACACACACACACGCACACACACTCAACCGTATACACACAGAAATATCTTTCATTCTTTATAAATTTGCTTAGCAGAACTAACGTGTTAAACTATTAATCCAACTCTACACCATACCAAAGCAAAGCATACCAACACAACACATCACGCTCTAACTTTGGCTCAAAACTAACTAAATATGTATCTATACGAAACTATTAAAACTTCGAAAAATTTATATTCATTTAGTTGATTGATGTTTAATGTTACGACTTTTTTGTTTTTTTTTTTTTTTTTTTGAATACCAGCTCAGCTCGAAATGTATCCCAACTTGGCTAATATGCGGGCATGTTCTTCTATAGGTTTGGTTATAATTTTTTAAGAGCTCGTAAATAAATCGAAACACACTAGTTTATATTAGCAATGCAAATTATGCAGCACATATCTATACAGTGTGTTTCATAATTTTAAGACAGCTTGTGTTTATAGCTTTGGCTGATGCTGACCAAATTTTAAAGTTGTATGACTAATGGATTTGATTAGGAATGGAGCAAAAATTCGTTACTGAACAAATATGTTTATGGTTGACATACAATCAATCGCGTAAAGTTCGTTGAAGACATGGTAGAACGAGTCCATTCCAACATCACATACATAAAACGCATTGTAACTGGTGATCAGACACGGTATTGGCATGGAAATCAGTCAACAAGTTTCGGAAAGGCGCCTTCCAACTGAGCCGAAACCGAAAAAAAAAAACGCGACAAAGTCGACCAAAAGTCAAGAATATGTTAACTGTTTCCTTTGATTATCGCGGTGTTTTGCACTCGAAATTCTTGCGTTTCAGTGATCAAGTTCGTTGAAAAACGCCAGATTTGTGGAAGGTAAACTCTTGGATTTCGGACCATCTCACAAGCCTATCATTGTGAACGAAATTCTGTCCAAAAACACAACAATACCATTGAAAAACCATCGTATTTGCCTAATCTGGCTCCGACTGAATTTTTTCTCATTCCAAAACTGAAATTACCACTTCGAGGCGCACGTTTTCAGCCAATAGAAGTCATTAAAGCGAATTCGCGGCGAGAACTGAAGTCAATTCCGTCAAAATGCTTTTAAAAAATGTTTTGATAATTGGATTATTCGTTGGCTTAAGTGTATTATTTCGGAAGGGCCTACTTTGAAGGTTATAAAATCATAAATAATTATCATTTTGTTTTATGGATCAGTTACCGGTACTTTTTTGACAGTATGTGCACACGTAAGGAACATACTTCTTGTACTCACTGCGGCTATCCATTAATTTTAAATTAGGCCCATTGGATAATATAGCTTACCACCTTATAATCTGAATACCATAATTTCTTTTTTTAAATACAATTTTTAAGTCTACAAACGTCCATATAAGTTAAGGGTCAAAATATTTCCACGCCATGAACTCAAGACTGCATCATTCTTACTCGTTACTTCAACAACTGAAATGAAAAACTTTTACAAATAGCTTTAACACATAAATATCGACTAGATATAATGCCAAAAATATTGGTCGACCTGCTAAAAATTGATCTTTTTTTTTTTTTTTTGGGGTAATGTAATCTGTGAAGTTGGACATATTCCCGTCAAATAAAAGAAATCACTAATCGTAGAAAGCTAAAGACAAAACAATACCAGCTTCATTTTTAAATACACTTCGTGAAAGAACACCTTCTGGGTTACCGCTAGACCAGATGTCTCCATTGGGTTGGCGATATCTTTTGCTGAATTTTAGAGACTTCGTATGCTACAATAGTGTGGAATGGTGATGCTGTAGCATTAATGCAGCATAGTACCATTTCGGTGTCGGACCATAAAAACTAATGTAGAGAGTTTTGCAGTTTTACGTTCGATAGTACAGCGCCTAATTCCGCTGGTGAGAGTTCCAATCGCGCTAAGGTTTGTTTCGCACCCTTTTTTATTTTTATGAACACATTGTATATAGACGGCTGTTCCATAAGACTTTAGAGAAGCGTCAACAAATATATGTATTTGTCGATTTATTGGATTTTCTCCATTGCTTATGTGCTCTCGTTACCATGGCTTGGTTGAGGTTAAGCAGATGCTGTTGGTATGGTGGAAGCTTATCATTCCAATCCAGTTTTGAAAGCTATAGCTCTTGAATGAATATTTTAACACGCTTCGGGCGAATATAATTATTTGGAATTGCTTTGAAATCATCCAAATCAGTAAAAAAAAGTTTAACGAAATGTCTTCATAATATCGGTTTATGGAGATAATTTGCTTAAGTTGGTTCAAAAAACAACTAGAAAGATACCGCGTTAATCTTAATCAACAGTAGAAGTATTTGTTAAAGAAATCTTGGATACTTAGAAGGGTAGAACCCGTACTAGATGGTATTTCAGCTAGTCACAAGTTTTGGATATACTAATTTTGGTCCAACTATTACAGATTGCAGCGCTGCTTCCAAAAACCCATTGGAAAGTATAATTCTCACATTGTCCTTCCCAGTATAAATCAAGTGATATAGCTCCATAACAAATCGTGAAGACTAACCCAATATTACAAGAAACCTCAACATGATGTGTTGCAATGTCATTTTCTAGAGAGAATTTACCACAAAAAACCCAAGAACATATCACCAAGAAGAATTTAACTTTTCTAAGAGAAAAAATCATTTCGAAACTGCAGAGTTTATAGTTGGTTGTGAGCTCCAGTGCTCACATGCAGTTCATAGCCGGCTTAACACGGTTTTAATGTGGTTTATTTAAAGTTTATCAGTTATTTAAAAAGTCGATCATCCAAGGACTTGACTTACAAAGCAGTAATTGGTCGCTTGATTGGCTGGCAGTTGATCCACTTTTTCGCTGCAAGATTATTTTTAGTGAACATGGTCCGGAAGGCCTTTGGTTTCAACAGGAAACCACAGTATGCCACATGGCATACTTTTCAAGCAACCAACGACTAATTGAGGGAAGAGTTTGAGCGCAACATAGTCTCCAAAAACGGATACATTGCCTGGCCTGCAAAATTATGTGAACTGACACCGCCGGATTATTTTCTGGGGGATACTTAAAATCGTTGGTCTATGCGGACAAGCCAGCAACGATTTTAGCATTGGATGCCAAAAACGAATGCACTATTCATGATAAAAGGCATGATGTTGTTGTAAAATTGGACCTCCAGTTCGTGAGACGTTCCCATGTCGACCATATGCCCGAAATCCTTTTTTATCAACAAAACAATTTATTCCAACTTATTTCAATTTAAGTAAATCTCTTAAATAAACGAGAGCCTCAGACGAATCATTTGAAACGAATGCATTTGTGCCAGGCTCTAAAACATACAGTCAAAAGTGAAGTGTAGCATACTATTTCGTTATATCTTTGAAACTATGCCCAGTACTTGTCAAGCAGTTCAAAGAAACATAGATAGAACTGGTTAAATTCATTGCCTGAAGTTAATTTTTTAATACAATATACGCTTTCACCACAAGATGCCTGGAGGGTATATCTAATAGAGAAGGTGTATTAATAATAAAGTCATTAACACACAGATACGCTCATTATAGTAGTACAAGGAAAACATTAATAATACAAATATGTATCTTATACTATTTATTAGACACACTGATTATAGATATTTCTGTATAATATGTTTATAATACGAACGAAACTCAAATCCTATTCAAGTTGTTAGGCTTATGAGTACATATTGTAGCCAAGTTAATCCATTTATTGTAATATGCACAGGCGTGTTATTCTTATTGCTTACACAAAAAAAAAAATAATAAAAAATTATGGAAAAAATGGAGAGAGAAAAAAAACCGATCAAGTATCGATTGGGCTTTCTTTCTGCGGCAGTTTTTTCTTTCTTCTCAACTTCGAGACTATGAATTCGAGTTCACTTTACATACATAAATACATATGAAAGAAAACGTGTTTTTCATATTTCCATATTCATTTACATTTTGTTGTAAAGCGCACAAATACAAATACAAATACACATGTACAGTGAAAGAGAGACATAGATATACACTGACACAAACAAACACCCAGACAAATACATTTTAGATACATTCGAACCGCAAGCAAGCAACCAAGACAAGACCAATTTTTTGTTTTATATTTTTTAGTATTATTTTTATACCATTCGCACATAGTGTGAAATGGTATTAGCAGTTTGTCAGAAAGTTTGTAACGCATTAAAGTAGACATCGTAGATATAATAAGAGTATATATACACACATATCTATCTTCTTGATCAGTTCAACTAGACGAGTCGTTGTAGTTATGTCCGTCTGTCTGTCAGTGTTTTGCTGTGCACTCTTTTGTATAAATTTTCGAGATATTTGGCTAAATACCGCTAAACAAGCTGATTTTGTGCTTAAGCAGATAGAGTAGCCATATCGAGGTGCCACGTAGTCTTTTAGGGATAGCAACCATACAAAGCCTCCGTCCACTTTTGTTTTTTTGTATGAAAAACTTATTTATTATAGTTGATATTACCTTAAAATCCGATTTGACGAATTAGGAACACATGCTTCACATAAATAGCAGTAGCTGTGCGCCGTCCAGTTTTAGGAATAATTTCCATTAAAACACACCGCCTACTTTTGTGTTTTTGTATGAAAAACTTATTTATTACAATTGGTATTGGTAGCTGTGCGCCGTCCAGTTTTAGTAATACTCTCCATAAAAATCCACCGCCTACTTTTGTGTTTTTGTATGAAAAAGTAATTTATTACAATTGGTATTGGCTTAAAATACGATTTGACAAATTCTTAGGAACGCATGTCTTATGTGCGCCGTCCGGTTTTAGTAATAGTCCCTATAAAAACCAACCGCCTACTTTTGTGTTTTTGTATGAAAAACTTATTTATTACAGTGCATATTAACTTGGGATTTTAAGAACTGATACCTCACATACTTATTAATAGGCGTGCTCCACCTATTTTTAATGGTACACACCATACAAAACCAACGTCCACTTTCGAGATTTGTGTCGAAACTTATTTATTACAATTGATATTAATTTGAAATTTGATATGGTGTATTTTATGGAATGTATGCTTTACATATATACTAGTATCAGTAGCTGTGCACCGCCGATTTGTAGGGTTACCCCCACCGGCTATTTGTGTGAATTTTTTGTATAAAAAAAAACTTATTTATTTCAGTTGATGTTAACGTCAAATTTGATATGGAGTTCACTTAAGAACAGATGCCTTACATGTATATATATATATATATATATATATATATATATATATATATATATATATATATATATATATATATATATATATATATATATATATATATATATATATATATATATATATATATATATATATATATATATATATATATATATATATATATATATATATATATATATATATATATATATATATATATATATATATATATATATATATATATATATATATATATATATATATATATATATATATATATATATATATATATATATATATATCTATCTATCTATCTATCTATCTATCTATCTATCTATCTATATATATATATGATATATATATATATATATATATATATATATATATATATATATATATATATATATATATATATATATATATATATATATATATATATATATATATATATATATATATATATATATATATATATATATATATATATATATGCAATGGCGTGCCCCGCCCACTTTGAGAGATAATCTCTACACAAACTCAACGCACACTTCTGTTTTAGAAATAAAAAATTGTATGGTAAATGTCAACTTGAGGCATAATATGGATTTGCTTATGTACAAAACCTTAAGGGACTATGGACTTTATTTTAATGAGCGTATGCCAGCATAAAGACCCATCATACACAGTTAAATACTCAGCTTTTACAAAAAGTTGTTTTTCCTTATAGCCACTGAGTATAAAATTCAAAACTTTGCGTGAATAGTATTAAAACTTCGTTTCCATCGAAGTTAACATTTTTTCTTGTTGTTGTTTTTTTTTTTTTCTTTTTTATAAATACAAAATCCAGACATTACGTGGCAACACTGGGCGTTATGCTTTGAGTTGAGCAGCAGCGGCAGCGGCAGCTCTATACACAGCATCATCATCATCAGTCAGCGAGATCAGCAAACATACACACACACATACACACACACACACACACACACACAGATGCAGATACAAGAAGCATCACATATACATGAAAAGATACACAGATACTTTTTGGCCCATCATAATCTTATTTGACTTGAGCGCATAATTTAGTTTTAGTTTTCGATTTTTTTTTTTTTTATTTGTATTTTTTATACGTTCATTCACTCGATTTTGTGTGTTTTGTTTAAGTATTTATTTATGCGCTTAAATAAATTAATATGTAATTTTTTAAATTTATTTCGCACTTTTGCATTTTTTTTTCGGTTTGTTTTGCTTGTTAATTTGTTTTATGTTGGCTATTAATTTTAAGTTAGTAAAATTAATATTAAATTGGATTTTTATTAATTTTTAATAATAAATTTTTATTACCTACCATTTTTAATATTTTTTTTTTTTGTTTTCTCTACAATTATTTCCAATAATTTTTTTAATTTTTATATTTCTTTTTTTTTTGTGTTATACTATGTATGTACAACGCATACAGACGTACATTGTATTTATTATTTTATTTTTTATTTAATTTTTATTTTCTTTTTTTTTTAGCAAAACGTGTTTTACTTCATTTTTTTGTAATTTTTTTTCTTTTGGGGCAGCTCAGCTTCAGCAGCAATGTTGGAATTTTTCAAGAGGCACACACAACACAGCTACACACAACATACACACAGAGGCACATACACACACACACATGCACAGTGAGGCACAAGGAGCAGCAAAATATTTAACTTGCTATTTGCCTTATTTTGTATGCAATCATTTTTTTTCCTTATTTTTTTATGATTTTCTATGAATTTTTTTATTAAAAAATTATGATTTTTTTAAAGCAATTATTTCATTTCTTTTCTTTTGTTTTGGTTTGTTTTTTTTTCCACTAAAAATAAAAAATAATAAAAAGCATTACTATTATTGAACTCAGTTAGAGGCACACGTTTGTGGTGCACACATTCACTTTTTATACGCCGTATTGCATGCGTTAAAGACGTAACGTATGGCGTCTCGATTTATCCGCTTCCGCACAAAGTTACCGTACCGCAGTCGCAACGAAACGAAACTGAAGCGTTGCGCTCTTTTGCCGCTGTCATTAAGCCACACGAATGTGTGGCACGAAGTCGGCTTAGAGAAACAAAAAATGAATACACTGACGACTCAACTTACACTGGAAAAAATTTTTAGCTCGAATTTTATAAATATTTTTAGTTGGAAAATTATTTATAATTTAATTTTACTAAGTTGATGTCCGTCTGTCTGTTTTTCTGGCTGTGTGTACAAGGTCTGATCTAAAAATAACAAAACTTTTAATTTAAATCATAGCGCCATCTACTAAATTTTGCCAGTATTAGAAAGATACATTTTTCTTCTTTTGAAAGCAGCTAAGTTCATGCTAATCGTTGCAGTTTTTGTAGCTATGTCGTAAAAACAAAAGAGCATATATAAAATTTTGTTTTTCATGATGATTGTATGAGTCGTACTCAAATTTACACGTGGTTGACACGGTCGTGCTGATTTAAATAATCAGCCAAGACCTGGTCGACCCAAAGCATCTAAACGTGCTGTGTTCGTGGAAAAAGTAAATGAAACAAACGCTATCGATGCAAATTTCACTGTGAGAATGCTGGCGGAAGAATTAAATTCATCTTGCTATACAATTTAGAAAATATTAACTGAAGATTTGGGTAAAAGAAAGGTGTGTGTACGTTTTGTGCCATAAATGATGATCAAAAAATCGCACGTGTAGTCAATGAATTTTTAATGAAGAAACAGATTGCTCTAATCGACCACTGTATTCGTAATCGCCTGATCTATCACCGTGCGTTTATTTTCTCTTCCCAAAAATGAAAACTGCAATGAAAGCAGCTTTTTACGATGACATTCCAGCCATAAAAACAGACGTGACACAGGTGCTAAAGCACATTCCAAATGCGTGTATAAATAGTCTATAGATAAATTGGTTGAGCGTTTTAAAGGATGTATTGCGTTAAATGGCTCGTATTTTGAATAAATATTAGCTTTTAAACATTATACCATGCTTGTTTTATTTTATAACTAAAAAGTTCGGTTATTTTGGTCATATTGGTTTCAACAATATGGCACCATAAGCCAATCACAACACAAACAATTTTGGCTTTAATGCGCGAGAAGTTTCCAGGAGGAAGAATTTCACGTTTTTTGCGACGTCATTTGGCCGTCGAGAGCAATTTGATGCAGTTGGACATATTAGTGGGTCCACGCGAAAATGTAGTGTTTATATGAATAATTCTCAAGCTTTAGAGCACCTTAAAACCAACATTCGCCTAGTTATGGCCTAGATACTGCATGAAATGTACAAAAAAAAAAAAGTCGACGAAAATTAATTCAAAAGAATGGACTAGATCCCGAAGCATTGTAATGAAAAGAAAAACTGTTAAAATGAAAGGACTTCTGCACGATAGACTAAATAATTGCTAGTACATCGCTTACTTATGGAAGCATGAATTTTTACATTATTTTTAGGTGCAGGTGTCGATTCAAGATCTCCTAGGAGATTAGCTAGAAAATGTTTTATCATTAAAAATATTTTTTTTTTTTCTGTGTAAACTACTTCAAATGAATGGCGCACGCACGAACGATCAATAGTTGCTCTCTCTCTCTCTCTCTGTCTCTAACGATCTGCTCTTAGCTGCTCTCACACATATTTTAGCCATGTTCAATTCGTTTATGGTTGTTGTTGCTGTTGTCGTTTTTATTGTTGCCTGGAAAAGCGGTTTAACCGTCATCTTTGCAGACATATTTTCGTGTATACAATCGCTCTCTCGCTCTCTCTCTCGTCCACTTGATCTCTCACGCTCTTCTGGGCTGCAGTGTTGCAGCACCTACTACTTCTCTCTGCTTCTCTTGGCTACCTGTTGCAGAACAAGAGTTGCTGCAACACATTTTTCACTTGTTGCATTTCGTTTTTCATTTTCTTGTTAATATTGTTGCTGTTGCCTTTTTCCTTCATGCGTCGTTTAAGTTCGCTCGGATTCGTTTTGTATTGGTTAGGCTTGATTTCGTTGCGCTCGGCATTCATTTCGTGCGCTCTCACTTTTTCTCTATTTCTCTCGCAAGCTGTGAGAAAAACTGGCTTTATGATTTTCTGCATGACTGGGAAAATTATTGGCTTTATGATCGGTTTGCAAAACTGTGCGAATTGGAGTTGTCGTGCAATGATGTAGATGATGATGGTAATGATGATGATGATGATGATGATTATGATGGCGTTGATGATTATGAAGTTGGCAAAAGATGTAGAAATAAAATTTTATAAGATACACATTTTGTAATTCATAACGAATTTTATATTGAATTGGTATTATCAAAGGGGTTTCTTCTCTATAGCTGTGAGTTTTAAACGACAGTTGTATTCTCTCTCAAACTTCAGCTCAATTTAGTGAAAACAACCTCTTTTCATCTCTCCCGCACTCTGTGCCATTGTATGCTCAATGCGTTCACGCATACACAGATTCACAGCCACCGCACCGGCGACTAAACCCCAACAACAACAAAAGCACGTATGTTCATACGTACAAGGTTTGATTCAGAAATTTTTGTAACCGTTGCTACAATAGTCATATAATATATACATACTCCTATAATAGTCATGATAATATACAATTTTGAAATTTGAGTATTTATTTCAATTATAAAAAAAAACACAAGAACAACAGGTTAACGTGTAATTTGATTACCGTATAACTAGAGGTCCAACTTCATTATACAAATACGAGTATATGTTTCGGGAAAGAACCAATTATTTCGAAATGGGCTGGATCGAAGTCAAGCTTCGAATCCCACGCCCTAATCAAAATCTGATTGCGTCAAATCTGACTGTTAAAACACAGATAATGAAAATGAGAAGAATATTGCGGATGTAGCGGAGACCAATCGATTCGAAGAAGTGCGCAGCATCTTGGCCTCTCGTATGAAACAACTTGTCAAATTTTACGCCAGGATCTTGGTGTAAAGACTTACAAACTCAAACTCTTTAAAGAAGTGAAGCCGCCAGATTTGAATTTACGTTTTAATTTCAGTCAATGGGCTCTGCAACAGCTCAATGAAGATCCGCTGTTTTCGTGTCGAATTATGTTCAGTGATGAGCGGCACATTTCTGGCTCAATGGATACGCCAATAAACAACATTTGGGCTGATGAGTAACCCGAACTACCGTTACATCAACAAAAATGCACTGTTTTGTGTGATTTAAAGTCGCTATTTCTTAAAGCGCTACCGCATCATAATAGTAACCCTTTTTTGCCTGAAATTGAATTCCGAGTTGTCAGCAAAACGGTGCTGCGGCACACACAGCATGCGAGACATTTAAGAAATCATTTTGACGAGCGCCTAATTTCGCGTTTCGGGCCTATCAACTTCATTTTTTTTTTTTTGGGTTAGGATTAAAGACTTGGAAGCCTACATTACTGGCGTAATCCGCAATCGAGAATTGGAGCTATTACAGCGTAGTACAACATTTGAATGAAGTTATGCTTAAAAAAGTATATGTCAGAGTTTGTCCTTTCTTTAAAACAAAAACTCTAAATGACTTAAATGTTACAAGGCGTATAAATACCTCCATATTGTCCAATGCAGTTGAAGTTGGTAATCGATAAGAAAATGTTTGCCTTACTAGATATACATACATATGTTTATAGCTAAAAAAAAAGTTGACTCACCCTTCTAGCAAAAATTCAAATATTTATTATGGATCCATTGAAAAATTTGATGTTATTTTGGAGTGCAGCAGACCATAATCTTTTAGAAAAACTTAAGTTTTGAAACTTTTCAATCAAGCAATTTATCACCACACAAAAAAAAATTTCAACAATAACAACAAGAACAGCAAATAACAACAAAATTACTAGCATGCCCACTTGCTTGTTTGTTGTTGTTGTTGTTGGTATTGTTTTTTTATTCTTTTCATTCGTTTTTTAATTTTCTGTTTTTTTTTGTTTTTTTTTTATTTTTGTAGTGCGCTGCTCATGCGCACTCACGTCTTCTTCGCCCGCTGCTACTTTTGTCTTCTTCCTTTACTGGCACCTTTTGCTACCACCGACTGCGCTGCTGCTGCATTTCGTCTTGGCCATTTCTTTCATTCCGGACAAAGATATTACAGCCGACAACAGCAATAACAACCACAACGACGACGACAACAACAACAACAATGCGTTAAAAAACAACAACAAAAAACTCAAGAATTCTTATGCTCCTTCTTCGTCTTCAGCTAACTTTTTCTCTTTCTCTCTCACTCTCTCGCATTGCATTGCCGCAAAATTTTTGTTTAGCATAGAAACAGGTTTCAAATTAAAATTATCGCTGGTCATTTTTATACCATTCACACATAGTGTGAAATGGTATTATCAGTTTGTCTGTAAGTTTGTAACGCATTAAAGGTGCCAGCCATGGGGTAGACCCCATAAAGTCTATATATATTCTTGATCTGCTCGACGAGACGAGTCGATCTAGCCATGTCCGTCTGTCCGTCTGTATGTTGTTGCGCATTTTTTGGGGACCTATTTTTATGCTATCGAGTTGAAATTTTTCTCGTACACTTCTTTTTATTGCAGTTTAATAGAGTGTCAAGATTGACCCGCCACGCCCACTTTTTGGTGTATCCCCCATACAAAATCACCGCCCACTTTTGACTTTTTGTATGAAATACATTTTTAATGTAGTCAATATCAACTTAATAAATGATATAGTAACTTTAAGTAGACGGATGCTTAACATATACATTAATGAGTGGGACCTGCCCACTATTTGGGGTAGCTCCCATACAAACCTATGGTCCACTTTAGAGTTTTTGTAAGAAAAATTTTTTTTATTAAAGTCAATATTAGGTTGAAATGCGATATGGTGCCTTTTAAGAGACAGCTTCTTAACATACATAGACAATTGGGCGTGGCCCGCCCACTTTTTGAGGTAGCCCCCATACAAACCCACCGTGCAATTTTGTGTTTTTTTATGAAAAAAATCCTTCATTTAGATCAATATTAGCGTGTCCCGCCCAGTTTTTGAGGTAGTCCCATATAAACCCACAGTTCACTTTTATGCATTTGTATGAAAAACGTCAATATCAACTTGAAATTCGATATGGCGGCTTCATCGCTTCATACACATCTACTAATGTAGTGGGGTAGCCCCTATTTAAACCAGCACTTTTATGTATTACAATACTATTTAAAGTTTCGTGTGAATGGTATTAGAGCTTCGGTTCAACCGAAGTTAACATTTTTTCTTGTTTTTCTTATGCTTAGTTGTCGTTTACTTTGAATTTTTTGTTGGTATTTTCTTTTCGTTTTGCTTTTGTTTTTTTTTTTATTATTCTTTTTTATGTTTACTGCGTATGCATATTTCTCTGGCTATTCGTCTGTCTGTCTGTCCGTCTGATGTCTGTCTGTCTGTCTACCAGTCTGTTTGTGTGGGGCACTCACTATAATAGAATTTCTTTTAAATCGGACTGATGATGAAGCGCACTGATTGTGGTCTCTCTCTCTCTCTCTCTCTGGTCTGGTCTCTGGCATCAGATGAGTGGTGGTTTCAGGGTGAAGGTGATGTAGAGGTGGAGTTAGTACCTGCCCTTATTTATTTAAATTGGTTTGTTTTTATTTCTTATTGATTTATCTTATCAATTGTTTTGAAAAGTAACGGAACGACGCGGGACATCATTGAAATGAGCTCGAAATTAATAGGCTTAGTTTAATGGGATTTTCCTTTTTTGGGTATGCTGGCCTGGCCTGGCCTGGCATCTCAAGTGGAAGAGATTTATCGAAATGACTCCATTAGACATTATTTTTTTGATATTTGTATTGTTATTATGTATTTAAATATCAGATTTATCTAATTCTAAATTATTATGTACCAAGATGATTTCTATGATTCGAAAGTACCAAGAAATTATTGTTGTCGTTCAAAATTGCTATGGTGGACTTAGGTATAACACCCATACAAACCCACCTTCCACTTTTCGGATTTTTTATAAAAAACATTTTCATTACAGTCAATATTAACTAGAAACTCCACATTGTGGCCTCAAACGGAAGGAAGCTTCACATATTTATGAGCTAAACACTTTAAAAACGTTTCCTCTTGTTTTGTAAATAAACGTCAAGGAACAGAAAAAAATGTGTCCCATACTGTACTGGTATTAACTTTAATGGCTCAATTCATTGGTACCAAAACATTAAGCCGAAAAAGACCATGTATTGGTTGATGACTTCACTGGTGCCAATCACTCACAAAATTTTGTAAACGTTTGGTAAAGCATTTTCATTCCAGACATCAAGAGCTTCGGAAAACATTTTCAATATTTTTATCCGAAATCCGTCTACTCAAAATTTAAACTTCACTAATCCATACTTTGGGGAATTCGTCCTGTACAAATATAGCATATTTCTCGATTATTTTCTCGTAAGTTCCAGTGTTGAAGTTTTACTCGAGACAAAATCGTGATTCTTAGATTGAAGGAATCGAGTCAATGATATAGTTATGGATTGAATTGAATGAAGTATGCTGTTAAAAGCTGAAAACACCACTTTTGGTTTTTTCGGGTCTGAACAAATTCTGAAAATAATCTCCAAGGCGGCCATAACTGCTGTTTGTATATGAAGACTTTCTTCAGCGAAAACCAACTGCATAGATAGCCTTTTTCCATGGGTGGATGAAAACTCGATATATCGACAAGGAAAACAAAAAATAATTCGACATACAATATACTCGTATCTACAACTTATAACACTAAGTAAGAAAAAAATGGTTCAACTTCTATGCTTCTAGGGCGGTTAATGTCGCATGGGTGAATCAATGGGTGAATAACTGGATCGAATACACGAAGTGTTATGTGGAGCTACAAAGGATAAATAGTAAATAGTCTATTTTATCAAATATATAATTTTTTCGGACCATTTTACTTCACAATTTCTACATGAGAAGATATTTTTCAACATACTAGGATGAACCTATCCATAAAAACCCCATCTGCTCGTTTTATTTCCCTTAACAAAATCGGATCTTGAAACATAAGACATTGCTGTAGACAACGCTGCCGTCATGAATAATTTGGCTTTGACACACAGTGTAGAATTTCGTTAATTTAGTAGGTCAAAATTAAAAGAGGTTAAATAAAGACAAAAGCCCATTTGGATATAGCACCTTCAGTCTTCTTCTGGGTCCAAACGTCTCAGTTTCTTTGGAGATATTTTGCAACCTGGCATTGTATCTTCTGCTGTCTGTTGACTTGGTCACTCACATATGAAACTTTTAAGTCCCTGTGTATGGTTCTATTGTGGATGTACCATGGTGCGCCATAGAAAATACACATGGAATGGAAAATCACTTCAAAATAATATTTTTTTTTAGCGCACTTCCATTGTGTGGAAGAGTGGTCGCCACTTAGCATTACATTCCTATACACATGTAAGCAACAGAACCACTACCGTTCGTTGATTTGCTCAATGACTTCAGTTGGGGAATTTCTCTCGGTTGGAACCACTCCGTCTTTTCCATATCTGCTCTGCAGCATACGCTACTCTTATCCCTAATGGCATACTTCCGTATAGGTTGTCTTCCAATGTTTATAGTGATCCTACTCAAAGTCTCTTATTGGAGCATGTCATCAAAATATTTGTAACGCCCCTTGATCTGTTCCTGTTCTGATATATAGCCCCCATTCACAGGATGCCTAATGCGCAAGAATCTTTTACGAAGGAGACATTTATCGGCCACAAATTGAGCTCTGATTTAAATGTAAAAATAAGTGGCATGAACACTTTCGTTAATATCCAGTAAAAATACATGGGATCTCGAAGTGTATATCAAATGTTTTTCATTATAGTGAAGCTTAACAGATTAAGTTTTGTTTTTTGATTATCGAATATATCCTAAAGATATATGTCTGTTAAATACAGCATTGTTCTCTCAATCTCAAAATTTAATTTTTCTGTCCTTATGGGACATAACCAGTCCTGAGAAATCCCACAATACAGTGACTATGTTAGGAAACTCGAAAAAAAAGACAAAAATTTGTCAACCCACAATAGAATCTTACGGTCTTTACCAATGATTGCTTATTGTAAGTATATAAACTTATAAAACGTATTTCACTTCCTCAAAAACTAACCCGAACCAACGCCTTCATTAATACAAAATAATAAAAAAAATAAATAAAAAAATCCAAAACATTACAGCAAACACCCATTCAAAATTAACGTTATCACACTTCAGATGCAGCTGAATTGCAATAACTAAGAATAAGAACCCGCACAAATGCCTAGAATCACGCGCAGCGGCACAGCGGTCTAATAAGGATCGGAGCAGAGCATGGCGGAGTGGCGGCACAAATGAAATTGTATACGTTGCGCGGTGCTGGTGCTGCTGTTGCTGTTAGAACGGCGCTAATCAAGTTCGTTGCTTAAATCTTTTGTTTCACATAAAACCAAACACTCACGCCGAAAAATTCATCTCATCTGAACGCCTTCTTAGACTCATGCTGCTCTCGCTCGACACCAGCGGCGCACCAAACGGTGGACCAAAGCCATAGACTTATACAGCGGACTGACTGGTGCGGCGGCTTGGCACGGACGGTTGGTTCTTGGCGTTCGCATCGTGGTTGTTTGTTGTTGTTGTTGTTATTGCTGCTCGTAAAACTGTCACTTAACGTAGTAAAAAGAGCATAACAAGTCTTGGCCGATTTTATTTTCTAGTTTGATCATTTTTTTTTTGTTTTCAGCTCTTTTCTTAGTTTTTAGCATTTTTTTTTTTTTTTTGTTCAGTAATACAAACTTGGTGTTTTTATTTTTATGAATGTCGTTGCTTAAATGCCATGCTTGCTTGTGCGCTGCTCATTCGCCTTCCAGCCTGCTAGCCTTCCTTTTCGCCTGCCTGCCTGCCTGTCTTCTTACCCGGTCTGGTCGCATTCTTATCTTTTGAAAAATATTACAAAAACACGCAAAGTCCGCGCCAACACCAACTGCAAGCAACCAAGTCAAGTCAGCAAGCTATGAAGACAGACGCAGCAGCAGCAGCAGAAATGTACCAAAAAGCGAACAAAAAAAATAGGAAATCTGAAAAAGCATAAAAGCTGAACTTGGCAACTATGAACATAGGTATTTTCTTTGTTTCCCTCTGCCAGCAGCATGCAGCTCTATCTTTCGCTGGGATGTCATTGTGCAGTAGCCGCAGCAGCAGCAGCAGCACGGCGAGAGCGGAACTGGAGTGCATGGCATGGGTTGATGTAGTCTATTGTGTGAAAAGCTTTGATTTGGAAATATACTTTGCTAGGTCCGATTTAAAACATTCTGAACATTGCTAGAACAAGGAAGATCCTTTTGGCTATGTTTAGGGCGATAGAACACTTTGTCGTGATTGTACTTTCCAATTTTTGATGATATCCTACAGCGAACCAGAGAAATGTTCAACGCAATACATGTGTGAAAAGTATTTAAGCTTTGGTAACACCAAAACTGAACTTTTCTTTAAATAACATCACGTCATAGTTCGTGAATCATATTCAAGGAAGGCTGCCAAAACTTACATCAATTATTTTAGTACCCAGGTATGCCACACAAGTGCTAGTACAAGTGCTAGTGTCTGTACTTGATTATAATATAGAGGTTTCCTATACAGCAGAGATGGACTCGGCTGCCCGCCGTGGCAAAACACACTTCGGGTATTAACATGTACACGAGTATCTGCTTGCCGAAGTCAGCTCAAGATTTTGGTTGCTCTCATTGTGTACATCTCTGCACTACAATATATCTTAGCTATAACCATAATTTTTGAATCGGTGTCTGATCTGAATCTAAGATTCCATCTTTTTTTTTGCCGTATAACTTCACAAAAACTAGCGAGCGAAAAGTTCTATTGTACGAAAAGTGGTAGAAGAAATGTTTCCCCGGGTGAAATCTAAATATCCGAACATTAAAACATTTTGCACGCACACCTTATTAAGTGGTCAGCTCAACATATGTATAAAAAAGTTTTACATATAAAAAACCATAAGGTAGGTGGTGTGTTTATATGTGGCAACACCAAAAAGTTAAAGGTATACACCCTATAATATTGACAACAAGCTTCCCATCATAAGCAGCCGTCATAGATAATTTCAAATAGATACTGACTTTAATACAACAGTTTTTCATACATAAATCTAAAACAAACCGGTGGGTTTGTACATGTGCTATCAATAACATTAGGTGGGACACACCCATTAATAGATATGTGAAGCGTCCCTTATTTAAAAGTGATCATAACGTGTTTAAATAGTTTGCAATAAAAATGTTTCAAAAATAAAAAATTTAAATGGGCAATGGGTATACCAGTACAGTGGGTATTATAAAATTGTGGTCAAAATTAATACATTATACACAATATGTGTGAAAAGCATAAAAAAAAACAAAATTAAATTTGACATGGTTTGTACACAAATAGGAAATGTTATTGGATGAATGCACTTTATATATAAATAAAATACGATCAGAATAACCCGGCTTTGCCAGGAGTACAATTTGCCATACACCAAACGAGTTTGAAGATGTTCAAAAGAAAATCGAGTTTGGAAAACGTTAAGATGAAAAAAAAAACATTGTATTCCCCATGTAACCTTCGACCACACTTTCCAGCTTTTAGGTGAATTTCCAAACTTAGTGCCTTAGTGAATGTTTTCACCACAAACTGAAACTACTGTCTAGATATCAGCTCTCTAGCATTCGCGGTTTCGGCTGTGGTGAATCATTAAGGTCAAGCATTCTTAACTATGTATAGTAGATAGCCCTTCACCTCCGTTCTCTACATTGGTATAGTATTATACAAAATCGGTGTATTTAAGTATTTATTGTATAAAGTACACAAACCGAGTTTCAAAACTATCGAATGAAAATAAAATTTTCCATTATATATCCCCCTCTTTTCCTCCTTTGGAGAAAAGAAAACAACTGTCTATAAATCAGTTTTCTAGTTTTAACGGTTTCCACTGTACGTTGATTATGAATGAATCAGTCAGATTAAGCATTCTTTTGTACAATATTTAGATTATATTTTCGAAATTTTCAAAACATTTGTGGGAACAAGTAGAAACCTAAAATGTTGAAGCAATTAATGCAAAACATTCACTAAGAGATTACAGTTCTTTCACAAGAAACACCTTCACAAAGTATTGAAGAATACCATAAAAGAGTAAATTTTTGGGTTGAAGAGAATTATAGTCATTGTTTTTCATGAGTCATGTGATAAAACTGCGTTAAATGGCAAATATATATAATAATATATCATATAGCAAACGGCTATACTTCTTCCACTTCTTCAAGTTTAGACAAAAAAATATAAAATTTGTATAATTTGTTCCAAAATATGAATTAAATATAAAAAATATTTCATCGAGAATTTGGAAACCCGAAACATGGAGTTACTATTTTCAACATAAGTACCGAGATTTCAAAATGTAACACGAAAAGTTAAGGCAATTCCTATCTACAGAAACACGCACACACAAATCCCTCAACAACCTTAAAGAGTGTGAATTGGTACCTAATTGATTGCCTCTTTGGAAATACAAAAAAAAAGAAAAAAATTTGACATATAACAAAAATGATTATTTTATATAAAATATATGCAGAAACTTTTAAATCAAACCTTGTATTTAAATTTCTGCGGTTCGATCTTTGTTTTTTTTTTGTTTGTTACTTGTTTCGTTATGTATATATAAAAAAATACTAATATTAGTACGTTGCATAAGTTAGCAAAAAAAAAAGAAAAAGTAAACAATACTTAGTGACCCAGACACCATAAACAGATTAATAAGTTATTAAATTAATTAGTAGGTACCTAACATATAAGAAAATACTGCGCTATTCGTGTATCCATTCCAACCGCAATCCAACCGCCATAAAACTAAGCTGCATTCTTGAATAGATGTGCCAGCAACTCTGCTTCGCTTAAATCCAGCTTATAACGCTGTACAATGTCCTGCACCTTAAGACGTCGACGCACATGCGGTGGTTGATAACTGTAGGGTGATGAAAAACATATTAATACACGGTGTTTATCTTATAATTTATGATGTATTCGTTTTACACACTTGTCATTATCCAAACGTCTGCGTCGCGACATATTCAAGGCAGTCTGACGCACCAGATTGCCTACCACACGTCGACTGAGCACCATGCCGTCCACCAGTGGTGTGGCAAAACTCATGCGTCCCACCGGTCCCTGCAGCTTAACGCGCAACAAACCCGAATGCAGTGCATGCAAATATATCACATGACAATCGACAGCACGCGGCAGTTGCAGCGTTTGTGCCTCCTCGCCAGTGCGCGTATACGCAAGCAGTTCATCTATGGGAAAATTCAAATGATCCTCATAGGACTCCAGCCAAACGAGTAATATCTTAGCAGGCGCCTGTGCCAGCAACGCCGGTTTGGAGTTACCCTTACGACGTGTCGGTGGTATAGGATCTTTTGATTTTGTGCTATCTAATTCAAGTGAGAGATTACGTGATTTTTGTGCTTGTGTTTTATCCGCATCGGAGGAGGAGGAGGAGGTACGTGTCCAGATACTATTCGAGTTAACAATTTGTTCTGTATTGCTTGACGATAGACAACTGCCATCGGTTTCGGTGCGTAAATTCCATGCATTTGGCACGACAAATGCTATTTCCGATGAAACATCCGCCCAGTAGATGACCTTGTGTTCTCCATTGAATTTTAAATCGTTTGACAACGCTTTCGACGTTTCATTTGTTGTATTCGTCGTTGATTTCAGTGACCACGAATTGTGCACAAATCCTGTCCAACCGCAATGTTCATCTATGCACACTGGCCAGCCGAGTGTTGTTAGCATATTATTAAAATGTTGATCCAATGTATGCAGCTGATCTTCGGATATATTTTCAATGATTTGCTGCGCTGTATCTTGGCCGGATTTCACATAGAAAACATGCACAGTATCATGAGTACGTGCGCTCAATTTATCCAGCATACTCAGATCAGCAGCAAAGGCATTTTGTTTGGCATCCAAAACTATCAGTGGACGCTGTGCTGGTGTACCGAGTGTTTCAGCAGGACTATTCGGATTACGTGTTTCGAATGTTAGAAAACCAAAATGTGAAAGAAATAGACGCGCTGCATGAAATTCATGACAAACTGTATGCGGTACACACTCCTGTGCATGCGTCAGACTATCAACGCTGTTATCTGTTTCTGCCCAGGCCAATTTCTCGTGTATAGTTTGATTCTCCAGCATAGTTTCAATTTGACGTATAGTACTAGAGCCATATTGCTCACGTATCTGTTCGATTGTTGGTATAGAATAATCGGCAACACAGGGCGGCACTTTATCCACACCCTCCGGAAAGTGTTTCTGATCAAATTCAACGCGTTGCACGATATCATTCATTGGTATGGGACGTCCCGGATTGACAGCATGATATTTTGTGCCCGATTTGCTGCGTGGCAAATGACGCAACTGCATGGTCCAAGCGTGACGTCCGAAAGGACCGCGTATGAGCACTGTAAGTAAAGTGTTTTTGAGATTAGATAATTTCATTCACTACAAAAATGTACAACTTACAGGTAACAGTCGGCTGTGGATCCTGATCATTGCCGAGCGGTTCCTCCAACAAGGCCAGTATAGTTGAATTCTCTGTGACGA
Source organism: Leucophenga montana (assembly GCA_035044765.1). Classification (NCBI taxonomy): domain Eukaryota; kingdom Metazoa; phylum Arthropoda; class Insecta; order Diptera; family Drosophilidae; genus Leucophenga; species Leucophenga montana. Next base: position 1,597,652 of record JAWNNQ010001644.1, on the reverse strand, counting down.
AATATTTAAACTTTGATATTGCTTGCTCTGTACTTATATTGCCATTGCGTCCATCGAACGCTGGTAGCGAATTGCAGTGTTTCATCAGCGCCACCTCATCCAGCAGCGAACTAATCGATTCCGGTCCACATTCACTCGGAAAATAGCCAACCTGTTCGAGTATTATAGTTAACAAATTCTCCGCTGCATCACGCACACGCATCGATGCTGGCTTTAACTCTTTCTCATCCTTAAATTTGGGTATATCACCCGTTTTACTCAAACTCTTCGAACCCGAAACACCCAATTCGACCACTTCAAGCACCGTTTGCAGACAATCCTTATCCTGCAGCAAATATGGATGTTGCATTAGCCACGCTGACGTACACTGAAAAGCTGCAACAATAGTGCTGTGCAGATCCTTGCTGTGCGCCGGCGGCGGACGCGAACACTGATAACAAATGTAATCGCAAATCCACTTGACGGCGCGTTTGCACTCTAGAGCGTCTGAGGAAATGATGGTTAGATTTTGGCTTGGTTCTTCGATTTTCACTAAAGTATCTACTTAGTCGTTGTTTTTTTTTTTTTTTTGTGGATTGTGTGTGGTTTTTGTGTGGAAATTGTGAATGTGTGTGTGTGTGTGTGTGTGTGTGTGTGTAGAGAGATGTAGTTGTAAAGGATAAGGGAGTTTAGATTAGTAGTGTGGTGTAATGAGTGCGTTAGTGACAAAATTTTTGTTATAACATGTTTAGGTTTTGTTACAGAATTTTTTTTTTTGTATTGTAGTATGAAAAAAGAAAGAAAAAAAAAATGTGTTAGTTGAAAAATAGCTAGAATTCAATTACCATTTGTAAATTTCCTGGCTGCGTGACACAGGACGTAATGAAATTTGAAAATATTTAAAAGAAATGTTTTTTTGTACACATTGAGAAATGTTATGTGTGCGTATGTGTGTGTGTGTGTGTAGAACATGCAAGGTTTAGACATTCCAGCGGCCAAAATAAAAAAGGATAAGAGTTATAAAATATTAATAGAAGAAACATGTACATGATGATTCTCATATACAGAACATACAGTAAGCATTAACTAAAAACCTTCAATTAGTTAATACAAACCTGAGTCTCGAATATGCAAACGTGCAAGTCCGGAAAGTAGCTCTAAAGCAGCTAACGAAACATTTAAATCAGTTTTCCATGAGGATATCAAGCGATGGCAGACCAAATAGGTGGCGCGCACAAATAAGGCATGTGCATTATCTATAAAAATGTAATTATTTATGAGATTAATATAATATTCTATATACATATAATATTCCAACTTTTTACAGAAACACACAACAAATGCAAAAATACAAACGAAATTATTAGAAACAATATAAAAAATTTACCATAAACTGAAGTGCCTTCGAAATCATGTGAAAATTCCACTGAAACATCATCGGAAATATTTAAACTTGGATAATCATGTTGCGAGGCATTGTCGCGTGCTACGGCGGAAGTATTCATGGATCCGCTTACAGCGCTACTGCCACCAGCAACAGTGTGCGTACCCAGACTGGAATTGCCAGCACTAACTATGGAAGCAGAGCGTTCGGAGCACGCTGCAGCATTTTGTATGACGGAGATATTGTGCACAAATTATAATGAAATATGCAATAATAAAAGTAATTAAGAAAATTAAAATAAGAAAATCAAAAAAAAAAAAAAAAAAAGCAATATTCGGTGGAACCGAAGCTTAAAAATGTTTCGTTATATTGCATACTCTATGCCAACAAAAAAAGTTATTATAAATAATATAAAAAACATTGAATTTATATGTAGAGCAGGAGGTCCTATCTCAGAAGAATTTACTTTGTCAAAAAGGGAAAGTAAGTGTTTACGAGTTGATAATGAACACTGTAGGGTACAAAGGTTTTGTCTAAAAATTATTATCAATGATTTTTTCCAGTTTGAATTTCAGGTAACAGGCGCTTGGAGGCACAAGTAGTCGCTTCGTTAAGCTCGTTTCGGCTGTACACGGAAAAATACAGCGTTCGCTAAAAGAAATAATAGCGATCAGATTTGCTTTAAACTTGGCGAGACTGCAGCGGAAACTTTTCCATTGAAGAATATGGCCTTTGACAATGATTATCTTATGAACCGATGGCTCAAGCACTTTGTGTTGAACTTGGCGCCATCAATGACCAGTGCCGCCGAGAATGAGACTCTTGTGAGAGATCTCCGATTGTCCTGTAAGTGCTCGTTTAATGGCAGTGCCAAAAACTATCGTTCACAAAATCATGACAAACAATTTGAAGATTGTGGAAAATCTGCGCTGAAACTGTTGTCCAAAGTTTTAGCGGACGAACAAAAATCGCGCTGAGTTGAAATTTGCCAGTAGCTTATGGTCCTGTGTGAAAAAGACCCTCACTTTTTAGACAACGTGAGATCACAGGATACTCCAAATCTGGCGTGTTGGCGTACGACATCGATACATAGCGGTAAGTGCTGAGTCAGCGTTCACTCGCTACAACAAAGTCAAATAAAAAGTCAAGACCATAATTAATCATGTTTTTTGACATCAGCGGGCATTCGTGGCACAAAAATTCTACGTGGAAGTTATCAAGAGACACAAACGCAGGATTCAACGCGTTGATACAACGATGAACTGGATTACGTATTGTTCTGGCGTCTCTTGAGACATCTGTTACACTCGATTGATTTTGGTATTACTGTCGCAGGGGTCCAGCGCTTTCAGTGCTATATTCTCCTGCATTGATAATATTTCGGCGATCGGAAAGTCTAAAATTATATCTAATCCCCAGGACAGCGCAGCAGTTACCAGCTTGGATTCGTGAAACATATGGAAGGTAGTCTTATTCTGACGTAGTTGGCGTATTTATAAAATGGAGTAGGAGCGTTACAATAATCCAAGCTGGATAGAAGTTAGCTTTGGAGTTGAAATGTACTTGAGTTTTCAAAGTTACCCCAATGCCAAGAATGGGTTTCTTTCGTCCTTACCGCTTTGGTTGTAGTTTTCCTTTTTGAAATTCGACCAAGTAAAATCAAATTTACGTTCAGTCAGTCCTTTGGTGTTTTGCATAGGACTACTCTGATGCAGTGTTCTGTATTTCTCTATAGCCTATGCAATTGATTTTAGGTTAGAGGACCTGTGTAATGCCGGTGATTGACCTGCGCTCTTCTGTGCATAGCCAGTGAAAGCTAGACTTAGAGAATTCTCTACTTCTCCCAATGGTTATTTTACACATAAATACTTGTAGATCTTTGTTGGCAAGGTTTCTGGATTATTTTTTTTTTTTGTGGAAAGTACTACCACGTGGTTGCCTACGCTATCGTCTGATGCTCTTTTGCTTTCATGCGATGTAACAGTTGGTTAACAGGACATTTGTATGGTCTGTAGATGTATGTGGGGTCTAATTGGTGTAGTACTTCCGATCTGTACAAATGGTGAATATTTTATTAGATTGATATCAAGAATGCGCGTATCAAATTTGGACCTTAATGGTATTTTGGTTATATGTTAGAGTCAACTTGAACCAATTTTGTAAATTTTATAGATTAATGGTGAATAGTATATAACTTGCTGTCTAAAATTTAAGCATAGTTCTCAATAAAAAAGCACTAATGGGCATCGGATTAGTATGGTGGCGCTATGATTCATAATGGATGTGGCACCATTGACAATATTTTTACATACAAAGAACCAAGGGTAGCATAAAGTGACCATTTCGAATTTCAATATACTAAAAATTAAGTGAGTATCACGTTAAAAACAAAAGGACATGGCTATATCGTTGCGTCTTGTCAAGCTGATCAAGCATATATATACTTTTTGTATGTTAGCAACTTTGCGACTAACTGATAATATATTAAGTGTAAAAAAAAAAAAACTAATACAAATATAGACTTTTTTATTTGTTCGTTTTGTACTCCACCTGAGCTCAATAGATTCCCATCAGTTGAATGCTGTGTACCAGAATTATGCAAATTCTCATTGCCACCTAATTCGGTCTCCTCAAACATGACAGCATCCTGTACGCAAAGTAGCAGTCCACCCAACAGCATGTGTGTATTCTGTGCATCCGTTTCTACTTGCAACGCATTCATTAGTATATTCATTAGACGTGATTTCAATTGTATGAAGGTGATTAATCTGCGGTGAATAGAGAAAATATTAATAGTTCTTCTACATTAAAAGAAATAGTTACGCACTTCTCTGTTGATTCATTGCTCAAATCTCTAATGGGTAACGTTTGAAAATGCAGCGGCAGCGCTAAAATCGAAAGCAAAATATTAATCGATGCACGCCGCAGCTCTGTCTTGTTGAAAGCCATTGCTTGTGTCTTAATCTTCAAATCCTTATCGGGCAGCACTATTTCCAAAGCGACAATAAAAGCCGGCAACAACACTTGTATGCCATCCAAATCCAAACGAAACAGATCAGCTGAATTAAGTAATATACTAGCCAGTGTTTCATCGCATTCCTTAGACTCGGTTATCTTTAAACATTGCTGCAGCGCCATATAGAAACGTGCCAAATAGACCGGTAAGATTTCCTCGCCAGTCTTTTTAGCGCAAAAAATTTTACAGAGTGTACCAATAGCCTCTGCACGTCCAGATTCATATTTGTCAATTGTTAGTGTAGGCGGTAGACTGCTGGGATCATTGAGTGAATTGGGCTGAGATAGCGATATGCTGCCCTTGCGATTCTCCATTATCATGGACGACGGACGCTTGCTAGCCTCGCTGACTTGTTCTGTTGGTGAAGAAATATTTAAATTAACAAAATGACTTTCTATAGTATAATAATTGTATAGTATACTCTTTCTATGTTGCAGCCAAGTATCGCCACCTATATGCGCTGCTTCAAATAGCCATTCCCCGAACAAATGCAATATGCTGTTGCACTTTGGACGCGCAGCTGCAAGTGGTGGACGCAGCTCCAAACCGATGGAGGGTAGTGCTGTAATAAAATATGGCATATAAATATAGAAACTAACAAAAAAGTTAACTTCGGTGGAACCGAAGCTTTAATACTCTTCACATTTGCCTCTTTTTCGCGGTAATGCTTTTGGTTTACTTCAGTTTTCTTCAGTTTTGAATGGATGCTTCAAATTAAAGAGTTTTAATATATTATTTAAAATAGTTTTTGACATGAACATCGCCTTTTTGATCATTGAAGATGGTATACGGTGTTGTGTATAATTGCTTATTAGAAAGCATTAATTCAATTCAAACATGTTCGATACAACAAAATAATTACAATGTGTTTTTTCTATGGAAGCTGTATCATCTACTGGATAAATCGCGGTTATTTTTGAACCTGTGTGGCTGTTGGTCTCCCTACCAACTTTCAAACCAATATTGCAAAGATTGAGGACAGGAACGTACAGTCAGACAGACGGACATGGCTAGATCGACTCGTCTTGTCTTGGTCTAAAATGTTTCCTTTAAGGCTTTGCAAACATTGTGACTAAATTATAATACCATACACACTCTGTGTGAAGAGTATATTAAAACATATGTCGTTACTTAGAAAATTGCGCTGATAAGGCGCTGTTTACACACATGTTACACTGCTTGCTGATGGTGGACCCGAGGTAGGCGTCAACGGTGCCGCCGCCGCCGACGACGTTGCAGCTGCATTACGTGTGCCAGCACCAATGAGTGATGATTTGCTGAGGCCTAGAAAAAGTATTATATAGTATAGAATCGATTAATATATTAAGAAATGATAAGCGCGCGCACAGCGACATGCAGTATATAGCTTTGGAAAGTCAAATTGTGGGCGTTATAGCGTTTGGTAAATAAAAAATAATATATAAAGACGATAAGAAAAAGTATTTAGTAGCAAACTTAAGCGCAATACAAACGAATCGATCGTAGTTTATAAACTAAATGCTTAATTTTTCTCTTTCGATTGGTTAGCTAAACGTGTGAAAAGTGTTTTGTGTGTGGTTTAATAAGCTACTAACAATAGAAAAATAGTCAAACGAAATCAAAATCAGCACAAATAACATATATAAAACACGGTTAAGCACATTAAAGAACATTAAACAAATTGAGACTGCGGCGCACCCTTCTGCTGTGTGATCATATTCGGTGCAACACTGAAGCTTTTGGCCAAGCGACGCTGTAGCGGTGGAGTTGGTGAATAGGGAAGTTGTGCGCTAATACATGCACCATCAACGGCAGAGGTAGAGGTAGTAGAAGTATTACCCATAGAAGTTGAAGCAGTAGCATTTTGTATTGTTGTATTAAAGGATATTGAGCCCAAAACGCCTGCCGATTGACTACCACCAGCGCTGGCATTACCCGCATGTATGTTGGTAGGTGAGGAGCTACTATTATTATTATTGCTGTTGTTGTTGCTGTTGTAGTGATGATGGCCCATTATAGCATTAAGTGCAGAACTAGCAGAACCACTTATAAAATTATCACGCAAAAAGTGTCCAGCACCGTGTAAATGCAAATGCGGTATGTGATGATGATGCTGTTGCTGATTTGTAGCGGCGCTGCTGCTTATATTCGAGATGCTATTTGAGTGTATAAATTGCTGCAATGTTGTGGAAGTAGCCTCATTCAATGAAAGCCGTATATCAAGTAGATTCGTAACAATATCCTCCGTATGATGCGGCGGTGAGACATAAATGCCTAGTTTAAAATTGTTTGTAGCAGTCATGCGCAAAGTATTGTGTAGAGAGCGTAGGGGGAAAGAAGAAATAAAATAGAATGCGCAATTTGATTTTTTTTTTTTTAAATTAAAGATACAAATTAATATAGCCTATGCGCTGCAAGAGTAGATACTTATTAAACTAGATCGCTAGCAGTAGTTAGAACCACCAATTTATATTTTATGTATATTAGTTAAATACGCAGCAATGCTCATATAAAGTTTACCTAAGAAAGCATCCACTTGACTGGATATGCCTTTGATTGCTTTTAGAAATATTTGTGGCAGCAATTGTAGACAAGGATGTTGATAAGTTTCAGCGCCTTTGTCATGCGTTAGTGCCCATTGCACAAAATGTGAAGATTTGCTGATGATGTGCGGCGAACAGAGCACTGTCGGATTACCAATCATGCGCAGAAAGCGATACCAAGTCTGTGCAACGCAATCGTTGGACATTATAGCAGGTATAAGCAGTGCATCCTCATCGGCTGTGAAATAAATAGATATAATACTTGCTAATTTGCTAATATAATTGTTAAATACTAACGTATTTTCAGCACCGGAAATGCCGCACCATAAGTAAATTCCAACAATCGTGCAGTCAGCGCCAGATTGACACGATTCCATTGTTCAACAAGCGCAACACGATGTCGCCACATGGCGCACGATTCCTGCAGCGTTTTCCACAGCGATGGCGATGGAAAGCAGCGTACACAGGCCAAGAGCCAAACTTCAAAGAGCACCGAAAGTACACGTTCGCACAATTGATCGCCTACATCATCCTTGACAGTGGGCGGCGCCAGTAATATTTCATTTATCGCCAGCAAAAAGAGCAATAAAGCGTCCCATGTCTGACGATCCATGCACTGTGAGATTTGTGCGGTCTGTTGTAGTGTACGTAATACACGATGACATAGCACTGCCTGACGATTTATGGTATCTGCACCTGTAAGTAAGCATTATAAATATAAGTAATATAGCCTTGGAAGCATCAATTATGGCACCTACCAAGCGCACTTTGATATAAAAATGGTAAGACTTGAAAATATTTAATTGTTGTGTGTAGAGGTTAGTAAACTGGTGCAATAATTTTTGTTTTGTATTTGGACTACACAGGAAAAAATTAGTTTAATATTGGGTGTACAACTTTGCTTCCGCCGTACAGCGTGTAGTACATTTTGGGCAGTTTTCAAACAGTCCCGTCGAGAGTAGGGTAAATTACTCCGCGTCCGTGCTGTTTTAGCTGCCTAGGATCAATGGAATCTCATTTTACACGAGTGCAAAGCAGTTGCTACATCATGTAAATATGGTGGTCCTTAATTTTTAAGTCCCGGGCTCTGAATTTTGCTCGGCCACCTTGCTTGAAAACATAATTCTATATTACTAGTAGTCGATTTGTGTTTACAACACTATTTCTCAGTTTATGAGCCAAATTCTCGTTATTTGAGGGAGGTGTTAACTTCTTTCTTTAACATGAAATTTGCAGCTGAGGCTCACCGATCGCTCTCAGAAACTTAAAGTGATACCGCTTTGAATGAAAGAACGTGTCGTGAGTGCTTTCAACGCTTCAAGAGTAGTAAATTTAACGTCAAAGACCGTCATAGCGGTGGAAGAGCGAACATTTTTGAAGATGTAGAATTGGAGGCATTGCATATTGAAGACTCGTGTCAAAGTCAAGAAAAATTGACAAGATCATTGGGAGTGACTCAACAAGCAATTTTAAAACACCTAAAACCTTGGAATGATCCAGTGGCAAGGATATTGGCTGCCATACGTATTAAAACCGAAAGACGTGAAAAGATATTTTTCCACCTTAAAAACCGTCGAGTGTGCTTGAACGACATTAAAAAGAAAGTGATTTTTGCATCGAATTGTTACTGCCGATGAGAAGTATATCTGCTACGACAATTCCAAACGCAAAATGTCATTGGTTAACTCCGGCCAACCATCAACATCAACGACTTTGATGTAAATTCAAGCTTACGATTTTAATTTTGTGGAATGAACTAGGCGTAGTCCATTATAAGCTAATTAAGCCCAATGAACCAGCACAGGGAATCGCTGTCAAAATAATTAATGCGTTTGAAGCGAGTAGTGAAGAGATAAAGTGCTATTTCAGCTAGATAATTCTCGACGCCATTCTAAAAAATCCATTTGGAAATCCCAAATCAAGTTGGAAACGCTCAAATGGAAAATTCTATATTCACTAAACATTGCTCCATTTGATTACCACCTGTTCCTAACTAACAATTTTGGGCCTGGCTGTGCAGCACTCTCATAATTACGAGGTAACCACAGTTGGGTTGATTATTGGATTGCTTCTAAAGTCGAGTCGTTCTTTCCAAACTGTATAAGTATGCTGCCAGATGAAAGATGGGATAAAGTAGTGCCGACGATGGACAATACTTTAAATCATAAAGTATAACTTTTTTATAATTTGTCCCATAGGATAAGTTTATGCAAATGTATCTAACAGGCAGATGAAGGCTTAGCAGACTATATAAAGATTATATATACCTAATAAGCTTTGGAAGACGAGTCGATATGGACATGTCCGTCTGTTTGAACGAACAGATCTCGAAGATAGGCTTCGCATTGAATATTTAGACTCTATTTCTTTCTTCAAATAACTAGTATTAAATGAAGTTGCCAACCCCACTTTGACGGGTAGTCCCATGCATTTCCCCCTTTGTAAGTTTATGTATAAACATTTTTTTTTTTGTTTATCTTACGTAAATTCTAATAAACTACAACACATAAGTTCAGTTCGGCCCAGTATAATGGGTGACCCCATACAAACTTGGCCTCCATTTTCAAGTTTTTGTATGATGTTTTTTGGTTTTTATTCTTAATTAAGCTTGAACTGCCAACTATGGCCTATCTTACGTCAATCCTTAAAAAATATTTCAAGATCGGACCACTTTAATGGCTAACCCCACGTAAACCTGGACCCCATTACTGAAATTTTTTTATTTTTGTTTTTAATTAATTCCAATTTTTCATCAATTCTAATAAATTATTCCGCAAATATTCAGATCGGACCACTAAAGAATGTAATCTTTGAAAAGTAATCTACGGAGCCTTAAGAAGTTACAGGGTATCTCTACGTCATACCCACTCGACTGCAGCATTCTTTCTTATTTATCATAAAGCCTTTAATTTTGATAACAAAACGACGGGCTCAAAGTTGTACACCGAATAGCTTAATTCAATGTTTTCACTTACTTTCACCCTGACGCGGCACGAAAAGATTATGAAAATGATTTATTATCTTGCGACAATAGAGATTCGCATCTTCACAGATGGGCTTCGGCACACTAATGCGTGGCTGTGGATGCAATGCAGTCAGCCATTCGCAGTAGACATTTACACAATCCTTGATCGTCTCATGCTCTTGCAACGGTAGCGACAATCCAAAGCATATTACATCCATGCACCAGTTGACCTAGTCAGTTAAAAACCACAATTAATAAGAGTCTTTATTATCTTAGAAATTTATTAGTCACCTCTTCATCTTTCACCAGATGACTGGGCTCGGCGTTTTGTGTGATTCCGAGATTTGTTGCAAGCTGCTTCACTACCGACACAGCCACCTCGCGTCCCGCCGAGGCAGGAAATTTATTTAGCACGCTGTAACATTGTGCGCCGCAGCTGTTTGCCGTAATCTGTGCGGATAGTGAAGCCCACTCGGAGTACATTGTGCAGTGTGGTTTTGTAGATTTTTAATTAGAGAGTATACTAATGATTAATTTTCTTGTTATGGTTTGGTTTTTGTTGTTGTTGTGGCGCAGTTTGTTGACGTCAACAACAACTGCAAATGTTGGCCATATTCTGTTTTTCAAGAACTTTTGGTTGCAAATTTTTATTTTATAGTTTGTTGAAACCTTTACATAACTTGAAATGCAATTATTTTGTAATAAAATGTTGGTAATTTATTAAATGAATTAATAAAAATACTAATCGCTGTTTGCGCAAAATTTTCACTTGCGAACAGCTGATTAGCACCTACAGCGAAAAGTGTAGTGCTGCCAGATTATTTGCGCAAAAAAGGGGGAACTGGTTTGAAGATACTGAAAAAATAATAATAATATTAAAAATTTGATATCTCGAAAAGAAAGAGAGATATCGAAAAATTGTAATTCATTTTTCGACTTATTTTGACGAGTTCTATAAAAGAAAATTTAAAATATAGTTTTAAACTAAGGAAGATATCGAAAAATTTTATCTTTAAAATTCAATATCTCGAAAACTAAGCGAAATATTGAAAATTTATCGGCTTATTTTGACGAGTTCTATAAGAAATCTCTGCCAGAATGTACCTCCCGGGAATAGTAACGTCGTCATAGAAGGACAGAAGGATATACATGTCTTACACTAAAAATTGTTACTTTCTATGCCTTTGCATCACCCGCGTAGATGAACTTCATTATAGATAAAAGGAATGACCGGAAAGAACAAAAACTGTGGATCATATGTGATCCTATTGTAAAAAGAGAAAAAAAAACATATTTCGACTGTCGCATATTAAATTGGGAATCTTCAAAAACTCTGTGAAGAAACTGGACAAAGTAAGTAATCCATTTTCATACAAAAAAAATTTTGCCAATACATGAACGATTTCTGGGTTTCGGTCTCGATTTTTACAAAAAAAAAAGATTTTTTCAATTTAGTAAATCGCTAGCAATTGAACTACTAAGCCGATCTCAGAACAATATAATATAAACTTGTAGAGTTACCTTCACTATGAGTGCTTGCTTGACCAAGTCAATCAATTAGATCTCGAGAAATACTCTATAACGTCGAAGTAAGTTTTACTTCAAGAAATTATACTGACAATATTAGACCTATAAAAATCGTTATCATATTATATATATATATAAATGTTAAGTTGGTTTGTTTATGCGTCAAAAACTCAAACAGGGGGAATAAGGGTAGAGAAATGGAAGGTAGAGTATGGGATCATAGGGAGGGAGGGGTAATGGCAGCAACGCGCTGGGTACCATTTAAGATAGATGGATGAAATGTTGTACACATGGGAATAGGATCAAAAGGGTGCAGGGAAAAGGGTGGTATAGTAAGGAGAGGCAGCGGAAGGGGGCATAGGAATGGCGGCAGCGTAAGGGCTGGTTCTAGAAGGCGTGGAAGGGACAGGAGAAGAGGGGTAGGAGAAGTGGAGCTAGAGTAAAGGGACATTGGGAACGTGGGGCAGAGGGAAGGTGGAACATGCGGAAGGAGTGAAAGGGAAAGTAGTGGCAAGGGGAAGGGCAGAATGACGTCTGCCAGTATACAGCTAGTATTATATATATATTGCAATTTCTCCTGCATGAATCAGTCACGTCCTCATGTCAGCAACAATTTAATGATAACCCTCACAAAAGTATCAGAAATCATATTATTCTGAAACCTTTCAACGTCTACACAAATACAGAGGTTAGTGTAAAGATTGTAGAGCGATAAACTTTTTTATTGTACACCGAATGGATTTTTCTGGCAATACAAAAATCATACCATACATACATATATAGGGGCAATGTAGCATTGCCAGATCACTCAATAATTTTAGCGCGAAAAATGAAATTCAAATATAGTTATCAACACAGCACCTGCAAATACAGATAAGAATCAACTGGTGTAAGATAAGATTAGACAGATGGCTTGGCTTAATATCTTTATTTAATCGAACATAAACCGCTGCAGCGCTTTCTGACAGCGAAAACAAATAAAAATTACAATAGATAAAAGATACAGTGCTACCTTATGTTCACTACTACTGCAGTGTATGTCATTTCTGTCACTGGAAACTAAATAAATTCTGATATACGTACACATAATACATCATACAATACATGAATATGCATTTATAAATTGTTCTACTAATGAGTTGGATAGATTCAGACAAATACAATGCGCCCTAGTTGGCCTTATCTAATCCTGCTTCTTTTGTGCATCGGATTTTGGAGCTGCAGCAGCCGAAGCAGCAGCAGGCGCAGCTTCATTGCCATTGGCTTCGATGGCGCCGGCTGGTGTTGTCGTTGTAGCTGCTGCTGTACCTTCGAGTTTCTTTGCGGCCGCTTGCTGCTCCATTTCACCGGAGAAACCGAATTCATTGAGACGTTTGTAGTCGACGCGATATTGATAACGCTGATACAGGAACACAAAGAATATAATATCATCACGGAAGCAGCCCAATCTGTACATTGTCGGCATCTTGATGACAAAGGCGAAAATGTCATCGATAAATGTGTTGAGAAATTTGTAGGTCATCATGCGCCACGGCATATGCGCAACCGATTTCAGTTTATAGTTGATAAATAGCTGTGGCGTCATCATGATAAAGCCAAAGGTCAACAGGTAGCCGTATAGCATGTTCAGTACGAAGGAGTACCAACCCTTGTGCTGATTATAGAGCAGTGAGTAGACAAAGTAACCGATGAGCAGCGGAAAACATGCCCAGCCAAGATACTTGAATGCAAGATTATCATATTCCTTGGTCTGGCTGTCGGAGTATGAACCTTTGTCATTGAAGCTTATTTTGGGCAGCACACCGAAGATTTTGTCACTGGTATCGTACTTGACGTCGACCACTTTGTGTATCTTCCAGATTTCAATGCCCAGCCCAACAAAGCACGATAGGCGTATCATGAAATTTGTTTCATTATCCAAAACATAGAGCAGCACAATAAGCGATTGGAATACAGCAAAGAAAACCGAACGCACGGAGAGACCTTCAAGCGATTGACGATTATTCCAGAACTGTATGTCATTCTTAAAAGCCAACAATTCGAATACGGAGTGTAGTATCGATACAGCAATAGTTAGACCCAGCAGATAAATATTTGTATCAAGCATAGTCTCCTTAAGCGAGTCCTGATCATCATCATTCTCCTCCGTTGCGCCGGCAGTCATCAGTTCACCCAACATATTACCAGTCCATTTGCTCTTCATTTGTTGCGCTGCATACAGTTGCCACTTGAACATGCTAAGCGGCTGGAATGTTAAATGCAGCTCCAGCTCCGGTGTGGTTTCATTAATGGGAAAATATTCACGTTGTAAATTCCAATAATCGTTGACGAACACTATCGGCAGATAAGTTTTGCCGCTCTCCACAAACTTTACAAACTCATCCAGCGGTGGGGGCACGCTGCCTTGCGACCAATTTGTCTGATCCACAACCAAATTGATGGTTAAATTGGGATGCCAATGTGAGACGATTTGATCCTTGAATTGTGCCTGCTCCAGTTCGTGTGCCAATTTCTCCTGTTCACTAGCTAATAAATTATAATTACGATTCATTTTCAGACGCTTAAACTTGTTCAGCTGGCGTCCCTGATGTCCCATAAATCCATGCTTGGCATAATTCGTTTTCGACGGATCCGGACTTTCGCCAGCGCGCGTGACAAATGCATGCATGTAAATGCTGCCGTTGTGCATCAATTGTTGACTGGCTTTCAGTTTTAAATTGTGCGTATAGATGCCATCACGCGTTGGCCCAGATTGCCAATCGCCGTACGTAATATCTTCCTGTAGCCAGAGTAAATTCGATTGCTGCTGAAAATCAACTTCATGCTCATTCTCCGACAGCCAAACGTGCAAATCGAACAGTGTACCATTCTCAAAGTAATTCCAAGCGGCTATTTTCGGACCCGCATTTGCCACTGCCTGATCCGATTGATTGGCATTTGGCTGCGGGCGACGGAAGAACGAACTAACAAAATATATAATTAACGCGCGCAAAATTAACGATTTCGTCATAGCGAAAAATGATTCCACGCGTGTGGGCTGCCGTGCATCAGCAGCTGCATTTTCCACCTGGCCATCGCCGGCGTCTGCAGCAGCGGCGGCCACCTGAGCAAGCAGCGCACAAGAAAGAGGAAAAAGAAAAACAATTCTCGGTTGGCTATTTTGCGTGCATGGAAATTTAACAATTTAGCGTTAAGTTACCTCTCCCCCGCCAGCAGGCTGGTCCTGCTCATTGTTTGACATGTTGAGTATTTGTTATGTACACGTCACCGCTTGCGAGTTTAATTTAACAAACCAAATTCTTTTTTTTGGGTTCACGTTTTTCTTCTCTGCCTCTTTTTTTCTACCGAGTCATTTGTTCTGTTCTCAATAACCTCCGTTGCTCGCTCAAATCAGCTGATTTCTTATAGTGGCAATGATTTTTGACAGTGTTTAGTGTTGGAGAACAACATTTTAAACCATTAACGAACACCAAAACGATAAACTGAAATAATTTATTAAATTACGCGTACAATAAAACAAACAATCGAAATTGCCTAGAATGATAACAAAATCTAAAAAGAAAATTCAAAAGGAAATATTATCTTAAGTAAAATTAAAATCTTAATCCTTTCACAAGCGGTTATTTTTTAAACTAAAAATACAAAACAAATACAATTTTTGCAAATTTTTGTTGTTTTGTTTTACTTTATTTTGCATCCGTTCTTTTTTTTTTCATTTTTCATAGAACAAAAAAAGAAAAAACGCTTTAAATTATTTTTCTCAATAAACTTTATTTCTTTTTAGCTTGATTTGATTTGATTGAAATTGAAAATGCTGCTTCTTCTTTTCAAGCCATTCAATGGTAAAATGGACAAATTTACCGTTTTTTTTTCATTTTCATGCGCTCTTTTACTCTCCCAATTAAGAACGAAAGAGAGCCATTATGTGTGTGTATGTTTCGAGGGATGTTTTAAATTTATTTTACAATACAAAAATAATAAAATTGTTCAAATCATTTTAAAAATGAAGAATTCAAAAAACTCGCAATGATTCAAATATTTTTTTTTTAAATACGAGTGTATTATATGATTTTTATAAAAAATACAATAGAATATAAAAAAATAAATAGAATATAAAAAAAAACTTATAAAAAATTATATTGAAAAATTAAAGTTTTTCATTTTTATAATTAGTCCCCCTGTTTCCTAGCGTGTCAGTAGACCTAGCAATAGAAATAATCAACAAGAAATGGGACAAGATCAAAGAATACAAAGCAGTATTTATAGAAATAGTCAGATTTTGCATAAAAGACAATAGATATTTTAAATATAAGGAAAAGTTGTGTGCACAATTAAAAGGAATGCCAATGGGTTCACATGCCTCACCGATTATTGCTGATCTATGATGGAATTGATGGAAGAATTTCTATATACTAAATTAGATCAGTTGCAGGTGAAACCAAGAGTAGTGACAAAATATGTTGACGATCTATTCGCAATAGTGAAGAATGGCCAAATTGAAATTGTACATTAAATAAATTTTACAAGGACATTCAAATCACAATTGTGAAGCAGGAAAATGTACAACTGCCATATCTTGACACCCTAATCTGCAGGCATAACAACACAATTAAATTGGACCGGTACAAAAAAAAAAAAAACTTCTTTTCGAAACACACGAAGAAAATGATCGTCAATACTGGGGTCAATTTCATTGAGAGGGTATTAGACATAAGTCAAAAATAAAGAAATCATATCTAATACATTGACCAAAAATGATTTCCCAATAGCACTAGTCAAAAACGTGATACGTGTATATGTTAAGAACGAAAATATAAATACCTCCAGCTGCTATAGAAATGAGCCTACAAATTATGATATAATTATTCTGATTTATATGACAAAAAACTGGTTCCATTTGCACCGGACAATTGTATAGCAATACAAAAACTGCAATATTACAGGTGGATAAATGCAACTTGATTTACCAAATACCACGTGCCAGTGACGGGTCCAACATATGTAACAAAATATATGTTGGCACGACGAAATCAAGATTAAAAAATAGAATAGGTCGTAAATCAGGCACACTGAGGGGAGTAGAATCATTCGCTAAGATTTGACGACGTACGTATATTACAAAGAAAAGACAACTATAACAAACGCTTCACGATTGAGATGCTGCATATTAGCAACATACCAGCACACAAATGGTTGAACAATAAAACGGACACCGCTAAATTGTGCACACATACAGCATGGAACTGTCGAGGAAAAGGAATTCCAGTACTGAAGGGAAGTTTATACACATAAAACTTTGTTCAAAACTCCACAACTGACTAAGAGAACGTGTGTATTCTTATTGTTGTTGTGTAATAAAATTATATAGAGTGAGTAGTGATTTATTCTAAATGTTAATAACTGTCATTAGTTTATATGAAATTGTTTTTTTATTGTTTTATGTTGACAGACACCTTGAAGATGACTTTGTTTTTTTCATTTGAAAATTTGTTAAATATGGTTAAAACAAAAGAATTGAGTGAATTCATTAAAAATTCAATATTAGTGAAGTATAACTCTGGAATTTCAGTACAAAATATCAGTAAATTATATAAAATTTCATGTCTAACGAACTATTGTCAAATAAACAAATATAAAAAAAAACCACACGACAAAAAACGTTGCACGTTGTGGCAAACCACGCAAGACAACCGCCAAGACAGATAGTAATATTCTGCGGCAGTTTAAACAGTATGTCTTACATACTCCCCGTTCGGTTGCCAAAAAAACTAAAAGGGACAGCAAATATTAATGTCAGTGAAAGTACAATTCGTAGACGTCTTAAGGAAGCTGATTATGGAACATACATTGCCAGATTTATACCGCAAATTACTCAGTGAAACTCAAGGCGCTTCAGAGTTTGCAAAAAAATGTATTGGATAACCAGAATCATTTTGGTATAATGTTTTGTTGAGCGATTTTGTTGAGTTTCACGGCTCAAAAAACGTCTATGTCAGAATTTTAAAACAAGTTCACAAAAAAGTGACATCCACATGTGAAAAAGCGACCCATGGTGGTGGCTCCGTAATGTTTTGGGAATACTTACCTTACAATGGCTTGGGAGATTTAGTTCCTTTGGATGGAACCATGGAAAAAGGGAAATATTTGAATGTGTTAAATGAACATGCTTTCTCCTCTGCTGATAAATTGATCGGGGAGTCCTTTTTATTCCAGCAAGGCAACGCCCCGTAAAAAAAATCTAAAAAAGCTAAATCTAAAAGCTAAAATCATTACACAATTCTTGAGGGATGTTGGGGTTAACACGTTGGAGTGGCCACCCTTAAGCCCAGACTTAAACATAGAGAATCTCTGGTCTTATATAAAAAGAAAGCGGTATCCAAACAAGGAAGGGCGAGAATACAAAATCCATAGTAAAAGCACTCTGGAACAATATTCCATTGCATTTTATCCACAGTTTGGTGCAGTTTGTATCGAGATGTCTGCAAAAAGTGATAGATGCTAAAGGAAGGTTATATTTTTTATTGATTTAATATAAATAGTTTGTAGACTCTTTTTTTTTACATTCTAATAAAATGTCGAAATACTATATAAAATGTCGAAATAATATATTGCCACAAATAAGTAAAATTTGACAAAATATTTTAAGTTTTTGACAATTGTCGAAATGACCGTTTTGCTCTTTGGACAATTGTCTAATTTGAGTGAGTTTTTTTTTGTCAAAATGACCGTTAAAAATGTTATTAAATTTGGCAGCATTGTCACTTGGCAGCACAACTGACATAACGCTGGCAGCACTTACTTCAACCGATGAGTGCTGCCAAGCAATATAAAATACCAACAAATTTCCCCACACACCATGTTGGGAAATTCCTTTTCTTTTGTGTGAATAGAATTCGACTGCACGTTTCTTTCGGTGAGTTAATGTTTTTTAACAAAAATAAATGCTTAAATGCAAAAAGTGTATTAGAAATTAAAAATTAAAGCACTTGCGAGTCTGTGTAAGTACAGACAAAGCGTAAATGCCTATAAAATACACTTTAAATATGCATAAAATGAATGCTACGTGTTGTGTGTGCGACATAACCTCGAAAGCATGCAGCCACAAACTAAAAAAAAAAAAAAAATCCAAACAAAATGTGGCGCAGCAATTGTTTAAACAGCAAAAAGTAATGCTTTAACGTTTCATTACAGAAACACGCACACACGAAAAATGCAGATCTTCGTTAAAACTCTAACCGGCAAGACCATCACCTTGGAGGTGGAGCCTTCGGACACCATCGAAAATGTCAAGGCTAAGATTCAAGACAAAGAGGGCATTCCACCAGATCAACAGCGTTTGATCTTCGCCGGCAAGCAGCTGGAAGATGGTCGCACACTGTCCGACTACAATATTCAAAAGGAATCAACGCTGCACTTGGTGCTCCGTCTGCGTGGTGGTATCATTGAGCCATCGTTGCGTATCTTGGCACAGAAATACAACTGCGACAAGATGATCTGCCGCAAGTGCTATGCACGTCTGCATCCACGTGCCACCAATTGCCGCAAGAAGAAGTGCGGACACACCAACAACTTGCGTCCCAAGAAGAAGTTGAAGTAGACGACGACGACAACTGCCACGGATTATGGAGATGGTACATGGAGATGGAGAAGGCGTTTGCGTATGCAACATCAAAACATCTTTGGGCTTTAAATGAATTAAATTGCAAGTTTTAATTAAATATATCTATTAAATCTAATTTTGTACAAAAATACAGAATACCGCCGCCTTGTTGGATACGCGCGCAAAGTAAAAACAGAGTTAAAACTTTATTTTTGTTGTCTTCAGCAGCGGATTTCGAATTTCAGGTTTGAGTTATTACTCCATTTGAGTTATACTCAATTTTCCTTTTTATACATTTTTTTGCACTCTATTTCACTTGCAGTTTTCGTCGTTTTGATTCCTGTGGGATTGGCTAGAAACCGGTGTTGGGCAGTTATTCACCATGAAAACTTGTTTTGTGGACAGCTTCGTAAGCGAGCGCCGCTGATCTCGTCTACGTTTGCAAACTCTTATACGCTGCTTATATATATATCAAGCATCTGCCGTTCACTTTTTGTATGCGCTTGCACGTAAGGAAACAATTCTTATATGTAATAGCCTTGTCTAAAAACCAGTTTCAAGCTGTGCACTGCAACTGGGCCAAGTTCTGCGCTTAAACTTCAACTGCTCCTTTAGTCAGCCAGCCAGTTAGTCAGTGCGCAACAAAGGAAACCGCAAAGTAGAAACCATAAATACAAAATACTACACCGCAAGTTTCCTGCTAGCCGAATTACATTTTTATACATAAGTACATACCATACATGTCCCAAGTCATTAGTTCTTTTGGCCGCTCGCTATAAAATTCAAATGTTTTATTATACTCTGCTTTCTTCCCATTGCTTGGCAGCGTCTTGCTGCAGTTCTGCTTTAAAGCAACCGTCCTGTGTTTGCTACACTCACGCTTCCCATCCCAAATGTTAAGTTTTGCCCATATCCTCTTTTGCATTGTTATACTACGTCCTGCGTATATTTGGGTCACTATTGTTAATTATTCCGGTCACATCTGTTATGTAAACTACGCCAACAACCATAAAAAAGTATTTCTTCCGTTTTGTTTGCCATTTTCTTGGTACTGCTGACTGGCTTCAAACTGCTCTTAAGCAAACTTCGCAGTGTGTCCTCCATTTCTTTGTTGAAAGTCGTCCTCTTTGCCTCTATGTGTGTGTGTGCGTGTGTGTGTGTGCGTTCGTGCGTTGCCCAAATTTAAAAATATAAAAAAAGTTGCTTTACACTTTTTGTACATTTTCTACTTTTTATTTGACTAGAAGTAGTCCACACTCCACTCCACTGCTGCTGTTTTGTTGTATTGAAGTGCGTCGGGGCAAAAGAAGAGGTTTTACGGGTGTACTATTTAGAGCTATGTATTTAGAGCTATTCAAAGTGAAAAGTGTTCTTAGTTTTAAAATTTTTAGCGATTGGCTCTAGGAAAACCAATACCGGAATAGATGCCGATACGGCTATTGAATTGGAAATTAGTATTCAAAAAATTAAATTGAAACCTATAAAAGGTCGGTGTTGTGGTACATTGCATATATAAGGTCACCATATAGACTGTCAAGTACTTGAATATGAACAGGAATTTTCTTGCTTAAGATATTTTATTTCTTCGTGGACTGTTGCTACTATTAAATCGTGATATAGTGTAACGTGGACGACGTACAATGGTGCACTTCTATGGAAATAGCTGGGTAATGGATATATTTGCTTGTGATGCCAAACCTTACAGTAGTAGCCCAGCCCATATGTTCAAACTGATTTCAATATAGATGTATAAACCTAAAATTTGTTTTCCAATGAAAGCTGAAAGTTAGTCCCTAGTAGAGCTGTAGACTTTTGTTAACTTGACTCCAAGTTTTTACCACTTGGAGAATATGTGCTTCTGCCAAGGTAATCATCTATCTAGGCGTTGCTCCAAATGCTTCGTATTTTACTTGGCAATTGCGTGTTATTAAGCATGACAAGAGATCCTTCGCTTCGATATAGTGTTAATGTGTAAACTTTTTTATATAGTTGACACACTTTACGAGCTCTTTGGGAATAGCTTAATCGACTCTTCATCAGTGACCGTAGAAACAATCATAAATTTTACACCAAAAGTCCAATTGGCTGAAGTAGCAACCAACTTCAATCTATCGGTCAATTGTTATGAGTCAATGACAAATTTCATCAACATTTCTGGCATGGACATGTAAAGGATTACTTTATTATTATGATCAATGTGATGAAAATCGCACGAATAATCTTAGCCACCTCGGGATTCTTCTTCAGAACTTCATCCAACATGCTAAGGCTAAAAGCCAGATCATGCTTCGTGTTGGGTATGTAAATTCGCCGAGAATATACTAGGATTTAATGTTAATCATTCAGTTGACCAGCGACTTGATTGCATGCACCAAGTGTGCCAGGCACTTAGTGTTACACTTGGCGAATTCCGGTCGATGACCAGCATTGCGGCACAGTTCAATAGTGCAGACGGGCGTAAAGTCTGCATGTTGTGGTCGCCGTTAGTCATTGACGTCCTTTTAAATTTTGATCTCTTTGTAGCATCTCTTTGACTTCCCTAATAATGCGGTTCGGGCATTTTTTGTCTTCAGCGTGTTGTGTGAAATTTTCGCTTTGTAGCAACTAGTTCCTTCACTAAAATTTTGCCGCAGTATTGTTTGAAGTAGAAGGTAGGTTTGAAGAGGAAGACTGCAGTTTCTATGTCCTTGCTGTTTATTAACTTTGAATCTATGAGTGCAGTATGGGATCTTCCCTTCTTTTGCTTTCGTTGATTTTGTAGATTTGGACATGGCTTGATCGAATCTTCTAATAGT
This sequence comes from Leucophenga montana, assembly GCA_035044765.1. Taxonomy (NCBI): domain Eukaryota; kingdom Metazoa; phylum Arthropoda; class Insecta; order Diptera; family Drosophilidae; genus Leucophenga; species Leucophenga montana. The sequence goes on along the minus strand of JAWNNQ010001644.1, from coordinate 1,575,864 downwards.
ATACTTTATGGAATCTCTATGATGTCTCCTGCAATGTGTTACAACTTTTGGACAAAATTATACCGTTTCCGTGAAAATAGCTACTAAATAAAGCCAGAAAAATTAACGTTTTTTTTTTTAAATTTTGTGTTACAATCCTTTATATCTCCGGCAATTTTTGACCAATTGTAAAGAACTAAACTACAGAGTGAAGTAAATTTCCATTTCTTTCTCTTCTTTTGTCTATCCCCACAAATATTTTAAAACCAGAGTTGTAGTATTGTTTTTATTTTGGTACTGAAACTAAAATTGTTATGCAGTATTTTGTCAATATCTCCGCTAATTTTGGACCAAATGTAAGGAATTAAAAACCAGATTTAAGAACAATTTTAAGATCGTACTAGGGTTGTAGTATTCTTATAATTTTTATAGTTAATAATATTTTTGCAGTTCTTTGTCGATATCTTCGGAAATGTTTGCCCAAATTTAAAGAACGAAAAACCAAATTCAAAGAAAATTCTATGCCTTTCATTTTATATAATTTTCTTTTTATCAATTCCATTTCCTGCCTGGGCATTTAAAGAAAACTAAAGAGTAATATTCAGCTGTGCCACAGAAATATTTTATGAATGAAATTTGAAGATTTTGAGGCGAAAGAGTTTTCTGTTGCAAATTCTGTGGAAAAATTTGATTTTCTTGATTTTATGACTTTCAGAATATTATTTTTTGAATTAGCTAAATAGTTGTAAAAGAAGCAAAAACTATTCAACTGGGTTTTTTACTATAATTTCTGAACTGTTACATGATATTTAAATGCATATTCAAAATTATATTTTCAATTTGAAATAATCCAAATTTAAAATTTATGGCCACTTTAAGCTTACACTCTCGACTGTTGTGCACAACTTCATATATCTGCAAATACAGATACAACATGCTAGACTATATTATACCCTGTACGTGCCATATCTATTCGGAGTAGATCTTGATTTGTTTTCAAACTTTGCTTAAACAGTTAAACAGGTTAAACAATTTTTGAGGAAAATAATGGCTTACCGCGAATGCGAACTGAGTACTACGTAGTATGAGTTTTTATCACTGCTGTAAAACGGTGACATGTTATAAAATCTCAAGTTACACTTGTTCCTCTAGGTAGTTACACGGTTCCTAGTAAGTCTATATAGTGAGTTTAGTTGCTCTAAGTCTTCTATAGTCAAAGAACTTTTCGCACAGACAGACTTACAGACGTAGGAACGAAGATGTCTAGATTTTCTCATGTCGTGCTTATCACGAATATATGAGTATATAATTTATGGAGTCTCCGATGTTACATAAATTTTGATAGTTCAACAATCCCAATATACCCTGTTGCAAATATTTTTTTGTGCAGTGTATAAATATAATATGTACATACTGTATGTACATATGTGTGTGTGTGCATGTTTGTGTATGTTATTAGAGTAGCCTACCTGCAGGCGTTTCGCCTGAGTGCTTTTTCCAAAAGTTCGTTAATTTTAAATTTTTTAAATCGGCCACCAACATTAAATCCTCCAGGAGGGAAAGGCAAGAAGCGTCAATAGCTGTGGATTGTGTGTGTTGTGTTGCGAGTGGGAGAGAGTGCCGCGCATGAGAATTGTTCGAATTCGGCCATACTTCAGCATTGTTGTTTGTTCTTTACTTCCTTTAGTAGGCAGCAAAAGAAATGCTTTCTCTTTCGCCTTCATCTTAATTTTTGAGCCTTCTCGCGCGGGAATTTTTTCATGTCGCTTTTTTTGTGTTACACTTTTTGTTGCCTTTTGGAGATTCTCTTTTGTACAGGGTTTTTCTGTTTGGCGACTGTGTTTTGGTTTTTTTTTTTTTACTATTTGCTTTTATGTTTGTACCGTTATGTATGTATGTATAACTGTACAGGTGCTTGTTTGGTTTACTCTACTATTTTTTAATTAATGCTGACCGCAATTTGTGCTTTGCGCGTTTTTATTTTGTTCGACTGTTTCCCTGAACTTCTACTCTCAGGCTCTCCCATTGACGCTTTTTGCTGCACACTTATTCATTGTTGTTGCGCGTTTTTTCTTGGTATTTTTTTATGATTTTACTGTTGTAGTTTGTGACAGTTTTTTTCTGTGGCTTTTTGATGCGTTGTGCTTTTTTTTCCAACAGCTTCCCATTTAGTTTTACGCTCCTAAAGCATTGGGTATTATCAATTTGCCAGAAAATTTGTTACATTCATAAAATAAGTTGGAGACCCGTTAGAGTATTATGTCGTATATACATATGTATGTGCATTAGACGTGAACGAAAAACAAAAGTTTCCAAATCCCAGGAATTAAAGCTTCAACAGGTATACGAAAAATATAAAATCAAGCAAATTTTTTGCGCATTCAGGTGCCCCAAGAAAAAAATTCGAAGCTCTCTTACATTTCCTTGCGATACTCACCTGAAAACCTCACTCAGATTGTGAGATATGTACACTCTTACAGTATACGTACCTCTGTGCCTCGAAATCAAAACATATTGATATATATATATATATATATATATATATATATATATATATATATATATATATATATATATATATATATATATATATATATATATATATATATATATATATAAAAACGAAAGAATTTCTCGTTAATTTCAAAAATGTTAGAAACTACTTAATTGAATATTATGAATTAATAATTTGGTCCCAAACAAAACTTATCTGCCCCCACTTTTGGCAAACCTTTCTTCTAATAACATTTCACAATTAATATCCAGTAATAATAAACCTAAACATAAGTTTGGCAGACATTCCATGCCACACTCAGGCTGTGGAGCGTTGTTTTAAACTGATGGCACAAGTCTACTCAAAAGTTAATGGGCGCGAGAGACGTGATGGGTTCATAAGAGCAACCCTCTCCTCTCGTGCTTCTATGCCAAAATTTGTATACTAAAGCAGTTTTCTATACCGAAATAATTTTCCACGTACTTTTTTCGTTGGTTGTTTGGGAATGGTGTGTAAGAAATTCGCGATGGGTCCACCTTTCCGTGGTGAGTTATGAACCCCCCACCCAAGTCTCTACAAGACAGTGTGTAAAGGGGAGGAAGTACATTTTTTTGACTATGAGCCCCAAGGTCGTCTTGTACAAATCTTCGTTTAAACTTGTTTGCACCACTTTCAATTCTGGCTAATTTAAAAAAAAAATGGACTTTCCTACCTCTCTAGGTATTGGAAAGTAGGTGGGGTAGGTGTAAAATTTATTCGTAATGTAGCTTCATGTAATGCACCTCCAATAATTTTTAGTACATCTGTTCAACTTTTCTACAAATTCGTAAACTTTGAATGCGATGCCCGAACGCAAAATATTGTCCGATTTCTCTGAGTTCGTATTGACGAGTAGCAACTTTTCTGTTTTTCGCTGCGGCCTAATGTAGTACATATTGCTCCCTTAAAGTAGAAACTCCATAAACATTCTTATTTCCAAAAACCTTTTCTTTTTGTAGATTCTGCAGACTACAGAAGATTTCGAACAGAAAATTATTTCATTCGCATCGATTTTTAAAACCCTTTTTTACTCTGATTAGGCTACCTCCAGCACATGCATTGTAAACATCATCTTCAGTCGTTCAAAAAAACATTCGCTTTAAATCGATGTTTTGGCCGATAAGCTTGGTAGTTGTGTGAGTGAAACCCCACAGAATGATCCATCCTTCACTATTAGGTAGTAGGTTACAAAACGGGGCTTAGCAGTGCACGCCAGATATACTAGTATACGTAGTAGTTCATATATACACATATGTGTGTATATTCTTGATTAGCATCATAATCGGAGTTGATACGGTAGGCTCATTTTCATGTCATTCTATCCTTTCGTTTGTATACTGAGTTCTTTGAAACTATAAAAAGTAGAAGCAAACCAAAGATCTTAGATCTTAGATCTCTTCATATGAAGCTTATGTAGTAATTGTGCCATTCTCACTATAAGGCAAAGCTACTTACAAACGTAACTCCCACTGAAAGTTGGACGTGGACTGTGCTTTTTGTTGAGGTACTTTTATATCTGCGTGGTTGTACTTTTTGAAAATGTCAGCCTTGTATGTATAAGTGTGCAAAGTATACCGAGCAAATACACTTTCGAGAGTGAGTGTTTATTGGGCTGCGATGTAATAATAATAATAATAATAAAAGAGTGGCAGAGAGTAGGGAGCTACTTCCCATATAGCCACGACGCCATATTAGTCAAAAATAGTGTTCTATTTATTGGTGGGATCTTTCGGTTTAAATTATTGTACTTCTTACTCAAGTTTTTAATTTTAAACACAATTAAAGGGTATAAAAAGTTCAGTTTTATCAAAACTATATATTTTTTTTTTTTTGTTTACATTTTTTACTGAGTTGTTCCTCTTTTTTGTGTGCTATTTTTTTTCTTATCGCAATGCGAAATTTTTGTCACGAATTTGAAAAGGTTGCCGGTGTCGTTGACGCCATCGTTGCCATTTGCTCATTTTTTTTTCCTTTTCCATTTTTTGGTCCTTTTGGGTGCGCGTTTCGCTGGTTATTATTTCTTTGTGCGCTACCTTTTTTCCGGTGGCTTTTCATTTCTTTTTCTTTACGGCGTTTTCGGCTTTGTCACCTTTTGCTGTGGCCGCCGCCAACCCATCGCAGCGAACCGTTGCCGCTATGGAGTTATTAAGAGATTAATAAAACAATGGTGCTATCTTGTTAAAAGTTCATCAACTTGGGGGCTAACGCTTAAATGACATCAACAGAAATAGTAGCAACAGCAGCAGCAGCAGCAGCAGTGGAGGCAGCAGTCATTAGAGAATCTTGAGACGCCAATCTTATAAAATAATCATTTGCTTGGATTGCGCATTTGAAGCTGCTGCTGCTGCTGTTGCTGCTGCTGTTGCTGCTGCTGTTGCTGCTGCTGTTGCTGCTGCTGTTGCTGCTGCTGTTGCTGCTGCTGTTGCTGCTTCGGCTGCTTCTCCTTGGGGAGGGGCTGTTAATGAAACAGCAGCTGTCCAGAAACCAGTTTGCAAACTGAGTAGTAGCATCTTTATAAGGATGGATAGATGGATGGATGGAAGCCTTTGCTAACGGAAGCAGCGGTAGTTATGTATATGCATACACAGCTGCCTTTCTTGTATCTAAGTATCTTGTATCCGCAGCTATACATCTAAGTTTGTATCTATACTGCATCTATATATGGCTGCTGCTGCTGCTGTTTCTGCTGTTGTTGGTTAGATACGAGTTGTCATTAAAATGTTATATAAGTGCAAGTCGTAATTCTAGTCAAGTAGCAATCAATGTCTTCTATTGACTTGAAGTAAACTTGTCTTTGCTGCTTGGTAGAAGAAGTGTAATTATTTGTACATGCATGCCTCCGGGTTTCAACGCCTTTGGTTAATGAGCTGTTACACTTTGACATTTATTACTACTCACGTGCAAATAATTTTGTTCAAACCACATGCTAAGCAACAGAAACTAAAACGGAACTAGTAAGAGTTTAATATTTCCATTAAGCATAATTAAAGCTATTGCATAAATGCAAATGGAGATACTTAGCTACTTGTTAAAATAGTTACATAGCAGAACTCAGAGTGTATCCGTTGCATATAAATTCCAAAATTAATTTAACAAGAAGCATATTCATGCGAATATTATATATAAAATTATAGATACATATGGGCTAATCCAGCATTGCGAATGTTACGTTCCTACGCATTTCTTATTCTTATTGGCGCTCTGATAGAGTTATAGTTATATAAATACATAAACTATCTAAAATTTTAAGTAGTTTTTTGCGAGTAATTTTAAATGCTATTAAACAACTTTTACCTTACTGGTTTCATAAACAATATAATTATGTGTAAAGAGCGCTTGCAGTCGGCACAAAAAACCGCAGACGTTTTGTAGGTCAAAGTGCCCTTTCATTAATTTCATCGAATTTTGCAGTATAAACAAAAATCAATATACATAAAAGAAAAAGTAATATTTGAGGATATTAAAACAGCTTTTTCAGGCATGAATGTAACTTTTGGCTAGTAGATAAAAATCATGTGCACCGTTCAAAATAAGATTTTGAGCTCTTACCAGCTGCCAAATTTTTCATTTTAAGACTTCGCGCATTTCGTCTACGGCAAAACTTGGTCGCGTGAAATTGCGAAGAAATATTTTTATTTGAATTATAAATTTTGTGTTGGAACTATATACTATAGTAGTCCGATATATATCTACGTATGGTTTTCTTTTTATAAACATAAACGTGGGGGGTTTAAATAGAGTGGCTACCCCAAAAAGTGGGCGGTACACAACATAGTGTGAAATGGTATTATCAGTTTGTCTGAAAGTTTGTAACGCATTAAAGGAGCCATCGTAGACCCTATAAAGTATATATATTCTTGATCAGCTCGATGAGACGAGTCGATCTAGCCATGTCCGTCTGTCTGTATGTTGTTGTGCATTTTTTGGGAACCATTTTTATGCTATCTAGTTGAAATTTTGCACATACAATTCTTTTTATTGCAATTTTATAGATTATCAAGACTGACCCGCCACGTCGACTTTTTGGGGTAGCCCCCATACAAACCCACCGCCCACTTTTAACATTTTGCATGAAAAACTTTTTTTTTGTAGTCAATATAAACTTAATAATTGATAATGGGTGGGACCCGCTCACTTTTTGGGGTAGCCCCCATACAAACCTACTGCACAATTTTTTGTTTTTGTATGAGAAACTTCTTCATAAAAGTCAATATTATGTTGAAATGCGAAGTGGTGCCTTTTTAAGGATAGCCGCTTAACATACATAGACTAATGGGCGTGTCCCGCCCACTTTTTTGGGTAGCCCCCATACAAACCTACCACTCATTTTAGTGTTTTTTTTATTGAAATCAATTTGATTTTGTGAATTTTAATGGGCAACAGTTTCATATACATATAGAAATGGGCATGTCCCGCCGCCCACTTTTTGAGGTAGCCCCCATACAAACCCAAAGCTCACTTTTATGCATTTGTATAAAAAACGTAACTTTCAACTTGAAATTCGATATGACGGCATCAAACTCTAAGTTTTTTTTACATCATTTGATCTATAAAGTAGGAATTGGTCCAAATTTTCCCACAATTCCTACACTTTATGTTATTTTCAGCAAATAATAGCAGACTCAGTTGAAAACTTGGTAGTACCTATATACGGGTTTTCGTTTATATGAGTCTGTAAAGATCTAAATTTAAAGTCAAATAATAAGCTTGGTGTTTTCGAAATTTACTTTAATAGATACGATTTGTTTAACAGGTCTCTAGTAATCATGATGAGAATTGAATAAAATTCAAAAAAATTTCATCTCAAGTGCATAATTATAATTTCCTAGTTTTCTTTGAAGATCTGTAGTTGTCCTGTACTTGTATTTAAATGAACCAAATTTTTTTTAGATTTTCATATGTTGAAAAGTATTTAATTTCATTTGAAAGGTTTGTGAAGATAATAGCAACTTCACCGATTACTTAATATGCTAATTAGTTGGGATCAAAGCAACCGAACGGTGACTGGCAGAGTCAACACCCACACATATATTTGTATATTTTGATTAACTTCTTGTTTGAATTCAATTCAAATAACCTGCCATATTCATGCAAAGCCAAAGAATCTTTAACACACCTATATAAAGTCAAATTTACTTGAGCCAGCAATTCTAGTCATGCAATTGATATTTCATTTAACAATTTCTAATATCAGTGCATTAAAATATATTTTGCTTCATTTAACAATTTAAAATTCATAGCTGAATTTGGTTTACGAAGTTAAATTTTCGCTTTATATAATTCTGAAAATATTTGGTAACTATTAATATAGATTTAAATTGACAACAAATTTCTAAACTACTATTTTTAAACATTATTATGTATAATTAAATTAAGGTTTACTGCTGCAATTATTGCTTTGTATATCCATTGGATTATTTGCTTATGAATTGAGTTAGAAATCGTAGCCATTTTCTATAATAACAATCAAGTAATTCAAGCGTTTACAAAAAAACACACACACACACATTTTCCGATCCCCTTCTCGATTTATGTTAAACTTGCTGTACATAAAACTCACTGATTATTACTTATATCAATTTGAATGGAGTTACTTTTGCTAAGAAGAATTATTTATTTATATGACAGAAGTGCTTATCTGTCTGTTTGTCTCTATTCTAAAGCGCAAACGCTTTATCCCTCTATAGTAGGAATGAATACATATATGTACATATGTATCTATGGCACGTACTACTCTGCAAAATGTTCAGTCTATATGACAAAACATAAATTCCAAATATGCAAAATAAAGCATATGTGCTTCAAGAATAGTTACATATAATCGTTACTTGCATATAGATATGTAGATATATTTACATATTCGTATATACGAGGGCAATTTGTTAAGTCAGTGACTTTAAATGTAACACTGCTTCGGTTAACTACCATCTGGTTATATATAGCAAGTATGTATTTGACAGCCCTTAAATGCAGACATGAAAGGCAGACAGACGTACAGAATTCTGAAGGTTATACTGCTGATCTGAGCAAATAAAGCCACTGCTTAAACTACTGCTTGGTCGCTGTTGTGCTGCAATGGATGCATATTCTATTCACGTTCATGAAACAGCTCAAAAACCTAACAATATTGCGGTCAACCAATGTCAAACACTAGTTCGAAGTTATCACACGATTACGTTTGAGTTCAATTTCAGCACCGAGCTGCTTTCTATTCGTCTAACTGCCTTTCATATCTGCTTTCAATGACTGTCAAACACAAACGTAATGTTGCAGATGGGATACCTTCAGGGACTACACTCAAATCAATATAATACGTAAATTTAGAGAGTACCCTATTCGAAAGTTCAAAAAGTCACTGACTTATCCAATAGCCCTCGTACAAATTTATATATATATTATATATATATATATATATATATATATATATATATATATATATATATATATATATATATATATATATATATATATATATATATATATATATATAGATATAGGTATGTATGGTAGATACAATGAGAGACGCGCTACATTGAAATATCTATAAACAAATAACAATTTGTGCTGAAAATAGAAAATACAATACAAAATACATTCAATACTACGATATATACATACTATATACACGAATCAGTCTAGGAGAGGTTACTATGGAAAAAAAATATAAAAACAAAATTTGTACAAAAATCCTTTAAAGTTATAAACGAACTGAATTCTATAAAGAGGAATTTTTTCGTGTTTTTATTTAACTTACAATGTGAGTTTGTTTGTAAGCCTGTTTGTTTGTTACGTTCCAATCTTGGAACACAATTTTGATTATTCTGTATTTATGACAAATTTGTAGTATTTTCTAAACGAAACTAGCTAGAAAATCTCGATTTGTTGAATCGAAGATATGAAAACGTGCTATTAATAGCGAGGGAGAAGATTAGAGCACTAAAAGATTGTGTAAGAATTAATTGTACATCTATTCTTGGGCACAAAATTTGAGACCATGCTATTGATATATAGATAATTGCGAAGATCTTTCACCAAACATTAAATCCATTTAAAACTTTATCAGAATATATTATTAATAGAACATAAAACGTAGATTCTTACTTATTCTATGGCATGCCGAAAGGGAGGGTGCTGTTCGGAAGCTTTAACTCCGGTGTCGAAGATTATTTTCATAAAAATAAAACTGACAGAATAATTTCTGAAGACTTTTTATTTTTGTTTTTCTTTGACTTCTGTGCCATTTCTTTGGAAGTGAATTCCTCCTAAACACTCTTTCTTCACCAGCTGTGTCTTGAATCAAAGCTTAATACAATACAATAAATTCAAGAAAAAGTACGAATTTGTAACCGAATTAAATAAAATAGATTATTAAACGAAGCGACAGTATTGAAACATGTAGCGGTCCACCCCGAATATGAATATGTACTTGTTAGACGTCTGTGGAATTGAGTTTGAGTTGCTTCCTCATTTTGGGGTTAAGGATTCACCCCTATTTTTTTTTTCTTTTTGTTTCTCACGTTGGCCACCTGACATCCCCAGAACGATGTGTTTCTGTTATATTCAATTGTTTGATCTTTTTTTTTCTCTTTGCTTCTCACGGAGAACTCCACCCAGAATCATGTTCTCTATTTCTTTCAAATTGGTTATTTTATAGCCTGTACAAACAATATTTTGAATAGGGTATATTGAGTTTGTTGAGCTGTCAAATTTTATGTAACATAGAGAAGGAAGCATCGGAGACCGCATAAAAAATATATTCGTAATGAGCGCGACAAGGAGAATCAATATAGTAATCGCCGACCGTTCGTCTGTCTGTTTGAGAGAAAAGTTATAGAGTCTAGAGACGACTCACACTAACTAAACTCACGGTATAGGGTATCTAGGTATCGCATTGCTGCAAGAGAAAAGTAAGACTTTTCAAGGTAAACCAACTGAAAAAATTAAATATTACGAAAAAATATGGCGTGTATCAGGTATAATATAGTCGAACACTTACTTGTTTTGTATGAAATTTTCGTTAGTTGCATTTCGTGCGAACTGAATACTGAGAGCTTTTTATCACTTTGGTACTTTTTTTAGAATGAAATCTGCGGGAAATATGGACTAAAACGAAGATTAAGTCTGTCCAATGGAGTGGTTTATAGTGTTCCACGATAAAAAAATAACAAAATGGTATCATTAAATTGAACTTCCAATGAAGTTTTGCATAGAAGGCTTCTAACGGTGACTTTCAATGGATACACCTCATGAAGTCTCCCAATAGAGACTATCAATGAAGACTTTGAAGGATCATAGCTTTGTCTTGTCTTGCCATTGTCTGTTTCAGATATTCGATCGGATTTAATGTCACACAATGATGTGTGTATCCATCCAATGTCACTTTTGTTGTTTAAACTCGATTCCCAGATCGATGTAACTTATTCAATTGTGCCTGTAAATTCTTAAAATGCTGCATAGACAGGGGTTACTTATAGCCGCTTATCGATTATACTAGTAGTAAACTTACATATTTTCACTCGTAGAGTTTTAAGAAGTTTATGCGATTTAAAATTCGTGCGATTTGACGGGAACTTTACATTTTATACAGCATGCCAAAAACATTCTCAGGATTATCATTTAATACAATTCCATCTTCAACAGTTCCTAATTCGTGAGCTACATTTTTGGAGAGATATGGGAAACTATTCACACAATTGATACTCGTATTTGCGTCTTCATCGCTAAAAAAGAGACACAGAGTTATTTACCTCCATAGTGAGCTATTGATGATACTCATCTTCTAAGTCCTATGTTTCAGTAAGCATACTTTACGGGTATGCGTGAGTGTGCTTCACTAGGTCTTGCCAATTCTGGCACTACTTAAAATTTCATTCTGAATGAGGATAAATATTAAACCATTAAAATAAATATATATTATAATTCTTTAAATTCCTCGTGTGTAGATTCCGAAACTTCAGGTTTTTCAATTTAAGTTCATAAAAAGCGAAACAATTTTCAAAACTTTAATCGTTTTTTTTTTCTTTGGTTTTTTTGTTCCACTGTATTCGTATATTGAAGCTAAGCTGTACAATGTTGCTTTACTGAATTGAGGTTTCAAGCGATGGTTTGAGGGCGGTTTTGTTTCGCGTTCATATGTGGCACTGGTAGCTGGCATACATACTACAATAAATACATAGTATTTACAAGTGAATAAGAATGGAGAAAGGGGGTGGGGTATGTAGTCTCTGAAGCATATAAGTGGCGTGGCAGCAGCACAAAAGTATCGATTTATGCATATTAAATTACACGCGCTGTCATACAAATACACATTTGTATCTATCTAAGTATCTATCGGCTGCGTAGTTGTGTGAAAAAAAGAAAAATAGCAAAAGGAAAAAAAAAAAATGCAATTCAGATATTCATGCTTTGCTCCAGAACTCGCAATTTATACAATATTTCCTTATTGTATTTAGTTCAAGTTTTGTTATTGTTGTTGCTTTCTTGACAGCGGCTGTTGGTTTGTCCTGCTGCCACGTTGTCCTCGTTACCGTTGGGATACAAATGTATCTAGATACATATGCATACGCATACGCACTAGCGCGCCCAATATATAAACGCGTTTCGCCTTATCTTATGGCACATTTTTGCTGCTTACTTTTATTTCACGATTCGATTTCATTCGTTTGGAGTTTCTTATTTTTGTTTTTTTTTTTTTTATGGCTATGGCTGATAAAAATAAATGCGAGCTAAAATAAAAATAGACAAAAAGTTTATTTTTCCAAGTAAAAATTTCTGCACACAGCAGCGCGACTTTGTCTAAATAAAAAAATAAAAACAAGAAAAAAACGTGAACTTCGGTCGAACCGAATCTCTAATACCATTCCCACGAAACTTTAAATAGTATTGTAATACATAAAAGTGGGGGCTTAAATAGGGGCTACCCCGAAAAGTGGGTGGTACACGCTCACTAAAAGATGTGTATGAAGCGATGTAGTAGATGTGTAAGATGCCGCCATATCGAATTACAAGTTGCTATTGACGTTTTCCATACAAATGCATAAAAGTGAGCTGTGGGTTTATATGGGACTACCTCAAAAAGTGGGCGGGACACGCCATTAAAATCCAAAAAATCAAATTTCAAACTAATATTGATTTATTCATAAAAAACACAAAATTGCACGGTAGGTTTGTATGGGGGCTACCTCAAAAAGTGGGCGGGCCACGCCCAATTGTCTATGTATGTTATGCGGTTGTCTCTTAAAAGGCACCTTATCCCATTTCAACCTAATATTGACTTTAATGAAAAAGTTTTTCTTACAAATAGTCATAGGTTTGCATGGGAGCTACCCCAAATAGTGGGCGGGCCACGCCCTTTAGTCTATGTATGTTAAATCGCTGACCATAAAAAGGCACCACATTGCATTTCAACCTAATAGTGACTTTAATAAAGAAGTTTTCTAACAAAAATTTAAAAGTCTGTTTGTATGGGAGCTACCCCAAATAGTGGGCGGATCCATATCAATATCCATTATTAAGTTGATATTGACTACAATAAAAAAGTTTTTCATACAAAAAGTCAGGTTTGTATGGGGGCTACCCCAAAATGTGTTCGGTGCGGGCCAATCTTGACACTCTATTAAACTGCAATAAAAAGAAGTGTATGTGCAAAATTTCAACTGGTTAGCATAAAAATTGGTCCCCAAAAAATGCGCAAAAACATACAGACGGACGGACAGACAGACGGAAATGGCTAGATAGACTCGTCTCGTTGAGCTGATCAAGAATATATATACTTTATGATGTCTACGATGCCTCCTTTAATGCGTTACAAACTTTCAGACAAACTAATAATACCAATTCACACTATGTGTGAATGGTATAAAAAGTAGGTAGAAATGCTAGCTTAAGTATTTCAGTCGCGTAACTTTTTTGTTTGAATTGTGCTTATATACCACACTAAGTGCGTATAGCTGAAATACTTATTGGATCAAAAACAGACGAAATGATTTAAATTATTTTATTCAGCTACTTTGTTACTGCTGCTGCTTGACTTTGATGCGATTATTATAACCAAAACCAATCTTATTCACTTTTCAGCTACTTTAATATTTACACAGCACTGTAAGATACTTTTACTCATAGCTGTAGTCAGGTTTTTTATGCTCTTCATACAGAGTGCGAATCGTATTATAAATTAGTCACAATGTTTGCAACGTCAAAACGAGGAGTCGATATGCCCATATCCGTCCGTCTGTCTTGTCTGTCCGCTCTATTCCCTTCAATTTGGAAATATAGGTTTTTCATAACCAGAAGCAACTTTAGTTCAAAAATTACCGCGATTTAGCTACGAGGAAGCATAGCTGCCATACAAAAACACTTTGTATTTATTTTGTTGCATCGAACATGTTTGAACTACAGCAATTATTATGCTCTTCACACAGAGTGTAATTAAGTATTACAATATAATTTAGTCACAATGTTTGCAACGCCCTAAAGGTAGTATCGGAGACCCCATAAAGAAATATATATATATATATATATATATATATATATATATATATATATATATATATATATATATATATTCATGATCAGCATGACAAGATGATTCCACCTAGCCATGATCGTCTGTCCGGCTATCTGTGTGTTACTGTCCGCCCTAGTCCCTCTTCTAAATATTGGTTTGAAAGTTTGTAACGGTGACTTTTTATAATCTGAAGCGTTCGTTACAGGCTTTGTAACGTAAAGCACCACGCACAAATAAGGTTTGATGTATTTTTTATTCAGATTATTGCCCATCGTTAGCTACAACTTTTGCTCATCTTTCAGGCAGCATACGGACTACGGTCTTTTTAGATGATCCAAGAATCGACCCAATTTTTGGTTGTCCGTATAAGGTGAATTGTTGCACGGCAGGCCATGGCCATCGACCGGAACATGTGGTAGTCTGAAGAAGCAATGTCAAGTGAATACTGCGGTTGTGGTAGGACTCCCCATCGTCTCCAGAGTTTCCTTGACAACTTTTGCAAAATGTTGCCGGCCAATAGACGTGCCAAAAAAAATCACTTTGTCACATCTATTGTCATATTGGAAGGGTTTGAGCCTCACTGCTCGACTCAATTGCATCAATTGTTGTTGGTAACGTTTCCCCGTGATGGTTTCGTTATGCTGGAGTAGCTCATAGTAGTTCGAGCTGGCCCCACCAGATGCACAGCAATGGCTTCTTGAAGTGAATATTCGCTTTGGCCGTTGAAGTTGGTGCATAGCTGGGCTTATGATACAGTAGATGTCAATGTCATCAGCATTCGCGAGTAGCATTACCTCCTTAAGGAAGATCGTGTACGATAGTTTGGGCATTGTCGTAGCATGCACTCTTGAAAACACTCTTAAAAACTCTTGGAATCGAAGTGCTAGCAGAGGTTCTTTTCTACTCTGACGACGGTTTGTGTGTATGATTAAATTTAAATTCGTATACTTTGGGTCCCTAAATACTTTGTAATCCGAAATTCCGTTTTTCCCTATTTAGCGCGTCCCATATTAAATTCATTTTAACATTTCTTCGTCTGTGTTACGCTCATAGTGAACTATACGCTACTTAGGACCATCCTTACTATGTGCATAAATCATTTAGTGTGTTGCACCATCTGATTGATGTATTTTATCTAAAACTGAGACTGTCACACAAAGTTTGTTTCAATGGAGTTCCTCCACATTATCAAATTGTTGGTCAATTTCTCTTACATTACAAAAAAGTCATCATCATCGTGACTGCTTATTAGAACTCTTTGCACTACATAAACGTGGAGACTCTATTTCAGTAAAAAATTTGTAGAAAGAGTATTGCCGAGCAAAAAGGGGGCAAGTGTGAAGAGTATTAAAGCTTCGATTCCAATGAAGTTAAAGTTTTTTCTTTATTTTTTTTTTTTTAAACTGTGTATCTGAGCATGGGGTTTGTCTGCACCGCAAAACATTTACACAATGAGCTGCATATTTCCTACTACTACTACTAGTCCTACTACTACTACTACTACTACAAGAACAATAGCAAACGCTTTGCAACTGCTTAATTCAACAAATACCGAAATCGTAACCACAGTAAAAGTTTTTTCATACTCATTGCGATTAAAACTATAGTACATGAGTTCATTGCAAACTCAATGGAACTGACATCCATCCACTACCCATCCATTCAGCCATCAATACTGCCGGAGTTTCAGTCCACTTTCCCACTGCAATACCTTGTTGCACTTTCACAGCGCTTATGCCACAAAGTTGAAATTAGTTTGTTTTTACAGTCAAGGTACAAAACTATTCAGCTACTACTACTATATTCATTGTATAGTGTAATGTCAGGGTCGGACTAGGAAGTAGTATTAAATTGAGCTTGTCCAATATTCAAAGACACAATGAACTAACGAAAATATTTAGAACAAATAAATATGTATAAATAACATTCATCTGTGTTAAAGGAGCTTTAAACTTTAAAGGAACTTTAAACATCATAATAAGGAATGGTAACAGCTTTTGAATCAAACCGGGAGAAAATGTTGAATATAAGATGGAACAAAGCATGACTTTAACTTATTTTAATATACAATTCGTTTACACAGAACCAAATTCACTGGTATTACCATTTTTTCCAAATGAAGGGCAGATGTATTGATATATCGCCTTGGAGCTTATAGTTGCTGATAGCTGAAAATTCGTTTGGTAAAAACAACACAAGTTGTTTTGAATGCATATACATCCAGAACCGGAGCTGATTTCTTTGCAGTATTTTGGTTTCATGGTGAAAAGGCTTATTTACGCGGTGGCTCTCGGAAATTCCACCTTCCACAAGTTTTTATCATCCGATCGGTTTGCATACTCTACACAACAAATAATTAACATATGCTGCCACGATTTTGAAAAATTACGCTTTAAAGAAAGTGCGGAGTGGGAATGGTTATATGGGACAGATTTTTTTTATGCCGATCGTCTTCAAACTCGGTTTATATTCTCTACAGACAAATAATTTAAGTGTGAGAAGTTTTCTTTCCTTATGTGGGTCAACATCTGTGTAGCATGCCTACTAATATCTGAGAGTTCTAGATTTCAAACCCCACTTATTCTTAATTTTCATAAGTTAATTATCTATTATTTCTAACAACAAGGCAGATTTTAAAAATGATCATGAAAACGATTAAGCAATTTAGATAAGACATTTGAACAGTGTCTTTCTTTAGAGTCTCCAACAACATTGACTGCCATGTAAGTATAATTTATTAAATAAACTAATTAAAAAACACCAACAAAAGGATGAAATACTTTACTACAGCATGTCTTGGGCTTACATTGACATGAGAAACTACTGTATTACCATAAACAAAGGAATCAATGTCTGTTGGAGTGACAAAAATGGGGCGTTAAATAACAATCGACATGCCACTATTTTTATCTTATCGATTTTAACCTACTTGTATATAGTTTTATGTTTAAACGATTTAGTTAGATACAAGATTTAGTTAGATAATTAAATTAACTACAAATTTTGGCAAAGTTGTAATTTTTTATGTTAACATTTATATCGAAAAATCAACGAAAAAAATCGAAAACAGTAACAAATTTACTAAGTTTAACCTTTTTATGTAAACAAGAACCTTTTACGGAGAAAAAAGCTACTATTGAAGGGAATCTATGGAAAGATTTCGAAGTTATAGACAGTTGAGCGAAAGTATCAAAAATCGATTTTATATCATTTTTTTTTTGCCATTTTTTACGATTCACACAGAGTTTGAATAGTATTATTAGTTAGTCTGAAAGTTTGTAACGCATTAAAAGAGGTATCGTACACCCATAAAGTATATATACCTATATTCTAGATCAGCTCGACGAGACGAATCTATCTAGCCCTGTCCGTCTGTCTGTATGTTGTTGCGCATTTTTTGGAAACCACTTTTTAAGCTATCCAGTTTAAGTTTTGTACATACACTTCTTTTTATTGCAGTTCAGTAGACTATCAAGATTGACCTGCCACGCCCACTATTTGGGGTAGCTCCCATACAAACCTACTGCCCACTTTTGACTTTTTGTAAGAAAACTTCTTTATTACAGTCTATATTAGGTTGAAATATATGGTGCATTTTTATGGTCAGCCGCTTTAAATACATAGACTAACGGGCGTGGCCCGCCCACTATTTGGGGTAGCTCCCATACAAACCTATGGTCAACTTTTGACTTTTTGTAAGAAAAACTTTTTTATTAATGTCAATATTAGGTTGAAATGCGATATGGTGCCTTTTAAGAGACAGCCGCTAAACATACATAGACAATTGGGCGTGGCCCGTGCACTATTTGAGGTAGCCCCCATACAAACCCACCGTGAAATTTTGTGTTTTTTATGAAAAAATCCTTCATTTAGATCAATATTAGCTTGCAATTTGATTTTGTGGATTTTAATGGACAACCGCTTCATATACATATACAAAGGGGCGTGTCCCGTCCACTTTTTGAGGTAGTCCCATATAAACCCACAGCTCACTTTTATGCATTTGTATGGAAAACGTCAATATCACCTTGAAAATCGATATGGCTGCATCTTACACATCTACTACATCGCTTCATACACATCTTTTAGTGAGCGTGTACCACCCACTTTTTGGGGTGGTACAGCCCACACTTTTTAACTTTACTATTTAAAGTTTCGTGTGAATGGTATTAGAGCTTCGGTTCGACCGAAGTTAACATTTTTCTTGTTCTTTTATATTTTGTTGCATAGTGTAATCGGAGTTCAGTTTTCATGGAGGTTTATATGGAATTAAGCCTAATTAAGACTATAATAATTACGATTTTATTATGAATTTCATGATGCGCATAACCGAGTAGTACTGAGTTTTTCAAAATCGTTGGTTCAAATGTCGCTTCGAGCATGACATATTGTGAACCGTTTGGCTTTTTATCCATTTAAATCGCAATGCTACGAATTTCGCCTTTTCTTCCAAATCTACTAAATCCGGTCCTGTTTTAAGTTGAACTTGTTTGCACTGCTGCATTGACTACTTGTAGACTTGTTGTTTTAACAACGTCGTTATTTGTTCTCCTTTTTGTCGTTTTCTTATTTTTTTGAAACCCATTCAAGCCAACCCAAGTCAAAATAAGCCAATACGATGACTTGACTCGACTCGACTCGAGTCGAGTAGAGGTATTGTGGTTTGATTCTGATTCTGATGCTGTTACCATTCAGTTTCGGTTTCGGTTTAGTTTTGGTTTCGATTGCAGTTGTATATGAGTGCAGTGTAATATAGACTACTTAGACAATCTTACAGCTAAATTCTGTCCATAGACTGTTATACGAATGCTTCTGCTTGCCCTTCTTCATGGTTTGGTTTGTCTTTCATCTATAGAAATCGGGTACAATTTTGAAGTTTTCTAATTTAAGTAACCGCACAAATGTGGCACGTAAAATGCTTAGGTAAATGCAGCTTAGTTATTTATGCACTGAGATTTTTTGGTTGTACATCTTAACTGATGTATTTGCAATCGGAGAAAATTGAAAATTTGTTAGAATTAATTTTTTTCAGCTTTCTTTTCTTTTTGCTAAAAGTTCGCTTGGATGAATACAGTTCATTTCTTTAAGTTTCGGTATAAAATCGGCCGATGCTTTTTCTCCATCTAACTGAAGTAGTAATTAGCAAAAGCACCAAATTTGCATGTAACACGCGTTCGGATTCCGTGTTGCTCGCTTTCAGTTCTAATTAAAATCAAAGTTGGCTAACGGCGGCGCCGGCCATTTTGTATGCACGTCGAACGGAAGTCAACTCTGTGCGCTGCGAAGTTGTGTGCGGAAGTGGACGTTGAACGTGTGGCAACAATTACTCGCTGACGACAATGATGTCGAGTAAGTGAGTGAGTGAGTCAGTTGAGTGAATGAAGTCCTTCAACTGAAAAATACATTTTACAGTCGGTGGTCGCCATGTAAGCAAACAAACGCTGCAGGTGTTGACGTTACATAGGCACTATGATGACATGCATTTAGTTTTTATAGGCGACACCATGTGTGAACTATGTTGGTCTATATAGGCACTAGAAATAAAGGAGGTGAGCATAAAAACAAATTAAAATGGTCTTAGGAAATCTGCTAGAAACTGTTAGTTTGCTGTGCTGAAACGCACATAAAAGCAAATGAAAGCGAAGGTTTTATACACTTCATCTGGTTACATAATATAAGTATTAGATTATATAGGTAATACCAATGCTATCTAGGTATATATACGCAGGTGAAGTGAAAACAGTTCACTACCATTTTACCAGCCTTAAACACAACTCTCTCTTCGCTTGATTTTGGTTTTGTTGGAAAGGTTTTAAAGAGAACAGGCCACAATCTATATTTTTGTACGTAAAATAAAAAAACTTTAACCTAGAAATTATCAGTGCGAAGGAGATATGGTGATTCTTTGTTTGGTTTTGTGATTTAGTTTGGTGAGCGCGAAAGAGATGAAGATTGCGTATTTTACGTACTTTGCATGCAATTGGCAACTTAAACATAAGGCCGCTATGATGCTTGCAACTACCTTATATGTATTATTGGGGTAACCATTTTGTGGTTTAAGAACGTAGGGCTATCATTCGAAATCTTTTAAACATATTTATTGATATCATTCCAAGCGTTATTTTATTAGTCACCGATATTCGCGGTAAAATTTTTAAAAGCTATTACAAAAGCTGTGATGCTACGAACGACTATATGTCGGTTTGTCAGTCATTGATATAACCATTTTGCTAGTTTAGTGGATGTCGGTCTGTATCTCCGAAACTAGCAGAGATACGGAAAATGTGCACATATCCAAAATTAAAGCAAATTCAATTTACGATTTGGCAATTGCATGGAATCATTTGAAATTCGTTATTAATGGAGTCCTGGGTATTAGTCGCGAGATAGGATGGATGATGAATTTTAGTCGAACTCCTGCAACAGTGTTATTAGCGAAGTCGGACCAGATGCGTATGAGTCTCTTAAGTACTTCCACGTAGATTTTTCCAGTCACGTACCTGCGTTACGCATTCGTGGTGGCCACGCCGAGGACAGCGAAAAATACTTGAATTGACTTTTGATTCGCTCATTCTGGTCTACAAGGAACGCTGACGTGTGACTCGAACCTTCGCTTCTTTGTCTTGGAAACATACTAAAACATCCGTCTCTCTGATCATGTTATCTAAAAAGTGGAAGTGTTCTTCACACAGGTCCAAAAGCGTCTGGCATATTTAAACTCGGCGTGATTTTTAGTCGCACGTGCACTCTTCGGGGATCAGCTTCGCGCACACTTTTCGCATCTGTAAAATTTTCGTCACAATTTCGTGAAAGATAGATTTTGGAATATGCAACACAAATGAAACGAATACTCAAAAGGCGATCAGAGTTGAAAAGATCTCTCACACGGCTGACTTTTTGCTTGTAGATTACAAATGGACTTAAAGTTAGAAAGAGACGAACGAGACAAGCAATGTTGTGAATGGAAAAACTGCTGCGTATGTTTTACTCATTTTCCTACACTTTTGATACGGTTTGGTCGTTTCTCGTATCGAACTAAGTTTACCACCAACTTATAACTTACAACTTGTCTGGTTCGTTGGCAATATTTTTAAAGAACCAAATTAAAAGAAGAACTGAAATGATTTGGAGATATTTATTAATTACGCCTTCATAAAAAGGCCACATACTTTCAAACATACTGTAGCCAGCAGCTCTTGGGCAATAGAGCATAAGTGGGGTACTACTAAGAAATTTTCTTTTTTTAATGCTTTTTTCATACTTTATGTCTCTACTGTATAGCCTGCTGCGTGCTTGTAGAAAATTTTCAAAGCCATTTAAAAGTAGATTCCTTTCAGAACTGCGTAGGCACTTAGCACAAATTCAAGTCATTAAAAATGCAAACGACTTATTGGCTCACTCGCACACTAACTCGTATTCGCTTGCACGCAGAGCGTAACCCAAAAACAAGATGGCTTACAGTTCTGTCACCGCTCCATGCTACTTTTCGAGAATATACTAGAGAGACGGAGAGAGATGGAGGAAAAAACTTGAGTCAAAGTTTTCTGTTTTGCAAAATATTGACACGCAAAGTTTGTGCAATCACCAAACAAATTACTTCATCAATTTTACAAAACAACAGAAATTTAAGATCTTTTAAAAAAGTTTCTTTCTTCATCTGCATCCTTGGGCTGTATGTATGCATGTACGTACCACCGTTGCCTTGCCCTGTACCATTTTGACCAACCAAGAGAAGCGAATCGACAAAAAGTTTTGCAACAAATTGCTTATGTTGTGCTACTTTTGGAGTCCAATACACGATTGAACGACGCAACGGACAGAACGGACGACAGAGTAGGCAACATCCGTTGGAACTTGTTAATTTTGGCCAGATGTCCCAGAGTTTAGAGCGACCAATAGCTACGCATACTACTCATACCGCTTGCAACGGTCATGGCTAAAATTTAAATTGAAGGCAAATGCGTCTTTTGCATAAATGAAACAGGACACTCACATACTACACCCAATATACATATCTAAGTGCAAAGGATACACAATTTGAGCCGAAAAGGCATTAGTCTTCGAAGTCAAATACAAATGGATTTGCAAACTCGCAATGTTGTTTCTAAATGCAAAGAGAAAGAAGTAAGTTCGATTGAAGGAAAATAAATAATAAAAAAGAAAAAAACTCTATTAAAACAGAGACAAACTTAAAGCTTCAACTCAGAGAAATGTGTTCTCTACTTCGTACGTTCATTATTATTTGGATATTTTCTGAGTACACTACATGGAAAAATGTTATTAAGTGTTATAGGAATTAGAAACAAGGTTGGATGTCTATGGATGTTTTATACATAACTATTAAATCCAGTGGTCGGCACAGAGTCAAATGCAAAAGTAGAATTATTAGAATTAATAACAAAAAAGTACAAGCATAACGGAAAAAGCTATATATTTTGTTGTTGTAATATTTTGATTAGAGCGTGTTGTTTGTTTCCTTGTTGGTTGTTTTTTTTTGCAGCCTTGTTTTTCTGTGCAATTATGTGCAGATAATAGTGTGTGAGTGTGAATTCTTGTACGTGAGCATGTACGTGTGTTTTTTTTAGCATTGTGTTAGTAACACTTTCAAATCACTTTTCACGAGTTGTATGTAATCGATTGAAATTTTCGTCGATTTTTGCGGAATTAGCAGCAAAATACATTTCCAATGATATATCATTTATCTAAAAATATTTTGGCTATATGGAAACGCAGAGAATCTGAATCAAACATGGAATTCTGAAGTTAGTTCTTGTATTCTATTATTAGATGTTTCCCTTTTTATCACGCTTATAATATTGCAGTTGGCGCTCTTCTAGATATATTGTGCCCTGACCGTAGTCTCTACCTACGACTCTTCATCCAGTACTGCCTCTTTAATGAAAGCAACGAAGTCCTTTGGGTTTCGCGTATAGTTTGCTGCCAAAATGTTTGAGATTGGTCAAGCACAGAGCTGGACAATCTTCTCAGATATTTCAGGTTTTCCTCAACTTCTTCTACAGGTTGTTGTCACTTTTGCTACCAATATTTCATGTGTTTTTAAGTCTGCAATATCCAGACAAAAAATCTTATATAATTCTCTTAATGTCTTTCTTGAGTCCATTGCAGATTTCAGGTCTTTTGCTCTTTTGTAGGGACATAGCAGTAGTTTTCCCTGTCTTATGCCCTCGCATTTCTCCAAAAACCTATCTCTGAATTTGTTTCTGCCTTCTCGTTCGCATGGCTCCTGTTATGGCTATATTTACATACTAACCTCTGAATCTTATTCATTTGCTTGCTGGCTACTGGTAGTTTAGCCCTTGTTTACCCGTAGTTTACCAAGGGTCTGACCATTGTAAGATACATCCATCTCAGTATCTTGGTAGTGCACCCTCAGTTTTTCCCTGGGATAACTCTACTTGTCTTCATTGCCATTGTGGATTTCTTCACGATAATCAATGTGATGTTTCAATGTGCAACATTGCTCGAAAATTACAAAATTCATTTCCCCTCCTAGGAGAATTCTCTCAGCGTACCATCCACTCTGACTGGTTTGAGTGATTTAACGTTGTACTTGCTAGTGACAGGAACAATTGCAGTTTTAGCTAGGTTGGTTGCCTTGCCATTCGATGCCGTTATCTGTTAGGGTGACCATAAAGCGAAAATAGCTATCTCTGGCTTTTATGGTGTCTCGAATTATGGTGTTAAACTGTTATGAGTATAGAGCAGTTTAGATTGATTTGCCAGATGTAAACGCATGTGTATTTCTATGATGTGGTTCATAATCAACAAGTATTTGATATGGTTGTTCACCATTTTCTTTAGTGTTTTCAACATAAAAGTGGTAAATCTTATTAGTCTGAAGTACTTAGGGTGGAATGGGTCTTTCTTGCCCTACGTTTGCCTTTCTCTAGCACATTGGTATATAGCCGAGTGCCAGGTTACTTCTAAAGGTTATTTTCATATGTTCTACTACCTTTCTGAAGTATAGCTGGAAAAATTTCCTACACAAGGCGATTTAAACGGTTACAATATGCTAGTAGCCCATCTTGTACTTTCCTCTGAGCAAATGTCGTTGGCTAATTTCCAGTTTTCCAGTTTTGGCCTATAACTCCCCCAAGTTTGAATATATGAGCTCGAATGAAAAATTATGGTAAAAATAGACTATTACTATCGATCGAGTTGCCTCAGCGTTCCAGAGTCCATCAAAGTCTGCATTTAACTCACAACTTTTTTGAAACTGCGACATCTGAGAGATCATATTCTGGACGTTTTGATGAAGATTTGCGTTTGGTGAAGTCGCACTTATTTGTTTCTGTTATGTGTGAATAGATGTTGTAGCTCCATATATGTACTGAAATTGAAATGGCGAAAGTAGCCTGACTGTTTTACACCTTTCATAGGCCATGGTTGATGTTTAAGTGAAGATTTGTGATACATTTGGTTTCTAAAGCTTTAACCATGAACTGAAATCCATTTTGCTGAAAATAAACTAGTTCTTTTATGTTACTGGTTAGGACCAAGAACATTAAGAACATTTTATACTACTTGATTCAAAACGATCAAATACCATTCAAACACTTATTGTATGAAGAGCATAAAAACTTCGGTTTCATTGTAGTTATTTTATGTAAAAAAAAAATTTTTTTTTGTTCCTTTTTAACTACAATACTTCACTTTTCATGCCAGTTAAAAGTTTAAGTAAAGCGGCTAAAAGTATGATTCAACTTTTTTTGGGGGGGGGCAAATAAATTTTGCACTTGCTTTTTGCATACGTTGAAAAATTTCCCAATGAAAAACGAAAAACCATTGCTGCCCATTAGAAGTATTTCGCTTTCGTTGTGGTTCGTTTATTTTGTAGTCAGTCAGTCAGTCAAGTCAGTCTGTGTTGTTCTCAGCTCTAATTTAAAACATTCATTGCCAGAACGTTGAAAGAAAGGGTCGTTAAAGGATTCTCGCTCAGACTGAAAAGTTTGCATACAGCCGGAAAGCCATTGGCTGCCTTTCAAATCGACATTTGTTTAGCATATAAGAAAAGTTCACTTGACGTGCCTCTGGTCTGGGTGTTCGAGGTCAAAAGAATGCAAGCTTGAGAGAAAGCAGACAGTCAGCAGGCATTCAGACAGTTTGACGTTTTTTGGTTTCCTAAAAACATGCTTTGCATGTTGAATTGTTTCAGAGTTGTGTTTCTGTTTTTGTTTTTGTTTTTGTCAGTTTTGTGTTCAATATTTGAAATTTTCTTGACTCTTGTGTGCACGACAGAATAACATACAATCGAATTGAAAAATGACTTGACTGCTTATTGATTGCTAAGAGAATTGAAAATTGTTTTGAAATGCAAGCTTAATGCAGAAGTTTTGTTTGAAGTTTCGATGTTTAAGTGGTGCGCAGTAATTTTCAAAGTTTTTCTAAGGCATTCGGAGTAATTCGGAGTTTTTCGGAGTAACTCGGAGTCTTTCGGAGTAGTGCAATTTGCATAGTTCTATACTAAAGTAGCAGTAAAAGGACTTCTTATTGCATTTCTAGTATTTGCTTGAATTTACGTTACATTGTTGCTGTCGTATTTTCAACTTGAACTTTCACTCTTACTTCAAACTTGACTAGAATAGCAACTCTCTTTATTTTGGTTTGGTTTAACTATTATTGTCTGTAATGGCACTAATGTTGCTGTTATTGTTATAGTTGTTACTTGGTGCTTATTCGTAGCCATTGTCATCTGTTAATTGTTATTGTTCTATACTCGTACTTGGTTTGGCATTTTCGAAGCTGTTGTCGTTATCCTTGATACAAACAACAAGTGTTCATTGATTTTTACTTGCTGAACTTTGACACTTTCGTAAGTGCAATTGAATTTGGTATAAAGTGTGTTGTGTACAATACAAAATATACAAAACATGTGTTTCGTTATAAATTATTTATGTTATGTTTATGTTCTTATTGCTTTTTACGTATTTGACACGTTTGCTAGTCAGAATTGTTTATTATGCCAGTTAAAAGCTTTGACAGAAGGTCGAATTTAGTGGTTGCGCAGTTTGGAAACGTTAACGGTGTGGGTAGTGAATTCGGAGTAAATTTAAGGTGTGGATTTCGGTGGTGTAGCAAATTGTTATAGTATAAACAGATGTCTTAAATTCTAAAATTTACAACGTATATCTCCAAATTCTGTTCGGAAAAATGATTTCAATGCACGCTTTTAGGCTAGGTAGTTTGAAAACGGTATACGTAGTGAATTTGGAGTGGTTTAAAATTGATTTCGAAGTTGTTGCAAATAAATATATTATTATCTTCGTACAATTACGTAGGGTATATCTGCTGAGGAGTGCCAGCAAACACAGTCCATATCTACCAATGGTGTAGATGGCGCACCCTGTATATACTTTATACAGTCTACTACGCCTCAATTTCTTCAGAAACGAAATATACCCGACTCACTCATCGACTGACGGCCGCAAATGATATGATCTGTAAGTAGTAATCTCTTTTCGTGCTTACTAAGACGAAGTCAAAGGTTATCTGGGGATTTTTTTTATATAGTCGCGATTTTATACTCTACACAAAGAATAAATAAACCTGTTTTTAACTGATTTTTCAAAATTCCACATGTCAATGAGTCGATTTAAAGAAGATGATTAATCAGAACGGTACAACATATTAAAAAGATTCAATATAGGGTCCTTCCACGTGGCAGTCTTCGAATGCTTGAACAGTTGTACAGATCTGATCATTTTCTATTAATCGACTCATTGACATAACTTGTCAGACAAACATTGTAGTATAACAGCTCGGGTCGGGAAATAAATCCGACTATCACGGAAAAGCGTATCTTTTCACTCCGGATGATCGGAGTTGACTGAGTTAGCGCGCGCTCGTAAGCTAACTTTCCCCTCCATTGATTCCAACCTGAACGCGCTGCGACGTCTAGTCGCTTCACAATACGTAAAATTACATCTATTTCTATTTGTACCTACGCTTTATAGAAAAGAAATTTATAGAGTCTTAGAAATCACCACAAATTACTCCGAATCATCTTCGGATTCATGATTTCTAGGTACCCTTATAGTTTTTGTAAAGTTTGTAGTTTCCATATTATATATTATATCCATCTTTGGAAATATATTCATACTTGTTAATTGTATTGCTTTAGTAGGTCTTAACGCTTAATTACTCCGAACTATTATGTATTTTTTTTTCAATATCTCAACAAATTTCTAGAGAACTGTACGAAATTTTACAATTTGTAGTTACTGTCCGAAAAAAGAAACATTTTACTTGAAAATATTAAAACTTAAAATTTGACTCCGAAAAAATATAACTCCGAAAGTGTTTTTTTTTTGTTTTTGGCATTTTCAACATGCTTTTTATTGCTTTTTGGCCATAAAATAGAATTTTTACTTGGAATTGCGCACTGAATTTAACTCCGAAAATATACCCTATTCATTTTGTCAAACTTTTTTAAAGTATGTATCTATAAGTTTACTAAAAATTGGTTAAAAATTTAAATATTTAATACATGTTGCAATTTTTATAATATTTTTAATAGTAGTAGTTACTCCGAAAACTTTATTTGAAATAAGCAGTTTGAGATTCTATTTTTTTTTTTTTTGTATTTTTGGCTGTAGATAAAAAAAATATTCAAATACCGACATTATTCTGTTTTTAAGCGTATTTTCTGCAAAAGTGCTACAAATTTAATTCCGAAAATATTTGCTACTAAGCGGAACAAACTTTTAATGGAATTATTAAAGTTTCTGCTACTTTGCAGATTTGTTAGCCTGTGTAAATAAAAAAATTAGTTCAATTCATATTATTCTATCATATTTACTCCGAATTTTACATCGAATTTTGCTCCGAATCTCTTCAAATATACAAATAAATACATTTTCAGTAGTTATGTTGAATGAAAGCACTATTCAATTAATGTTTTCTTTATAATATGTTTACCGAATTTTATTCCGCATAACTTCATATACAGAACTATTCGATATTTCACTTGACTAAACATGATAAAACGCGTTTCACAACTACGTGTTTTCCAGCCCAACCATAATCTGTTAAACGTTAAAAATCAAGCTCGATTAAATTTCTGTTGCTACTATTTATATTTTTTCTTTTTATGTTTCTTGAAGTTTTTTTTTTTTTTTTTACGTGGAATAGTGTTGCATGTATCGCGTATGGTGCATATACATAGATGGCAACACACATCTTGGCTTGGTTTGGCTTGACTTGTTTCGGTTGAGTTTGACTGGGTTTTGGTTGCTCTTAAGCCGACTCTCACATGTGGTGCAATGCTTGCGCGCATATTCCACTTGGTTGCCCATTGAAAAGTTTTGCACTTGGCTGCACAAAGGACACCCAAACCCAACAAGCATCTGAAGCAGCAGTAAGGATTGCATACTAGCAGGAAACATAACTTGCGGCGCTGAAAACGAGTGAGATACAAAAATGCGGCCACATATGTAGGTACTAGTATGTATGTATGTATGTGGTAAAAACTACTCGACTGACTACCAAGGATAACACACACTCAAACGCACATTTACGCAGCAATGCCGACTTTTAAGTGAAAACGCAAAACACCACGTCAAAAAAGTAAAAATAAAAATAGCATTTTGATTGTAAGTATTCGCGTTTTTCGCCAGACAAATTTCATCCAGCAAAAGTTGCCAAAAACATAAAAGCAAATAAACAGACAGACAGGCGGACAGACGGACAGACGAACAGACAGACTAACAAGGGCTTGAACAGATGCGAAAACTAAATTATTTAAGGCAACTTAGAACATAAACCATTTGATGGCAGCCAACAGCGACTGCTGTTTAGAATTTTTGACAGCAAAAGCCCGTAGCAGTTTTTATTTTGACTTATTTGCAAAACTTGAACAATTTTTCATTATATGCTTTGGTGTAAGAAATTTAGTTGGTCGACTCATTAGCGTTTTAGTAAATAAAATTTAAAAAAAAAGGGAGAAAACTCCAGGGGTAAGAGAAAGTTCTTTGAGGTCGCAATTTCTATGCCCTTCATCGTTTAAAATCCGAATTTAAACGTTTCTTTCTTTAATAAAATATCTATGTACAGAGTCACTTTATCAAGTTCTTTGCGAAGTTCTCCATTTAGAGAATACTATCAATAAGGAAGCAATGTACAATTATGGTATGGGATGCTTTTAGGTGTTTTCACCAGAAGAATGTTCAAAGAAGTAACACAGTGAATCATCAAATAAATTATGTTAAATTTGGC
This sequence comes from Leucophenga montana, assembly GCA_035044765.1. NCBI lineage: Eukaryota > Metazoa > Arthropoda > Insecta > Diptera > Drosophilidae > Leucophenga > Leucophenga montana. The sequence continues at coordinate 1,546,612 of JAWNNQ010001644.1, read as the reverse complement.
AGAAGAGTCGTATTGGAGGTAGGCGACAACTGCATTATATCATACTTTAGCTGAGGAAATTTCCAAAGAAAAACCATCTTCCCTCAATTATGGGTAATATCATTCTACTTGAGCTTAACCAAGGCTGAGTGCATCAAAGGCGTTGCCTATGAAGAAGAATGGGTGCTCTTTACCAAAAAGACGAATACGAAACTTCGACGTACCGAGTCTGAATTGTATAACGTCATTTACGTTCATTAAGTTCCTGAGAAAGAAGGTGAGTGTTGGATTGTAAGTATGCCAAAGAGTACCCGTGTAGAAATAGAGACTTTTTCAAAAATTCCTCTCTACAAGTGACCAAGTTTCATGATTTTCCTTACTGTCACGCTAAACTTCATGACATTTGGTCCACTGAAAGCGGAGTTATTGCATCTGAAGTGGTGGAGTTATTACATCTGGTGTTCATTATGTCTTTGGGATAGCTTCTACGTCCAAAAAACCAAATCAGGTGAATACGGGAATTGGTTGATGATAGAATTGAGATTTTTAGTCGCATTTTTAGTCACCACAAGTTAAATTTTTTTTGATCGTCAGTCAACTTGTTCCTTTCGGTAGCCAAAATGTTCGGTCAAAAAGTTTTAGAAATGTTCATTTCTAATTCCATGAATTTCAATGAAGATTTCAGTTATTCTTTCATGAATTCACGCACAGTTTTGATGGAAATTGAGTTGTTCAAGGATTTTAATCAAACTCTGTCATGGGATAATAAACAATCATCACCATAAACTTGGTTCATCACTTTCGGTTAAAGTTTTACCAAGTGTTTGTTCCAAGTAAATTTTTCCATTAATGCCACACTGTTACCTTAAACTCGATATCTCCGCTTCCAGTAGTCCAATTGTCATAAAATTTCGGCTGAAAGTAAGGAAAAGCATGACATTTTTGAACAAACTAGGTCAACTAGGCTACAATTTATACAATAACATCAAGGGTACATGAAGTCTTAACAGCAGAAGTTTTAAATCGTACAGATAGTTACTATATAGAAAGCTGTATGGACACAACATTATGTTGTCATTTCGAGCTCCAGAACTACCACTCATATTCGCAAACCGCTTCGAAGTTTTCCATCCATCGATAAAAGACTGCTATGAGAACCCAAACTTAAACAAATGGCAGTACAGCATTCACACAGTTGGCTTCAGAAAACTTTACTACTGTAATGATGTTCTCAGCATATATCAGCATATACTTATTTTATGATCCCTCTTAAATCTTCTTTTTATAATTATTATAAACTTTTCAACGTTCATGTTATACTCTTTAGAATTTCTTTATGCAGGGTATAAATGCCCAAAAACTGGCTAACAGGCTAGCCCAAATATGCTTTCAAGGATTCACTAAAAACTTTCGACCAACGCCACCGCCACTTGATTGTGTAAAAATTCACGCCTTGTTTCACATTAAAATCTGAAAACTTAGTCCTTGACGTGGCGATTATAAAAGCGGCACTTCAATTCTGTACAAAGATACACAAGCAGCTGGAGACAGAGCGAGAGATGAGTCTCCATCGCAAGAACTTTGGTGCGAAAAATGCATTAGCATCGAACTTTTGGTTGTCCCGAGCAGCGGTTTGATGCACTTTTTTGTTTCTATTTTTTTTTTTTTTTTTAATTAGTTGTAGTGTTTTATAGAGGAAATTAAAATTTAGCACAAGTGAATGCTTAATTTTGCAAAGTAGATAGATAAAGCGAGAAAAACGCAATTGTTTTACTTTCACTTAAGAAATTTTGCTCACGCTACGAAATAACCAATATTGTTGGTTTGCGGTTGTATCTAAAAGTATTACATTTACGAGAGTGGTGAGATATGTTTTGAGATGAAGTTTTATAGTATAACATATTTCTGAAAATAAATGAAGCTCTAACTGAAACATAGTTCTCTATATGGGCTATTTGCTTTGGTGACACAAATTGTATTAATATTTTATGGAAATGGATTTAAGAAACAGAGAAGCTTTGGATATCATCTCCCTTTGATGATGATGATCCCCGGGATAATGTTCAAGATGGCGATCAATAGATCACATATTTACAATTTCAACGTTTACCAATGATACAGCAGTCTTGAGGAGACGTTGTACAGTACAAGAAACTAGTCAACAAACACATCCCCTCATCAGACAATTTTAAAGGAGTGTTTGGCGAACTGGCGGTTAAAAGTCAACGAGCAAAGAAAAAAGGAACCTACCCCTCGCTAACTCTAAACAGCATTATAATGCACCAGAGCAATGATGTCACGCATCTCGAAATACGACTTGAAAGACGAGTTACTTAGCTCAAGCAAATTGGAGTCAAGATTTCACAACCAATACTGGAGAAATTTCGTATCTCCAGTATATCATGCAGTTGCGCTCACTCTTAAGATTGGACTGCAGCGTTCTTCTTTTCAACTCTGTAATAAAACCTATTTGAAAGTACGGCTATCAACTATGCTGTTGTACAAGCAATAAGATAATCATTTAAAGAGTTCAATCCGATATTTTAAGAACTATGACCACCATGTCATATTCGAAACGAGTCTTCTCACAATGATCCAGCTGACTATTTTTAATATTTTCCTATAGTTGTGCGCAAATTTGGTATCGTACTCATTCGCTCCATTAGTGACTTCATTTCAGGGGTATACTCAGCTTAAGTAACATAAAAGTTTTACAAAATCTATAGAATTGGGCGAAGGTTTGTGTGTGTGATATGTACAAACTAACCACCCACTTTTATGTTTTATATGAGTTTTTTTCTGACTCAAGGAGAAACTCATTGAGAAACACTATTTTTCTTAATGTTAGAGAACAATAGCAACAACATTAGTGATTGATGAATACTAAATGGTACTAAAGCTTCGGTTTCTCCGAAGTCAATGTTTAATCTTACTTTTTTTATTCCTTGGAGTACTTATAAGCTAATTTACTATCTTCAACTATCTCTATCGTGATTAATGCATCTAATCTCGTGTTAAGTTGTTAAAGCTTGAATTTCAGCATGAATCGTGCGGATCCAGATCGTTTGGTTTAATGATGGATGGTACCAATGGAACGTCATCTTGATACTATTCGCTGTAGGCCGCAAAATCTTCTTAAGCTGGGTAGCCCAAAAGTGTCAAATGGACGATCGCACACTAATACATACGACATTTTTAATGCTTTTCTATACGGTATACGCACAAAGTTGACAGAGTACAAGAAAATTATTTCTGTGAATTTTGCTGGTTGATGCAAAGAGCTGCGTGTATGTATGTGTATGACATAGCATGTGTAACTGTTGATGTATTGCACTTTAGTATACACAGAAATACAACGAATAATGATTAAGTTGTTTGTGTAACTGATATGGTTAATGCAAAGAGCAACGTGTATGTACTATAAGCTCAGCTTATGTTGCAGACAAATGTGCATGAATAGCATACGAGCATCTGTGTTCTAGGGTAACGACAACTTTGCTATCCATAGTAAGTATTACCGCCATTAACGGTGCCAAAGTAAGCTGTATAAATTGAATTAAGCTGCATACGTAAAATATTTCAACAATGTTTCTGATTAATGATTCAATTAATGTTTCAAGACTTTAAGATCAATCCCATATCTTAGTGTCAATTAAAATTAATTGCTCGTGAAAGCTTAATTTGCAAAATAGTTCGAAGAACTCGATTGTTTTTTTAATTTTCTCATTGGATGTAAAAGTATCTGTATCTGTTTCTAGTGTTAGCGCATAAACGTGAGTGAGTGTATGCAAGTCACATATTTGTATTTGTATTAGTATGATTTCAAACATTTTCGCTAAATTTTATGCAATAAAATTAAGCAATTTATTGTATCAAGTGCTTAACTCAATTACAAACTGCACAGCAGCGTGCGACAAGAAGATCTGCAGTTTAAGTTGCAGGGCTATGCGGGTGGGACTAACAAAAGTACGCTGAGTTGCTGGCATTTTATTTGCTTTTAAAAAATACAAAAAATGCTAAATTACTGATGTAAGATCGAAAGAAATGCAAAATCCAAACGCAGCTAGAAATTCGTTATCAACTCAAGCCTGTATAAATTTTCAATGAATGCCAAACTTCATGTAAAACAAATTCACAATCTTTTAAAAATGTTTTCAAGTGGTTTCGAAGATTCCAGATTGAACATTTTTCGTTAAGGAGACGAGCCTCGAAACGGTTGTCCAAAATCTTCTACCGACGAGAAAAATGTGGTCCTGGTAAAGACTCAAGTTGACGTTGGCTAAGACGAATTTCGAATGCGTTCCAAAAAGAGGCTCAAAATCGTTTTTCCCAATATTTCCTAAAAATATTTCAAGATGGTAGGTCTAGCAACTTTAACAAAATCGTAGAAGTCCATGATATAGAACAGAAAAAGAACATAACAAAAAATTAAAGCAAGACATTAAAAGTCAGCAGCAAAAGTGGTGATGTATATTTATTTTACCAGAGCAAAAATTGTAGCACCCATTCGCCTGAATACTGGTCACCCAGTAACAGCCGAATAGTACACTGAAAGGGACAGATCCAGGGGGTTTTGTGGGTCCGGAAAGGTTATGTCTTGGCGGATCACGTTGCCGATTTTATGATATCTTAAACACTTATTACTTATATAAACACTTATTACTTATATAGCTTAGTCACTGGATCGATTTTTTTTTTTGAGTGAAACTTGATTGCTTAACTAAACCATTCACGCGCTTCTCTCTAGCCCTGTTGTGCAAATAATTTTGTAACCTCCGTAAAGACGAAAAGGACCAATCACTAGAAGCAACTGCAACTGGCAGAGTTGCGCAGATTTTAAGATACATGTATGTAAATATTTTAATAAAATTTGATATCACATAGGTCTAGAGCTTCTATAAATGTTTTTTGCCGCTCATTTGGTCGCTCATTTGTACAAAATCTTCTCCACAGCTTCATTTTATAAGAAAATTCTTCAGTTGTGTCTGAGAAATGGTTTGGCCACTCACTGGGTCCGTCTCTGAAGACTGCTTACCAAAAGTTTTTGAAAAATAGTTGGAAAACCGAAGAGGAGTAACTGCGTCGCTACTTTTTACATCATGAGTATATTGCGCCAGCTCACACTGCTTAAGAACTTGAAACTTATTGCTGCCTCTGGCATCGAAGAAATTCGCCCAGTACCATACTCTCTAGATCTGGAACGGAACCTTGTGATTTACGTTTATAACCAAAAATTAATTTAAAAACACTTAAAGAATAGTCTTCAGTAGCAATGCGGAGATAAATGATGAAGTTAATGTATTTAGAAATTGAGAAGATTTTCAGCAGTGTTTTGACATACGGATCTAAAGACTAATGAAATGTATTGAAATTAATAGTGATTATGTAGAGAAGATAAAAACTGTCTGTTTTTTTTTTTGTTTTTCTTTTTTTTTGACGCAACTCAGCGTACTTTTGTTAGACTTCTCCCATAGAATAGCATCCATAATGGGCGTGTATAGCACAAAACGCCCATGCGCCATCTATGTTGATACTGATGATAACTCAATTTTCACCATTGTGCATGGCAACGAAGCGTGTTGACAACAACAACAACAGCAACAACGCTGTCAATGGTGCAACATGCAGCAACACTAGCGGCAAAGTGTTGCAAATACGAGTACGTGCGTGTATATGTGTCTGACAGTGAGTATCTGTGTTTTGAAGCAATGTTTAGCGGCATTTGCTGAAATACGTCGTGTGGAAGCATGTATCTGCTGCCTGTGCTGCTGCTGGTAATAATTCGATTTAAGTTTAGCTTGCAAGCGAGTTCAAGTGGCAACAAAGCAGCATTATTAGCTAGAGATACAAATACAAATATACACACTACACTCACTGACTCACTCACGCACTACTTCGTTAAGCGTAAATGGCGCGTATTTGTGCAGCTATTAGATACAAATGTATCTTTTGGTATTTGATTGTGCGTATTTTATTTGAATTTATTGCTACGCATTTGCATATTTATCGATACAGATTGAGAATTTCCATTTTGTGTGTTTTTTTTTTTAATTTTATTTTTGGAGAAAATGCTTGACAAATGTTTCACATGCAATTTAATTAAATAATTTTCTATGGCATTTGAAAAATCATTTTATGCAAATTTATCTATTTTTTATACTCTTCACATAGATTGCGAATAGTATTTCAATTTAGTCACAATGCGTTGCAAGCTTTGAAGCAAGCATCGGAGACCACATTCGTATATATTCGTGATCAGCATATGACATGTCCGTCTGTCTGTCTGTCCATATTTCTGTGAGATCTTGTTCGCTTTATTTTCTCAATCTTTGAAATATTGATTTAAAAGTTCATTTGGAGATTTTTTATAACCAGAAATTTAAAAAATGACAGCGATTTGTGCACTAGCAGGTATAGTTCCTATCCAAAACACTTTGTACTTATTTTGTTGCATCAAACATGTTTGAACTAAAGCAAATATTATAGCATGCAACCATAGATTAAAGGAGTATATTAAATTTGTGCAAATGTATGTAGCAGCAAGAATGAGGCGTGGCATACCCTGTATATAAACAATATATTCTTGATTAGCATCGGAAGACGAGTCGATATAGACATATCCGTCAGTCCGTCTGTTTGAACGTACCGATATTGGAGACTATAAGAGATAGTTTAAGCTTTATACAGTAGACAAACTAATGGGACAGTCATTAATCCTGCAAAATTAACGCAGCATGTCAGAAGAGTAGGGATTACAGAGTAGAGTAGAGTCAGGGATTAAACTCAATACGTTGATTTGGTCAGCTCAAAGCTCGGATTTTAAGGGTTTTGCAAACGTGCGCACATATATAAAAGGTGTGTGCTGTGCACCATTAAATAAAATCAGAGAAGAATCCATTTGCGAAGTGACTTCAATTTGCAATGAGATACCGACAAAATGGTGGATTTTGTAGCACGGCGCTTTCAAAAGATCATTACACCCAAGAGAGGCTTGAATGACCTTTCCATTGGCAAGTTTAACATTTTTCTTAGCATAAACGTACTCAGAACGTTTTGACGTACGAGCAATATTGTTTAGTGTGGCTTAAAAAAAATCATTTTTGCAAATTAATTAATGGACAATTTTTGGGAGCTACATTATTCGGAGTAGAAAAAGTGCTTCGAAAATTGGTTCACTCGCATGGAAAAGTGTATTAATCATCAGGGAGAATATTCTGAAATACAATAAAACCATTTTCAACTACAAATATTTGTTTTTTCATTGTTAAACCAGAAATATAAATATCAACCTACTTATATGGAATGCTAACAGCCTTCGAAAACATCGCCTTTAAGTCGAAACATTACTATATCAGAAATAAATAGACATTCTCAATCGTTCGGGACTAGTGAATTCACCGGCCACGGGAGGCTGGTACCAGTCCCTTGCTTATCCATCGTCAACACATTTGACTGTCGAATGTAACACGATGATGTATTTTTAAACTGCCACTACAACGGCTGCAACGGTCCCTTCTAATGACATCGTTGTCTTAAATTGGTTGGTCAAATGCGTTGAAGGTGGATAGGCAGGGGACTGGTACTCGGTCGAACTACATTATTCTGAGACTCATTTCACATCGAAATCGTTCTTCAGAATTCGAGTATATATTAGCAAATCAACCTGATGATTGAGCAAATACGGAAAGTGCATATCTAGTTAAACAAGTGTAAAGTCTGATGAAATGGAAGCTATTAGAACGACTTCAATTCAAACCGCACCAATAAAAGGGGACTAGTGTAAAGAGTATTAAAACTTCCGTTGCACCGAAGTTAACATATTTCTTTTCGTTTTTTCCTTCCCATTTAAATAGACAAATTAGAGTTTTCCTATGATTTGGCAATAAGAATATGCGCAATGTTGCATGCAACAAAATACTGCATGCTTAAGTATGCATATGGCACTTGGTAAAAGTTATTCAAAAATGGGGCGTGAGGCGGCATTTCGCTTATACAAAAGCAGTGCACATGTGCAAAAACTTTGTACAAATGTTTGCTTTGGCTTTTTCCAACTGTGGACATTAATCAGAAATGCATGAAATTGCTAAACTTTCTAGGGATTCTCAGCAGCAGCAGCAGCAGTGACAACGATCGAAGTGGTGGCTCATGCTGCACAGTTGCGCCTCGAAAATATGCTTCAAATGTGTGTGTGTGTGTGCAGTGTCAACTTTGCTGCTCGGTTGGAGCCAACATGAAGAAATGGTCGACGATGTCCTTGCTGCAGTTGTAGACACACTTGCGGCAGTTTTTGAAGTTTGTTCGGTTTGTGCTTCGTTGCTTCGCTCTAATACGATAGTGTGTGTATGCGTATGTGTGTGAGTATATGTGTGTGTGTTTGTTTTACATAAATGTTGCATGCCTTTGAATATTAGATAGATGTATGGAATCAAACCGTTCAGGGACTTCGGTTGCTGTCATTGAGTTTGTATGAAGTAGGTTCAAATCAACAGGGATTTGATTTTCAAGTTACTAAAGAAAAATTGACAAAAATCGTGCTGCAACAATGATCAAATCGATTATTGCTCGACCATGTCGATAAAAAGTGTCAAGAGTTATATTAGTTTTGTTGAAATAACAGCGAGTAAGAGATGGTGAGTAAGGCTTTGGATTTACTAGAACATATCCTATATACACATTAACTACAAAAATTCTTTATCAACTTGATGTGATAAAATACTGAATGGCTCTAAGAGTCCAACAGGTACGAGTCAGATAGAATAATAAGTTTAAATTTAGAATGTTGGCTCATTTTTAATCAAGTTTCATGTGCAATAATTTCAGTGATGGTGAAAAAACAAGCAAAAACGCTACATTACATATCATGCAATCACTCTCCGATTTGATCTTAGCGCGTTCTGATATCAGATACCGCTGATATGCCTACGTATCGATGTGTGTATAAACCTCATAAAAAAAGAAAGAAGAAAGCACAGCTGATTGAACATTCGTTTTGCTTTGACATTGACCGGAGTAGCAAATAAGTGCGAACAAGTGAGCACGATAATACTAATTATGCACTTCAACACACCAACGTGAAATTAAGTGCATGTTGAAAATATATATACAGTTCTATATATAAAATCGCTATGCTTAGTAAGCTTTGTACTCATCTGTAGCGCCTCCTTATCATCTGCTGTTAATGAAACTTGGAGGATGGTACAAACGTTTACTCCGTTTACGATAGTGTTAAAAATTCACTTAAAATTAATAAAAGAGGATTAGCGGAGATAGTGGGTACCCAAAAATTTTTATAAACTTATTTAAAAGTAGAGTATGTTTACAACAATTTTTCAGTGCTTGTAGTCTCTGAAATTTGTTGCTCCATACTATCAGACAGACAGACAGACGGACTCACAGACAGACATGGTTGCATTGGCTTAGCTTCCGATGCTAATCAAAAATATATATACATATATACTTTATTGGGGTCTGTCATATTACTTTATGACAAAGAATGTACGGCAACATCGTACATAAGAACAGCCAAAAGCACACCCTGACACTGTTAATGCTGCAGAAACGTTTACATTAGGCCAAGCCAACACAAGAAGTGGATCAGAGATGAATGTGAAAAAGTAATCATTATGCATACATAAATCAGTAATGAGTAAAAAATCTCTTCGGATCAGATGAAGTAGCGTATATAAGGCGACAAGTCAGTGAGCACTATAGCAAGTTGCTGAAATGTACCGTTAGGCGGGGATGGTTGGTCTGGAGGAATTTTCTACTCATGATATTGCACAACTGCCTTGATCGATGGAACATTAAATGCGACAAACTACTAGCAACTTTCTCAGATATTTGCAATTTCTTCTGATTTCCTTCCATTGAGGTTGTCTTTGTTTTTTTTCACCTTGCCAACTCGGTAAGATATATTTTTTCTGATATGCTTATGCTTCATTCCTGTTTTGCATTTTTACTAGTCAAAGAACAATAATCGAAAAAACGGACGAAAAAGTTTGGTATGGCATTCACGATTCTGGTTGATTCAATGTTCTAAAAGGCAAATTGGGCCTTACACCTTATGAAGTGGAAACTTTTCAGAATGTCAAGTAAATTTTTAGTAAATTCTAAATAAATAAGTACAAAAAATAATATGTTATTTTCTTAGTAATCCTTTATTTGTCTCGAACTTTTGCTTTCTACAAAGAACAATGCACACCTCGAAATCTACCGCGAAAAGTGCTTCTCCCAATGAAGTTCGCCTTATTGCACCTTATCGTCGGTTGACAGTTTTTTCCAACCATGATAGTCTTCAGGATGGTGAAAACATGACTCTGAAGATGTCAAGTCAGTGGAATATGCGCGGTGGTTCACAATATACTAATGACACTAACAGCGTTTTGGTGGCATTGGACGTGTGTAAACCTGATAACCATGAACTTTCGTTCTTCTTTCATTAAACTCACGAAACCACTACCACTCAGTGTTGCCAAACTTTGAGAAAAACATTCTCATGGCACGAAAATCAAATTTTTTGAGTCAAGTCAAGACATACTATAAAATTTTAACCTATATACTCGTATCAAAAAAATAACAAACTGTATATGGTTTTTCTACCAATGCATAGAACGGTTGCGCGTTTTGAAATTCTAAGATAAACTAGAGTGTACATACTGCGAGTTTAATTTTTCTAAGTTTTCTCTTGTCAGAGTACTGTTTTCTTCGAGAGACAGACACAGACAGACAAACGGACATTACTAGATCGATTTGTCTTGTCAAACGTAAATCAGAAGTCAAGTTTCATATAAATTCCATTGCTATTTTCTTTTTTAATCAAAAGTCAAACCAAAATATCACACCTTTATCTCATAAACACATTACAAAATCGTATATTTTCACTTCAGCATAAGCTAAGCATTGACTTACACACACATAGCTCATTGCATTAACAGTATAAATTACACAAACAATTTCATTGTTCTTCGTTATCTGTCTTCCTATAGGAAAATTCGTGGTTTTGTTGTTTTTCTTTTTCCCTATGAATAGCACACACACACACACACACGCAGTTCTTTAAGTAAACCAGCAAAAATTGCACAGACCTATTACCTTGATCGTCGTTATGTTTCTGTGTAGACCGAATTTAAAGAAAGCAATCAAAATTTTAAGTGTATTAGTGTACGCATCAATGGACAACCCTGTTCTAAGGACACCCAAAGTGATTTGCAGCGTCTATTGTCGGAGGTTCAATCAAAACAACGATTTCTGTTTCCATTACAAAAGGTTCGTTGCTTTGAAAAGACTGTCGATTGCACTCGTCCTTGCATCCTGCCGTAGCAACGTAATTACATTCAATTAGCATTAAATCGTGCACATGTCACGGTAGCTTATATATAAAAAAAAAAAAAAATAATAATAATAAACAAATTTTAGACAAAATAACATCCTACTTAAATTATCGATAAGCGTGTGCTTATCCTAGAAGCATCATTCAGTAAAAAAGCGTGTACACCACTATACAAAAGGCATAAATGTCATTTTATGTGTCAAATGTCAATTTCTGTTGAATTTTTTTCTGTTTTTATTCATCAGCAGCCAAATATATGACTCTATATACAATATGGCAACACATAAACAACAAAATTCCAATAGCTTCGATGTCGATGGAAATAACTTTACACCTTTGCTGGCGCCTTTTTAGATGTTGAAATGCTTTTCGTGGGAAAAGCAAACGCAGAAGGTAAAAGTTGTGGAAAGGAGCACATTGAATGCGAAATGGATCAAATATAGATTTATGTGTTTCATGTCAAAATAAATGGATTTTACATGTTGCCACAAAAACGAGTGTGGGAGCAGCAGGACTCATGCCTGAAATGTACCTAGTGAATTTCTGTGAAAGCTAAATGTTTTGTACGAATATGTGTCGGTATGAAGCCAAGCCAAGCCAATACAATGAAAATATAACGAAGCATTAAAATGTCATTTCATTCTGATATCGCATATTAAGATAATATTGTACAATATATATGCGAAATATGAAAAGCAAAAAAGAAAAAAGAAAAAAAAAACCGGCTAAAGGCAGCCAACAGAGTCCTTCTTGAGGTTTGTAGAGCGACAGAGCGAAAGTCTGCAGCGACTTAAAAATGGCGTCAAGTGAAAATCCTTTGATATGTATAAAGCTATAATGCAAAAATAACTTCAAGGATATGCTGTACTACATACAACAAAGACAACAACAACGACAATATATGTGTTATATGTATAAGTGAATCGGTAACATTTTCTGGCAGGATATTAAAGTCATAAAGCAGAAATATTTTGCAATTTCGCATAAACAAATCATAAGCGTCGCTGTGGATTATAAAATATATGAGCAAGCAGTATAAAAGAAATCAATGTGTAGCAAGGACAACGAAATGAAAAAAAAAAAAAAATAAAAAAATAATATCTATGGAAATAAAGATGAAAAAAAGAGCATGGTTACTTTGGTGGAAGCGAAGTTTTAATACGCTTCACAGGGACTATTTGCTTCATGTTGCAAAATAGTAGCCATACGGAAGGAAGCCTAGTAAACTTATCCTAGCACTACATATTCTTCGTTTATAGCTAATCGACCTATCATCACACACTTTACACATACACATACATAGAACTTTTCTCAACACATCGATTGATAAAGTCCTAAGACATAAGATTCAGGACTGTCCGTGTCGAAGTAAGGAGGCTATTGATGCTGTAGGTGCCGATGTTGAGCATGCACTAATCGGCTTTGTCGGTAATTTTGAAGTTCAGCTTTCAAACCTTACATACACGCATCTTAAAATTTATCAAAATTCTTGAGATGTCTTTACATTCACCAAGAGTTTCTGTGTATTACTGTGTATGCTCGGAAATAGCATTTGGCTTATACTTTTTCGAAACAACGATGGTGCGAAAGCAACGATCCACTAGGAGCGATATAGGGCAAAGATACGCGGCACGAATAGTCCGAAACACGCTGTATGCGATGTTGTCATGGTCCAGGCTTCGGCGCTATACAGCAGGACCGTTATTGTGTGCTTCGTCCATTCTACGCATGGGCATTGGCGCAGGATGTAATGCATCAGGTAATTATGTAGAATGTATTTCTCTGAATTTGTCATAGTGGGATAATTTGGTGAATGGTCGACGTTTTTGGTCTGAATTTACTACTCCTCCTTATTAATGCATCAGCGCATCTTAGTATAGCTTCAGCCAGTTAGAAGCGGGTTAGAAGTTTACATCCGATTGAAAAGAGACTTATGCCACGGTATTTTGCTCAGACAGCGAGGCGATTGATAGCTTATTGGAGCCTACTACTTTGTTATTCTTCAGAGTTTTAATTATTGAGACTTGTTACAGTCCGGTGGCTCATCTACTAGTGGTTCTAGAAATCGCGCGGCGACATTGTTTCCTTCAATACCTCTAAGTAGATTAGAAAAGTGACTTCTCCAGAGTCTCAGTGATTCCTGTGTATCTGTAGTCAACATTTCATTTTCGTTCTTACAGAAAGCAACCTCCGATTAGACGCTTCACCTTTTGATAACAGTTTCGAGCTAGTTTTCCGTCACATAATACCTCAACCTCCTCAATCGCCTTTTTAGGTTCCTTTTTTTCTTCTTGCGTCTGACCCTGTACATAGTTAGAGGTCGGCTTCATCACAGTTTGCTCAGCGATCAAGATATACATGACGTGTTGACGTGGTCATTGCAGGAATGCCGTGTTCCGAAGTCATACACAGCGTTGACAACAGCATGATAACCGCATATTTATGAAATGCTCAATTACATTGTTGACCATGCTGAGATAGGTAATACCTATCTAGTTTTTACATGCAGTTAAGTTTTTCTGTGAAAGTAATGGTCTCTTCCTTCAGCTCAGCTGTTAGGGTCTCATTTTCCCAGTAATTCATTGGAACGATTGGGCTAGTATTTCGGCATTAGCAGTTTGGCGAGATATGTTTTTAGGACCGGCGGCTTTGATGGCTAGTGCAATGTGCGCAGTTAATGTAGATGTCATCTATCCACTCGTGTTGATCGCAGCTGTGGAAGTTAAGATAATTGTTTTCCGTTCCAGCTCACGACTGGAGTAGTGGTTCAACTGGGCCGCAAAGGGAACCAAATTAATGTAATACGTTTCTGGTCCGCATAGAACATCGGAGAAAGGGTATTATAGGACAACGGAAGGAGAATCCCACTTACGGAGATTCGCCTGAATTAAGCATACTTTATATAGTCATATAGCATAAGCCTTTATGTAGAGTAAATCTGTTTATAATCAATAAAAGCACTTCATTATAATCGAAAAAGGTATACCTTAATTATTCCTCCAGAGAAGTCAGATTTTAGATTCGGTCTTCATCTCGTTAACAAACTTCTATCGCGACAAACTCTGGACAAACCCAATGCTATCCCAGCCAGTGACTTCGTTACACTATTCAAGTGGCTCACATAGCTCTCGGAGAACGAACATACAAGTAGTTGATGGCCAATGAAATAGAGTGCCACCTGCAAGATCATGTTCCAAAAATGAAGTCCAGAACGCACTCACATTATATTATCACTTCCCCAGACTGCAGAACACTGTTGCAGATTTATGCCTAGCTCTAACTCGGATTTTTACTGATATATTTTAGAGCAACAAAATTTCTATTAAACTCATAATTGCCATTTAAACACCAAGTGCATAGTGTATCAAAACGAATCGACAACGGAAATGCCAAGTGTAAATGGAAGGAGAGTGTAAAATATGCTTATTTGTATAGCATGTCGTCGTATACGTACTGGGAACTGGCTGATCTCAAAGTGGGCACGGATGATGACATTGCGCGTTGGCGGCGTCTGCGCTAAGCTGAAACAAATAGAAAATATTCCCTATATATATTTTGTATACCTAGAATATATATTCTAGAAGAAGTAAAGCAATCTGACAAATCTGACACGTCGTCGTCGTCGTAGTTGTCGGGACTAAAGCGGCAACGTGCTTGCTTTCGACGTCCTTTCTTCATTCAACCTACTCCCACTGCCAACTGACTGTTGTTAGCTTAACCTTTGGCGGCTACAACTCCTGCCTGCTCCTGCTTGTTGCTGATGCTAATGTCTTTGTTGTTATTCTTTTTGCTGAAGATATTCTTTTGCTCTAGATATTCTTTTTTCCTGCGTTTCCATTGTGTGTCACATGACGCCATGTCATATAATTTATCAAAGAATTTTTAACATTCAGCGCGCGTATTGCCACCAAAAGCAAACAAAATATGTACGATTATATGTACTGCGGCATGCACACTACACAAGGACATCGAAAGCATATTAGTGTTAGTTATTGTAACAGCTTGTGAGCTGTACCAGCATCAATATACATTCAATTAATTGTATATCAACATAAAAAGCTGCATGGAGTCCGAGGAACGATTATACATTGATTAGACGCATACATAGATTCACAAAGGCTCAATTGCGCCGGATGGGATGGACGTTTGAAGTGGTAACTCGTGTTATGCTTCATTTACCACAATCACGAGAGCATTCATTTGGTGGTGATACCAATTCGTTCCCTATAACACTTGACCATGTTGTTCCATCCCGATTTTAATTGCGCTAATTTAATGCTGATGTTATGAGCGAGATGTTTTCCATTCTCATCAATAGGTGGCGGCCTGCCACCGAGCACAATATTATCTTTGAGATAGTTCGGATATGAACGCTACTATTTAAAGTGCGAATCGGCCTCATTTTGTAACAACTCTTGTCAGGGTTCCTTGATGAGACGATTACTGCTACACTCACCTAATAAGAACTGCTTCGATAGCTTTTCCCTATGTTGGTGAACAGAAAGCATCATCGATTTTTTATCACAACCAGTGATAGTTCCCAGAGTCCCCGCTATTCTGAGCTCTTTTCAGGCATTGCCATTTAATCTTACTGATGCAAGAGCCCCAGACAACTTTATAGTTGATAATAATTGTCTCCAGCAAATCCCGGTAAGCGCCTTCAGCACTTTACTTCTCGACTTTAGCCGAGTAATCGTCTTAGTGGCATGAGCCGAGAAACTAAGCAGGGATTCAAAAGATGTATCAAGTATTGTCGGGTACTGAACTGTCGGAATACGCAAGCCTCCACCAAAGTCCTCAAGTTCCAACGATAACTTCATAGTCCAGTAGGTGAAGCTGAAAGCCGCTGGTAGTATTGAAAAAATGTAATAAAATCTCCAAAAGGATCAACATCCACACTCGAAAAGAAAATGGTATATCCATCCGCAAAGGTCACCATTTTATACAGGAAGTAGGTAGAGGCTTCTTGGCAAAATACAGTTTGAACGTCAGGGTGAAGAGAACTTTCGTTTCTTTGACTTCGACCTCGCACCCCTGAATACAATGTATACCATACTACCGTTCAGATAGTTTATAGCCAGCGTTGTGTTTTATCGGGTACGGTGGTGAAGTTCAGGTCTTGAAACAAGATTTCATGATCAACTGTATCAAATGGCGTGTTCAAGTCTAGAGCCATCATCCCCGTGCATTCGCATGGCTTCGGCTTGTTGACTTCATCAGCGTTATAAATGGTGATTTCTCTCAAAGCTGAAGTCGTGCTTTACTTCGCTTCATTTTGAAACCAAATTGGTGGTCTTATCGATAGAAATTATGTTTCCAGAACTTTGGCAATAGATGAACGAACTGAAATAGGCCTATTTCTAAGATTGACTGGGTTTACGCCCCTGAACGAACTGGTAATAGTACTAGCAGTTATTTTTACTTTAGTAAATGCTATGTAGCTGGTTTTTATATCAAACAAACTCGCTGAAATTTGCTTCAGATACTTTTTACCACATTTGATGCTGCCACTTCCTTTTTTGTTTATATATATATATATATATATATATATATATATATATATATATATATATATATATATATATATATATATATATATATATATATATATATATATATATATATACGAAATCTATCATTTCGCGTGTCGCATAAATAAATACATCAAGTAAAAAAAGAATTGCGTCATACAAATTGTTAATCAGCAATGTCTGGTCGGGGTAGAAATTGATGGCGGAGCAAAATGGTTGGGTGCCCTGGCAATTTGTTGTCATCAAACTTTTGGTATTCTTAAGATTTGTTCAGCAAGTGTTTGTTCTTGTCGTTGTTGTTGTTGTTGTTGTTGTTGTTGTTGTCGATGATGCAAATTGCCAACATCTCATCAACATCAATGTTCGCGGTAGTCATTGTCTTCATCATTGTCATCGTCGTCGTTGAAAGCATCATCAGCATCAAAATTTGTACCGCAGAATTGTATTTTATATGTAGAAAAGTTTAAATTGTGTACATTTTTTTTTTATTTAATACAAATGAACGCTTTATTATTACTTTGGCACACACTTTTTTTGGCAAGTACTTTTGAATTTGGCATTGAATTATGACTGATGTATGTCAGACTTTCGAAAAGGAACCTTTAACCATTTGAATAATACTCATTACAGATTTGCTTAGCAATCTTATTACTTTCTTATGTCATGGAGTCGCAGTCGCAGTCGCAGTCGCAATCGAAGTCGTTTTCAATTCAACGCAAACGCATAAACAAAAATTTTAGCTGGTTAAGAATTTTTGGCAGAACATGTTCTTGTCGCTGCGTTAAATCGACTAAATACATTATCATGTTATACCCGTCGCTCCATTCGGAAGAAACAAAACTAGCCTATAGATTTTACGGTACTCTTAGCACCTTTATTATGCGCCACCGTTCGTTAAGTGTGGTGTGTGTGTGTGTGTGTGTGTGTGTGTGTGTGTGTGTGTGTGTGTGTGTGTGTGTGTGTGTGTGTGTGTGTGTGTGTGTGTGTGTGTGTGTGTGTGTGTGTGTGTGTGTGTGTGTGTGTGTGTGTGTGTGAGAGAGAGAGAGGTGCAAAATATGTGATTGCGTATGTATTTCATAGAATGCGTGTACGTGTGTTTATTTTACATTGCACTCAAAGGAATATGGATCTAAAGTATGTAACGGGCATAAAGCGGCGTGACAGTGCCTTATGATAAAAAATATACACGAAACTTCTCAGTAAATCGAAATCGATTCAATTAAACTAGTCTACAGCCAAAATATGCTGCTGAACTCGAGAATAGCCTCAAAAATATTTCCGCGACATAAATTTTTGATTTATTTTATTTAAATCTTAAGTTAGTAGAGAACAATCTGAATCATTGGGCATCGAATTCGAATTTTTTATTGTAATATAAAACTTTCTAACTATTCTACCGATATAAACAAGATTTACAGACGGACGGCTCAGTTTCTCCTCTAAATCTTCATATTTTACTCATAAAATTTATTTTTATGTATGAAATTTTAAGATTTTGAGGTGTAAGAGTTCTGTGTCATCACTGATTAAGTCAAAGAAGTACAGGGAATTGTTAAATGAAATACACAATTTAGTCATCAAAAATTATTTTTTTTTTACTGCATTTTGCAGTTTGCCTTAGGTACAAAACATATTCGCCAGTGTTTTTTTTCCAGTTTTCGGAACATGTTATAAGTATAGGCTGTTTTCTGTATAGCCTTCAGCTCATTCCAAATTTTCGTTTATAGCCACGATCGACTCACAAGGAGATCAACAAAACTGTAATTTTAGTTTCGGAAACAAAAAGAAGTCACACGGAATGAAATTAGGTGAGCGCGCTAAATTTGGTCACATTCGGTATTGCTTTTGTAGAAAATAGAGCTCTTTTGGAATGTGCCGAGCGACGACGCGTTGCATGCTTAAATTATTCATCCAAATAGAACGAAAGGACTAGTGAGAAATGGTCAGATGACGCCCAATCTCTTGCCCTCGTTGAACACTTTGTACCATCTGTAATCGTGACGAACTGTTGAGATGTGCTAACTAGAGCAGTTGAGGTAAACAAATTAATTGGCATAAGTAGCTATAGTATAATTTGGAGTAGTAGTTATTAACAGCTCCAATTCCCGATACTTTTTTGACGTACTTTTTGTAATGTACTTGTATATAGGCATACGTTATGAGTTACGCTACGCCTCCTTCAGCCTGGTACATACAATTCCAAAAATTAGTGGTATTCTTTGTTAATCAATTTATCCCCCTTTAAAGTAATCCCCGACGGATGGAATACGCTTATTCTAATGCTTCTTCCAATCTACTCTGTGTTGATCTGAATGAGAAAACAAGCTCGACTGTTAACTCTCTGATGCTCATACGATGATTTATAAACAAAATCTATAGTGTTTGGACGCTTTCGTCAGTCTAAATGGTGGATGAACGACCAAAACGAGGCAAATAATCATCACCACTTGGATTCAATGGTAATACAACTCAGCCAACATGCCTACACGAAAGGAAAATCGGTGGAAGCAGAGCTACATTGCCTGGTAGCTACCATTGAGAGAGCACTGTATCACAAAGAATACATATTGGGAGGATTCGTAGACATTTCAGGCACATATAATTATGTGTCAACGGAAACGATAATGCGAAGCGTAGAGGAAATCCACATAGCTTAAGCTTGTAGAGAGAATCCAACGGCAGGCATTAGACTGATCACGGAGGCGTAGGTAGTCCACCCCCACAAGAGCGCTGGAAACGATGCTATGAGTCTATTCATTGGACATTTACGCACGTCTACTCGCACAGAAGTCTGTTCAATGGCTTTGCGCCACAAATCTCAGTTGGTAGGGATTTCACCATTAATACGGAATACATGACTCTCACTGTGCAGAGCCCGATCTAAGGCTCACGTATAAACTATCCGATTACTGCAGCATATTTAAAAGCTCAACAGATGCACACCTCGCAAGAACCAATAAACATATTCGTCGAGAGCCAAGCTGTGATAGAAGCCCATCAGACGGCCTACATCTCTTCTCTTGATGATATCACTACCACAAAAAATGGATACCCGTGCACATACGGTAATGAAATGGTGTGTAGTTTAGCAAAAGAAGCCGTCGTGCTATCGCTGGAACTAACAACAGACGTACGAATCTCTCTTCAGATGCTATATAGCAAACTGGAAGAGGACTCCCCGACCAAAGCTGGAGCATGACTAGAGAGGATATACAAGATAATGTGCAATAAACGTAGCAAAAAACTACCTGCTGCAGATCCAGAGGAGAGACTGCAGACAGCATACTTTCATTGCGCACTCTTTAAAGTATTTTGGTTAAAACCTTTTCAACAAATTTCCATACAAACGGAAGAGAATTTACAATCTGATTTGCCTATTCATAAAATATGATTTATAACGCTTCAATATAGCAGCATTGAATATTTTCTCTCTAAAATAGCATTCTAACTTATGTTAATATTAAATGAAATGAAAGTAAATTTAAAATTTTTGCTTTATTAAAAAATGTATCTTTATTTATTGTATAATTTTCTCTTATTTAACAAATTTTCCAATTTATTTGCAAATGCATTAAATAGCCAGCATTCTTACGAATAAATACGAAAAACATTACAATTTAAAATTCGATTTTCTGCACTCAGAATCAAATTATTGCTGGGCTGTTTGTAACTACAGCTTTTCATTTAAGGTTTCAATTCAAAGAGAGAAAAGATATTACAATAATTTTACCGGAAATTCCAGAAAGATACAATTTACTCCAAATATACACGTACATATCTCACTTCAAGTTATTCGAATTGCATTAATAAATATGAAATGAAATGCATATTTTACTACATTTCATATGCAGTGGTAGTTGTAAAACCTAGCAACAATGTAACAGATGCATAAGACCATAAACTGAAAAACTTACAGATACATATAGACACATAAGATACAGATACAAAGTAAAAGATACATATTATATTTCTCATTGCCTGGCATAAAAAGCTGTAGCAAAATGTAGCGCGGCGCTAATGCTTAATTAATTACAATTAAAACAGACAATCAGTCCAAGAGACAGCTGTACAATAAATGTATAAGTATGTATCTTGTAGATACATTTGAATAACTCCATAGCAACAGCGTTGAAATTCATTAATTTAATTTTGCGTTTTATTCACGCATTTAAAAACAGACACTAGGCAGACAGACAGACAGACAAACATACACACACACACACACACACACACAGTACATAAATTTAACAGAAATATTTTAACTAATTTTCAGCAATTGCGCCATTTTGTGTACGTACTATATCCATCCCCACAGTAAATTCTACTCCGCAAACCAATTGAAAATAACTAATTTTATTACAAGCATCAATGTGCTTTCGCCGAGAAATTTAATTTTCCAAATCACAAATTCTTTATTTTCAAACAGAAATGTCCTGCGCGTCCTTGTCGTCCTCGTCAATATTGCCAACAGCATCTTGAGCATTTCAACTCAAGGTTTCACTTCTGCTCTGTTCAGCTCGACAAAAACTCTATGCCTTTTTCGGATGCTTTCAAGAGTAACCATAGATACTTGCGGCCCAGTACACTTGACTTGTCCAATCGTTGATGTTGAAGTCGTCCTTTTTGGTTTTCGTCGTTTTCTTCTGCTGCTGTTACTCTTGCAAACATTTGTTTTACAAGCTGCTCTCGGCTTGTCGCATTCGAAGACGTGTAGACGTGTGTTTTCATGTTGCAATTGAAGAAAAGTCAGAGTGCGCCCACAAACCCAAACCCAACAAAGAAGCCCATGCCACGCCCACTATTCACTTCAACGCCGCCGTATTTTGCCGCTTTACGCTTGCTTGAATTGTTGCAATTTTTTTGCTTTCAATTTTTCATTCTATCGGCTTCCATTTTTACGAATTTCATTTATTTGGATTTTTTGAGTAGCAAAAAAAGGTTGAAGTTATTCCTCGATTTTCACCAA
Organism: Leucophenga montana; assembly: GCA_035044765.1. Lineage (NCBI taxonomy): Eukaryota > Metazoa > Arthropoda > Insecta > Diptera > Drosophilidae > Leucophenga > Leucophenga montana. The sequence continues at coordinate 1,524,807 of JAWNNQ010001644.1, read as the reverse complement.
AAAAAAAAAAAAAAAAAACAAACAAAAAAGGCATCCGCCAAAGCAAACATAAGAAACTGTTAAAATAGAATATTTGTTTCCACTTTTATTTTTGATCTTTTTTTTTATTTATTGCAGAAAAATAACCTAGAAACATACAAAGATACAAAACCAAATGCGAGTATAACAACGATTCGTGGAAACTTGGTTACACCATTGAAGATGCAGATGCAGTGAGGTGTGCAACGAAACATTTAGTAAAATCAAACGTTTTCTCTTATACCCTTCACATGTACAAGTGTAAAGAAGATTATTTAGAGTTTTTAAGGTTCGTTCTTGTTGAGATTCGAAAAACTGATAAGCGACAATACCAAAAGATCTCTGAACGCTGAACATTAAGCTATTGCACATATGCCATTCATTTTGGGCCTTCGTTCGTTGTATACCACGCTTACGTTATCTGTGAAAAATGAAAGACACACAGAGAGAGAGAGAGAGAGAGAGAAATACAGAGCGTGAAGAACAAAATATTCGTGTAAATGGCTTTTTTCTTTTTACAGAATATTCTCCATGAAGATCAATATATTTTTGCAGGCGTTTGAACCAATTTCCAAATCAGTTTTGCCACGTTGACCTGGCAATTTATTTTTGATGTGCGGAAGCAAAAAGAAGTAATTAGGTGCCAAGTCAAAATTGCAGATGAACCATCAAAACATTCAATAAGTCTCTTGTGTGAACCGACATTGGATTTGGCTCGTCTTGGAAATTGCTTTTTTTGTTTCGAGCTCATGTGCATACGTGCAGAACTATGATTCGAGCCACCATGTACGTTTATGTTAAATAATTGAAATGTGTCAGCTGGCACTTAATAACTCTAAGGATTGCCAAGGCAACAAACGTATACTAGAATGCACGGTATGAGTTGCTACATCCCCTATGGTTTGACTCTTATACCCGTATGGTGGCCCCGCCCATTTTTCTAAAGTATCTTATTTCTCCCGGTACACTTTACTTATGTACGTGTAACAATTCTAGTTTATGCTTGGTTCGGTGCTATGCCACCTTTCGTAATTCTCCACCATGAACGTGGCGCCACGCATTTTTCAGCAGATCATAATATTTCAAATGGGGTTTACATATACGGGTATATATTACCAGTGGAATTGGGTCAATTTGGTTTTGACACAAAGCCCACTTGACGTTGTACAACAGAACCCTGACCCAATACCAGCATAGCCAATAATGGACCGTTTCAGCTTAATCGAAAGACATGACAAAATGCATACAAGTTCCACACCTTGAATTTGCGGAAGTTCTATGGGCTTGAACGATTAAAAGACCATCAGAAGTCTGACACTGTTTCGTACTATGAGATTGCAAGCATTCCGGTAAAAAGTACTGAGATTATTTTGTAGAACATATCTGAATTTGCTTTATGGTAAATGCAGCGGGTCATTTCATCAAATGATAGAAGTAGAGAAAGAAACGACATGCTATTCAGATTTCCTTAGAAATGTAAATCACTGTAAAAAAACTGCAACAACCATAATCTTGTCGATCAGAATTTTGTGACAATGGTGAATCCAGGGGGTCTGAAGAGTTTTGTTTAGTACAACAATTTTTTAGTAGTAGAATTCCAACCAAACCCCCAAAACATCTGTAGCGTCCAATCAGCAAACTCACGGCTCAAACTGTGGTCGTTCGAACTTATCGACGGTGCGACGAATTGCCTGCACATTGAAGTGATGGGGACCATGTTCACCATTAAATTTACGGTGAACAGTTTTCACTGAGCCGGAATTTCGAAAATATTTTGCAACTATTTCCAAAAGTTCAAGAAGCGTGAAGCGAAGCATTTTGAAATGACAAACTATACTATATATCATTAGACTTAGACTACGGTTAAATTTTGAGCAATATGCATCATTAATGTATTTGATGACTATTGAAAGTAGACATGTAAGGCAGAGAGACGGACAGACATTAGTTATTCATTCAGTTATTTCATGGCGTCGAATCGATTTGAAATTCCTGCCATAACCGAATCGACAATCTCTAAAAACATTTCTCTTTTCAAATCGGTTTCTTCATTTACACCTTTTTCTTCATTATATCAATTGAAAAATTTGGTGAATTTATTTTCTTCGAGAAAAAAGAAACGATGATACGACATTCCCTAATGACGTAGCAACTGCTTTGCAGTCGTGTGATCTCGAAACAGCTGCAAATCAGTTAGTAAAGTTTAAACATTTGAGAATGATACTTCTCTCATTTACTGCAGTCAAAATCTTATACCAAATGAAAGACATCAGGATGCATTCGAATTTGTTTCAGAATCTGCAGTCAATGTGATTTAACGGAGAAAAAAGGAAATCCGATTTCTCGAGCCGCTAAAAAAGACCAGATCCAGAGTAATTTGCTACTTTACCCTCCCATCTCAACCTGTTTCCATAATATTATATTGTACATCAAAAAGTTGTGCATCTGGTTTATATCCAAACTCTACTGAATCATTTTATCTAACAATTTCACAATCTTCCCCAAAGTTTATATATCATACAATGCATTTACATTTTGTCACATGTGAAGTGCATAGAATTTTCTGTTATGCTTAAGGATTCTTCCTGTTCTTTATTATTTTGTTGTTATTTTTTCTATGCTGCATCATATGGAATTCCCTATTTCAGTGCATTTTCAATACGTTTGCACTGTTGAAAGGTAAAAGACACTACGAGTAAACAACACCAACTCCAACAACAATAACAGCAACAGCAACAAGGACTCGTCGAAATTGCTGCCTGGCTGCAGGATTCTGCATTGCTGACAGCAACCAAAAAAGAAAAGAAAAAAAAACTGAGAAGAAGAAAGAAAAAAAAGGATAAAAGGAAGCGGTAGAGCGGAAACGGAAAAGAAAAATATTGTTTCAATTCAATTGAAGCTAAAATTGCCTGATTGCAAGCAAGGAAGCAAGCAAGGAGCAGACAAAGCAGCGGCAGGCAAACAACTATTGGTATAGAGTATAGTTTAGCAATAGTGAGCTAGTAAGGTGCAACATGGCATGAGTAACTAAAGGATTCAAAGCTCGATCTCTTTGAGAAAAAAAAAGGAAGAAAGAGAAGAAAAAAAAACATATAAACGAACGCTGCGGGTGTGGGCGCATCCATTCAAGTGCGAAACTAGCTCGAGTGCATTCGCTATTGAAGACGTCGATGAAGATGAAGACGAGCGATAGAAATGTCTCTGTAGCAGCTTCCTGTGCATTGAACACTGTAATAAATGCACAAATATTTGAAATTTATTTATTTATTTGCTCAAGGCTTATAAATATTTGCACTCTGTGGTTGGTTGTCTGCTCCTGATGCTGCTCCTGTTGTTGCATATTGTCGAGCGATGTCATTATTGGCTATATTGGCGTAAATTTTAAAAGATAATAAATAGTATTTGTAGCCTATAAAGATATTAATTTTAAATACTATCTTTATTTATTTATTAAATGGTTGTCTAATAGAGATAGCAAAAGAGATTCAAGTCGTTTAAAATACTACATAGAAATAGACAAGAGCTTTGAATATGAAAGTGAGTCCGACCATACGACTGTCAAAATAGGAATAAATGTGAAATAGCGCAGGGGAAAGTATCTAATGCCAACAAAATTATCTTTAAGCGAAGTTCAAATCCACAACACATCGTACTTAGAGCTAATGCTCAACCATTTGTTACATTAACTACATGGACTGACTTATTGAATTTAATATGCACGAAGTGTTTCTTTTTTTAGAGAACTTCACGTATAAATCGGAATGGAAGTATCAGTTAAGTGAGTATAAAAATTTCGCTAGTTTTTAAATTCATTAAATTAGTTATTAGGGAAAGACATTTCGATTAAAGTATATAGAAGCATATTTGGTATGGTGCACATTTTATATGGTTACTCTGCTAGGCTATGGTTACTCCAGCATTGCATCTGCAGTGGTCACTGTTGTTCATACATGGCAGTTGAAATGTCAACACTTTGGGCAACTTACAAGTATCTTCTAAATTGATACACCAACGGTCTTTCCTCAGTCATAAACCGCTTGGCTATGGATAAAGAGAGGGCTCAATGCTAATATACAAAAAATTGGCGAATATATATACAAGGTGTTTCATAGGGCAGACTGAGTATAAATGTATTTATATTCGTATAAGTAATTACTATTGAGACGCGTGGTAACTTGTCTTTTTATTTTATTTATTATTTTATTTTAATGACTGAATAGAATTCAACGACAATGCCATGAAGATACGATGATTTATTATATATTGCAGGAGTAAGCAGAATGGACGGCTGCTCTTAAAATCAACACAAGCGTTTTTCTTCTTCATGGAGTAATGACTGAATATAATTCAAAGACTACTTGGCAACGGTGAGATACATTTTTTTTGATGCGCAGTGTTTTTTTTTATCAATTAATTAAATTAAAGCAACAGATGCTTCAAGATTCAGAAAAATTGTGACAAAATCAGATAAGCCAATATCTTTTCTTAAAAAAAACAGACAACACCTGCACAAATTCAATTGTGGAATCTTTGATATTTTTAATAAAAACTTACTTTCCAGATTCTGCAACCGAAAGTCATTGCTATAGAAAGCTGGAAGTCGAGTGCATGATGTTCCAACTCGTATAAAGGACGCTGATCACACTGTCTCATCCCAAACATCTCAGTCTGGCTTACCAGGAGGCACGGTGAAGTTAATCTTTACCTCGTGCAACCACTAAGCAGACACGGTTGCTTCAAAAGTTAGCTGTACCGTTTTCGGCGCAATGATGACACTGATGACTCGTGGTGCCCCGAATGCACTAATGTAGAAGAACACGCTGAGCATATATTGCTATCATGTCCAAGATTTCACACTGCGCTAGCGGTCGAAAGTCATGGTGAATCTAAGAAGGCTTTAGAGAAGTAGAACTCGACACCATATCCCAAGCAATACACGCCTTCTTAGACATAATAGCATCAATCCAGCTGCAATATCGTTGACGGATCTAAGAGTGGATGGCTCTATGATAGGCATCAGCATAAGAAGCGGTTTGAATAAACACTTTTCCAACGATTTATTAAAATTAGTATGTAAAACTGAAAAGTAAAGTAGATTTCAAAACAAGTTTGCATGCACAAGTGAGGAACACCGATAACATGAAACATAAACATCAGGCAGTTACCAGTAATGGCTCTTTCTATTACTTGTCTGTTGTACCCTTGTCTTTTGTATTTATGGCTTTTGATTAAATGTCTGCTTTATTTGTGCCTGTTCTTTGTGTTTGTATCTGATCGCCGTTGTTCGGCAGGTGGCTTGAAGACCCAATGAACCAACGATTCGCTAACTACTGGTGGTTTGTCCTAGCGAAAATGTTTGCAGCGCCGCGCCATCTACACAACAATAAATTCTAACGATTTACCTAACTACTGGTCGTTAGCTCTTAGCTAGCGAAAAGGTTTGCAGCTCTGCACCATCTAAAATGGTAATAACAACTACTAACTAATATCAGCATAATTCGTTCGATGCACTTTGTGTGTCGTCGTAGCGAGCCGTGTAAGTCTGCCCACTTAAAATACATCCGCCAGTGCGAAAGTGGCAAGAGGTAAGTTTAAAAATAGAAATAAAAAATTTTTGGTTCCTAGCGAAGACCTAACAACTTTTCCTAGCGAATGGCTAACCCCTTTCCCTAACGAAGAGCTCACTCCTTAGTCCTAGTGAATGACTAACCTTTTTATCCTATCTAATAGATAGCGAAAGGTGGTGCAACGTTGTACCGCTCGTTTGTTAAGCAAATACATGGACTCACTACCAGCATTGGACGAAATTGCTAGTGCAGTACCGATGCAACTGAACAGCTGGGTTGTGTCTGTTGTATCTCTGTTTGTCGTGTCTCTCTTTGCTATGTTTCTATCTGTTGTCTCAATGTCTGTTGTGTCTCTGTCTGTTGTGTTTCTGTCTGTTGTGTTTCGGTCTGTAGTGTCTCCATCTGCTGCGTTACTGTGTGTTGTGTATCTGTCTGATGTGTCTCTGACTGTAGTGTCTCTATCTGCTGTGTTACTGTCTGTTCAGACTTAATTTTCTGTGTCTTTTTCAGTTGTGTCTTTGTGTCTTTGTATCTTGTGTCTTCTGCATCTACGATTTTTGTGTCAATGTCAACTATATTTGTGTCTGTTCTCTGTATATGTTCTGTGCCTACTACATCTTCTTCTCTTATGTCTGTTGTGTCAGTATCTTATGTATCTGCAACACTGTGTGTCACTATCTGTTGTGTTTCTATCAGATACAAACTATCTGTTGCAAATGTACGTGTATATTAAACTTCTTTCTTTAAACAAACCTCGAAACTTTAACCAGCTCAGCATTTCTATTTTAAGCGCATCACTACATTTAGCTTATCTTTGCTCTGTTTCCATTGAACTTTATTTCCGGTTTAACGATCTATCTACATGTATCTGCACATGTATCGCTCTATTTGCGTACTTATTACTTACACTAATACGGCAACAACAAGGACAACGATGATGATGATAGCGTTGTGCCCACGCCATTACCGCGACTGTACTATATCATTTGCCGCCCTCCCTCACTGGAAGCATCAGAAACGCGTTGCTTTTGCCGCTGTTCCTGTCGCCATTGCGCTGCCATTTGCTTTACTTTACTTGTGCAATGGTCTTGCAAATCGAATGTCAATTTTCGACTCATTTCACGGAACACTTGCATTGTTCAGTTACACTACCAGACCCCTATACCCGTTTACCCGTAGTGCTACTACTATGTACTACCACTTCTACATATTTATATATAGTGCACCGTACGATTGCTCTGCCCAGTGGCAATATTCGCTATGCTGTTAAGAGCTCTTTCCGTTTAACATTAACTTCTGTTTTCGATGGCTCGATGAAATTGTTGGTTCGCTTTCTCGTACATTTTAGTGCTACGCGGGCGTGTCTTTTTTATTCTTCTTTATACACTTAATGTAATAGTTTGATAACGGTACTTTCGGTTTGATGGAAAGTTTGTCACGGAATGAAAAACACTTTGGAAATGTTAACGGGAAAAGACACTTCTAGAGCTGTAGAGCGCCTATTTGTTATAGATACATAGCGGCATTTTCAATAGGGATGTCAATAACAAAACGTCAGACAACAATTACATTTTTTCATGGTGAAGTTCATTTGTATTTCATGTAAAGCCTATGTGTGTTTGATTCGTTGTGCGCGTGATTATTATTTAATCATTAAATCAAGTCTAAAATCCTATAAGTAAAGCTTATTCTGGCGAAGTTGCCGTTAATGTTCTGGACAAGTCTACTCAAGCTTGTAGCGCAATCCTTCATGCCAGATGAGATTAAATGCTTGATGAACATCCAAAAAGACAGCAGAGCTATAATGCTTTTTTTTAAAACATCAGGAGAACATGCTGAACTACTCGATTGGCATATTCTGGAGTACCATGATTCTGCATGAAGCCGAATTGATGGTCAAGAATGGTACTCTGCACACCTGTAAGTGTCAACATTCTACCAAAAAAATGTTGTTCAAATTTCTTGGATAAAGTTGGTAGCAAATTTATGGATCTGTAAGACCCAACAACAATCTCAAGTTTAAAAGGTTTCGGAACCATCACAATGACAGCGTATTTCGTTTGAGAGAAAAAGTGCGAGCCATGACATTGAAAGGCAGCACTAAGAACATCACTCCCATTTCCGGAAGAGCTTTGACAACTCTACCATCTATTATCTTTCGTGATAGGGGTGATAGGTTGTAAATTAGCTAGTTCAGCTTTCAGAAAGTACTCAGTGGGAAGTATACCGGTACATCGCTTGGGCTTGCTAGCTCAAAGGGCATTGAACGGCTCAGCTAATCGTCAGTAATTTCCAAATCTGAACGAATGTGTTGTCCGTACGCAGAATGGAAATACTTCAGATTAGTTGCCGTTTAAAGACGATTGGCTTTCTATAGGTTTATCCCATGGTTCTTATTTGGGTCGTCAAAGAAATCGGTCTTAATGTCATGTAAGGACAGCCTCAGCGTGTTTATTTGAAGGCTTGTCGACCTCATTGCGTGTCTACATTGATTTCCGATGCAGTGCTGTCGTCTGTATTACTAGATCCATGAGTAGAATTACATATATCAAAAAAAAAAAAAATGATTTTCTTTTGATACGCTCCAATACAAACAGATCTCTTCAATACAACCAAACTATTGTTCACACATATACTTCTAACGGTTCTCTATTTACCTTCGTTATGTGCCTATCTTGATTGCGAAAGAGAAAGACCAAGAATTGTGTATGCTTTGTATGCTTTAGTGTGAAAGAGATAGAGAGAGGGGAACAAAATGTGTATGTGCGTGAATTTATTATTTTTGTTTTATTTTTTTTTTAGTTTCGTTAAGTGAGTGAAGAATATTGATGCTTTTTATGTGAATAGCGTGTCAAAAGTTCGGTTTTATTGAACATAAAATTTTTGTTTTTCTGGCTTATAACTTGCCTTATAGAGCTGTGGGTGTATACATTATGTTAGTGCATGCTCTTCCCTTTGCAGAAATGGTTAAAGTCAACTGCAGCAATATGCTTGGCGCCTATTTTTCTTTTTTTCTTTTTTTTTTTTTGCTCCTGCCAATGTCCTTGCGGCATACTTCAATATTCTTATTTGCAGAGTGATATAGTTTTGTGGGTGTTTGTGTGTGTGTGCGTGTCTCTAAAAAGAGTTTGTATCGAACACTGGAACGCATGAAACAAATAATTGCTGAAATAATAAAATGTTACACATATAGTTCATATAGGTTTCACTGTACCAGTAGACGAAGTATGGCAATACATTAGTTTGGTTTGGTTTGGTTTGGACAATCTCTCTCTCTCTCTCTCTCTCTCTCTCTTCTTCAACAGCCAACTGATGATTCCCATTACAACTTCGATTCGATACGCTTTGGTTTTGTTTGGCTATGCGAGTACGACTGCGAGTGCAGCAATTGCTGAAACGCTTAAGTCGTTACAATTTCTGCGGTCGATTTTCCATTAAATCGAATCGTCGTGGCGCGCGCGCTTGGATTGGTTTTGGTTAAATTGGGTTGGGTTGCTTGGTTTGGTACGGTTTGGTATTTGTGGTCAGCCAAGAGTGTGTGTGTGTGTGTGTGTGTGTGCGTCGAGTGCTGTAAGCTTTGTGTAAAGTGGAGTTTTCGTAATGTGTCTGCTGCCCACTACGCACACACACACACAGTCGTATGTGTATGTGTACACATTATGCCCAGTTGTCCACTACTTATGCCATGCCTCAATGTGTAACCAAGTTCTGAGTGCATTGGTGTTTATGCTGCTTGAGTGTCACATTGCATTAAGTTTATATATGGATGTGTTTGTATTTGCGCTTGTTTACATATGCTTATTTCATTTAAAAGATGCTTTTCCCCAAATCAAAATGCATTTAAACTAAATTTAAGCCATATCTGATGCTGTATGCGACGTCATTGCGCGTAAATTTCGTGCAAATAGAGTCAAGTGCATGAAAGCAGACGCGTTCATAGAATATACCTATGTATTTGAGGGAGGTTGCTAATAGTTCGAAAACATTTCATTCTAAATTTCAGATGTTTCGGAAAAAATGGAGTTGAGAAATCGGAAAATTGCTGTAGTAAATCGTTTTTAAATCGACATATCAGTTGGTGAAGAGTGAAAGGGAAAGAGAGGGAGCGACAGAATATAATAAAAATAAACTTATGCTAATGGAAAGAGGCAATTGTATTTTACATACTCTCTTTCTCTCTTAATTGTGCTCATTGAAGTGTGACATGGGTGCGGGAGCATATACAAATTTGTGACAAACTGTTACAAGGGAAAGAGGGGAGATCAAAAATGGAACTTGAACTGACCCTAATATCGAATTCTAAATTTCATCAAGTTTTGAAAAATATTTAAAAATATAAACAAGTTTTTATGAACTTTAGTTAACCCACTCGTATCATATCTATTTACTACAAATATTCTCACATAGTTTATATGCCATGCCGGTTTTAATGACTGCTACTACAAAAGCCATACAGACAGACAGACAGACATATAAATACATACTTAGATAGAGCATCATTCACCTGCCGTCTACACCGCCTACACTTCCTATCAACTATTGAGCATAATCAACGTCACCTCCAACAGGTTTATGCCACAAAATTCTCGCGCGCTATTTAAATCTGAAACGTTAATTGCAGTTGCACATTTATCTTAATTAAGCTCAACACCGCCGACACATCCTGCCGCTGCTGTTGCTCCTACTGCTGCTCCTACTCCTGTTGGCTGCGTTGGCGGAAATGTCTTTAAAGTTTATACCAACTATTTCCATTCATTTTATGTCTGCCAAAACAGTTGAAAGGTGCTTGCGAGTGTGTGTCCTCTGCGTGTATGTGTGTGTGTGTATGCGTATGCGGGAGGCTTTTCCACATCCCCCTATGCGAGTTTTTGACGCTGCCAAAAATAAATTATTTATTGTGTGGCGCATTTCTTTTAATGTGTTCATTATTTAGAGTTTTTCATAAAGACAGCCTCATAGAGGGACCCGGCGTGTGTTTATTATAGAGCGTTACATACAGCAGGGAGTGCGTGCTGCTTTGAGTGATTGTTACGCAGACCCACTTTTTGCTGTTCTCTATGTGTGAGCATCTAAGTACGTAGATAAATTTGAAGAAAGCTAAGTGTTGGTAAGAGTCTCCATAGCAATTTCGGAACTGTATCCCGAAAACTAAGTTCGCTTTCATGCTCGGTAAGACAAAAACCTGAACGTGTATGGCTGGCAGCAGTTGTAATATCGGTTTAAAACTACACATCGGAACAATTCTAAACTCTACTTTCACCAGCTAACAAAATCAAACGCATCACTTCAAAAAAATTCTACTGAATTGAGTAACAGAACAGCGTTTTGTTTCTTAATGATAGTGATGGATTATTTTGGGGACCCTAGCGAAAACTGAGAGATCTTACACTATGAATATGTCGAAGGTCGAAGGTTATGAATATATATGTTCTATATCCAATAAATATATTAATAATAAATGCTCTTCTTTGTCTCTCTTCTATAGCTATAGATAAATTCTGTTAAATGATATGCCACTCGACAGTTATTTTGCTGGTGACCGTGCCAAAATCAAAGTTAATTTTACTAACGCAATGAAGGTCAACACAAAGACGTTCAACAATTCATTAAAAAATGAACATGAAAATAAAAAAACAACAACCAACAAGGAAAGAAACGACACGCTCTAATCAAAATAAGTAATAGCAAAGAAAACATCTGATCAGATTTTCCCGTTATGCTTTTGCTTATGCCTTTTTGTCTCTTAATCTACTTTGGCTTAAATTCTTACAAAATGCTTCTCCACCCTGCATTTGTTCTGAAAGTTTACATACAAAAGTACAGAGATACAAACGGACACGGCTGATCGACTGCTGATCAAGTACACTTTATGGGACACTTACCTCTTTGTGGTTGTTAAAAACTTCGTCACAAAATATGCTTTGAACAATATACATATGGAAAGTATAAAAACGTTAAGCTTGGTCGATCCGAAGCTTTAATACTCTTCTTACGAAGTTTCAAAATCTTTACTTAGTAGCTACAAAGAAAGAAAAAACAAGAAAAAACCTTAGCTTCGGTGGTCCCAAATTTTTAATACTATACTATTCACATGATCTAACAAGCTAAACCTAGGATGTAAGTTTGTTGGAGCGTAACCCTAAAAGTGGGCGTGACACACCCTTTGTTAATTATGCGAAGCGTCCGTCCATATGAATTTTTTCCTGAAATGATACAGTTTTTCATGAAAAATCTCAAAAGTGGGTGGAGAAATCACATCTATTTCTCTATATGTGAGGTGTTCGTTCATAAGAAGCCACTATATTAAATTTTAACTTGATATTTACTGTAATAAGAAAGTTTTCATACAAAATTCCAAAATTGGGCGGTTAATTTCTATGGGGGCTATCACTAAAAGTAGTCAATTTTGATACACTATTAAACTATAGTTAAGAGAACTCTATGTGCCGACATAGACATACAGACGCAACAACATACAGACGGACAGACGGACAGATGGACAGACATACAGACGGACATGGCTAGATCGACTCGTCTCGTCAAGCTGATCAAGAATATATGTACTTTATGGGGTCTACGATGCCTCGTTTAATGCGTTGCAAACTTTCAGACAAGCTGATAATACCATTTCACACATCCAAACTCAAATTGGTAAACTCAAATTGGTAAAAATTCGCTTGGCATATTGCTCGTGGAAGATCGTCAATTCCAGCGCAGATATTGGTCTTCAGCAGGGTAACCGTGGTATGATTATTGCAATAAACTTGATTTTTCTTGTACCTCCAGAAAATAATCTGGCGTCATCTGAACTCCTAAGCGGCCATGACATCGCCCCTCGGCGTAAACATGTCGTTTACGACTGCCAATCATTAGATGTATGGCATATGGCACCGTCTTGTGGAACCATGTTGTACGCTTATAGGCTTCAAATTCTTGTAGTTGCGGGAAGAAAATATCTTGTAACATAGTTGTGCATCGGACTGTTTCTCGAAGAAATAGGATACGATGTTGCTTTGTTATTAATTGGTCACGCAAACTAATATTTTCAACGGATACAGGGGCTTTGAATGTTTTGATCTTGTATTATTGGGCCAATAATAACTCTTATTTTTTATTGTCATGCTTCTTTTAAGAGAAAAATGAATTGCTCCACGATGGCTAAAGTTCCGAGAATCGACTACTTATCCCCAACTCACACACATCATTCACACTAAACAACCCAACGCAATAGTGTTTTTTGGATACAAGTTCAGCCTTTGTAGCATTTGTGAAAAATGCCTGGAAAAATGCAGAGCATTCCAAATCTTAATTAGCTAATTTGGTAAAATTTTCCATTTTTTGAGTCAGTCTACCACTTGACGTAACCTTCGATAAAAAAAAAATTTAAAGCAGCTGATGTTTAGTAGATTTCTGCATGGGCGAAGGTAATTGACGTATATAGGCGTCGATGGAGATTCGCTTGTTCAGAGCCTACAGTTGGCGTTTCACAGGCATACCAAATAACGTCCTTTTTTAAGAACGCCGCATTGTTTTGAGTAATATCCCTTACCCAAATTGTTCTCCATCGATTACGAAACACTTATTTGTTTGAATTGTGTGATTATTTTCATTTATCTCTGTGTACAGTGAATATTTAAGCAATCGATAAATGTTAGGATTAAGAACAAAATGCAAAGGAGTAAATATTTTCGGTAATAAGCGTTTTTGAAAATCGTATGCATGTCTAATAAATTGTTTATTCATTTTATTCTAGTATTTCTGAAGTTGCATTCAAATTCGTTGTACATGTTAACATAAGATGCTCATTAGTATGCTAGAATTAATGTGAAAAACTCAAGAACAATTCATTATTTTGTTATTGTTTCGACATAAGGTATTTCCATTGTATCTCGTATATGCATGCAGATAATTAACGAAAACAATAGAAGTATGCTACCTGAAGATATTCGCTGGAGTCCGGGTGCCTCGCGTCCGAATTTGTATCTCAACGGCACTGCTTATCATAGGCATTGACACGACTACCTTTAAGATGTTCACACATAGATTAGGCGCCTTCAGCGACGTCGTTTTGTATGCACGTGTCATTGGTTTGCTTTAGACGCACACATGAAGATTCAAGAGAAGAGCACGAAGCGACACGTTTGTAACATTGAAGCTGTCAGAGCGTTTAAGACAAACTTGGCATAGCCGCTGGCGCACAAACGCACACAAGGACATAGCAGCAAAGTGAAAAGGACATAGCAGAAGCAGCAACAGCAGCAGCAACAGCAACAGCAGCACCAACACCATAACAGCCATCCAACCCAAACACCTACACACACACACACAGACACACACACACACACACACACACTCTCTCACACACACTTACACACACCAAGCAAAAGAAATCAAAACAAAGTTCGCTGTCAAGTTGCCCCTAAGCCAATTTTTCATATTAAAATGTTTTGCCAGCGGCTGACTGTGATGTAGAATTGCCGGATTATATATATATATATATATATATATATATATATATATATATATATATATATATATATATATATATATATATATATATATATATATATATATATATATATATATATATATATATATATATATATATATATATATATATATATATATATATATATATATATATATATATATATATATATATATATATATATATATATATATCTACCTACGAAAGTGGCTTGACTAGTAATCGACTTAGGTAAGAAAGGATATTAAAATACTCTTCAACCAAAAAATCTTTAACTATTTTATGTTGTTCGAATAATACGATAAGTTTAGGTACTCAAAATTGGCATTTATCTTAGGAATAAGCTCTTCATTGGACTCGTTTCTCAAATATGAAATCAGTTAAGTGTCAAGAAAACCATCATCACTTAGGTCAAAGAGGCACATTGTGACGATTTAATGATTTTTACTATGTTACTAATCTTAATTTTGAAGATTTCTGCAAGGTCATTTAAAAAGTACTCAGCCATATGCATGAATCTCTATCTACTCATGGCTGGCCAGCTACACAATAGGAACTAAAAACTATTCTCCTATTCGCTAGGTCATGTTGATTGACTCCTTGAAACCTGGTGCCATGTCTGTCTATTATGCATTGTCCGGTTAAGACACCTATCAAACTCAAAGTTGTGCTGGTTCTTCTATTGTATCCTTGTCAAATTTGATTTTGTGGCTATGCTAAACCACGGCACATATACGGTGTTAATTTTGCGAGCGATGCTTATTTTTGATTGTATTTACTAGAAAAAGTATTTACTAGAAAAAATCTCGTCTGCTCTGCGGTTCCCATCTCAATTAGTTCGATTTCATTGTACCAGGGTCTAGTGATTTTAGTGCTACTTGAGCAGCTGAATTTTGGAATGCAGTGCTTTGTTCCATCGGTTGGAACGTTCATGCCTTTCTGAATGGCTGCAACTTCGGTTTGATAGATGTTGTAGTAGTTTGGAAGTCTGAAAGAGACTTCTCCCCTTTGTATCTACACGTCTCCTCCGACTTGATTAGATTTCATTAGATTGCGAAGAGTCAGGGGAAATATGCAACTTATTACAATAACACTCATCTTACATGAGGCTTAGCATCTTGTCGATAGCTAGGACTCTTGGAAGATTAGATAGAACACGCCCGTGAGCGTTGCCTCTATTGACATATTTATGCGTAGGCGTACCTCCTAACCCTGAATTTGCCACCTTGCATTTAAGCAATTGGCTAATAATGCTTATCAAAGAGCCATCCACTTCCAGATCCGTCACTGCTTCAGGTAATGCAGCAGATTTAATGTTGCTAAAGGCACCCACTATATCTAAGAATGCTACAAGCGCATATTGCTTGGTGTGTAAGGTTCACATAATGTTGGTAACTGTGAAGGGCATTCTCTGTATGTGTGTTGAGAGCTAGAGAGCGCTGATGCGAAGATTCTGTCTAAATATCTCTCCAAGAGTTTTTAGCAGAAATGAGGAGAAATTTGTTGGTCTATTGTCTTTGGGACTTACAAGTGATGCTTTGAGAGCATTGTCATTGTTGATGTATTGGGTATGTATTTTAGCCCGGAACTTTTCCTAAATATCAGGCGGGAGTTTCCTGAAGTAACTCCAGTTGGTATTTTTGAGATTCACAATATCTTGAGCTTAGGACATTCTTTTCTATAAATTGAAACTTTATATATATTTATAGAACTATATCAGTCTTCCTGGCGCCACTCCATTTTGTGGTATTTGTATAACAATTTTTGTGTTACTAGCTCCATAACGGGAACCGTCCACCTTCACCATCTCGTCTGCTTCCTCTTCCGAATGAAGCAGTCTGTCTTCCTCCTTACTAGTGAAGATGTAATTTAGTGCAGTGTCCACTTCGGAGCAGGTCAGGCAGAAATCAGAAGGCAATATGGCACGAAATCTCAAGAAGAAGCATCTCTTTTGGATACTCTGTTAGCTCATCATCCAAATTCCAAGCACATCACAAAAATTGATATCGAATCTTCTGAATGGCCAGTTATAAACTTCGTGTAGCTTTTAAAAACAAGTATATCTAACAACTGCCCGATCGATTCCCTACATACTATGGACTGTCATGGACGAGTACTTATCAATCCAGCCATTTATACCATATATAGCATAGAATGAGCATAGGCAGTCAAGGAACAAGTAAAGCAGGCCATTCTAGAGTCGTGAGTAGATGAACAGCATCAGGAGCAAAAACAACAAAGTATGAGCAACATAATACGTGCTCAATCTAGGCTAACACAAAACGATGCTACTGATTATGCAGTCAAAGTGTTTGGATCTGGATATGGGGAATGGTGAAATATGTGTGTCATATAGAGAAAAGTTCAAAGTTGACTTCAAATTTAGTTTAGCTAAACGAATGTGGCTACTAACGGCGACTATACGAGTCGAGTATGCATATAAATCATAAACTTGTCACTAGATAGAAAGCACGCAGGCATGTATAGAATATTTGTGTTCTTTTTTTTTTTGCGGTGATGTGTTGTGAAATTTTAATTTCTCCTTTTTTCAAAAATTCACTTATCAACCAAATTTAGACAGTGTGACAGTTGTATAAAGTCATATAAAGACAGAGCACCGCTGCAAAAAGAAACTTTTCAATTACCACGCAGCATCAGGAGCAATTTCCGGTCTAATGCGTTTTCACGAAAGACGCGCTGGATCCGCCTTTGTCGTTTAAGTAAAATACCAACAACAAAACTGAGCAGTATTGGGTTGCTAGTAGCTATACTAAAGCATATACAAACGCACTTAACAGGTGGACGACAGTTTAGATAAACGAGCTCGTAAAAAACGCATTTAATGTGTTTTTGATGACATGTCAAGCTCGGCAAAAGAAAAAGTAAAATGTCTTCTGGCGAAAGGAAGTACGAGTGTTGAGTGGTGAGCATTGAACGCAGCGTTCCGAGGCCAGAAAAGATGGCATAGATATGTCTCCGTCTTCCTCCCTCTCTTTAGTTATAGTACATGTAAATTATTAAGTTTTGCCCGCTGAGATGATGATGCTGGGTTTCCAGGTTGTCGTCGCAGGTGATGGGGTTGGTGGCGTAATATCTTCTGATGATTACGTTGGGATGATGACTATTCTTCCAAATTGCTGGCCTTATGGCTCAGCAATGAAATAATTATAATAATATGTTCAGTAACGGCATTTGCCGGAGTTGTATATTTATAAGCAGTGCTTCTTTCACACAAACTCGAATACAAAACTAACTTAACTAAAATAATGAATATGAAACTAAAGCTAAAGACATACTAAGTGGAAAGTACTTGGGCCATGCCATGGGCTCGTGATCGACGTGTCAACTCCAGACCGAACGTTCTCGCCACGTTACATGTGGAATCCGATTCGTCAGCATTTTGACGTCTCAGTTAAAAAAAATTATCGAAATGGAATGCAAACGCAACAGTTTTT
Organism: Leucophenga montana; assembly: GCA_035044765.1. Lineage (NCBI taxonomy): Eukaryota > Metazoa > Arthropoda > Insecta > Diptera > Drosophilidae > Leucophenga > Leucophenga montana. The sequence goes on along the minus strand of JAWNNQ010001644.1, from coordinate 1,507,279 downwards.
TTGCTTTATATTTCGCTGGAAAGTCGCAACCAGCCATTGTTAATGACCTACGTTATTTACATGTGAACAAAATTTTTGTGTATCGGTCCATTACATGTTACAATGATACTGATAACATCCAAAAACGCCATGGAGGTGGACATCTAAAAACAGCAACCTCGACAGAAGTGGCTAGAAAGGTGAAGGCCAGAATTAAATCAACAAATCTACCGTGAAAAGTTTTCAAACGATGATTGGTGGTTACCTTGGGCACGTCGTAAACAATTCGGTAGAAAATATTGGATGTTTCAACAAGACTCGCTACCATCCCATAATCCAGAGAAACCCAACTTTGTTTACAAGATAACGTTCTAAGCTTAATTACTTCACAACAGTGGCCAGACTTAAATTCAATGGATTTTACCAAAAGATCAATTCTGAAGACCAAAGCATCAACTAAAAAATATGAGACTGTCAACGCCTTCAAGATACCTCTTCGCCGAGTATGGACAAAATACAAACGAACCACATTCGTGCAACGTGTGAAGCCTTCCCGGACAAACTCGATGCTTTTATCCGCAAACAATAATATATTATATACGCCTACCTTATAAAATACTAAGCCACACAAACTGATATTTAGGAGTTGCAGCTTGTACTCTTTTTGCAGCAGTAGATACTACAGAAGATACTATATGTGGGTTATGTACGGGACTTTCTTCAAAAATTCGAATCTATTGGAGCCAGCTATATATGACTTAGAGCCATCTAAAGTTTTATACTTTTCCACATTTTTAGGTTAAACTTCGTGGCATTTTGGCCCATTGGAAGCGGAGTTATCGCGCTCAAAATGGCAGTGCGTTTGTGACATCGCTCGATAAATGAACTTCGTACAAAAAGCAAGTATTAAATTCTGAAACTCGGTCAAGCGTGCCAAGCAAGGCCGAGAGAACATACTACATGTCCTTACATTGAGTAACATTTGAAAAAGAGAGACACCTCCAAAACATGGTTTTTGAACGCTTCAACTGCTTCTTCGGCGCTTGTAAATCGTTGACCACGCTGTTTACCTTTGATACTCGGGAGCAAGAAGAAATCATTGGGTGTCAAATCAGGACTGTACGGAGGATGAGTCATTAATTCGATGTTTTGACTGCTCAAAAATGCACTTGTTTGACGAGATGTGTGAGAGCTCGCATTGTCATGATGGAGAATGATTCGTCTTTGGCGGTTAGTTTGCATCTGTAAACAAATTTATAAGTTCGATGTTGTCTGAAGAGAATAACTCAATGGCGACAATAACTTATTTAACATGCGCTGCATATCTGTATGAGGCACAGAATGCAGAGTCCCTACACTGTATGATATTCTTCGGAACACCAATAACATACACAGCTATCTATCTCCGTGTGTGTATTGAAATAAAAACAAGACAATAAATTATTTATTAATATTCATTTTTATTTTCGAAATTTAAGATACATATGTACATATGTATAAGTATGTAATTCTTGCAATTATGTCGCATGTAATCGTATGTAATCAGCCGGCCCTAAAATATGAACAAATAAATACGTGTATAATGTACAACAGTGCATCGGAATACTTACTCTGGTATCATCTCGTCTAGCTTCTGTATAATCGCTGCGGCTTCCCATAACAATTCTTCGTAAGTGTAGTCAGCGTACCAGGAATCTACCAAGAATGTTATGGGAAAACCTTCTATCGCTCTGGTAATTCGATCCAAAGCATTGCGATAGAATGTACGCCTTTCCTCTCTCGCATTTAATGGAATCATATCTACCATTCTAAAATTAAAAAGCATTCTTCCATGGATAAAGTACCAGGGTCTCATAATTGAAAGGCAGTCAGATCAGCTGTTAGAAGTGTTTGGAAGTGTTGCACAACGCAATATGTGAATTGTACACAGAACGTTCTCTGGTAAAGAAAAAAGAAGAAAAACAAATTAAATTCGATCAAGAATGCTTTTTGCCAAAATTCTTACCACTGTCGAATGTCAGGCTCTTACGATTGATGAAAAGCAAATTAAATTCGATCAAGAATGCTTTTTGCCAAAATTCTTACCACTGTCGAATGTCAGGCTCTTACGATTGATGAAAAACAAATTAAATTCGATCAAGAATGCTTTTTGCCAAAATTCTTACCACTGTCGAATGTCAGGCTCTTACGATTGATGAAAAGCAAATTAAATTCGATCAAGAATGCTTTTTGCCAAAATTCTTACCACTGTCGAATGTCAGGCTCTTACGATTGATGAAAAACAAATTAAATTCGATCAAGAATGCTTTTCGCCAAAATTCTTACCACTGTCGAATGTCAGGCTCTTACGATTGATGAGAAGTGTAAAATTTTCTCGGCTTACGTATGAATCAATCGAAGTCAATTTGGTTTCTACAAGTTGTCTCTTGCACGACATCCCATTATATAGCAAAAATTTTAATCTATTTTTAATTACTATATCAGCAAACACACACACACATACACACACGCCCACACACACACTCGGCTATTCTTAATTACAATGGCTACGCGCAGATGGTCATCATGTCTTAATTATCTTCGGGATTACCGACTGTCATAAATGGAAAACAAACTATTCCTGGAAAACTGAGCTGATGCAGAGCCCATTGACTGAAATTAAAGCGAAATTTCATGTCTGGCGACTTTTTCTTTTATATTGACAAACATTCGTTTTGCGATGCTGTGATCGACAAGATCAGTCCGTAGAGCCATGTATGATTTAATGAAATTGCTTAAAACTAGAAAAATGTTTGCCTTTTATGTATGTAGCTACGAGAATTATGATTAAAAATGCATGGTGGTTTGCAAATTTGCACTATGAATAATTAAAATGAATAGAAATAACAAACAAGATGTAATAAAATTCTGTTTTTTAGTGTATAAAATATTTTCTTTTTTATACCATTCACACATAGTGTAAAATGGTATTATCAGTTTGTCTGAAAGTTTGTAACGCACTGAAGGAGCCATCGTAGAACCCATAAAGTATATAAAGTAAAGTATATATATTGATCAGCACGACGAGACGAATCGATCTAGCCATGTCCGTCTGTCCGTCTGTATGTTGTTGCATATTTTTTGGGGACCAATTTGTATGCTATCCAGTTGAAATTTTGCACGTATACTTCTTTTTATTCCAGTTTAATAGAGTATCAAGATTGACCTGAAACGCCCACTATTTGGGGTAGCTCCCATACAAACCTACTGCCCACTTTTGATTTTTTGTAAGAAAAACTTGTTTATTAAAGTCAATATTAGATTGAAATGCAATATGATGCCTTTTAAGAGACAGCCGCTAAACATACATAGACAAATGGGCGTGGTCCGCCCAAATTTTTATGAAAAAATCCTTTATTTAGACCAATATTAGCTTTCAATTTGATTTTGTGGATTTTAATGGATAACCGCTTCATATACATATACAAAGGGGGTGTGTCCCGCCCACTTTTTGAGGTAGTCCCATATAAACCCACAGTTCACTTATCAAGAGTATCTAAAAGTCCAAGTTTGAAGGCTTTTCATTTAATAGTCTCCGAGATCTCGTTGGTCAAACATCCGACGGACATGGCTAGATTGACTTAGCTTTCGATGCGTATAATATATACACTTGCTCGAAAAAGTCTGCGTACACCACAAAAAAATTTGAAATTTTAACTTTAATCGCAAATATCTCAGCTAATGTTTTATGTATTGAATCAAACTTTGTTTTATTATATAGTTTTTTAATTTCTCTTAACTAATAATATTTTTGATGATTTTTAATACTTAAAATTATAATTTTAATTAATTTTGTGCTACAAAAGCACTTAAAAACTTAGTATATCCTTAGCCTACAGAATAGGGTATAAACATAAAGACTACTCACTCTGTAAGCTATTACGGAGAATATTCGGATTGGTAGATTGATACATTTTTGTTGTAGAAAATTCAAAAAGCGAGCTGGAGCGAGCTTTAGCTGTTAAGGAATGATTCAATGTTGAATGAATCTATCATTCATTTTTCATCAAGAAGTTTTCAAGTTTCGAAAAATAAGATTCATTTTGAATGATTCACTTTTCAATTCAACATTGTACCCATAGGGTACCAAACGAACATGCCAACCTCACTTTAAAGGATAGCCCCCATACATATCGGTTTGCTTTTTATGTTTTCGTATGAAAACTTTTTTGGTTTTGTCGTTTATTACGTTAGAAACACCAAATTTGGTGAATGTAACTTACTCTAAAATCTATAAAAAAACGTTAACTTCGGTTAAACCGAAGCTGTACCAATTACACAGGGGTGAGGACGGTTTAAATAAAGTAGTAAATGTGAATGAAGCGACCATCTATAAGAAGCCCCCATATCGAATTTCTAGTTGATATTGACGTTTTTCATACAAATGCATACAATGTTTTCATTTTTTGTCAGTCAGTCTTGCCCTGGCTGTGTCTTAAAATTTGTATAATTGAATAGACTGGAGCTATACTGTAGCCACACTGATAGGTTAGTACTAGTGTGGCTTCAGACCAAAGAGTTCGACCAATTTTCACTTTACGACAAATCATGGAAAAGACCCGTAATTACAACAGAGACACACATCAAATATTTGTCGATTATAAGACCGCTTCTGACACGCCAAGCAAAGATGATTCGTTTGGAGTAGAAAAGAACCTCTCTGAACCATTTGATATGAAGAGATGTTTCCGGCTTTATGGTGCGTCCTATTAAATAACTTGATGGAGTACATTCCACGTTACTATCCGTACGTAGAACGATCGGGCACGATCTTCCATAAGGAAGTGATGCTACTCGCATATGCTGATGACATAGACATCATAGGCATTAACCAACGCCGAGTAAGCAGGGCGTTCTCGGAGATTGAGAAACAGTCACGTCTCATGGGCCTAGCGGTGAACGAGTACAAGACGAAGTACTTGGTGTCCACTCGCAGACCAGCAGCGCATTTTGGACGGTCTGCGAGTATGGAGAAGTACAACTTCAGTGTTGTAGAAAACTTTGTCTATCTGGGAACGGAAATTAACAGTGTTTACTACGTCAGCCGAAGAATCACGCTTGCTAATCGCTGCTATTTTGGGCTCAGCAAGCAAATTAGCAGTAGAGACCTCTCTCGAAGTACGAAGCTAAAAATCTATAAGACACTAATAATCCCGGTGCTGCTATATGGCGCAGAAGCATGAACCCTGACATCAACGAATACAGTGTCTTCGTAGGATTTTTTGTGACCTTCGAGGTGGTGTCGAGTTTACGAGCCGTATGAACCAAAAGCTGTATGATGAGGTTGACATAGTCCACTGCATTAAATTCCAACGGCTGCCCTGTGCTGGCCACCATATCCGGAAGTCCCTTGAAATGAATGAAAAGTATAGGTATTATTTTCTTTTATCTTTTCTCTCGTTAATTTTTTTAGTACAATTCCTCCTCTAGTTTCTAATCATTGCTACTTTGCGCTCAGCTCAGCAAGCAAATTAGAAGTAGAGCTCTCTTTCGAAACTACGATGATAAAAATAGCGTAAAAACGTGAACCCTAACATCATCAAGTACAGCGTCTTTGTTTTTTGCTTTTTCGAGAGAAAGATTCTTTGTAGGATTTTTGAACACATTAGAGTTTCAGATTTGTATGAGCTATTTGTTTAGGTTGACATAGTTCCGCACATACAATTGTAACAGCTGCACTGGGCTGAGCAGCTTGTATTGTATTGATTCTTACCTAATTGGTGCACAACGTTTGAACATGCGATAACAAACTTTGCAATAACAACTGGGAACAGAGCACACTAGACTATAGCGGCTGGCGAACCTGGCTACATGCGATGATGGTCACTAAATGGTTTTAGCGCCACATAAGTAAGTAATATGTATACATTCAAAAAAAATTCAATAAGAGGGCAACTCCAAATGCAGCATGAAACTATTCAATAAGCAACTCTATTTATCAATCACAACAAAACAAGTATAAACCTTAACAACACTGTTAGTGTCTTTTCGTATCACTGGAAACTTCGACAACTCTGTCAATTTGATAGCTAACCTATTGAAAAATTGCGTAGAAAAAACATTTTATAAAGTACAAATAATTAAAATGGCTGCGGAATTCAACGAGTGGTTAAAAATACAACATGAGTTCAAAGAATTTACAAAGCAAAGAAACGAATTAAAATTGCATATCAGCAGTATTCGAGGTCGCATGGAAGCAAATGGCGGCGCCTGCTCGCTTCGTGAAGCATTAACCTTAGATTTTCTAGAAAAGCAACTATTGGCTTCTGATGCAACTGAGCAGCGTCTCTTGCAAAAGATGTCCGCGCTGGAGGAAGAATAAGAGTGAGTAGTCTTTGTTACTGAAAAAATGCACGACTTATCAATGGAACATTTTTTTCTAGTGATGTCTTAACTTACATATGTACTATGTTAGCAACAGCAGTCAACCGTGATACTAAACTAAAAACTAGGTTGGGTGACCGCTGTGTTTCATGCAGTAAATCTACTTTAAAATGTCATCGTTTTTCATCCTCTTTGAATGCATTTCTTTAAATGTTTTGAAATATTTTTAAAAGCAACATTTAAAATGTTCCTTAAAATAAATACTGACAATAAACATTAAATAATAATTCATATTTTATGCAGCTGAGGGCGCAATGTTGCCTTTAATGAGTACTTAAAATGTGTGTACTTAAAATGTGTATGTACGCTTCAAAGGAATCCGCCGGAAACACCAAACAAAAACTTTACGCCAAATATCTTAATACAAGTTCTTTAGATAAAAGTTTCTTTAATTGTCGTTATTGGAGCATTTTGTGCACTTTAAAAATATAGCCTTTATCGTCTGCTCAGTAGTGCTGCATGATTATGCAGCAAATGGCGTAGTTTCTCATAGTTATGTGGCTAGCGTTAAAGCGATGTGTCGATGGACGGAGTCACTGGTTGCTGTTCTAAGTGACGAACACAATTTAGTAGGTTTAAAAATGCTTTCGCTGTTCCCGAAATTTTTGAACAGTGCAGTTTTTAGGATCTCACTCCGACTTGTTGCATTCCAGTAGCTTATGCGCCAGGTAATGGTTGTGATAGACCTAAGTTTTCTATCATTAATTATTTACGAGACTCTCTCGGAATTTTGTAACTCGGGCTCCCCGGGCTGCCCATTAGGAATTGCAAATCTTTTGAGATAAAGTGAACAAAACAATCTTGTACATATAGTATGTACCATTGGTTAGAATATGCAAATCGCAAATTACGAGTCATATCCAGAAAGTACGTGTACTAAGGCTCTCACGGCAGTAGGGACACTTTGTTCTTGTTTGACAGCCATTGACAGCATCCATGAAAGGTAGACAGACGGACAGAAAGCAGGTCGGTAGTGTTTCACGTTGGTTAACAGCAATATTGTCAAGTTTTTTCTCCGTTTGATGAACGTGTTTAAAATATGAATCCATTGCACCACATCAGCGACCAAGAAGTAGATGAAACAGTGTCTTTTTTTGGTCGGATCGGCGCTGTTGGTTGGCTTTTTTTTGGTCGGATGTAGTGCACCATCTTCTGATATCTGTCCGTCCGTCTGCGGTCAAACATATACATGACGATGCAGATTGCTTAAAATTTGATATACCTCGCTGCAATTTAGATTAGCGTTTTAAAATGTTCAAAACTTACTAGTTAAACGATCTGCAGGAATAATCACTTTTTCGTATGACGTGCATTTTCACCTTTGAGATTATGTCAGCAAGCAAAGCTTGACAATATAGCTCAAGGAATATCTACACATCGTAAGAAGAAACATTGTATAAATTAAAACAAAATACGTTGGCAAAAACTAATTTTTTCTTGTTCTCATTTGTAAGAATAACCCACCCTTTATAATAGAAATACTACTGTGTAAACAATTTAAACAGTTCTTCATAAATTTCTGACCAAGAGTAGTTAGGATGCTTACTCGTTTGACCTAGCCGCTTTAAGACGCTGAAATGCTGCACGTGCGCTGAAATTGTAATGAGCAATGTGTGCGGTGTTCTAGTATCCTGGCCTTCCATCAAAATCTCCAATGTTCGTTTGTATCCAACATCTATTCATCTAAGCTGCCGAATCTGTATAGCATGCCTTTGGGGCATTTAGGCGTGCGCACATGTAACTCGTATACGGGCATATATTACGGCGGGGCAATGCAAAATGAGATGCTCCGTCAATGACAGCGCGTCTGGGGCAGCCTTGAATGAGCTCGTTAAGGTTTGCATGCTAAGTGCTACAGTTTTTGACACTTCTGCTGCTATGCGTCTGATCTGGGCTCCCGTTTGGTGCCTCCACAACACTTTCTCATAGACAGATAGACAGACACACAGACGGAGAGACAGACGGAAAGACATACAGACCAGCAGGCGAACGCATGTCTAGAAATTAAGCAGACAATTCTGAGTTCGTGTGCGTTGCGCTCGTTTTGTTCACTCACATGTCATACACACACTCTCACTCGCTCATTTTTCCATTTTCCAATTTTCCTCGACACATATGGTGCTTAAAGCTTTAAACTAAATGGCAGAAAGGAAATTTTGCTTTGTTTTTTTTTTTTTTGTTTAAATTGTTTCATTTTTAAACACATTAGATAAACCTTACAAGCCTTTACTTCACATCTTAGAGGAACCAGAAAATCGAGCAGCTATAGATAGCACAGTAAAGTCTTACACAACTATTCTACAAAAAAAAAATTCGACGAAACACAGAAAAAAATCCGTCGTAAGTAACGACAAACTTAAACTATAACAAAATAAAAGCAAAAGAAAAGTTCCTTCAAGCGGAAATTAATTGTCCTGACCGCAATTTCCAATGTCATTAAAAACGAGTCAGCAAACTTCAAAGCATCGCCAAGAAATAAAAACAGAAGAAAAATCGAAGAAAAATGGATGGCAGCAATGTATCTGAAAAAATCTATCGAGCAAAACTAAACAAAACATTGAGGTTAAGCTGAAAATTTAATAAACTTAAAATAGATGTGTTAGATTTGTATTTGTTGCTTGGATGCAGTGCTGCTAAAAATGGATAAAATTCTTCTAAAAGTTTACTTTGTTTGCTTATGCTACAAAAGATTAAGTAGCACCGTAATTTTAGTACACTATACTATAGTTACACAAAGCACTTATGGGGCACAGAGTATGATCAATTGTGCTCAGTTCACTTTATATTGCTTCTATTTTTTACTATGTTGCTACATAAAACGTGAAATTGGAAGCTCCGAAGAATCGCTGAAACTGCTGTCCCTGTAGGACTATCCAGCGGAATCTAATGGAGTTCTCAGTATTACCGAAATATTTTCTTCCTACACAATGATATGCAAGCTCTCACACATCGGTTCACAGAAGAGAGTTTTTGAGCACTAAAGACATATCATTCGCCCGATTTGGCACTCAATGACTACTTTTAGTTCTCGAACATCAAAAATAAATGGAGAGGTCAACGTTTCTCGATACCTAAAGTCTACAAATAGTTCATTTAGGATGACCTAATTAATGTTTTTTGTATCATTAGGCGCCCCAAAGGCATGCTATACATAATAAATGTATTCCTCGTACTATTCACACTATATATGAAAAGTATAAAAACATTATTTCTTAAAAGAACACCCTAGTGATTGCACTCCCAATAAACCAGAAAATGTGGTGCTAACTGTGTATATAAACCATTTGGAATCTAACGACGATCAATCTTAGTAACTTGTCCAGAAAACACTTTGTACTGGAGTATGCTGGCTTCGTATGCGTAAGCTGATATAACAAATATGGACCAACGCCACTCTATAAGGCATGTTTCCGAACAGCTACATCGATCCTGCTGTAATGCTTCAAATGTCATTCAAAACTTTTCTTCCTTCCAGGGTTCCTTGGTTTTCGGTGAATATAATACATAGTTGAATAAAATAGTATTTTACTTGAAATAAATCTTGTCCTTTCGGTTACTAGATTAATTTGGTGTACTGAAGGCTATGGTACTCACTATGTGTCCACTGTATGACAAAAAAATTAAAAAGGAAAGATTTTTTAACAATATGGAAGAATAGTTTAACATAGTTTCAGGTCAGCTTACAGATGAGGAATGAACTATCACACAAATTTTCTCAGTGCAACATACCACTCTGGGATACTGCGGCGAACTACAACATCAATAAGATATAAGCAGAGTATAAAAAAGGAACCAGAACCTTTAATCGAAATTAACATATTTAAATTGAATTGAATTCGCTTTGGAATCGGCTTGACGCAAAAACATTTCATACAAAATTCGAAAAGTGAACAAATATGTTCAGCCTAGGAACATAGGAAGTATCCATACACGATTTCCGATCGATATCTTACAAACTGAGGTGTTAGTTTTGATTTTGATACTAAAATCCCAGAACCGTATCTAAATTGAAATAAATTGGAACCAATACAGAACCTTATACCGAAGTACACGTTTCGGTACGCACCAAAACTGTAACCAAAATAGAAATTTATTTTGATACTATTCCCTGGATACAAGTAGTTCAAAATCGGATTCACTAAGGAGCAAATGAAGCTATACATCAGCACATTTAAGCTCAAGACAATCACTAGGCTTCTTTCCAGCAACAGATGTTCTCTAAAGAGAAGTTATTCCATCTAATTGATACCTTTGACTTTACGTCAATTTGTCCTGTCCTGAACTTTTCTAACTTAGTTTCGGTTAGGTTTAATGAAAAAGAATCTCACACTAACATCTGCACGGTGCGGTCCTCGCGAGATAAACTAAATAAAAATGCATTTTGGCGCTATACATCTGGATTCAGAAATATTACAATCCGTAGCTTTAGAATGGTTATATAGTTCAGTACTTCTCCAAGTCATCACCGGACATTTACTGATGACTAGTTATTGAGACGTTATATAGTAGAGAACGTTAAGCAATGCATAGATACATACTAGTATGTTTATGTTCAGCGCGAAGTAGCTGAAAGAAAAAAAAAAAAATTAAACAACTTCCTAGTCGGAAGCGAGTATTACGACTTTCTATAAATACTCGCAGTTGGTGCAAAGAACTATTGAGAGGTATCAAAAGAGACCGAATTAAAGAAATTTTTAAAATATTTTACAAACCGAGGAACTATTTTTCATCTCCAAGGAACATTACAGACTTGACATATATAAATTTGTTATTATTTTATGCATGGAGTCCGATAAGTTTCTTGTAACGACAACATTAGAAGACATTATTAGTTTTTCAGAAAATGAATACATGGATGAATAAATGGATTATATGTATGTACTCAAAAACTACTAGCTTTATATTTTGTTGATGAACTACTTATGCTATTATTCTAATCCTTTTTGATATCTCATGCTGATAAACCATTAATAATGAATTGTAGTGCAGCTTAATCTTAAACTTGACCCATCATTTGAAAAACACAAAAATAAACTTATTAATATTTATTTGTTATACTTGAAAATTATCGTACACGATCTTTAGTGTTTCATAGCGGTCGCCTTTAAAGGCAAGCACTGTGAAACAAATATTCTAAAGATACAGCAAAACATCCGCAATGAAATCGGCGGCAGTAATACGATACTAACTTTACATAGAGAAATCTATAAGCAATTTATAAAAAGAACTGAATACACAGACTGGCAGAAGAGCAGCACAAAACAGTGCTAAGTACGTTATGGTCTACTAAAAAAACTGCCAGAAATCTCCAGTCTTGCGTCAATCAAAAAGAAAGAAAAACCTTATATTCGCCAATGCCAATCGAACCATTTCTAGGCAAATGTTAATCCTTATGCATTGCTAGATATTTAGCACTAGGTAAACACGACCTAGACAAATTGGCTCACCTAAGTAGAGCTGCAAAGCATGAATTTATTAGAACACATCTCACTATACAAAATTTCTTTAATTCGGTCTCTTTTGATTGACAAACATACTTACACCAATGTATGTATATATGTACACAACATACATGCACACATACATATGCACATGAGCGCGTCCTGCGCCCTTTAATAAATTTTATTTTATGGCTCCGTCTGATCGAAGTCTGCTGATTCTTCAACGCATGTGAAACCCAACTTACTAATTACTCAACAGAAACTATCCAATCGAATTAGCTAAGGTGTTGCCTAATCCTTCCTTATCGCGCAATTTCAATGCTTGGTTTGCGTCTGGCTCCTGGTGATCCTGTGCATAACAACAATGTTGAAATATATTGTCTTATTTTTATTTAAAAACTTCTTCCGCATTGCCTTCTATTTGCAGCTTTTATATACATAAATTATTTTGTGAACATTAAAATGCGCAACAGCGCCAAGGAGTGAAAAAAAAAATACAACATTGATCGTTTCGATTGCTTCGTCCTTAGTGATGAGAGCGATATTTTAGCGGACCGATATTTTTCCATAACTGGGAATATCAGAAAAGAAGTAAAATATCGATAAGTTTTAAATATTAAATATTAATGTTATGTTAAATCAATAATCCTACATAAATATACTCGTATACGCGTAGCGTAGGGCGTAGCCAGCTATTTACAAAGGAGGCCGAGTTTCGGCGAATTACCATTTGATTTACAAAAGAATGAGAAGTTGTAAATAAAATGTATGGCGGCTTTTTGAAAATCAAAAATGTAAAGACATGATGTAGGGAAAGGATGCCGGTTATAGGTCAACGTCAGGGCCGTAGAGAGAGAAAATACAGGCCCGAAACTAAAGAGTTACGTGCTCTTATATTTAATATGGAAATATGAAAAGAATTTTAAAATAATATCGTCTATTCTAAGAAATCAAGAAAAGTTTGCTGGAGCACTTCTCATTTCAATTTCTTTCAATATTTTTGTTTTCCATAAAATCGAAAATAAATAGTTTTTTTCTTTTTGTTTTTGCGTCGAATCAGGTTAAAACTCCTACAACAGAATCGAAGGTTACTATAAAAATTTCTCTTTTAAAATCGGATTCTTCATTTTCATTTTCATTGTACGAATATTATAATACTCTGATTATAAGTTCAGCTGTTGGGAGAAAGGGTTCGTTCTATAAAAATTTGCAGTTGTTTGCATAAAACGTTATACTGGCACAAAAAAAAAAAAAAGGAAGTAGTTTTGTACTTTAGACTTTTTGACGTGCTAAATTCGAATTCACAGTCAGAATTGGTGTTCGATGTCTCAAATTTGTTTAATTGTCTATAAAAGAAAGACTATTGAAAGATTCTTGATTTCATACAGAACGGACAAATGTATATGAATTTATCGACTCAGCTTTCAATGTTAAACAATAGTATATTGTATTTACTTTATGGAGTCTAGTACAAAAACTTTATAGCATTTGTATTTTTTTATACCCTTGAAGCGTTGTGTACAGGGTATAATAACTATCAGCGTAACCTACTATCCTACTTCCTACTAACATTATAAACGCGAAAGTTTGTATGGATGTGTGAATGTTTGTTACTCCATCACGGAAAAACTACTGAATGGATTTTAATGAAACTTTACAATAATATAGCTCATATATCAGACTCATATATTAAAACAAACACAGCGCAAACATTTTAACCACATAGCTGCTCTGAGTAGACGACAAAAAAATTGATAGCTACAAAATCTTCTAGCGTTCGTGTGTTTGCCGTTCTGATCATTCTCGATCGCTTACCATCTTTACCCGTTCTGATCGTTCTCGATCGGTTACCATCTTCTACCCCCTCCCCCAATTTTTTAATCGCGATTTTAGCATTATTGTATGAACAATTTTATTACCCGTGGGGTCATGAAGAAGGGAGAAGTGGGATAGGGAGAAGGGCAGCAACGCGCCAGCTACTAACTAGTTCTCCATATTTTCTAGCTGAATGTGTACAGAACAATGAAATCGTGATTGGCGGGAACCAAAATATACATATTACATGCAATATAACAGGTTTGCACATCTCTATCGAAATATAAAAGTTTTGCTCATCACTAGGCTGTATGAAGTATGGAGTGCGCCTAAAGATGAGAGTGTTATGTTATCGGTCATATGTGGGGTATGTATACATATGTATATACGTATATATACACTTATATATATGTATATATATATTTATGTGTTGTTACCTTGAAGCAGTCGCTCCTTATTTTTCAATAAGTTGGCAGTTTTATCGAACAGCTGTTTCTCGTCTGTATCTGTTTAGCAGAATTATGTACATATTAGCGCCTAATTACTAATAATATTATTTAAATTGCTTTGAAAATGATTGTTGAACGCCTACCGGTTGGTCAATCGGTTTCTATAACAAGTAACGAGCATTCAAACGAAAGAAAGACTCAGATTGAAATTCGAAAAATGCATGCCTTAGCAAATGTACACTTTATGTCTAATGATCCCTCTACGTTGCGGCAACAGTCTCCCAGGAAGCAGTAGCAGACTCAATTGTGGTGTGAAAAATACTGTCAGCTGAGTGAATTAGCTTGAATAGTAAATATGCATTCAGATTTGGCGTGACGAACGCACAATATTAAGTGAATATAATCTCATTTTTTTCTTTTTATTTTTTAGGAGGAAGTGCTACGTACTATCCATATACATATGTATATATAATTATAAATTAACAGAGCGTTTTTGTGCTGTCGATGAGCATTTAGTAACGTGATAGAGTTTATACCAGACCTGGACATTTCAACGTAAGCTCGGTCGTACTCTCTGAACCTTCATTACTGTAGCTACAGTGTTCATTCGGATTAGATGACCAACTCAGTGCACCTACTGGACAATATCAACATTATCATACAGTTCATGGTTCATACGGAACTCGTTGCCTAATCTAGTATGCCCAAAGATCCTGCGAAGAAACTTTCTTTCAAGCACAAAACCAAAAAAACTGTATTCGATGTTGTCAAGGTCCAGGATTCTGCCCTATACAGCATTGATCGATATTATCAGCATTTTATAGATTTTTACTTCTGTACTTCGAGACAGCGCTATATTTTCTAATTTGTATGCTGAACCTCAAGTAGCAGCGATTAGCTAGCGTGATTTTTCGCCAGAGTTCCAGGCTGACGTTGTTGTTGGTTATCTTTGATCGCAGGTAAACAAAGTTTCTTTCTTTCAAAATTCAAGTTCAAAATCATCATTCTTACAGAGCGTTCCAGGCGCGACGACGATTCGCAAGTGAACTACGTCTTATCCTCATTCATCGCCTTGCTCATAAGACCGGAACGTTTCTCAAACTGCGAGAATGCCTTGCTAGCTCGCAATCGTTCGTGTATATGGTGTCGTGTCGTGATTTCTGTCCGAGCGTTCTACGTATGAGCATTAGCATAGAATATACTTCATGAGAAATATCTTAGGATCAAAGTGCTCGAAGCAGTACTTTTCTACTCTGACGTCGCTTTGTGTGCGTCATCATGCAAAGGGGAACGACCTTTGCTGGAATACAATGTTCTAACAGGGCTGTCCTCTTCGTAAGGATTTGTAAATATAAGTAGTACATATTTGTTTGTAAATATAAGTAGTACATATTTGGCTTGAAAATTTTCCGCAAAGTATTGCTTGTGACTCGAAGATAAAACTATGAAAAGAAAGAAACAAAGCAAGTTTTTATTTTTAGTATGGGTTCGAATAGGTTAATCACTTGTTATAGGAATTTAAAGATTTAGTTTCAGTATACATACATTCCTCGCCCCTTGAAAAAGATATCCTTTTTTTTTTGTTTGTTTTTAAATAAAAGTTCTTTTAATTGTTATAATTTGATCAGATGTAAGATTTAATGCTAAAGCTTTAAGTAGTAACAGAAAATTATTAACCAAACATCTCAAAAATGCGGGATCCTATTTTACGCGTCATTAATGACATGTGTTTCCATGTATATTAATCTTCTGATGTACACAATAGCAACAATATAACTTCATATCTTTAATATTTCTTAGAACTACTATTTCTTTATATTCATTACAGTTGTCCTTTCTGTTTATAGCTGCATGAACAGTTATCCTACCACAGTTAGCAACCATGTGCTATGCCACTTGTAAGTTATATCTTAGTTAAGAAGCATCAAAAATCCCCCAAACGAAACATGTTAAAATTTGTTAAAGGAAGTGCACTGCAGCGAAAGTAATTGCAGAAAGTATTTCTTTATATTTTTTCTTTCTTTTTTTGTTTGTTATTTTTTTAAGAGACAAAGTAGCACAGAATTTAAACAAGTAGCAACTAAATTTGGCAGCTCAGCAAGTGAACTGCAAATGACAGCAGCAAAGACACACGAGTCAGGACATTGTGCAAGGAGTCAAAGCTGGGTACTACGCTCCGAAGGCGTTGCATGTCCTAGACATGAACGGTAGCGACGAGGACGAAATGTACAGCTTCTGCTGCTAAGCATATTAACTCAAAAATGCACAAAGCTAAACAAGAGCAACGATAAAAATGAGACAGGACATGCAGACCTAGAGCTGGGAAAACACTTGAATGGAGTAAGAAGAAAAAAAAAAAAAAAAAAAAGGATGCAGCGCAAAAATTCAAAACATGTAAATGACTATGCAGTCAGTCAATGTACTCTGAACTGTACCATCATGGGCAATGGAAGAAGTTTTAGTCAAGTATAGAAGTGAGGCATAAATAGTGCAAGAATATATGAACTGGAGTGGAGTGGAGGGTCGTAGTATGGTATGGATTGGTTAAGCAGAAGCGGAAGCGGACATATTGCGGAACCGTATACAAAAACCAAACGAAATAGTACAGGACATGAAATGCTGCAACGGCAGCCAACTGAACATGCTGTGCTGGCATTTACACAGTCAAGTAATAAAAACCCAAAAGCTATGCAAACATTATTACAACACACAGCAAAACCTAAAGCGCTTCTATAACGCCTACCATCTCCATCCATACTACTCAGAGACTATGCCCAGCAGCATTCATCCGTTGGTGTTCGCTTAGATTTGCTTAGACGAAGTGCGACAGTAGTATCGAAAGAGATCAAGCAGCGGAAAGAGTTTCTAGTTTCATGTTCATGAAGAGTTTATGACTTGTATGTAAGAGAAGCTTAGGGTTTGGGAATGAGATTGGTTAGCGCAGAAGGTTTTGGCAAGTGGGCGATTTTTAATGCCAATTTAAAAAGCTGCTTGTGAACATCTCTGCTGCTGCTGCTGCTGGCACATTACTTTTCATCACAGGACATTCGCTAGCTAAGCTGCATTGCTTCAACATCAGCCAGCGCGCCATCAATGAGCCGTCCTTGGAAGTTAGTTCACTGCTTGTCCTTCGTTTCTTCCCTTTGGAATAAAATGCAATTTGTTCGCTATTTAGTTTTCACTTGTTAGCAAGCAAAGCACCCTCTGCGGCAGCATCCTGCATTCTGCATCATAATCTTCAAAACGTTGAAAACTAGCAACTTTCTTTCGACTTGCTTAAGCTGCAGCTTAGAGTTGCATGAAAAGTTCACAAGGTTTGTGTCGTAGTGCATCGACTTATGCATTAAAGTCAAATTAGTCTTATTTAGTTGATAAAAGCAAAGGTACATAGGTACTAAGTATATTGTTTTAGAGCGGATCTAGGCAAGGTACACGAGCACTGGGAGTATTTGGTTTTATGTATTCTGCTTCGCCAGATGCACAGCTCATCTGCAGTGCAGTGAACCCTGATTTAAAAATATTTTACACGCACAGTTTTTTCAGAAGGAGCTAGTGATGTAAATAGCTGGGTGGGTTTTTAAAGGTAGGAAAAGATTTGCAATGCCTAAAGAGAGCATCGGAGCGCCCTCTTTGATATATTGGTTTGTAAATTGGTATGGAGACTTTTTAGTAGCATACAAAAACAGCAGTGCAGATATACATAAAGTCAAGTATAACAATTAGTTAAAATAGCTACACTTTAAAGAGAATCATCTGATACATTAGCGATACCAGAGGTCAGTAAAATGAAGCCGCTTTAGTTTCCCACGACAGGATTTCGTTGCCAACGCAGTAGATAATTTAAAATTGTTTCGAAACTCAGTCATCAGAGGTGGCCAAGAAAAGACAATCGGATTCAGCGACAATCGAAAACGATCCAGGCTTCACGAGGCAAGTTCTGTGATGGTACCAACTTCGACGAAACGAAGAGCTCCGCTGCGGCGGACTGGACGATCTATCACAAAAATTATCCGTTTAAGCCGAAAAGTCAGCCATAGAATTCACTGGAAGGTCTGGCACGAAACAAAATTTATTGACGCAACACTGATCGACTCTCTATGGTCCTACAATGAGTTTATTTATAACAAAAGATATGTCATATTATATATTGATTTTTAGATGAGATACAGCAGGTGTGCATCGATGCATTGTAAAAGGCATATAGATTAAACAATCTTGCGGTAATGACTCAGATACGCCAGTTTAAGCGCCACTGGAAAATGAAGATTATCTGTTAGGTTATGTACACATCATAAAAAAAAAAATCCAATGCAATACTTACTCGCACGGTCCCAACACACGCAAAATGCGTGCCTTGCCTTCGATAGCAGTATCGATTATGCGTTCCAATTCATTTATATCCTCTGCTTTATAAATGACATCGTTGTGCCGACGGAGATTTTTCACGTCCTCAATTATGTTGTTGAAGATACACAGCTGGAATTTCAAAATGCGAATTTTGTGTTCTAACGAGATTTCTGCTTCACGATCCATTATAAAATATAAACTATTCGAATTTTGTATAAAATATTACTCTATTGTCTTTGGATGAGATGGAATTTATTGGACGGTAGTTTAATTTAAATTGAAAAATTTATCTATAATGGTTTTTGAATATAATTTTGTTTAAATAATATTTTGAGGGAATTTGATCCCTTGTGTATCTGTTTGTATCTATGTATATGTGTCTATGAGAAAAAATAACATTTTGTAAGCTGACGCTAAGGCTACTTTGAAAGTTGTAAGAGATTGAAATATAACACTATTTTTTTTTGTACATATTTTTTATTTGGCAAATCAAGATATTACGGAGGTGTACTTGAGATTCTGTCTCAACGAACGGTCTGCACAAACATGTAAATGACGAACACACAAATAGAACCGCAAACTCAGCGCCTTAGAGATCTTACTTTAATTGCAACATTCGTAACTGCACCCTAATGTTTTTGCAAAGAGACCCATTAATCCAATTTGACGATATACGAATGTGTATTAAAATATGCACGTAGGTATGATAGTAGGTATTTGGCACTGCTTTGAATAGTTTGTGAGCCGGCGCACCAAATTTGAAAGAAATAGATACTACGAGATTAGGTCTTCTGCAGATGTTCACATTCTTGGAGAAAGTTATTGATTGTCCATCACTTGGGAATGATCAAAAACGGGAATAGGGAATTGTGAAAACACATAGGAAGCCTAGATTGCGATCTCCCTATGATGACGACCCTCGCAAACGATTTAAGGACCATGATATACGGTTTTGCACATTGAATGTCCAGATTCTCCACAGCGAAGGTTGTTGATGTCCTCGACAAATACAAAAATGACAAATGATCAGCTATCTTCTTGTGCGTATTGACATAAAAGCAAAACAATTTTTTAATCTTCATTTTTATTGCAATTTAAGAAGAGACATACATATGTACATGTAGATATGTACATATGTATGTATGTAATAAATGCAAAAAAATTGTTAATGTCGCAGCTGATACCACTTTAAAGACCAGGTACATAAAATCAGGCGCCCCTAAAACATCATATGAACAAATGAATACGTGTCTTTTGTATAATAGTGCATCGTAATACTTACTCTGGCCCCAATTCGCGTAACCCATGAACAATGGACGCTCTCACATCCAAATGATTGATTTTTTAAATGAAGCTTATTCTGTATGAGCTTCAGTTGGTCGTTCTCCGATTGGCATATTGATTCCTAAAGCCTTATAAATGCGTTAGCACAAGTTAATCTGTGGTACAAGATTGCACGCAAACGCTCTCTCCGATCAGGATACATATTTTTTTTGTTTAAATTTACAAAACTTAAGTGCACATCGAAGAAACGCAGTCAGATCAGCTGTTAGCAGTATTTGGAAAACAAAGTCTCGAGACAGTGCTGCATAATGCCATAGTGTAGTGTTCTCAGAGCACTGTTAAAATATTGCTTTTATTATTGAGAACACGGCGGTAAATGGTTCCACACTTTTTTTTAGTATGTTGAACAAATTCGTTGGTATTTTATGTTTTTTATATTACGGTTACACTTATGTTGGATGTCTTTATTGGCTGAGCGGGAGTCGGTACGTTTTTTTTTTTTTTGCAAAAATTAGAAAAAAAAAAAAGGAAATAAAAATGCGTAAGTTGTGTGTAAATATAATTTCAAATATATAAAAACTGATATATTTAATACACCTTAATATATGATCTTTGCAATTTATCTAGCACTAGACGAGCAACGTGATAATGGTGCCAATCAAAAATCAGAAGGTGCAGGTAAAAAATGTCTTTTTTTTTTGTTCACAGCAATCTCTTCTCAAAATCTTCAAATTTCATTCTTAAACCTACAATTTACGAATGAATTTTGGAGATATTGAAGCGCATAAGATATCTGTGTCAACCCGGCATACAAGCATATGCATATACATAGATATATGAATTTTTAAACGATTTCTAGCAAAACGTTTTGGGGAATGCACCGAAGCAGTAAAGTCCAGCTCAAATGAACAGGATATAGTTGAGCCTGGGTGCATTTGTTTGCGCCCGCGTTCCCTCGTAAAATGTTCTCGATGCTTGTATTCGTTCAAAGGACGTATAAGCGAGCAATGCGAAGTACATCCTTACGTAAGTAAGCAGCACAATCCGTAATGTTTTATACATATAATTAAACAAATGATTTCTTTTATTTTAAATAGACCGGATATTTAATGGATGCCATGTACTGCGTAAAATGTGGAGCAAGTCGAGATGAATTGCTTTGCGCCTAATAATTATGCAGAAATGTATACATACATATATCACATAAGGTTTTTGCAGTATTTCTTAGTTCTCCAGATGGCCGTAACTCAAATAAAAATATGCTGAAATACTATAACGAATTTCAATTTTATTTTTCACTTTTATGGGGTCATTGTTTTAGTAAATGTTAAGTTTTCAACAAAACTTAATATTAGCTCGTTATTCATTTTTTAACCAAAACGCAACCAGCAAAACATTGGTATCCACTCGCAAACCATCGTCACGTCTTGGACGTTCTGCGATGATTTTGTCTATTTGGGAACAGAGATAACCAGTCTGGTAATCAGGCGAAGCTTCATGAATGCTATTCGACGCAACTTTCGGCTTAGCTGAGAAATTAGAAGTAGAGCCTATATGACGCTGATAACCCCGAGAAGATCTTCACAAACTTGGTATTGGCAATAACTGTGACCAGCATGCGGTAGACTATAGCGTTTGGTGAGGCTTTCTACGTGCGGCCATGACGTATACGGTTGGAGCGTCATATAAGTATGTACACAAGGATACTATCGCTTCAGACACAATAACTCCGATTGCAGTGAACCAAATGTTATGAAATTTTTAATTGTAAGTTGGAAAAGCAAGCACCTTTCTGGCGCGTTAGTTCACGTATAAGTAGCACCGCCATAAAACGTACTATTCCAAATGGCGAATTTACTTTGGAAGACACATTGGTTATTCCTGATCTCAGCTCGTTGAAACGATTCTAGCGTGCTTCAAGTTTTCAGAGTTTATAGATATTCGAAAATGGCTATGAGTATATAAAGTGTGCGGCAGCATAACTGCCTGGTTTCAAAATTCCATTTTATGAGTCAGATTTTGTTTTTATTTTTTATAATGTAGCTTCCATAAAAATCGTATCAGGTAGGCGATGCTCCATATTGTTCATACACTAAGGAGTACGATTTCTAGCGTTTATCCTCTTACTCTTATGTTTAACATTTCTGTCCGAATGCTTGCCTTCAGGTCAGGTAGGTTCCTTGGACGGTTGACAAAAAAAATAGAATCGCACGGGACTAAAATAAGAAGCGTGCTGGCCACTCCAAGAAAGGGCGCTCCGAAAAGTGTTGCCTCAAAACAACCATCGATACTCTTGAAATGTGAGGCGTTGCTCCAAGCTGTCCAAGGCGTTGCTCCAAGCGTGGAAAAAGAATTCTTCCAACATGTTCACATACCGGTCTGACATCACAGTCACCTTGATCATGGCATCCATTCAAGTTAAAAAGGCGTTTCATCGCTGAAAGAACAACAACAACGAAAGCAGTCAACGACGGTCCTCACTGTTCCAACTCATGATGCCGACTGACCTGGAAGGAAATAAAACTTTCGAACCACGCCTGTTGATTGGTGCACCATGACGCGCGTTGTAAAAAGTAATTTATGCTGCCGCACCCTCTATAAATAACGACTTACATCAACTTAGAGATATATTTGAATCCACTGTCCAACACATCGGCAGGTTTGTCAGACTTTAAGCTCTTTGACGACCTTACTTTACGGACGAACCTCGTAGCTGAGCTCTGCACGGTTCTTCAAAACAGAATGGTTGCCTTATTTGACGCTATACATAAATATATATATATATATATATATATATATATATATATATATATATATATATATATATATATATATATATATATATATATATATATATATATATAACTGAGATTGGCTTTGGCTCATTTAGTTTGTCATTGCATTCAATTAGCAGTAGAGGCTACGTAGGTGTTTCTGAATAGCCGATATGAGTGTCCGTTTTAATTCAGTAAATACAAAAACAGCCTGAAGAGAAATGGTGAAAGTTTCATAATGATACTAACAGACATCTAGTATTGCTTTCTCCGCCTGTGGTCTTATTGCAAACAAAAATGATGATTGCTAACTTGTTAAGCCTTTCAGGTACTGTCCTTACTCATTCCAAACAATTTATTCGCAAACGAAATCTTGAACAGTGGGCATTGTTTGCATCTGTATTGCACATTATAAGTTCTTCAATGTGTACCGTAATACAAAACATTAAAAAATTCGGTTTCGTTTGAAGAATTAAGCTAAATGGAGACTATCACTAATTTAACATGCGCGGCATGTCTGCATGAATTGCACACTACGTAGTCCCATCAGTGCTTAGCCTCTTTCAAACACACAAAAACTGTACACAATAAAACCACAAATTATGTTTGTAATTAAATTTATTTCGTCAGTTCGCAGTTGAAGACCATTCAGCCAGCCCTAAAATATATCATAGACAAGTTAAGTATGCATTTATTAAAAGTAGTGCAACGTAATACTCACTCTGGCATAAGTTGTCCCAAGACATTAACTATTTTGGCTTTCATTGTGATTAGGCGTTGTGTTAAACCGTCACATTTGTGTTCCGGATCAATTAGATTACAGTATTTCATCAACTTTATAGCTCTGTTAACTTCAACTAACTTTTGGTACAGCTCCACACGCAAACGTTCTCGCTCATCAAGATTATCCATACTTTATATTTTGTGTAAAAATTTACAAAACTCAAGTTCGCATAAAAGAAAAGCAGACAGAACAGCTGATAGCAGTGTAACAAAACATTGAAACAGTGTAGCGAAATGCTGCAATGTGTGATTTGTTACTAAAGCGCCCCCTGTTATATAAAGCCTGGTTTGGCGATTTTCCAATTAGAAAATGTTCTAAGTGGACACTGTTGTTAAACTAATATGAATTCATCATTCCAAGGCAGTGGCATAGACTCGTGCACAGACGATTCAGATAGAATAAATTTTAAGCACGTGCAACTTTTAGGTAAACATGTTTTTTATTTTTATTCTGTGAAAACAGAGATTGAATGGTCTTTAAATTTTATCTCACTGTTTTTAACGCTTTAAAGTTATCAACTAGAATACCTTAATTAGTTCAGTTCAACTAGTCATTCTAGCCATGTCCGTCAGACTGCTGTCCATAAGCTAATTGTTAAATAACGGTTTAAAATTTATTATTATGTGAAATAGACCACGCCTTTTAAATGTATAGCTCCCATATCTAAACTGGTTTTATAGGGTAACCAGCTCCATGGGACCAAAAGCTCGAACATAATTGTAAGCTATTTCAAATTGCGAGCTATAATTTTACATTGTCAGGCGGATATAAATATTTAAGGAATTGCAGACAAGTGACGGGAAAAGTTGAAAATTCAATTAGTCAAGGTGTTTCGCTGTGATATAGAGTATCTCCAAATGCAATGTCAAGCAAATTACAAAGTTCAATTAATGCCGTTGTTTGAGTGGTGAAATTCGAAAAATATGGGTATTTTTCGAAGACCCTTGAGACAATGTCGTATAGACCGAATCAATGCAAGCCATGCCGACCTAAACTGTGGAGAAAATGCTGTCACAAAAATGGTAGTCGGAATAATAAAATTCACTTGACAGATGGACTGTGGAGGGGGCACGCAGGTAGTAGCCAGGTACTTTTCCCGAAAATTTTACGTTTTTTCATAAAAATGGTGACACTGGAACAAGCAAACAAAAAACAGAACATGTACCTATAACGGATTGCAGTCTGGTCACCCTAGGCTTCAGCTAGTTTTCTAGTGTACAATTTTATTCTTGAAATTTTTCATTGTAAGTTGGAAAAGCACGCAGCTTTCCACGCGCACTAAGTTACATATACAATAGGTGGCGTCACATGAAAACGCTCGACTCCATATGTCCACTTTGGAACGCACCTTGTATATTCCTGTTCAGCTCGTCCAGACGAATCTATCTAGCCACGCTCGACTGTCTCTGTCGATGCGAACTCGTTTACGACTTTGTAGATATTCGGCAATGTGTATTGACATAAAAAAAAAACAAAAAATTATTTTCTTATCTTCAGCTGATATCACTTTAAAGACCAGGTACATTAAATCAGGCGCCTCTAAAACATCATATGAACAAATGAATACGTGTCTTTTGTACAATAGTGCATCGTAATACTTACTCTGGTCCCAATTCGCGTAACCTATGAACAATGGACGCGTTGTACAAGTGTGCACGCAAATGCTCTCTCTCTCTGATCAGTATACATATTTTTTCTGTTGTTAATAAATTTACAAAACTTAAGTGCGCGTCGAAGAAGAGTGGTAGAAAATGTTTTAAATTGAAATGAAAAGTGTGGTTTGACGCTTATCCATTCAATTTCTTACCAGTTTCGAATGTTTTGCTTATGCATATGTTTGACAGTAGACAGGGGCGCTATTTATATACCTGGCCACGGCAACACTAAGAGTTGCAAGGTGCATCTGACGTTTACATTGGAAATTTTTGGGAACTACCCTAAAAGTGGGCGTAAAATGTGAATTTTTTACTATACTAAACTGAAATAATAAGATGTCTATGTGCCGACTTATAGCCGTAAAACTTAAAAATTTACGCTAAAAATATGCGCAACATACAGACAGACGGACATGGCTATATCGATTCGACTTGTCGACCCTATCAAGAATATATGTATATAATTTATGGGGTCTACGATGCCTACTTTAATGCGTTACACACTTTTGGGACAAACTCATAATACTATTTCACACTATGTGTGTGTGGTATGTAAACTACAGTACTTAGAGCGTCTATATATTAAGTTTCGTTTCTCTAAGTCTTCTGTAGACAGAGAACTTTTCTTTTTGACAGATACACAGACGGACGATTAGGATAATATATACTTTATGGTGTCTCCAATGCTTCCTCCGCTATTTTCACTATTCAACAAATACAATATACCCTGGCAGATCTATCAATAACGACTACCAAGTCTAGAATGAGTGAGCTAAAATAATAGTCGTGCGTGCATCTTGAGTTATTTCTTTTGGGCAAAGCTCGAAGATGGCGTCTGTATGGTTCTCCTAAACGAACTGTTGTCCTATTTGACGCGATTCGTAAATTTAATGGGACTGCTTTCGCTTATATTGTTTGCTGTTGGATCCAATTAGCAGTGGAGACTACGTGGTGGTTTCTTAATAGGCAATGTGAATTTCTATTTTCCTTTTCGTAAAGTGAATAATCATTCGGAAAAGACAAGGTACTAAAAGATGTGTGCTGTAGTTTTTTCCGACTGCACGCTTCCTGGTAAGTAAAAAACTTGGTTGCTACATTGTGAACGATAAAGTTAACAGCAGCTAGAAGGGGCGAAATAAATCAGGATTATCACAAATTTAACATGCGCGGCATGCCCGAATGTGGTGCACACTACATAGTCGCTTCACTGTTTAGCCTCTTCCGAAACACCAAACAAGAAAAAACGTTAGCTTCATAAAAAGAGGGGGCGGGGTTTAAATAGGGGTTACCCCAAAAAGTGGGCGGTACACTCCCAATAGTAGATGTGTATAAAGCGATGTAGTAGATGTGTAAGATGACGCCATATCGAATTACAAGTTGCTATTGACGTCTTCCATACAAATGCATAAAAGTGAGCTGTGGGTTTATATGGAACTAACTAAAAAAAGGGCGGGACACGCCCATTTGTATGTGTATATGAAGCAATTGTCCACTAAAATCCACCAAATTAAATTTCAAGCTAATATTGATTTAACTGAACATTTTGTTTAAAAAAAAACACAAAATTGCACTGTGGGCTGTATAGGGGCTACCCCAACAAACAGGCGGGCCAAGCCCGTTAGTCTATGTATGTTAAGCGGTTGTCTGTATAAAGGAAGCATTTCAACCTAATAAAAGTAAAGAAGTTTTTCTTAGGGCAGTTTATTGTATGGGTGCTAGTCCAAAAAATGGGCGGGCCTAGCCTTTTAGTCTATGTATGTTAAGCGGCTGACCATAAAAAGGCATCACATTGCATTTCAACCAAATATTGACTTTATTAAAGAAGTTTTCTGACAAAAAGTCAAAAGTGGGCAGTAGGTTTGTATGGGGACTACCCAACACAGTGGCCAGGTCTCACCCATTAATGTATATGTCAAGCATCCGGCCACTAAAAGGTACCATATCAATTAAAAAGTTGATATTGACTACAATAAAAAAGTTATTCGTATAAAAAGTCAAACAAATTGGGCGGTGGGTTTTGTATGGGGGCTGCCCCAAAAACTGGGGGCATGGCTGGTCAATCTTGATATTCTATTAAACTGCAATAAAAAGAAGTGTAGTTGAAAAATTGCAGCTGGATAGCATAAAAATTCGTCCCTAAAAAATGCGCAACAATATACAGACGGACATGGCTAGATCGACACGTCTCGTCGAGCTGATTAAGAATATACATATGTATATACTTTATGTGGTCTACGATGCCTCCTTAAATGCGTTACAAACTTTCAGGCAAACTGATAATACCTTTTCACACTATTTTTGAATGGTATAAAAAGTACCCAGTGATCTCCTTGTCAATGTTGACATAAAAACAAAATAAATTATTTTTTAATCTTCATTTCCATTTGCAATTTAAGTACAACAATACTATACGTAATACTTTTAAAACCAATATTTTTTCGCAGTTGAAGACTCTTCAGCCAGCCCTGAAATATATCATATGCAAGTTATATATGCATTTATTAAATCTTGTGCAGCGTAATACTCACTCCGGCACACATTGTTGCAACCAACGCACAACTGTGGCTTTCTCACGCCTTAACATTTGTATAATATTACCATAATTCTTGCGTTTAAGCTCACTGAACTCACTTTTGTCAGTGACTTCCAACCAATGTATATCATCAATAATATCTGTTAATTGATTTAATAATTTTATACGGACATACTCTCTAAAAGCAGGATCATTATCCATATTTTTTGCTTAGTGAATAAATTTGCTGAAGTCAAGCTCGCACACTGAATAAAAATTGACAGAACAGCTGTGCCAGCGAAACGAGACAGTGTTACACAAAGCAGTATGTGATAGGTTACTAGAGCGCCACCTGGTATGGAACTTTGCAAATCGGTGTTAACAGCAAACTAGTAAATTTTTGAATGAGTTTCCAATTCGTCACATTATAGTTAATTTTCGAATATATACTTTACCTGCTTACGGATATGTAAATTTGAAGATTCCAATCTATTACAGTCTTTGGAATTTCAACGTTCATGTGAATTGTCGGATGGACTTTTGTTTAGTTTACTTTTGGCTTCAGCATGTTTTAGTATTGTATTGTTATTAAATTCACATGTGAATACTAAATATTAACTCAGTCCGATTAGTAGAAGTGGATCGTAAATGAGTTGCAACATTTGGATATAACAAACATATTAACTAACATAAAAAATTTAAAACTTCATATCTCGAGAACCTATCCCAAAACCAATCATTCAGTGTGTTTTCCGAGTTAAGCGGGCCATAATACATAAGAAAAATATGACATCGAATGTACATTTTGGCTGTAAACCAGTGTAGTTAATTTAATTCAAACATGTTCGATACAACAAAATAAATACAAAGTGGTTTTGTATGGGTGCTTTAGCTTCTAGTGCACAAATCGCGTCCATTTTTAACTTGTGTTGCTTCTGGTTATAAAAAGTCTCCATACTAACTTTCAAATCAATATTTCATAATCAATATGTTAAAAGCGTATCTTTTTATCGAAGTGAAAATGAGAACACGGCGGTAAATTGTTCTTCACTTTTTTTTAGTATGTTGAGCAAATTCGTTGGTATTTTATGTTTTTCATATTTCGGTTACACTTATGTTGGATCTCTTTATTGGCTGAGCGGGAGTCGGTACGTTTTTTTTTTTTTTTGCAAAAATTAGAAGAAAAAAAAGGAAATAAAAATGCGTAAGTTGTGTGTAAATATAACTTCAAATATATAAAAACTGATATATTTAATACACCTTAATATATGATCTTCTTGCAATTTATCTAGCACTAGACGAGCAACGTGATAATGGTGCCAATCAAAAATCAGAAGGTGCAGGTAAAAAATGTTTTTTTTTTTTGTTCACAGCAATCTCTTCTCAAAATCTTCAAATTTCATTCTTAAATCTACAATTTACGAATGAATTTTGGAGATATTGAAGCGCATAAGATATCTGTGTCAACCCGGTATACAAGCATATGCATATACATAGATATATGAATTTTTAAACGATTTCTAGCAAAACGTTTTGGGGAATGCACCGAAGCAATAAAGTCCAGCTCAAATGAACAGGATATAGTTGAGCCTGGGTGCATTTGTTTGCGCCCGCGTTCCCTCGTAAAATGTTCTCGATGCTTGTATTCGTTCAAAGGACGTATAAGCGAGCAATGCGAAGTACATCCGTACGTAAGTAAGCAGCACAATCCGTAATGTTTTATACATATAATTAAACAAATGATTTCTTTTATTTCAAATAGACCGGATATTTAATGGATGCCATGTACTGCGTAAAATGTGGAGCAAGTCGAGATGAATTGCTTTGCGCCTAATAAATGTATACATACATATATCACATAAGGTTTTTGCAGTATTTCTTAGTTCTCCAGATGGCCGTAACTCAACTTACTAGCATTAAAAATTGGCTGAAATACTATAACGAATTTCAATTTTATTTTTCACTTTTATGGGTTCATAGTTTTAGTAAATGTTAAGTTTTCAACAAAACTTAATATTAGCTCGTTATTCATTTTTTAACCAAAACGCAACTAGCAAAACATTGGTATCCACTCGCAAACCATCGTCACGTCTTGGACGTTCTGCGATGATTTTGTCTGTTTGGGAACAGAGATAACCAGCAAACAACGCCAGTCTGGTAATCAGGCGAAGCTTCATGAATGCTATTCGACGCAACTTTCGGCTTAGCTGAGAAATTAGAAGTAGAGCCTATATGACGCTGATAACCCCGAGAAGATCTTCACAAACTTGGTATTGGCAATAACTGTGACCAGCATGCGGTAGACTATAGCGTCTGGTGATGCTTTCTACGTGCGGCCATGACGTATACGGTTGTAGCGTCACATAAGTATGTACCCAAGGATACTATCGCTTCAGACACAATAACTCAGATTGCAGTGAACCAAATGTTATGAAATTTTTAATTGTAAGTTGGAAAAGCAAGCACCTTTCTGGCGCGTTAATTCACATATAAGTAGCACCGTCATAAAACGTACTATTCCAAATGGCGAATTTACTTTGGAAGACACATTCTTTATTCCTGATCTCAGCTCGTTGAAACGATTCTAGCGTGCTTCAATTTTTCAGAGTTTATAGATATACGAAAATGGCTATGAGTATATAAAGTGTGCGGCAGCATAACTGCCTGGTTTCAAAATTCCATTTTATGAGTCAGATTTTGTTTTTATTTTTTATAATGTAGCTTCCATAAGTAAAGTTTTGATTTACATAGTTTTGAAAATCGTATCAGGTAGGCGATGCTCCCTATTGTTCATACGCTAAGGAGTACGATTTCTAGCGTTTATCCTCTTACTCTTATGTTTGACATTTCTGTCCGAATGCTTGCCTTCAGGTCAGGTAGGTTCCTTGGACGGTTGACAAAAAAAAAAAAAAAATAGAATCGCACGGGACTAAAATAAGGAGCGTGCTGGCCACTCCAAGAAATGGCGCTCCGAAAAGTTTTGCCTCAAAACAACCATCGATACTCTTGAAATGTGAGGCGTTGCTCCAAGCTGTTGGCACCAAATGTCGCCTAAATCCAATTCATCAAGTCGTGGAAAAAGAATTCTTCCAACATGTTCACATACCGGTCTGACATCACAGTCACCTTGATCATGGCATCCATTCAAGTTAAAAATGCGTTTCATCGCTGAAAGAACAACAACAACAACAAAAGCAGTCAACGACGGTCCTCACTGTTCCAACTCATGATGCCGACTGACCTGGAAGGAAATAAAACTTTCGAACCACGCCTGTTGATTGGTGCACCATGACGCGCGTTGTAAAAAGTAATTTATGCTGCCGCACCCTCTATAAATAACGACTTACATCAACTTAGAGATATATTTGAATCCACTGTCCAACATATCGGCAGGTTTATCAGACTTTAAGCTCTTTGACGACCTTACTTTACGGACGAACCTCGTAGCTGAGCTCTGCACGGTTCTTCAAAACAGAATGGTTGCCTTATTTGACGCTATACATAAATATATATATGTATAACTGAGATTGGCTTTGGCTCATTTAGTTTGTCACTGCATTCAATTAGCAGTAGAGGCTACGTAGGTGTTTCTGAATAGCCGATATGAGTGTCCGTTTTAATTCAGTAAATACAAAAACAGCCTGAAGAGAAATGGTGAAAGTTTCATAATGATACTAACAGACATCTAGTATTGCTTTCTCCGCCTGTGGTCTTATTGCAAACAAAAATGATGATTGCTAACTTGTTAAGCCTTTCAGGTACTGTCCTTACTCATTCCAAACAATTTATTCGCAAACGAAATCTTGAACAGTGGGCATTGTTTGCATCTGTATTGCACATTATAAGTTCTTCAATGTGTACCGTAATACAAAACATTAAAAAATTCGGTTTCGTTTGAAGAATTAAGCTAAATGGAGACTATCACTAATTTAACATGCGCGGCATGTCTGCATGAATTGCACACTACGTAGTCCCATCAGTGCTTAGCCTCTTTCAAACACACAAAAACTGTACACAATAAAACCACAAATTATGTTTGTAATTAAATTTATTTCGTCAGTTCGCAGTTGAAGACCATTCAGCCAGCCCTAAAATATATCATAGACAAGTTAAGTATGCATTTATTAAATGTAGTGCAACGTAATACTTACTCCGGCATAAGTTGTCCCAAGTCAATAACTATTTTGGCTTTCAATGTGATTAGGGCTTGTGGTAAATCGTCATATGGAGCATATTTATGTATCAGATCAATTATATCATCATTTTTCATCAACTTTATAGCTCTGTTAACTTCAACCAACATTTTATACAGCTCCACACGCAAACGTTCTCGCTCATCAAGATTATCCATACTTTATATTTTGTGTATAAATTTACAAAACTCAAGTTCGCATAAAAGAAAAGCAGACAGATCAGCTGATAGCAGTGTAACGAAACATTGAAACAGTGTAGCGAAATGCTGCAATGTGTGATTTGTTACTAAAGCGCCCCCTGTTATATAAAGCCTGGTTTGGCGATTTTCCAATTAGAAAATATTCACGCGTTTCTAAGTGGACACTGTTGTTAAACTAATATGAATTCATCATTCCAAGGCAGTGGCATAGACTCGTGCACAGACGATTCCGATAGAATAAATTTTAAGCACGTGCAACTTTTAGGTAAGCTGATGATATAACCATGATTTTTCTTTTTATTCTGAGCAGACAGAGAATGAAGTTATCAACGAAAACACCTTAATTATATTAGTCAAACGAGCCGAGTCATTCTAGACAATATCCGTCAGACTCCTGTATCTAAGCTAATAGTTAAATTTTTGAAATATCATAGTTTCGTAGGGTGACCAGCTACATCGGAGCACAAACGCGAACATAATTTTTATGATATCTCAAACTGCGAACAACAATTTTACATTGTCATGCGGTTATAAATATGTAAGGAATTACAGACAAGTAAAATATTGTAAAATCGTCTTAATTGTAAAAAGAGTGCGCGAAATTTCAATTTTGATTAGCATAAGACGGAATCAGTGTGTTATGCTGTGATATAGAGTATCTGCATAGGTTCGAGTGGTGAAATTTGAAAAATGTGGGTATATGTGAAGACCCTATAGGGTCTCTATAGAGACATTGTCGAATAGACCGAATCGATGGG
Source organism: Leucophenga montana (assembly GCA_035044765.1). NCBI lineage: Eukaryota > Metazoa > Arthropoda > Insecta > Diptera > Drosophilidae > Leucophenga > Leucophenga montana. The sequence continues at coordinate 1,474,665 of JAWNNQ010001644.1, read as the reverse complement.
GGCCATGATATCTTAAAGTATGGAGGATGTCCAATCACAAAAAGGATACTAGGAAAACTTAGATTGAAATTGACGAATGTACTGTAGAGCGGTTTTACATAAGGGAGGCAGGGGATGTAATTAGGGTCGGTAGTAAATTTTTCACGTGATTCTTAATGAATATGCTTGATCAGCTCGACGAGGGGTCTATTTGTCTCTCTCTCTCTCTCTCTCTCTCTCTCTCTCTCTCTCTCTCTGTCTCTGTCTGAATGCTGTTGCGCATTTTTTGGAAACCAATTTTAAAAACATGCATTTGAAACTCGGCATCTAGTCTTATTTTAATTGCAGTTTTTGAGGTAGCCTTTATACAAACCATACGCAAACTTTTGAATTTTTGTACAATATAAAAAACTTTTTTATGGAAGTCAATATCACTTAAAATTTTATATAATAGCTGCTCAAGAACGGACACTTTACATATATATCAATGGGTGTAATCCCACAACTTTTTGGGGTATTCTCCTTAAAAACTACGCACTTACTTTTGACTTTTTTATGGAAAACATTTTTATTGCAGTCAATAACAATCCTAACGTCCACTTTTCGGTTATTTAATGAAACAAATATTTATTACATACAATTGCAATTTTTATAGGGTAGTTGGCACTGTGACTGATTTCGATCTATTGTGTTCTTACCGTAGAATTGTGCACTTAACGTCGTATAATACTTACAACACCTCATTCAGCGTCGTCTCCCTAATTTGCACATTTATCCGTATAAGCTTTTAAGTCCCCAGGTGTTTAAACCTTGTATTAGCCAAGGCAGAGCTATTTTCCAAAGATTTGTTCTGGGAACTCCTCGCCCTTTAGATAATCTTCAATCTTCCTAGGTTATTGAACTGTTCAAGGCAGTTTAGTGCTCTGGTAGCAGCCTGACTATCACCAAGTATCAACTATAAATTCGATTTGGTATCGTCTTATGGAAAGACGCTTCAAATATATCGTATAATTGGTTGTGATCTTCCCTTTTAAGGAATACGTTTTTGTGGTATTTTTTATGAAATCTTTTTCATTACAGGCAAAACTATTTTAAATTTGTTATGGTGGCTTCTTATGAACGGACACTTCACATAATTATCAAGAGGCGTTCCCAACCCACTTTTAGGGAGGGAGTCCTTACAGAACTTTCTATCCAAGTTTAAGTTTGCTTGAATTAGGTTTTACAATTATGTTTGAAGTGAAACTTCTTTAGTATCGTATCTGTTTGAAATTTTATGTAACAAACAAGGAGAAATGATTCTATAGTGGAGTACTAACTCTTTAGAGGGGAAATTACTCATTTGTAATTGTTTTGTCCACGTTTGCTTGTGATTATCACCTTCTGCGTTTCTTCCAACTTTCGTCTGCTGACAAGTACATGACGAAAGCACTGCTCTCTGTCTAGAGTAGTCCGAGCGTGGGTGTGAGCGAGAGAGAGATAGAGAGAGAGAGCGATATTGAAATATTTTGTATTTTAATTTAAAGAAATTTTTTGAATATTAATTTTTTCCACATAAAAAATGGTTGGTATCACTTTTCATTCAAGAATTGGTTTATCTTATGGACATTTTACGGAAAAGAAATATTTTTGCTTTTAATTTTTTGCTGATTGGGACTAGCAGAAACTTAGAGGCACAAAAATCGTTTAAATGAAAGCATTCAATCACAAACAAGGAATTTCCTAAGAATTCTAAGCTTTCAATAAAAAAAAGTACACCATATTTTGCGAAGGAAGATATGCTGCGCAATTAGAACCAAACAAAATGCCATAGAATAACTATTTCATCTTCAATTCTTAGAAAATCTAATAAAACAAAAAAAAAAAAAAAACTGCCGCATTACATGCGATGCAACGAAAGCCATTCGCTTTCTATCACTTGAAGCGCAGTACTCTATTATTTCGAGTCCTTTTAGCTACTAATTGGGTTAGTAAAACAATAGAAACAGAAAAGATGAAATCAACACAATTGTTATGCTGCAGCTGCTCCTGTTCCTTCTGCTGCTCCTGCTACTGCTAATGCTCCTGCTGATGGTGTACAACCACAACTGGGCGTGCTTCATTGTTCTACCTCTCTGTGCTTCATGCAATTATTATTTTGCTTCAAACTGACTTTCAACATAAAACAACAATTGGCAAAAGAAAATTTAAAAAAAAAAAATCCATATAGAACTGGAAGCCCATAGATGCCACACATAGAACCCATGCCACCTATTGTAGAATGCGAGAGTATGCGTTGTCCCAAGTCCCAAGCAAGCTAGCAAACTTTAAACGAACTTCATGCAATAATTCATAATTGTCGACAAGCAGTTTGCCGTGACACGACATGCTCATAAAATAGCTAAAAGTTTTCCAGAGAAAACGCCACAAGGCGATACTATATGTACTACAATACATGGGAAAATACACAATAAAAGGAAACTGAAGCGCATAGAAAAACTTATCGAGCCAAAATTAGCGTGAAAAAGAACGTTGAGATCACAAAAGTGTACATGGAGTACATGGAGTGTATATGGAGTATAACCGTAGAGTGTAAAACACCAGCACCGCACAAAACTAAACCAAAAAAAAAAAAGAAAGAAAAAAAAGAAAACACCAACCAAAAATTATACGAATATTGTTTTGTTAAATGCAGCGTACAAAACAAAAGGTGACACGCCCACACAGATATACACGAAGTGCTTGACTTGTAGTTTTTATTCCCTACAAATGTATGTAAATATATAACCATGCGAAGAGGTATATTAATTTTGTAGAGCTTGTGGCTTGTATGTAACATGATAAAAGAGGTCTCGGACAAACTATAAGATTAATATACAGTTACTAGCTGGTACCAGGCGCGTTTCTGCCTCTCCACCAGCCTCTTCTTCCCGCTACGACTCCTTCCCCCTGTCCCTCCTTCTCCATGCGCTCTTAACCTACCAGCCATTTCCATACCCACCTTTACCTACCCACTTTCACCCCTTCGCCTATAACCCTTTACCCTGCGCGTTGCTGTCTGCCTCAACTACCTCTACCCATCCTTCCCAATGCCCCTTACCCTACCTCTCACTCCCCTACCATACTTCCCCCTGCAATCTGCACCCTTTGCCTACCACCTTTTTCCCTACCACCTATTCATCTTCCCCTATTTCTCTGGCCCTCTTCCAATGCTCCTCTTCCTCTTTCCCTGCCCTTCTTCCATCTTCCCCCTTCCACCTCTTTCTCTTCCGGTTCTTTCCCTTCCACCTCTTCCCCAACACAGTTCTGTTAAAAATTCTGTGCATTAAATCTTTCTTTTGAAAGATACTACTCATTGATTCCCAATGTTGTGTTCTGGGGCGCACAATCGCCAAGCCTGTTCCTATTCCATCATGAATTCGTCCGTGTACCATTTGATGGTGTGTGGCTTTAATTCGGTATATATCTGATATGCAAGATTTCTTGTCGAACCATTTATTGGTGAAGCTTGGTTCAAATATTTTACTCTTTAACATTTCATCTCTTGTCATTGATATTAGGGAAAGATCTTTCGTGCAGATAGATAGAGAGAGAAAGAGAGAGAGAGAGAGAGAGAGAGACGTTTCTGACAGATCTCTGAGCTAGGCAGTCATGATAACGATGAATAAAATATACATTTACAGTCTCCATAAAATACAAAATGCTCTTAAAACTGCCACAAAATCTTCAACGAGTTCTAGAAAACTGGGACATCCAGTGTAACGGGAGCCGACGCAAAAATCGGCTAGATCCAAAATCAATGAAGGACTTGTAAAGAAGCAATCAAGTAGTTACAGAACTAGGCCAACATTAAATTTCCAAATTAGCTCCTCCCACTCAGCGCCTAGAAATTTCCTATAACAATCTTCGCAGGAACGGCAAGAATCAAGAAGATCTTAAAACTGTACTATGTAGGTGATGACAGAAACACTTGGGAAGTAAGTTTCTTGAGAACATAAATACAGTAGTCACCATAAAGATTTGAGGCTAAGGTTCATTCACTGCACAAGTCCTGTTGTATTTTGAGGTCCAACAAAATTAGGCCGCCAGTTGCCAGCTAACCTATACTGAAAGTTGTGTTTTGTGATTTGCTTCTCAGAATTGGAAATTTATAGGGTATAATAATGTTGGATAACTCGACTTAAGCATTTTAACTTGATTTTTTGATGCAGTTGCGGCGACAATGCATGCTGCCATAATTGTAGTTGTTGCTCTGTTGTTGTTGTTGCTCTTATCAAATTGCACACACATACACACACATACACACACATACACACACACACATATACATACGGGTATATACGCCCACAAATGTAGCAAAAGTTCAAGTGAGGAACGTTTATGCGCATTGTACATGCAATTGAAGAATTAATTGCATACTTACAGGCACATTATTTATACAATTGTATTGTTGATACCGTAGAACTAGTAGGACTTGGGAACTACTATTTGGGAATATAAAAGCAAATATGTAACAACAAAAATTGGAACACACGTTTAAAAATGTAATTGAAACAAAAAAGTGGAATGTTATTTTATATGTATTTCAAAGGTATTCACACTTCATAGCTTAGTTGATGAGAAAATAAGAAAATAATTAACCAACAATAAAATGTTCTTTGAAAGACTAAGCCAACTCATCGAGCTCTACTCTTGTTTACAAATTTCATCTCAGAAAAATATGTACTTTGAAGTATATTGAAACACTTATAGTTTGAACTGAAGTCGTCAATCAGTTTTGCATTTATTTGGCCGGAACAATGGAATCGGAATTAACTTAAATCTATCAACCAATTTTTGCTGAAGGTGGAAGGAATCTTAACAATCGAGTTAAGGTATCGTATGGCCAGTCGGGATTCCATATATTCATACGACATGAAGATTTACTACTAGATACTACTGTAAATATTGTCGGGAATCCATATATTCATACGACATGAAGATTTACTACTAGATACTACTGTAAATATTGCTTAACATTCTCGGCTGAATCCTAGTTAGATCTAAGAATTCTGTAAAGAAGGGACTACTTAAGTCAGAGGTGCCTAGGCCATATAATTTTCATGCACTTTTGCTTTACAACATAGGCTGGATATTGTCGTACACACACGCACTTCTTTGCATTGACCAGTGAAAACTACTCAAACAAATGTTTGCTTGTACCGAAGAGGAAAGTAAAAGCAAGATCGTATATATTGGTAAGTGCTCTTCCATTTGAAACTTTTGTGCACGCCTGATTTTTCAGTTTTGCTCTGATGAGGACCGGATAAGAACATAATGGAAGACTGTTCTCTTCTACCTACAACTACCACAGCTAGCATGAACAATCAACAGATAGACTCCAATAAGGTTTCGGACGTTAGCCGAGCACGGAAGATTTTCTTTGCCGTGTAGACCAAATGAGCCACATGTTGTGGAAAGGAGAGGCACGAAGCCTTCATAAGTCACCCACTATAAGGAGCTTACATGTGTTTATTGGCATGCCAATACTATCCTCACCAGATGAAATCTGTACGGAAGTGCACTGTCTGGCGAGTTCAACAGCTGTACAGTTTCCTTCAAACTCTCTGTGACCTGAGATCTCACTGAGAGATCTTCTATAGCTGTTTACAGCTCTTGAAATTGTTGTCTTTAAGTCAAGTGCTTTGATAGCATCCTGGTTGCCAGAAAATATATTGATGTCTCCTCACTCGTTTCCTGTGGCGCTGAGGCACAGAATTTTTGCATGAAAATCATTGCTTTGGTCTGGCAGTCGAAAGAACAGGTCTAGTTCTGCAGAATATTTCCCGGCGTTCACATTATTATTATGCTAACTCCATTAATAAGCCTCATTAGTACTGGAGACATGTTTTTCTAGAGGAAAATAAGGAGGATTGTGAAGGGTTTGCTTAAGTGTTCCATCGAGATGCAGCCATTATAAGTGGTTTACACGTTAGTAAAACTTATTGATGTCTAAGTAAATATTAACTTATCTAAATCTGCATATTAACAGTTACTAGATTACTGTTACTAGTAACTGGATATAAAAATAACATGTTGCTACCTTCTGAATTTTAGTTATTAGATGGAACATGGAACGTAAGCAAAAATGTAACTCAGACTGGTGACAGTAGTTAAAGTTGGAAGATCGTTATCTAATCCAAGCACTTTCTGAGATGCAGAGATGTGCACATCATGCTTCTTCGAAGAAATCATCACTGTTTGCAAATTTTAGACAAGGATATTCGTTAATGATAGTAGATTGACGCGTGGCAAGTTGGAAAGATTGACAGTAGTGCTAAAGTTCATTGTCACTAAGGCTAAGCTAGCTTACATCAGGGCCATTTAAAGGTGCTTTGATGAGCGTAATTTACCCGTGCTGTACTTGTATAAGCCACATATTATACACCGCACGCAACGAGGTTGATATCGATTAGCTTGGCTCTGCACTTGTATGTTAAAAACTTAATTCAGCAACGCTAAAGTAAAAATTTTCTGCATTATTATAAACTAAAATTACCTTTTAGCTATTTTACCCAAAGGACCTTTATCGAACTAACTGCAATAAATTACTTATTAATACTACCACTTGCCAGCCAATCCAAACAAATTTCTGCAACATTATGCCACGTTCGTTTGCACCGTCGTCCTTTTCCCCTTCATTACCGCATCATTTTGTTTTGCTTCATCCTCTCTTCCGGTCTCGCTCGTCGTGCGCCCATCAAAGTCACTTGCAGTACGCTGCATTTCCGCAACATTTCACATTGATTTCTCTCTGTTGTTTAGTGCACTTTTGCCTGACTGCCTGATTGCCCTGCCTGCCTGGCTACGCTGCCTGACTGTTCTGATGTGCGCATAGCCTTTACATTCGACAGTGTCCTTCATCATAGTTGCAGCAAATGCGCCTCGTTCATTCGCTGCCTGATTAAGTACGCTTCGATAGCAATTCATTAAAGCTTTACGAGTTGCTCTATCAATTTTGTTAATTGCAAACAACTTGAAGTTTAGAAATTTTGCGTTGTACTTAAAACTATAGAACTATATACGATAATTTATACGAGTACGAGTACGATCGACTATTGTCTGCAAACGTCGCACTGCTGTTCTAATGAAGTGCATAATAGTAATTTTGCTTATTTACAACACTACAACTTGTATAGAGTACAAACAATTACTTATTATCACGGCCGGATTTATGTTTCTGGAGGTCCGAGGCTATGCATAATAGTGGGGGCCATTTTTCAAAAGTTAAGTAAAACATTTAACAAAGATTGATGTTTTTATTTCTGGTTTATATTATATTTGAGATCAGAGAGATCATAAAAGAACTTTTCACGAATTTCTTGAAGCAAACGCATCAATAAGATCATCAAAAGTTAAACCACGGAGAATGTAACTTTCAATACTCAAAACCCTTAGATTGATAGGTCGCACGTGTGCCTAACTTGTGCGAAATCTGTTTTTGATGAGTATTTTTTTTTCTTTTTAAATGATCTATCTCCATTGCAATTAGTCACCATCAAGGAAAAGTAAAGGCGGAATACTTATCCAGTGGATCTTCACCAAAGCGTTTATAGAGCTACGATACGTTGTAACAAATCGTTACAATGCGTTGATTCCAAATTCTCTGTGTAAGAATCGTAGAGGTTTTCCGTTTATGCATGCAACTCTACAGTTGTCATTCTCGCCAGGTCACAAAAAAATTCATATTTTTCACAAGCTATTAAATATGGATTAAGGAGTACTCAACTGTATGTGTGTGGGGAGGGAAGATACAATGCGGAACTTATCCCTGGCATCGATATCTGCAATATATCAGATTATCTGACCAAAATGATGATTCGGCAGACGGTTCTCAGTTCCAGTCGATCAGACTGAGAGGAGGGCAGCCCCGGTACTGAACCATCTACGATTAAATGGTTTACTGATAGTTCACTTACCGATACGAATACAAGTGCTGGTATATTCGGATCCAGCACCAGGATCTCTATTTTTGTAGACCCAGCTGGGCTATTTTTAAATCCTTCATTATAGGTTTCTTCAGAAACACTGCTTCTCGATACTGGATACAATATCCTGGACTACGTTAAGCTAAGCAACTAACTAGTCAAATATGCCCTAAAACTAAAGCACCTTACCTGGTCATCATCAACTGAGATACCATCTTAATAAATAAATAAATAAAAAAATAATATATAAATAAATAAAAATAATAAAGATTGAAGACTCTGTCTAGAGGACGATGAAACTAGTTTGCATCTTCAAAATTGAGCAGTTGAACTGCTCCCCCTACATCGGACAATGTCGGAAACACCTCGTCTAAGGTTATTCTCCGTTTCACAATAGAGGCAGAGAAGATACTAGTTAAATTAACTTAACCATTTCCGGGTTAGGGTACAAAAGATATTATATTTTCTCGCAGTACTCGTTATCCGTCGGGATGGTCTCTAACGTTCTAATTCTGACATTGAGTCTAAGTTAAGCGTAGTTGGTTGACCGAGTGTGTTTCGCAGGGGCCGATTGCTTGTCATGGGGCCATGACACAGATACTATTTCACGCACTGTTTATGGTTAACATAATACTTTAGAGGCCTTCAAAATTTGACAGCTGTACTGAGTACCATTGTGGTACTTTTTAAATAGCTGCTGGAGGCATCGCATCTTTCAAGTATGTCATGTCAGATTTTCTGTGTAAACTGTTCCAGAGGTACTATTTTTTTTTTTTTTTTTGTTTGATGTACAAAATCTTCATTTTTTACAATGCGAATGTGAATCTCGGTCAATGATTCTTGAATCTGATGATAACCGTGAGGAAGTGCTTTGACTGCTTCATAGTTGTATGACCAGTGAGTCGAACTGTGGAAAAACACGTTTTCATTAAAAATCGGTTTTCGGCAGTAGATGCAGTGAAAAAAAAAAAAAAATTAAATGCTGTTGTACAAGCTTGAAAAAATGAACCAATCAACCAAATTTTAAGAAGGTCCACAGCAAGAATGCTTTAATTTTTCCCGGTTATATTTGAAATAATTTGATATAACAAGAGTTGTTGCAGATGTATCCACAATTGGATAACAAAGTCAAAATGCGTTCAACTGGAGGATTCTTTCCACGTAGCTGACAATCACTGTCAGGTGATCTACCCGTACATTTCCTTCCTGAGGTTTACAGTTGACTGATACTAAATCAAGCTTTGTTCTTCGTATTTTACTACATAATTCTAACAATACAATAACAATTTCGCAATTAACGTGATAACTTCACTTGTTTCCATGTTCTTTACAATGGATCAATGGATCATACTTCGAAATTAATTCGAGTATTCCAAGGTTAATTTTCATTATTTGATGAATTCATATTTTCACTAGAACTTTGAAGTCGATGTTCATCCAAGAACTCACATAAAAGCGCCAATAAAAGGGGATATCATGGCTTTTCAAATGGAGTATATCACGTTTTCAAATAATCGATATAAATCTATATTTCAGAACGGCTGGATCTATATTTTTAAGAAAAAGATAAGATAAATTTAAATTTTACACTCAAGGGGAAACAAGAATGGAAGATCATGGAAGATTATATAATCAGAGAGGGTTTATTGGAAGGTTGGTCGAATTCGGTCCAGAGCATTAAAGTGAGCGGAACCATTATATAAAAAATCGTTCGTGCGTATATTTGAGACGATGCAAATTCTGAACGACTTGACCGATAATTACGAAATTTGTAGAGATTGTTAATATCGACCAGAAGGTGTTTAGCTACGTATTATTTGGAAGAAAATGGGCTTTGAGACGCCCCCTACAAGTGATAAATAAAATTCTTCTTATCTCTGCAATTTTTAGACGCAGAAGAATGATAGTTGTTACATATGCCAGAAATTAGATCCACTGGAAAATTAGGCGTTGCCATGCCTCCCATACAAGGGATTAACCAAACTTTTCATATCTCAGCAACTATTTGAAGCATATAGATGAGATTTGAGAAATATGTAAAGGGTATCTGGAGAAATGAAGACCACTTGTTAGCGAAAGAAAAGTTTGAAAATTGGGGAATGCACGTGTGTTTGACACTGCATCTCTCGAGTGGAAATGGGTGCATATGTTCGTATGGTGCTCCGAAGCTCGCGAGTTCGTCATATCTCAGTAACAAAATTCGTCATATCTCAGAAACTTTTTGAGGCAGATGGAAGAGATTTGATACAAATGTATAAAGAACCATTAATAACCAGTGGAAAAATGGATGGGGCTATTTTTTCATCGATGATGGTAGTGGCCCGAATCCATGGGCCTCCTGGCCTCCCCTTTATCCGGCACTGCATATTATTATTATATTATTATAGCATATTGTCGAAAGTTGAAGTTGAAACTATAATTCAAAATTGCATACATTGAAGTAGTATTAGGTTGGTTTGATAACTTCGTTCGTTCGGTATGTGTTTCTGTGGTTTGCTGTTGTTGGTCGTGCTAATTTGGACTCTAGAGAGTAGTCGCATTGTTATTTCATAATTTACTACGTTCATTGCTGACATTTTATAATATTAAAAAAACGCACAATGTTGCAAACGAATGACAAAAATGGCGTGTCAAGTTATAGGGGGGTATGAGGGTTGGGTAGTTGTTGGGAATTTGAAAAAAACTATTTTACACGCAAACTAAAAAATGCATGAACATGCACGAACGAATGGTGACGCTGATGATGGTGACGCTGATGATGATGATGTTGATGTTGATGATGAACTTATTAAAGTCTACGGAATGACTATTGTAACAACGTATTTAGTACTATAACGCCGTAATGTAACGCAACATTGAGAAACGTAACGTTTCTTCGTAATTATTCAGTAGCAGGAGCAGTAGCAGATTTTGGCTGGCAGGCGCTATAATGAATGTCGTTGTCGTTGTTGTTGTTCTTCCTGTCGTTCGCGTTGCCACTGATGCTGAGCTGATGCTGACTTGGTCGCTGCTGCTGCCTCATTAAATATTTAATTGTACAAAATATGCCAGACAAGCACTTTGGCACACACACAATTTGCCAGTTTTGCAGTTTTATATACGATCGTATACTATATAGTATAGTATGTTTACATGCTGCTTATTTGCTTACTTTATTTTAGTTATATTCGGTTCAGAGTGAAATGTCCTGCGAAATGAGCGTGCAAATTTGTCAGAAAAAGAAACTGCTGATGGTCCTTTTTATTTCGAGGTTTGTGATAATTGTAGCAAATTTTTATTGTTCCTTTTTTTGGTGAGTGGGTGATAATCTGTGTGCGGGCACTTTGTTTGACGTAGGCGAATTTTAAATTAAACTTTTTCTAATGCAACAAAGATTTGCTTCTTAGGCACTATTGTCATATAAATTTCTGACATATTTGTCATCTCGTATTGCACAATACTTGATGCATATGCAGCGTCTTCCTTACTGGATTCGGTTATGTAAAGGTGCCAGCGGGCAGAGCAGCTCACTAATACCAAAAGCAGCGCATTGTAATACTCAGTTTCGTATTCCCTTCTCCTGAACTACAGTAGCTTTTGTATCATCATGGCGGATAGGATCTTCAGAAATTCTACTCGCAAATGCTACTGTCTACTGTTTTATTTCAAATTATCACCCTCATTGACAAACCCTGACATACCAAAACTGAAAAGCAAATCGTTTTGCAATCGGAAAAATAACCGTTATGCAGAGATGCATCATCCGCAGTGGGTCTAAATTACGCTGCAGCTATGGTACAATAATAAGGTAGCGTATTGAGAGCGTGCGGCCTCGTATATCATAGACCGAACGTTAGTACACTTTGTATGCTTGTGCCGAACGGTTGTCGGCTCGCGAATTTGTTCTATGTTGCTGTGCGTATGCCATTGTTATTTCCTTCTTTGTCTGGTTCCTGCATATTTTTCTATCTTATGAATAATCTTGCTTCTTTTTCTATCTTACGCGTTCATATGGATTGGCCTGAGTCAGCGCTCAGTAGGTTAACTTATTATTGTACTATGGCTGCACCTGCAAACGAAAGTGACTTGGATCGCCGATCAGAGCGATGCTTGCGGGCAACTCTAGCAGCCGACCAAAAATATTAGCAGATAGTTTTTTCTTTTAGTACTCGGTTAGGGTAGGGCTTCAATTGGTTCGCATAGTAAACCAAATTACATTCGGAATACGGTCCGGACTGGGGATAATAGTGGCAAGTGTTGTAAGAACGACCGTCCAGTTGGAAACTTAGTTCATCTAGTTAGAGTAGTGGTCCGCTAGTCCGCATAGTGAACCAAATTATGGCAAGGCGTTTTCATAGGACATACGAAAGAGTATATCGCCTCTAGAGCTTTTCTGAATTTAAGCATAAGTACAGTAAACAGATTTTAAACAAAAATATTGATAGTATTAATATTATTATTATAACCTTAAAACATAGATTTGTTATTATATCTCTCTCTCTCTCTCTCTCTCTCTCTCTCTCTCTCTCTTTCCGTAGAACACAGCTTTTAGATTTGACTTTGTTTTTTAATTTTTTGGTCGAATTTTTTTTTTTTTGTTTTTGATTTGGGCCCACTGTGCGGTGTTGTAAACGCCAAAGGAAATACATTTTATATTTTGCTCCTTATTGTTAGTAGTTTTAATCCTTTGACGACCGTTCCAGAACAGCTACGAAATTGATGAATCCGATACCGGATTTGTGTTCAGCGAATCCGTGTAAAGTGTGGTGCCGATGCGAATCGCAAACGGGTTACCTACACAGAAAGAGAAGTCGGCATTGGCGATTCGGTTGTTCTGGACTTGAAGAAAGGTCTCGATGGCAAGGGTATCGAATTGTATATCGAACATTTTTGTTATTGATTTTAACAGTTTATGACCATCCATGGGACATACATAGATGTCAGATTGGGTGGTTGCGTAGGTGGTCGAAGTGGACTATTTTTTGTTGGAATCAGGAAGGTTGCCCCCTACTTCTCTAAAATCTGTAGACCTGTAGCCCCTCCCATCAACAAGAAGACGGGCAGAAAAAAAGTTTTTTCGACTTTGAGGTGACCTTGTAGGCAAAAGGATTCATGTGCCCATTGAAAACTATGTACTTTCTGACAGTCACATGCATTCCCTATTGAAGAACTGGAAGGTAAAAGGTTGTATGTACCGGTGTACTTTTGTAATATGTAGATGTTGAATAATTTTTTATTTTGTGCTCCTCAATATGCAAATGAACAAGGCTCCAAGAGAGAATATGCACCCCGTTTCATATAGATGTTGCTACGCCACTGACAGGCGCAATACGTAATTAAGCGACCATTGGCAGGAGGCTCGAGATTCTCTGCTTTAATATTTGCCTGAAATTCAAGCAAAACAGCCAAAACACTCGGGTTCTTTTTTTTAATTTAATATTTTCAAGCGTTTCACGCTTGATGTCTGAAAATGTTGAAATTAGAACTCTATTACTAACTTTACTATTTAATATCACTCTGTCCAACACAAAATAAATTAATGAACGTTGCTAAGTATTACTCTATATACTTCTCTTTCATATTTTTGCTATTGCTACAAAATTGCTTTTATATACAGAATTTAAGTTAAATGAATTTGTATTTTTTTTTTTTGCATTGTTAAAAATTTTATACAATTTCTAGCAAACAAAATCCCTTCAGGAAATGTCAAGTGAAAACTTTCCATACCAAAGTTTCTCATGCGCTCGCGCTCATTATGATGCACTCAGGTGTTGTCACTCTTTAGGAGGAAGCATATGCGCAGCTGGCTTAAATGTGGGTACATATATGTATATAGAGTGTGTATGTGTGTGTGTGTGTGTGTTTTGTTGCTTCAAGCAAAATACGCTACTGCATATATATAAGGTGTTTTTTTAGAGGTGTAGAACTTTGAATTGAATTACTGAATACTGGCATATCAGACCGCCGCTTCTATCTGCTTTGTATATGGCGCACTCTAAAAGACCATTTTCGATCACTTTCTGTTTAGAGTGTACATGGTGCGAAATCAATACATGGTTTACCGAATAAGTTGCTCGGATGAACGATTAAGGCGACTTTTCGAAAAAAACATTTGCACAATTTGCAATCGTTGTTCTGGCTGTAGTCCATTCATGCTAAAATTATCAAGCAAACTTAGCACAAATGTAAATAACGTTGCCAGTTCTGATCAATTTATGACAGCTTATATACCGCCGGAAAATGAAACCTCTACAAAAGACACCCTATACATATGATATTCTATAAACAATATATAAATCTGTGTGTGTGTGTGTGTGTGTGTGTGTGTGTGTGTGTGTGTGTGTGTGTGCGTATGTGTGCGTGTGTGTGCTAGTTGTATAACTTCAGAACGCGCATAAACTTCTTTGTTTGCCTGTCGCATACATTTATTTCAAAATTTCTTACGACAACAGCAACTAAAACAACAACAACAACACGAACACCAACAACAAGGATAACAAATAAAACTCATATACGTTAACGCTTTAAAAATTATTTGTTTTCGCTGCAAGAAACTTTTACAAGATTAATGCGCGCTCATAGAACGAAAGGAAAAACGAAACAAAAGAAATCCTGCAGGAGAAAACTTTTGGTGAAAAAATTATTGCATACTTATGTGCGCAATATTTTTTTTTGTTTTGTTTTTTAAGTTGACTGATGTTAATACATCCTTTATACATACATTGTATGTAAAATGATATTAAAAATTCGGTTGAAAATTTGTAAAACAGGCAGCAGACTTTGAATATGAAAATACTACGTTGGATTTTTTGGATTGGCTCTAGTTGTGTCAATAAGTTTTTAAAAGATGACGGTACTAATGTCGCTGATAATGTTCTTTGTATCATTTATAGGTTACTATATATAATGCCTTTGTGTTTTCTATGTTTAACATTTTCGAAATCAGTAACAAATGGACGGAGTAACGAAATTCGTCTTAACAATAATAATGTCATCAATTATACAGAAAAAGAAAAAAGAAAGTCAATGCCAATCGTTTAGCTCTTCAGTTCGTGCTACTTTCGAATCACAATATTATATGAATATGCTTACGTAATTAAAAAGCATACAAAGTTATATGCGCTAAGCGAAAGGAATTTGCCTACAACTGCATTTCGTCGCTTAGTAATAAGGCTCAAAAATTTGTTGCAGTCGAACGATGGCTACGAAAAGTACCATCGTTGCGTATACATATGTTGCCTGCGACTTACATACGTACATACATATATGATGTATTTATGTAGCGATAGCATATAAGAATATCTGTATTATAGCTCAAGCGAATATAAAACGGTGAGCCTAATTTAATAAAAAAAGAGATCTTGAATAAAAACGTGTTCAAATGGAACGTAATGAACAAATTATAACTATCTTGGTGCACGAACCAGTTTTTAAAGCACGTCAAATCAATATTATTATGCCATTCACTTAATGAAGCCTATGAAAAACTATTTGTGAATTATAAGTGTCCCTAACTTGTGTATTCAGTTCATAGTCCACAGGAGAGCGACTTGCAGATTTTATATGTTTATTATTAACGACTCACTTAGAAGGGTATGGTAGTTATGGCAAAATAGACAGAGCCATATGTGTGTGTGCGTGTGTGTGATTGTTAAATGTTTGTACCGTTATTCATTTAACTCAAGATTGAAGCTCCAAAACAACAAATTTTTCACATGACTCTGCCAATGGTAAGCAATTTCCTTGTTCTTTGATATATTTCTGCGTATATCGAAAAGAAAAGCAAAAACAATTTCATATGCTATATGGTTTCTGTGGTTTTCTTGCTTATGCAAAGCAAAAACAATTTCGTATTTGTTTTTTTTGTGTGACTTTCCATTGGAAACTTTTGCGCACTCGTGCTTTAATTACGCGGGCCCTTAAAAAATAAAATAGGCTGTGGTACTTTTTTTGGATTTTAGGTCGCTAAAGCCGAATTTGTGGTCGGAATTCCACCATCAACCCTCAGGTTTTTTGTTTTTCTAACCTCAAAAAATCCCAACTTTTCCGGTTGTAATTGAATTTTCACGAATGTATCAATATAAAAAACTCCTTTTTTATCTCGAACATAAGAGGCAAATTTTATATATTGTTGAGATTGAAAAAAATCTTTTTTGAGGTTAGAAAGAACCCTGAGAGCGACCACGCATTTGGATTCTGTTGGGTGTGACTGACTGACTGACTGACTGACCAATTTAAAATAGCTGTTCCAGCGTCACATTGGTTATTATACCGAAATTGTTTTTTCTAAATCTTGTGAAAGCGGTACAGTGTTCTAGAATATATACATATGTTGTACAATAGTACATTCTGCTATGCTTATTGTCTCAAAGTGCTTCTGCAAAGGGTCGTTGTCCTCGAGCATAGTTGAGTTTGTCCTAGGTAGGTATCATTAGTTTTAGCATTACTGAAGAAAAACTGCTTTAGGTGTGATATGACGGGTAACTTAGATTTTTTTTTATAACGGAAGTAACTTTTTCACGCGGAAATGAAGTTCATGCATTCGTAAATCAACGATTGGTCATGCATTCATGTGCTCGCGCGTATTAAGGTTAAGCTAAAAATTTTAAAGCTGCTAATGAAAAAACAAATTGAGTTACACGTGGTTGAAGTAAAACATTTTTGACTGTTGTAGGTATTGCTAAAAAGATTAAACTTAAAATAAATATGCCATATTACAGTTTAGAGTTGCATTTATTGATAATATCATTGACTGGTCCTGCAAGTTCTTTTTTAAGCTGTTTATAAATAGGGATTGCTCGTACTGTAATATAGCTTTTTATACTGTACCCTTATGGAGGAGGCATTATATACTTTGATCTTGTATATCCTGGTGAAGTGATAAGTTCAAGGCTGACTTGGATGCTTCTTGAAAGTATTCTAGAATTACTAGAGAAGCAAAGCAATTTCACATAACTTCCATAGTAGGCAACCTAGACTACTTGGTTGTGTAGTAGACTTATCTGGCTGATAATGATTGAGATTCACAGAAGCTGATTTCGTGTTGTATTTTAGTAGTTTCTTATATAGATACCCATAACAAATATGACACAGCTCCACTACTGTTTTAGAATATATGTTCCAATTGAATTAGTGAAGTCTTCAAAGAAACTTAAGAATTTTTTGTGCTGCGTAGTTTGTAGGGCAATTCTGTTTCGCTCTCTATGTACCATCTATACACCTACACCTACACACAATGTGCATGCTTCCGCAATCCAGAAAAAAAAAATTTCATACAACAATCATTCACGATACAAATGCCACCAGTCGCGTCAGTCTTTATGCCGCTTGAGGTGATTGCTCAACGTATTTCCAATCACTCAGCGTCGAGACTTCATTATGCCGAATTCATTTAGAATCAATGGCACACAAAATTCAGGCGCAGGGACAATCGCAGAACCTGCGCGCCGCACTCAGGTTAATTTTGACAAATGACTTCGATCTCCCTAATGTATTGAAGTAATTTAGCAAAATTAATGCCCTAATTAATCAGGTAGCAGCGACGGCACAGCGCTGAGAATACACTCCAACAAGCCTCCAGTAGTACCCATTCCGTTCTGAGTTGAGTACTCATAGTAAATAAATAGGTAGTATGGCTGGTGGGTGGAATGAAAAAAGTTTAAAGACTTTTCATCTGACCGTAGGAACTTTTTGCATTCACTCATTCATTCAATCGATGGTATTGAAATCGCTTTCGCTCATCGTTATTTGCTGTCTATTCCACTGTCTATTTAGCAATCAGTTGAGCGAAGTTAGACAGCTTAAGGTCGCCAGGCAGGTGGCAGGATTTATTTCAAAGTTGGTTCATTCAGGCGATTGGATTCCAACTGGCAGCGTAATATCTCGAATGTGGAATAATGAGGCTTAGTCGGCTGGCTTAACTGGAGGCAACAGCAGCACAACAACAACAACAACAACAACAAAAACAAGAAGTAAAGCAAAAAGGAGCAAAATCTTCGACGTGAAAAGCGGAAAAATGTGCAAGTGCGAGGGCACACAATACGCCAATCAGTGTTGCAAATAAATTGGTTCAGTTACGTTTTATTTGCGTCTTGTGTCTCCGCCTCTTTTATTTACCTTCATTTTACGCTCAACGTGATGGTTTGGAAACAGCAGAAAACCACCCACAAAATAATCGAATACACTTTGCAGTAGGAGAAAAATATTAATGAATAATAGCATGCGCAAATTTAAAATCTGAAAAACAAATTCAAAACTAAGCAATTTTCATAAATTTCAAAAAGTTTTATATCCTTCATACAATGCGTGACAATTGGTCTTATTAGTTTGTTGTTAAGTTTAGAACATTGCGTTATTCAGTTTAAACAGAACGCTCGACAAAGACCGAGTTCATCCATAGGCCAGTAGGTTCAATATGTTGCCTTTTGACTAGTGTTTTATTAGATGGAAGGTGTCTCAGTTGGTTGCATTTGAAACCTTGTGCCTTTGAAACCATCGAGTAGAGTCAATTAAACGTGCCACAAATTCTCTTGCGGTAGGAGTTGAACATGATAAACATTACATAGCTACATTTTTTTCCATTTATCCAATGAGCCATGGAGAAAACGTATCGAGTATACAATCTTTACTCGGACCAGCAATCCGAGCTCAGGGCTCGGAACATTGCTTTTTCACAGCTAACGCAGCACTACAACCTTTCTGAGTTTAAAAAACAAACTATCACATCGTGAGTAATTTCACCAGAGTGTTCGTGCTTATGCTAAGCATTTCAACCGTTTCAAGTCTTCTTTTACTAAATCAACTGATGCTCTTTACAAAACGGTCAAATATAGCCCACTTTGAGCTTCCAAAATTATATGGTCAGTAACTAAAGTTTTACACAGAATGCCATGAATCTGGTAACCGTTCTAGATCCGAATCTGTATCAGAGTAGCCGATGCAACATTGGTAAAATCTGTATTCTAAACAGTCGACCCGTGACTTTGGGCACTATTTTGCTTCAATCCTCATCTGCACTATATGCTTTGAAGTTGCATTACCAACGAGATATGACTTATAAATAGTATGGATAAGTCAAAGTAGTGTTTATTGGTTCCATATTCAGCAAGTAACTTCTACGCCAATTTTAGTGACCGCACGTCTTCTAATAAAAAGCCACACAAGATACGAAGAAGTTGAAATAACAACGTTAGATTCAGTGCTTGCAGCAATCCAGTCTTCGCGCTGGAGTCGATCCAGAGGAGGCCTCTACTTTGGCCAAATTGATCCAAAGTACTTGGGACTCATAAGTTGCTACAACAACATCAACAACATTGGAAATTATGTGAAAAATTACATTTGTTAACCTTAAGTTTAGCAACAAGGTGGATTTATATATAAGATAACGTATTCCGCTGTGGTGACTTTTTTAAATGCTCTGAGCGTGAAACAAATACGAAATGAAAAAGAGCGCAGCTGAGGGGAATACGTCACCATGTCATGTTAACCGCGTACAGTGGTCATGTAAGCAGCAGCACTCTCTCTTGGTTGTTAAATGTAATGCTGTTTATGCTTCTGCTAAGAAGTTTACCACAGTTGTTGTAAAAACGAATGTTATAATTGTGGGAGTGGCAAAGACTTGTAAAGAATTTCGAATTTATTGCGAGAAAGTCAAGTAATACTCATTGTTAACAGCAGACACATGGCTTTGTTTTGATACTTGGGTTCTTGTCCGATAAACGGTTGTACTTCTCTATTATGGCATACAGAAAGAAAATATATACCATTCTGTAACGTCTTCCTAGTGCTCTCTGGTTCTCAGCGTTCATGCTCAAAAGCCGAAGAGCGCAGAGTACCTCACTTTGTTATTGTTCCATTACACCATGCCTTAGCAGTTCATTCGTTTACTCGTTTTAAGCTTTGCAAACTCTCTTTTGAATGCATTTGAACTTTAAATCTTCTTTACTTCGAGTAAGCATTCGGTATTTTCATATGTATATGCGAGTAATTAATGTTCGCTGCGCTCGCCAGTCAATTAGTGCTTTGTTTGCCATATTCAATGCAGTCGTGGAACCATCTACATAGTCTCGATACATGATAATCTTCAAATTTAGTATCAATGTTTCTTATACGCAACGCATATCATTCCTACTTACATGCAACACACAACTTTAGATTCTGCTCTCATGAAAATTGAGTCTTCATCTGGTCCGCAGAGGGAACCAAATTACAGTAAAGCGTTTCTGGTCCGCATAGATGTTCGGAGTACGGGTATTATATGACAACGTTCGATGATTCGCCTTACTATTAAGGTAGAATTATTAACCATATAAACATTTAGATTAAGTCTTTATGTAGAGTAAGTCTTTTTTATAATTTTTTATAACCATTAAAAGAATTTTATTATAATCTATTAAACGTATAACATTATTATTCCTCCGCAGAAGTCATCTTTTAGATTCGGTATTAGTTTCGATGACAAACTAATTTCTGTCGCGACAAACTCTGGACACACCCTGTGCTACGCCAGTCTGTGACGTTGCTACAATTATGTGAAGAATCTTTTTTTTAGATATGAATTTATTGTACATTTTTTTTGTATACCATTCAGTTAGAGCTTCCTTACTCCTATAAAATATGTATTCTATATTGCTTCAGATCGTGTCTCTGTAGCTTAGTGTAGGTTAGTGATCCGACTGTTACTTCCAGGAAACTATGCTGCCGCTAGTTGACTTTGGTTATCATAAGCAGTAGAAAATAGAAGTTTGAGTTGATCTATCTTTAAATCCTTTTGGAGAACCAGACTTCATATTACGAGTATGTTATTCATATGGAGCTAATTTTTTAATCTATACACTCAAATTTGTTTCACATTAGTTTGAATGGCGCGGTTTATATCGCACATATTTTTGTTACACTATCGGATCACATTTAAAGTGTATTCGATTTCACCTAAGTTTAGTTGGTTCTTGTTTTTTTTTTTTTTTTATTATTATTATGTTATACCAACAAGAATGCCAGGGAGTCGGCCATCATTAAATCAAAATTATCGCAGTACATTTGATAGGCAACAACGAAAATATTATTGCTTAATTATGTCATTAATAATCACAATCGCATATCGCAGCAAACCGAGGTGAAGAAGCATTGGCGAGAAACCACAGCGACAGACATTGCCAGACATTGAGAGAGAATTCCTTAGCACGCTTTTAGGCGTTGCCGCCTACGTTTACCATCTATTGTTTTTTTTTTTTTTGGGTTTTTTTTTTTTGGGTTTTTCTGCCAACAGACATTTAGCAATTTCCGTTCACGATGACAACGACAACTACGGAGATGGTGCTGATGCTGCTGCTGATGCTGATGGTAACTCTGTTCTATTCTGTTCTGTTGACGATGTTGTTCAATTTGCAGTACAGCGCAAAATTTTCGGTGAATATAATTTAATTTGTGCGCCAAAGACTTTGTAGTCTACTTTTGGGCTACGAAGCTTTTGCGGAGGACAACCACAGCAGCAGAAGCGATTGGCTTGTGTGTAGAGGTCGTTTGTCGTTTGTCGTTTGTCGCTTGGCTGCTTGACTGCTTGACTGCTTCGTTGGTTGCCACAAAATTGGCATATAAATGTTTAACATTGACAAAACGTTGGCTGCCAGACAACAGCCACCAAAAAAAAAAAAAAAAAAGAAGCATTTTTTAAAATTTTAGACTATAGACTATATTACAAGGCAACATCAAGCGTCATATCGATATCCTTGATCTAAATTGCGCACAACCGCAAGCGATCAATAAAAAAAAAAAAAAAATGTAAAAAAAAAAATGGAGAAAAAAACCTCGGAAAAGCACTTTATGCCTTTACCACTGCTGTGTTTTTTGAGAATTATTCTTTTTGCATGCAATATAGCAGAACAAATCGCTGGGGGTACAAATCATTGTATATAATTGAAAGCAACAACAAATTTAGAATATGTATCTGACATTTTCCTAATTATACACGTTGCGGTTTGGCGTAAATCAAGACTGTGGATTTATTTGGGTTAATAGCTTAAATCTTAACTTGCAAAATGTAGCGGTAAAGTATATTATGTAAGATTATACATATAATATGCAAATATGAAATACCTATAGATGGGAATTTTAAAGATACAAATGTATCTATTGATATTTCCCAAAAATATGCTGCGGCTTAATCTTCACTAAAAATACTAAGTAACTGCATTTAGATTTTACTGTGTTTCCAGCTCAACACATCGAGAGTAGGCTACCTGAATCGTGTTTAGGGAAACATTGCGCAATTTTGTTTAATAAATCTGGGTGATTAGTCAAGACACTTTCGAGGCATACAGAGAAGTGATTATCTTCTGCATAAGGTTATCCTTTCCAAGTTCAATGGATTGCCTATCATGTGAACTTTCAATATTACTTAACAACTCTTCACAAGAAAGTATCATGCATAGAAAACAGCCAACGCATTTTATATTAAACAATCAGGCAGTGTCCTGTATTTGGCACTTCGTATTGCTGAGCACAATCGAGTAATACGCATGCAACAAAGATATACGCAATGCGATGATGCTTTTTACTCGAAACAAAAGGAGGAGAAGTTGACGAAAGAGGAGCTTTATGAAATAAAATCACCTGTTTCAGAGCAGGCATGCATATAATGTTATCTTTTAAGTCGTGGAGAACTGAGACAGAACAGAAAGAAAGAGAACAGAAACTATCACATCAAACTAAAGTGAATAGACAATGTACTGAAAAATGTAGTATTGAAGATCTGGAATTGAATTGAAAATTACTACTCTGGTGTCTGGGTCCGAAAATTGTAGGCACATATTATAATAATAAAAAAGGTGTGCTATTCCGCTGCTATGGCTTTGGAACTGTCAAGATAGAATATGCCTTGCAGCACAATTTGAATTTCCTTACATAGACTTAATACTGACTCGGAAAATGGTATAGGTTCTCCATACCACAGTAAAGGCTCGCAGTAGTGATTGTGCACAATGCTGAGTTTGGAACGTTGTTCTGTTTCGATCAGGCATAATCTAAACAGGAGGCGCTCCATACCAATTGTAGATGGTAGTCAGTGTTTCTAGTGTCCCGGAAAATCGATGGGTGTCTGTAGATGAAAAACAGGAAAGACGTTTTTGAACATTGTCATTTCTAAAATGTTATACTTCCACATCTATCCTATTTTTTACACTTAAACCCTGGATGTTATGCATACCGTGCACATTGGGATAAGATTTGTACCCGGAGGTTATATTCAGCAGCAGTTGGTTTTATTCTGGTTTAATAAATTTGATGCATCCCCTATACTTGGCTCTTAAGATTGTATGTTGTGTAAGGAGCTAGACGGTTTACTTAGGGTTATGCCAATATGGATGGCATAATTCCACACTTGGAGGATCATGAAAGGATATTAACAAAATAAACAAACTAAGGCTACCTCTATACAACTATCGGTTAGGCTGGAGACTTCAATCCAATATGAGTACCTGAAAGGATAATTAACGCCAAAGCCCAGCATATCTATATAGAAGCGGTGGGAGTGAGAGCAGTGTGCAGAATCCGAATACAGCTGCGCGAATCTTCCAGATCGCACGGCGACTGCACTACTTAGTGGAGAAATGCGGTGGATACTTTTTAACATGAGCTAACAAACATAGCAGGGTCGGGTTCCTCAGTTTTATCAAAAACAAGGGGGGCCTGGAGGCTATGGGAACCAATGAGTGAGTGGAGCAAAAGTGAAGGGTGAGTTTATGTATCGTGCACTATTTTTCATCGTATCGTAACATGGCGCAATTTCTTGTTCCATTAATAAAATTATATCGCTTTTTTTATCATTGTTAATTAAGATGAGAATCAGAGCACAAATTGCCATATGCGACACCTATGTGGTGTTTTCTGAGGCGGAGCCTACATAACAAACTCAGCGACAGATATATCAGAAAACTTAATTAGTTTGGATGTGCTTCTTAAAGATAATTCTGCTGTTAATACCCAGCTATGTACAACGCATTTCACGATTGTCGCAGAATACTGACGCCATGAAATACAACGGGAGGGTCTCTGCTCTTCAAAGACAAACAGAAGTTCGTGCTTGTGTTGTTGTTGACGTTTAACTATTGACTATTCACCTGTCATGCAGCATCTTTCGAAGAAGATATCCATCTAAAGAGCGCAAATTCTATAGCGCAGTAACACCAAGCTCACGAAACGGCGCATTCTTAGCCAGTTTTATTCTTGTTCCAACATGATCTGCGTATGAGAAAGCACGACTCATCATAACAATGAAACAATGCTGGACTTCTTCACTAGAGTTCAACGGAATTCATTTCAGGCCGTGTTTATTCTTGAACGATGGTGAGGTTCCGTGCTGAATTTTCGAAGCTGAAAGTTTCCGACCATAAACTTCGTGACTTAATAGTTGCCAAGCGAGTTATAAAACTTGCTAAAGAACAGATGAAGATTGTGTCTAAACATGCTAAAATAACAAAAAGAACAACCTACAATGAGTTGTCACATATACAAATAAAAGCCATTAGGAGGGAAGCATGTACTGAGAAGATGTTCGTAGGACATTAACCTGACTTTTACATCTTTTACATCTTTTACATCACTGAAAACACAAACAAAGCAAGCATAAGCCTAGAACTTGTATTTACTATGAGAACTTCAATCTTAATAAATGTTTACTTACTCAAATTAAATTTCAAATTCTACAAACATAACTACGCTCACCCTCATTCGTACTTCTTTGGACACTATTGTAAATTTCCACTTCAATATGGCATCTAAATGAAAATGCACATTTGCAACTTTAAGAAACTCATTTCGTAGATTCATTGTAAATGTTTCGCATTCAAGGCGTAACGCTTGCTTCCAACTAAATAGGCAAGCAATCTCTTATATGAAGAAAAGCGTTTTATCTCGACACTTTCCGTTACATACAAACATACTCTGTGTTAGCCAGAAGAAGAACATCATCGTGCTTACAACCATATCCGCAATGGAATTGCAACTGCTTATTGTCAATGCATTTCACTTTTGCTACTGAAAAAGAGCGAAGTAAAATGAAATGTAAAGTTCTACAGAATTCTATATAGTGTAACTTATTTTCAGTGCATCAAAAGCAAGCAACCATTCACAAATGCTCGACAAATGTCAACGACAGACTTAGTTGCCTTAAACGTCCTTTACGTTTCTGTGTTCATCGTCCATCAGTGGTTGCGGTTGCTCGCCACATTGGCATCAATCCCATAGGATTAGTTAACAACGCAAAATGTCTCGCACATCGGCCGCAGTGCAGTGAGTTGATGGAGAAGTTTTGTAAATGGAGGTGTGGCAGCTCAGCCGCCTCACTGTTTAATGTTATCCCTTGTGCAAGTAAAGCATTTTTCTAGCTTTTTTTACACTCGGTTACATTTGGTTTTTTTTTTCCTTTTTTAGAGAGATTTTCGCTAAGCCATTTTGGTGCATCCTAACTCCAATGTTGTCAAAGGATCTCAGCAGCTTTAATGTGTTCGCACTTCCTACTTACAATTGCGCAAAATTATGAAAAATGCACAGAGTCCCATCAACAACAGCAGTACTAGCAGCAGCAGAGTAGTGGGTTGCTGTCCTGTCGTCCTGTCAAGTTTGTGCTCATCATTGCCTGCCAGCATGCCTGCTTGCCTGCTTGCCTGCCTCCTTAAAGCTTAACCCACTCAAGCACACACATATACTAGTCGTTTCTTCTTTTTAGTTTTGTTCAATGTCCTCCACGAAGACGCTGTCTCCATCTTGGCTGGCATTAATAATTGAAATATTCACTAACAGGAAGTTGAAGACATTAATGGCAAAGTAGCTTCAACCCAGTCGCTGCAGTGTGCTCTTCTGTTCTGTTCTACTAGATTGAGGTTTACTTTAGTTCAACGACGTTTTTGAAGGTGTTCTAAGTATGTGGGCGGATTGGTTGTTCCCTGCATAATCCATGCATAGTCGTCATCAACGCCAAGTGTCTGAGTGGCTTGTTGAAAGATATAGAGTCTCGGCTTTGTAAGTCAACAGAGTCTTCATTGGTGAGCTTTTTTTTTTTCTTTCTCTTTTTCTTCTATTTTAGCGTATATATTGGCAACACTATGAAAGGTGTTTTGCTTGATGTGCTGTTTTTACATTTTGTTGCATGCGTCTTTAACTCCTTGACTTGTACTCGCTTATTATGCTTAACTGCAGAGCGCTTCATGTCATCAACCCAAGCTAGTCATTACATAAAAATTGCTTATTATTATTTATTTATTTTTCATTTTTACATGAGGCGCTCTGCGCCAATGGTTTTTGTTGTTGTTGTCGTTGATGTTATAAGCAGGCTTCAAAATTTGTATTTGATTTTTTTTTTAACTGCGCCAAATATTCCCAATACGCCTTCGCATCCTTGATGAGAATTTTGCTGTATAATTTGCCAACGTTTTACATTTTTTGTACTGAAGTTTTTTTCGTATCTTACTTGATGGCGGCTTGTTTAATCTTAGCGCGTAGTATTTGTCTTAGATTAGTTTGTGTAAACAACTTTGTTTGGAAATCATTGGAATTTTTTTCATCATTGCTTGAAAAGCTACCTAAATGAAACTTTTTGTCTGAAGGATTAACTGAAATTAATAGCCAATAATGCTGTTAGTGTTAGTGTTAGAGATGAGTTGAGATTTTATGTTATAAACAAAACGAACATTTATAGCATTAATGCTGAAAAATGCTGAAAAAATGTTTTGTTTTTTTTATTTTTGAGAGTGCCAGTTGTTCAAGATACACACTCAGAAGAAAAGATAATCAAGGCTATCAGATCATTCCACACACACCACAAATCACCAGGACCGGATGACATTCCACCGGTCATGCTGCAAGCAGTGACTCAGGACCTCTTGCCGTGGTTACTTAACATCTTTAGGGAATGTTTCTCACAGAGTACATCCCGAAGAGCTGGGGAGAAGTGAGGCTGCTCTTCATTTCTTAAGCTGGGAAGACTAACCATTACTCACCAAAGACTACTACGACTTTTAAACCTACATCTAACAAGATCAAGTGGTGTCCCCACTACACGAAATGGTTAGCAGCATAGAAAAGCATCCTTGCAACAGAAGGAATTTGCGTTGGCCGCCTTCCTCGATAGCGAGCGAGTCTTCCGCAATGTCAGAAACGAAGCGATATCGGTCTCTTTTGTCAAAATCGATTCATAGCCGTCAATCACACAACATGCATCGTTGCCGAGTGATCAACTCCAAACTCTGTTTGGAAGAAATAAAAAAGAAGATCACGAAAGGCACTCCCCCAGCTGGGAGCCATATCTCCTCTACTGTGCAATCTGATTCTCAACGATATTCTCCTGAAAACCTAACTCAGAAGTGGATGAAGGGCAACTGCCTAAGCAACTGATCTGGTTCAAATGGTAGTTTAGGTTAGGTTATTTAAGGATGGTCCAACATGGTTACACCCCACATTGTCACCTAGGCCAGCATAGGCCCCCTTGTGATACCATATTTGTTCCTATTTCATCCGCAGCTACTCAGGAAACCACTTCGTCAGTGTCAAGAACGTCGAGATGTGTTTAATCTCTTTTTCAGATATCTCAATTAAGTTCACCAGGAAGGGGCGCCCTAATAACGTCAGTCTCTTCCTACTGTGGGCCGGACAATGACATAACAAGAGCTCGACCGTCTCCTCCTCTTCGGCGTTTCCGCAGCTTCTGTACAGTGGCTCCCACAGTCGAGGCCTCCCACAGTCGAGGGCTCCCACAATAACAGCTCTCTCTCTCTCTCTCTCTCTCTCTTGCACTGAAGAAGTGTTATTGTTCAATTAAGATTATATTTTGGCCAAGTGAGTCGAGAGATTCTACACGTGCCAAGGTTGCACCATCTATTGGTTGGTATACCGATCATCTCTGTTGAGATCTGTAGTTTAAATGTAGCCATGTGTAACGAAGCAATGCTCACTTCTCTCCAACTTTGGTTCAGGCGTTCTCTTCCTTTTTGTTATATAGCGTCTGTAGAGAAAGTGCGAGTATTCCCGCATAGATATCCAGAGGGAAGACTCCTAACATCGTTTCCGGTGCTCTTGTGGTGGTAGCCCTCAACGCCCCTGTTATGCATACTAATGCCTCTCCTTCAGCATTAGGTATGTGGACTTCTTCAAGGCCTGCCACCATACCAGAACTTCATGAAATAGTATCGGTCGCATCCGCTGGATCAGTCTTGGTGAAAGCCCCCATGTGCTGTTCAGCATCTTTTGCGATGCATTGAACGCATTCGTTGCTTTGTTCAACCTTTCTTTCACATTGAGTCTCCAGTTCAGCTTGCTATCCATTACTATTGCAAGGTGTTTTACGCTGTTATTAGACATAAGCAGAGTGTTCCGCTTATTTTGGCTGGACACTAAGCGGCAGCTTGTATGTTTTAGTAAAGATAATAAGGTCCGTTATAGGGGTGAGAGCACTCCATCCTGGGTCATGCCCGCTTGTGCCACCTTCAGCATGGTTCTTGTTCTCCACTCAGTTTGGACTCCTCTGCAGCTCAGCTGGTTATGGATCCATGAGCTTCCGTTGACACATTATTAAATGCGCCTGAGTAGTCTAGAAATGCTCCAAGTACGTATTCTTTGTGGTACAGTGCTTTATCAATGATGGGTACCATGTAATCTAGCGCTGTTTCCACAGATTTTCCTTTCGTATAGGCGAGTTGGGAACCATGTTTAAGTTCGGGCCTTCCCTTATATAGAGATTCATGATTCATGTATAGAGATTAGAGATTGATTCCATTGTATTCAGCAGGAATGAGGTAGCGATAATGTGCATCTAGTCCTTTGGCTGCACGTGAATGCATTTTCTCGCTTTGGGCAGGAAGTACAACTCGTGCTGTCCTTTAGGTTACAGACACGTTGCGTATCTCAAGCATGCTTCAAATATCGATTGTAACCATGGGAAGATCTCGTCCAACCCAGGGAATTAGTAACTCTCCAATGAGTCTATAGCCCACTGGATCTTCTTGGGAGTGATTATTCCATTCGGTATTTTGATCTGTGGTAGGTCTCGAGCCGTGCCTGGCTCAGAGACTTCCGTTCAGCCCAGGAAGCAAGCATTTATGAGAGCGCATGTTTCTTCCCTGCTGCTTTCTTTCCAGTGTTGGTTTTTGGCTGACTTTGAAGACCTTCTCTATGCCTAATTAAAATAAACTGCATGTGTTTCTCTTCGTCCTCCGAACCTCTTTCTTGAAGTTGCGCAGTCTGAATTGTATTCGCCCTTAGATGATCTCCTCTTCCTCTATATGTTTGTAAAACTATGTTAGAACAAAGATTATCACATTTCTTTTCTCATTTTCAATTATATAACAAATCGAACTTTTCTTTTTCGAATAGTTTATTTTAAAAGCTTTATTTCAGATTATCTGCAGATGTTTACACATCAGTTCGGTATTCTCTCGTTTTAGTTATCTAACATATTTTTAAGCGAAAAAATTACATTGAGCTTAATACAAATGCGAATTTTATTTTTAATGCTTTTCGACCAAAAATATGCACGAGAAAGGCGAAAAAAGAAAAGAAAATAAATTCCCACAGCACTCATTTGCGTTTATTATGCTGGAAGTACAGCATCACCAGCGCTGCGCGAACAAGCGAAGATATAATTTTTGCACGCTTAAAGATGGAAAAAAATGATTCCTTTTTTTATTTTCTGACATTTTTTTGTTCTGGCTTTAAAGCAATTTTAGCAAGCGTTGACTGAATGTGTGTGAGGCTGCTTAAATTTTTACTTTTTAGGGTGAAAAAAAAAAAACGAAATAAATATGCGAATTTGCAATGAAACAAACGTTTATGGTGCCATAAAACAAACGCAGCCCGTTCTCGTAAACCAAAGCGAAATTCTCTAACCCATGTAACCAAAAATAAATAAAAAAAATCGACTGTCGACTATATATGGCAAAAAATCGCTTTTGCTCAAATAAATTATGAAGCACTTTGATAAAAGTTACTAAAGTTTTTGCATTGTATAGCGACGACGAATGGTTTTGTGTACCTCAGCAAATTTGCGAAATTGTAAAAAATACACACGCACACATATGTAACATATACGCAGGGCGCGAATGACATGCAGTGTTGTAAAGCAGTAAAATATATATAAAAAAAAAAAACTAAAGAAAAAGAAATTTTTGCACACATACGTACAAATAAAAAAAAAATATATATATATATATATATACAATATAAATACATAGAATGAATTTCGCTCATACAGAGTCACAGTCACAGAAACCACAAAATACAAAACGCAAAATTACGCCCACGGGAACTGATGCTGGCCACGCCCCGCTTGAGTTTTATGTCAGCTGCCAGTTTGAAGTGTTGAGAAGCGAGTTGAAAAATAAGTGGTATAGTGGAGTGATGTATTGGAGAAGCATTTGCTGCTGCCGCAGCTGGTAAATTATTTTAAATCGTTGCTTGTATTTATTTACCTTACATGGAACAACAATTTCAACTTGCCAACGCACTTTTGATTACTTTAGTAACGAGTTTATAGAGTTGGAGTTTGAGTTGGAACAGCAGTCGTTGATGATGGCACAGTACAGCGTTAAGTGAAGAAGTTGCTGTAACCGAAGCAAGAAAATGGGTAGACAAACTATGAACTCATTTGCTTTCGTCAGTTTTTTGATTAAAGGCAATACTTTCAGTAAAATTTAACAAAAAGCATAAACACATCTTTGGGATATTTAGATGAAAAAGCCAGAAATTCAGTTTATTCTGATTCGGATCTCTATAATAGTACATGTACTTTGATATAGTCTGCCAGAATTCATAATAGAACGTCGGTAGGAATCAGAAATTTTTTAGTAATACTCACTTCCCGAAAAATGTGAAACGCGTGAACCTGTTTCACGATCATTCGTAACTTTGACTATTAAACAGTGGAAACAAAGCAAATGATGCCGCACATAAAGTGAGAAAGAGACGGTCGAGCCAAGCAATATCGAATAGTAAGTGAATCTAAAGACTGCTGTGTATGTTTTGCTCATTTGCTTTGACTTTTCATTCGGTTTGGTCGTTTCCTGTATCGAACCAAGTTCACCACAACTTACAACTTGTTGGAACTTGTTTGGTTCGGACAATATTTTTGAAGAACTAAGTGAAAGTAAGAATAGAAACGATTTGCGGCATGTGTTTGCGCATTGGTTAAAAATGAAATTCCGTGAACGACACTCTAAGGTTATGTTCAGACGGTTCAGGCGGTCTTATATATTTGACTCCTTGCACATCTTAAACAGTAACTTTTTTAAACTAAGGAGCAGCTCTATTCGAGGTACTATGGAAATGCTCGTTGCAATGGTTACTTTTCAATCTGGGTTCCTTTAAAGTAAATAATTGTTTCACATTCTACGATTATATCAATGCAGTCTCTATTGAAACATTAGAGATCTCATACAGATATCAAGCGTTAATACGAGTAAGAAAATGAGAATATAAAACCAGCTGTTTACGTGCTAAAACAATGAACTTAATTTGCAGCAATGTCTCCTAGACGACAAGGCAAGGCAAGGCAATGCAAGGCAAGGCAAGAAAGTATACAAACAAGAAAACAAGCGCTGCGTGAAGATCTGCATTTATGCTACTGCCGCTGTAACTCCTTTGCACTGTTTATGCTCTTTTATTCCGTCCGTGTTTTTGTTTTCCGTATTTAAATGCGGGACATTGCTGGTAAACAGTGTTAATGAAGTCGCATTAATTTGAGTACGTTACACGGCATACAGCAAAAACAAAGAACAAGACAAATTAAATAAAAAACCCACCAACGTGTAGTACATATGTATGTACGAGTACATACAAAAGCACAACTCTCGCAATAAGAACTCAAGCTCTTGACGGGCAAATGTTAAAAACATAAAAATGAAATACAACATTAAACAGCATAAGATACAGATACATATATATAGATACACTCATGCTTAAGAAGGACAATAATAACATCAAGGCAAAGTATAAAGTGGAACAAAGTAAACCCGGGCAAAATGCGCGCTCATCGCATAAGGCGCGTAAAAGGATAATGGAGCAGCTGCTGCCAACGCTGAGAACGCCGCTGAGACTACGTAGGACAGAAGGAGTTATTCACTGTGTTGCCATTGGCGGAACATACCTAGCACCAGAAGCAACAGCAGCAATGATAGAACGTCGCGTTTAGCTGGGCCAGACATGAAAATCTTGTCATATTTTTCTTGTTTACTGTCAACATCTTTGTACTTGAAGAAGACCCATTATGTTAATTATGATGAAGTAAACAGGATACAGTTGTTATTTATTATAATTACCAGAGACAAGCAAAGTTAAAGCGCAAATGAATTTGTTGCGCTAACTGTTTGATGATTGTGATGCGGGTAGGATGTAGAAATAATTTGCATAGCGTTTATGAAAATGTTGCAACATTGAAGATTTCAAAAAATGTAATTATAAATATTTCACAAGAAATCAGAAAATACCATAAATATGTATAAAAATGTTCTGCTTTATATGCATTTAAATGGCTACTGGCAAAAATTGTTCTGCAGAAACTTCATTTATTAAATATGTACATGGAATTTGGAATGAACTGCAACTTTTGATGCAATGCTGCTTTGCTTATTTAAACTTGAATTTTCTTGAACTAAAGTAAAAAATATTGGAATACAATTAAATTTTTCGATATGGCTACCCTTAGCGCGAACTTTGGTCATGAGGCAGTCGAAAAATGAGCACTTATGTCAGTAGCAGGCTTTTTCTCCATTTTTTCAGTCGTTGCATTTTCGGTGATAGACTTATATGAGGTGACACACCACCAAATAAGAGAAAAACGAAAGCGTGCTTAGTCGCGCTCACCGAGGACACTAATTAAATAAAAATATATTTTTTAATTTATAAATGAAACACAAGAAAGGAAATGTGAAAAAGTATTTTTTTTTTCGTTTGGTTTACCTTGGAACACTTACAGTTTATGGATATTCAGCCCTATTGTGGGCGTCATATGAACAATTTTAAATACACATGATCAGCGCGCAAGCCAATCGAATGTAAAAATCCAAGTTTGATGGTTGCATCTGTTATAATTTCCAATGTCTCGTTGTTCAAACATCCAAAGGACATCCAAACATCCAGCTTTCGACGTTGATTTACATTACATGCCTGTTACATACATTGGCACAAAAATATAATATACCCCTGGCCTTCAGGGCGGTCCAAAATTACGCTTCCTCGATGCACTCTAGTATATATTGGTCGAATTGACGAAAACGCAACTTTAATTGCAACTTGATAGCAACACGCAAGTAGAAAAGATTTGACAAACAGAAAAAATGCTGATGGTAGAAGCCTTTGATTTTTTAGCACAATGGGTCAAAGACCCTCGGCTACGCCCTTGTTCGTGTTGCGTATCAACAACAGAATACATATCCAAATACGTTCGAACAAGTTGCAACAGCACCGCAACATGTTGCTCTGCCAACTCGATCCAATGAAAATGTTGCTACAGCCTTGGCAACATCAACAGGAGCTCCTCCACGGAAGATCCGTTTGGTGCAGACCTGAGGGCAATGGGCTGTGGTGATGAGCTAAGCGGTCATTGTATCTCCTTGAATGATGTTTGATGTCTATGAATAATATTATTTCGCACAAACAAATTGGCTTCATAGATTCTTTGAAGCGTTTTAGACTGCATTGCTTGTACATTGTTTAAATTGGATTTTACATTTGCGCACCAGGTTTCAGTGCCATATCTCCAGGAAGTAACAAAAATTTGACGATAAACTAGTACCTTATTTGCCAAAGATAGTTTACTGTCAATTAAGCCGTTTCAACTTTCCACATCATGCTCGTAAAACACTGGAGATGTGAGGTCACTATGTGAATCGTTTGTCGAGTACCAAACCAAGATAGCTTTATTGTGAGACGTGTGGAAATATACACACATTACAGCGAATAGAGTGGCTACAGCCACGCCTAAGCGAAGTGACACAGCTATTGCTTTTTTCAGGATTAATCTAAATATGCCATTGCTTTGTTCATGCAGCAAAGCGTTCTAAAAACGACTGCAAATTGTCCACAGCGCAAACAGGCGATGAATCAGTTGCAAGAACAGTGGTGTCGCCTGCATATGTAGCTATCATTATGCGATCATTGTTGGTTGTTGGTAGTGTAGAGCACGAATCCAAGAACACTGCCTTGGGGAACGCCTGCATGAATAGCACGTACTGAAGATTTAGCGTCTCGAGCTTGCACAAAGCAAGCGTGGTGAGTTAGATACGATTTCAGGTTTCACCGCTTCTATGTTCACCGTTCGCATATACCACGGGCCGCCAGAGAGGTTTGCGGAGGACCTTTGCTTGGATTACACTGATCTTTGAGAGAAAATGAAAGTATGTAAATATATTATTGCCTCCCATGAGGAAGATCAAGCAGGTGAACTCGTTTGAGCCTTTTCATAGTGAAGCTATTGTCCAGCAGGTGATGGCGAGGGTGCTATTGTGCCTGTTGAGCCGATTTTTGTCCGCTTTTAGCAATTTCTTGGTGAAGTCCCATGTTACTCGTGGTTCACGTTGTTGATGTGTAAAAAGTGAGCGTTATAAATGATTCTGAGAGCACTGTTTTCAAATTTTTAAATAAGAGAGTAATTGCTTCTGCTGCCAGCACTCCGGAACACGATTCCGTACTTCCATATAGGCTTTATTATTGCTTTGTAGATTAGAACTAGCCATAAATGTTTTTTCAGACTTTCTTTGAACTGCGTCGTTTTGGTGAGCAGGTTGACCTTCTATTAACTACCAGGCTCAGATACTTGGCTGTAGCGCTGCTTGGAATGTTTGCTCCGTCGATATAAACTTGGTGACAGTCTTCTCTTCTAAGCGAGAAAGTCGTTTGAGTGGACTTCTCGGCATACATCACAATGTTCCAACTGTGAGCCAAATATGGGTCATATCGTCACTTTTTTCTTTGAGCATACCTCGTAAATGCACTACTTTCTTTTGTTTTTCTATTTATTATTAACTATGTATATTATTTGCTATTTGGCATTGCCGTATTTTCGTAGCAAACACGGAGTATACGCAATGCGCGTTGAATCGAAAGCAAAGCGAAGCTAAATAAGCATTGCATAACTGCAGGCGCAACATTTTGCCATTTTGGAAATTTCTTCCAGCTGCCATTTTGAATATTGTAAGCAAACAATAGCGAAAACGAAATCAAAAAGTAAATATTTAAGCTTATTATTTGTTCAATAAAGTGTTTTTAGCTGCCGAATTATAATAGATGTGTACAAAAGAGTTATACAAGGCAAGCAGGCAGGCAGGCAGGCATGCACAGGACACAGGAAGGCAGTGTGCAGAGTCAAAAAGGCAGCATGGCAGATAAATAGACAAAGGCGCTTTTGTTTGTTTGTTTGCATGGCGTAACAGCTTTCTATATATATAGCATCTGCATAACCTATACGTATATGTATACATATAAAGATAAAGACAGACATTTTGGACAGACAGACAGACAGACAGACACAAACTCTAGCTTTCAACATGGTTGTTAAAATAGTTATTATGTATTGTAGCTCTTGTTGCTTTTGTTGTTCTTGTTGTTGTTGTTGTTGCAATGTATTTTGCGTATACAAAATAAAAAGGCTCTTAAATTGTTATAATATTTCATTGTTATGCCACAATGGCATTAATTAGTAACTTTTCAGACATGCAGCGCTCGTATTTTGTACGAGACATCGAGCAACAGCCGCAGCAGGATGTGTTGGAGACGAGTAACAGGACGAGTTGCTGTTGAGCAGGACATTGTCCATTTGTGTGTGGTTTGATATGCGCATGCATGCATACACGTTTATTGTATCTGTATCTGTATCTGTGTCGGTGCGTGCGTGTGTGTGGCCAGCACAGGAAAAATTCATAACACTTTGCGCACTTTTTAATAATAAATAAGAAGAAAAAATGCTGCAGTCGTGACTTCAGGACTTCGTAATACCCTGCTGCATTTTATACACTTGTGAAAATAATTATTTTTTGTCTTTTTTTTGTAATATTTTTTTGCGAAAAATATACACTCGATGTGCGTACATAGGTATAAGGAGAATCTAAGATCTTGTTGTACAAACATACGGACGGATATCCGCACAGACGGGCATGGCTAGATCGACTCCACTTTTGCTGCTGATAGAGAATATATACATATATACTTAACGGGATCTGCCACGCCTACTTCTGCCAGTTACATACATTTGCACAAACATAGTATACCCTTGGTCTTCAAGGCAGGTTAAAAAAAAGTTGTTTTTTTTTCTATACAAATATTATAAAGGAAGCGAATTTTGTAAGTTTGTTTATAACTCCGAAACCACTGCACCCATTTGAGAAACTCCTTCACTATTTGATAGTTACATTATTTTAGATGGACATATGCTGTATAGCATTTGAAAAAAATGGGCGGTGTCCTGCCCACATAAAAGACAAAAAAACAAACGTGTCATACATAACTACAGGATCCGGCGAGCTTCGTCCAGGACAAAATTGATTTTTTGATTGAAATTATTTCGAGCATTCACGATTACACAGAAAAATAATTTTTTTGATCAAACTTTCACAATCCATAACAGATGACGCCTCTGGAATTGCAATTATTGGGTCTGGTCTGAGTTGTGTCAACGGTGGTAATTTGACTTTGTCACCTGAAGAACACGATCCAGGAGAAACTTTAGCGCATTGCAATTTTGGCACATCAAATCAATGGGACCAATCATAATGCACGGCAGTTCGTTGTAGTAAGTATCGGAAAGTGCCGCGATATAATTTGACACTCACGGCATCTCTTCTCACTCGACGATTGGCGTTTGATTCAACTTAACGATGTAGATCGCGATTTTGCTGCTTTCTCAGTTATTCAGCATCTGCATTCGCTTCTCGTTCCATTTGATTTCGTTAAACGATAAGCATAAACTGTTTGTGAATTATAAAAAAAAAAAAAAAAAAAATCGACAACAGCTTCAACTAACAGAACCAAATGTGTAGTATATCCATCCATGTGACCCCATAAATACTTTCAACAAAAAATTAATCAAAATCGGAAGACCCGTTTGAAGATTTTAAATTTGAGAAAAAGTTTCTAGCAATGGGTTCTACTCCGTTTTTGAATTTTTAGCACTTCACAGATTCTTCTGGGAATTAATTCCTAGAAATGGACTACAAAATTGTGCTCCAGACTAGTTTGATGTGTAGCATAAGTTCTGGTATGGTTGAATATTGTTGTCCCGACACATACATTTATGGGATTAATCATTCCCAAACATTTCCGTTGATGTTTAGATATGGTGAGTAGCGGAGGCTATATTAACTCTTTTATGTGTGTGCGTGTGTATTTTCTGGCTCTCTCTCTCTCTCTACACACGATTTAGTGATCCGTTGATGTCATGTTGATATGTTCACGGCAAAGGGCTAAAAAAGTTACCAAAGATTAGAGGGCCATTTTTTGTATGGAATTGGATGCCAACGCATTCATCGTCGTCGACAAAAACTGCAGGACGCAGGAACACCATTCCACCTCCCGCCCTGCTATGTAAGCGGTCCAAGTGATGGCTCTACTTTCGTAAATCGTGAATATAATAATTGTAGCCATCAGCATCCTTCTGAGAATACAACGCTATGCCATTCTGCAGTCTAGGTCATATAGGCAGAAACTGAGGCGTTGCGCTTTACGAACTGAATTAAGTGGTAGCCGAATAAAGGTGAGACTGAGAGATGAGAGAATGAGATCCTTTTATGCTTTTATTTTAAATTTTTTCACCTCTGTTAAAGCTTTATTTTAGTTTTAATGGAACCCATGGTACTAAACAATGCAATCAATCGACAGCACATGTTCACATGCTAAAATAATAGCAACAAACGATGTAGTTGAGTTATTCAAGTGGCGCGGTGTGTGTGTATACAAAGGTCACCGGTATAAATATGGTCCTCTGAAAAAGTGGAGAGTGTCATGCCTTCTTTATAAGGGTATTTGAGGCTGATGGTTGAGATTTGGTTTATATGTAAAAAGTACCGGGAGAAGCATGATTCAGTGGAAAAGAAGAATGCGTCATATCGCAGAAACTATTTGAGGCAGATGGTGAGATGTGGCACATACGTGAAGAGCACTGGGAAATTTTATAACCACTAATAAAATGGGTGGTGACACGTCCCTGTTTAAGAGATAAACAAAAAGGGCGTAGCAGCTCAAATATTGTACGCTAGTAGTTGGTTAGTTCGTCATTTTGTGGAAGTGGACGCATACAACGTTGCAGGGGGCCAGCTAAGAGTAAAATTTGGCGGTGCCATGCTTTCATATACGAAAAAACAAAACGGGGCGTGGCAGCACTTGCCGGTAATTCGAGTTAAAATAAAAACAAAAACTGTTCATAGAAAAACTTCAAAATGGAAGCAGTTTCGCAAAGGTCTAACCTTTAAAGTAGACCAATCTAGATCTATATGGAATATTTTTTTAATGGGTTGACGTAAGATACGCCAAATTTGGCATTTCTCGCTTAATTAAGAGCAAAAGCAAAAAATCATGCAAAAAAAAATTTAATATGGAGGTCAAGTTTGTATGGAGGCTACCCCTTATAGTGGTCCTATGTGGACCTATGTGGTATATTTTATTAGAATTTAAGTATGATACACCAAATTTGGCGTTTCAAGCATAACTAACAACAAAACCAAACAAAATTACATACAAAACTCGAAAACGGAGGCAGATTTATATGAGAAATACAGTTTAAAATAGGGTTGGCCTGTTTATTTGATACTGAAGAGATATCTGTAGAGTGTCTAACTTTTATAGTCTCCAATATCCATTCATTGAAACAGACCTTCAGGCGGACAGACGGAAAAGCCTATATGTAGTATACACTCGTCTTCAGATGCTGATCAAGAATGCATATACCTTCTAGGATCTGCAACACCTCCTTCTGTCTGTTACAAACATTTGCATAAACTTAATAAACGCTTTGTAACCTTTATGTACAGGGTATAAAAAAAAATGTAAAGAAAGAATGCTATGCCATGGCATGACAGGGCGTTACATTGAGTGGCAGTAGTAAAAATATAAATAAAATGAATGCAAAAAAAAAAAAGGAAAAAAAACATAAAAAATCCTGGCCAGTCAGGAATGAAAAGGAATATGGGGAAATGTTGGAAAAATAACAACAACAAAAAAAGTAGTTGAAAGCTGAAAATGTAATACACATTTGCAACGCTACAGGAGCGAATATGGCTGTGAATGAATATATATGCGCCATGCATGCGAATCGCCGTAAAAACTTGTGTGTATTTGAATGCATACGACACACACACACACACACACACACACATACACACTCCGCAACAAATGCATGCCAGCAATTTTGATTTTTTTTATTATTATTTATTTTTTTATATTGTATTTCATTCTTCTGCTCAATGTGTTAAAGCAAAAGCACATCAAATGCGGGTGGCAGAATGCATATTGGTTATAGCAAAAAAAAAAAAAAAAGAGTAGCTCTAGCTTATACTAGTTGTATATATGGCGACTAATGTCCTGCAGGCACGTTTGTAAGCAAAGCAAAACAAAACTGAGAAATATTTGCAGAGTGCTAAATAGGGTGTACCAACTGAGACACTTGCCTCGGGCGCTATGGCATATAGGGGGACGCCAAACATCGACAAATTATCAAAACTTTTTAAAACTGGAAATATTTTTATCGTCTCGTTTATTTTAAATTTTTCGAATTGTACTAATGGACAGATTTGGCCAAACATGCACTGAAATGAAAGGCTGTTAAGTCTTCAACAACTTTTTCTACATACTTTTTAGTTCAGCTCTTAGTAGTTTCATAGTTAGCGATTTGAATAAGTTTGAAAGTGTGTGTTTCATAATAGAAATCGTTAAGTTAAGTTCGATTTGAAAATTTTATTTAAATCTGATATAATAGCAAAATAATTTTTGTAACAATTCTGTGGAGGTACTGCTTAACCAACAATAAATTGGCCAACTAATCTAACGACAAGCTATATGTTAAAACCCATACAGCCGTTTAGGCTACAGAGCGTGCCAAAGTACATATACAGGCATATACATACCTAAATATGTACATAAACACAAAAAATGAATACCCTCCTTAGAGCAGTCGGGTATAATCGCAGTTTGTTTATTAAGACTAGCGTTTGGCCTGTGTTTGAAATTTAAACATTATAGCGACAATACAAAACAGTTCAGTGCCATTCAATAATGCTGAAAGCATTAAATATGACCAACATCTTGCGCTCAATATAAAACTGCACCGTATAACCGTACTCGCTCTCTTATCTGTTTCTTTAATGTTGAGAGCGTTAAGTATGACCAGCATGTTGGGCTGAACATAAGGTTCGTCCGTATAAGCACTTCGTTAACGCGCTCGACAATATGCTCGAAGAAATATTAATTTCTCTTCTTTTAGAATTTTACTGTGATTGGTCGAAGGCGTTACATGATTTTTAACTACCTTAGACACAATATAATTGGGTGCTTGAATGGTACAAATCCGACACCGCTGTACTTTGTGGTGATACTTAAAATTGTTGGTCTATGCGCGCAAGCCAGCGTCGATTTCAGCCTTGGAAACCAATATCGAGCTGACTATTTATGAGATACGGTCTCAAATCATTGAATAGTGTTAAAAACAAAAAAATTTACCTTAAGGATGCAGTTTGCCAGTCGTTCCAGTGGCGGCCAGCTCGAAATATTTTCCATTATTGATGCCATAAAATGATCTACCGAACAAAAATCTAAAATTTACACATTCCAATTATTTGTATGTGTTTTATTTCAATTTATTCTATACCCTTAAAAAAAAACCTGTATATTAATGAATATTATAATATTTATACTGAAATATCCCTTTCGA
Organism: Leucophenga montana; assembly: GCA_035044765.1. NCBI lineage: Eukaryota > Metazoa > Arthropoda > Insecta > Diptera > Drosophilidae > Leucophenga > Leucophenga montana. The sequence continues at coordinate 1,433,868 of JAWNNQ010001644.1, read as the reverse complement.
TTGAAGAAGAACATATGTTCCATCAACACAACCAAGAACATCCGAAATTCCATAATGTTGAAAGAAATGTATCTTTTATTGGTTTTTATCGACTGAAATGTTCCAATTTGCCAAAACTTAAATCAATGTTGAAAGTTGCAATGCAGCAGGTATAGACGCTTGTATCTCCTCATCTAAGATTTCCGCGAAAATCATCATAAATACACTTTCTGAGACGAAAATTGCTGCAAAATCGGTTGTTCAACAAACACATTAGCGTTTAAAGTACATACTTAAGCGTAATCCGAAATAGTCAGAGGATTTGATTCATTACTCAACTGGAGATGCTTTAGCTTCTGATATGCTGATGTTTTTTCCTTAAATTTGTACTTAGCATAAAAATCGCAAGCGGGATTTTAGTGTATTTAATATTGCAAATTACAAATTGAAATAAATTATGTACAGTTGAGGTCAGACGCGCAAATTATCTGCACAAAATTTGTGTATCAAGCAATTGGTGCTATCATATTTCTTTGGTGCTATCATAAAGAGGAGGATGGGTATATGTAGGTTAGAACGAAGATCTCCACATATATACCAATATATACATGTGGAGATCTCCGTTCTTAGGCAGACTCCATATAAAAATTCAAGTGAATTTTTTAAATAAGTTTTTCATGCTAAAATCTGAAAGTGAGCGTAGGGTTGTCATGAGGCCTCTCCCGAAAAAATAGGTGATGCATACCTACTGCTATTTTTGTAAAGTGTCCGTTCTTAAGAAGCCTTTATATTAAATGTCAAGTGAATATCAACTGTAATAAGAAGCATTTCATGCAAAAACCTAAAAGTGGGCGTGGTACATCGAAATGGATAGAGATCCACTTGGGTTTTACGTGAACGCCTGCCGCTTTGGCTTTGGTGCTTTTAACACTTATGAAACCATCATAAAACGGACGCGCAGATTAATATAGTAGTAATAATAAATTATAATAATATTAATACTGAGCTAACCAATTTTGAGAATAACGTTGTGTTTTACATTGAACTAACACCTTGCTAATATAGAGGTCGGAGACTATCTTAAACTCCTTCTGTTCGTTTCCAATAGTATAAAACAGACTTGGTTGCAATGCAGCTCCACATCGAGTATCCGAGGATACTCTCTCCGCAATGGATGTTAAACGAACAGCCACCACGTTTCAACCAGCAGGGTTATCACCATGAGTCAGCATGTACCATGGTTCATTGAGCTTGCTGACTTCCCGTGGCGCAGAATAAACCATCTGTACGGTGTCGTACGGTGTCGTACGATACGATCCAAGCACACCTAGCTAACTGCACCATATACTTTTCATGCAAAAATAACTCCAATTGAACAGCATAAGGAAAGTAAAGTGTTACAAGGCTGCCGTCAACTTTTCAAGTGAATCATCGATATGCCTTCCTCTTCGTACACTCTTCAAGATTATTGACCATAACTCCGTTACTCATCAAAAAACTTCATGAATCACAAAGGTAACACACTTTTGGAACATCGTTTCATCATCTGACCTGCTTTCATCATGTAATCATAAGGCAATTCTTAAGGGGACACCGTTACACATCTCGTTTATGCTACCACAGACTAAACACTTCTTGGAGCATCGATTGAACAACTTAAGTCCGTACAGCCTATAGCTGCCTAGGAACTCTCGCTAACTTTAAACACAGATTCCTTCTTCATCGGGCCATAAGGCCCACATTGAATTTCTTCATAAACATCTTACCGGAAGGTTTCGCCAACAATTACACCAAAAGCAAGGAATCATTGAAAAAATCAATTGAATGCAATTGTATAACGAATTCCAACCTCTGCCAGGAGGCGCCCAGTACAATTTCCATATGCCGCCATAGAGGCTGTAATGTAACTACCAGTAAGTACACACAGTTACGATTGTACAAAGATCTAATTTTATAGAGTTTATTCTCTGCGCTAGGTTAGCCATCACTGAAGGGTTCGGTCAGGCCTTTCAGCATGTTTCCATCTAGTCCTACGTGGAAGATATAACCATCGCTTCCAGCTGGGATAAACAGAAACCTAAAAAATTAAAAGTAAGCACATTTACCGCTAATTTTTCATATCCCGTTCCCTATCTGTGGGTTTCGCTAGATCATAGACATGGACAGTCTAACTGCTTCGAACAAATATAAGCCTCTATGTCGGAATTCACACAAACATATCAAATTTTCTTAAAAAAAAAACAAAAAATTCGCAGCAAAACATAGACAGACGGACAGACGGATATGGCTAGATCCAGTCGTCTTATCCAGCTGATCAAGTATTTATATATTTTATATGATTTACGATGCCTCCTATAATACCATTTCATACTATGTGTGAATGGTATAAAAATATGTTCGATTCATTGCTTTGTCGAAAGGTGGTCAGATGGTGCCAAATATGCGCCCGAAATATCAAAATTTAAGTATTTTCGTTGAGTTTGCTGTCACTTTTAGTTGAAATTTATAGATATCTGAAACTATTTTCAATGGAATATGATAAATGTGTCAGATAAACATAATCATCTAACAGAACATAACAAATATAGAAACAAACAAGCAAACTTTCGCATTTTATTTAAATATTGCATTTTTTTATTTGAGGGGGGCCAATTCGCTTGAGGCACCGAAGACCTTAGCTATGGCACTGTACACAATTACTAAATATTATACGCCTTAGTAGCTGATTGTACATATGAATGTATGTATTATTTCTAGGATATATGCGAGGTAAATTTGATAAGTCAGTGACATATTTGAATTTCCCGCGTAGTAACTTTAAATGCAACGCTGCGCCTGTCAACTACAAACTGTTAGTAGACGACTGTCAAATTGAAAGCAATTTGCATCATTAGGCATGTCTTTGACAGCCATTGAAAGCAGATATGAAAGACAGACAGACGGACACAAAGGAAAACACTGCTTCACATTTCATTCACGTGCATGAAACGGCGCCAAAACTTAACAATATTGCGGTTAACCAACGTCAAAGATGACTTCGAAGTTAACACACGATTATGTTTGACTTCAATTTCCACACTGAACTGCTTTCCGTTCTGTCTGTCTGCCTTTCATGTCTACTTTAAAAGGCTGTGAAACAGAAACTTCAGGGAGTACACTCAAATCAATATATGTAATTCTAAAATTCAAAAAGTCACTGACTTATCAAATTGCCCTCGTACATGTGTGTGCGTACGTGAGCATTTGTTGTGTAAAAAATAAACAAACCGCGCCATAAATTGCAACTTTGCAATTTCAAGAATGTAAACAGGAAATGTTTTATATTTTTTTTTTTGCTCTTCATAATATTTTTTGCTCTATTTTTATATAGTTTTGAGTTTTATTTCTTCTACTTTGGCTCGTTTACATGTTTTCGTTCATTATGCGCGATTTCATTTTCGTTTTTTTTTTTTTACTACTTTTCGACTTTGCCTTCTGCTGCTGCCGAGGCCGATGCTGCGTGGCCGCCATTGCTATTTTCTGCTCCTCCTCGACGCCATTTTCAAATGTCATTTACTGCGAGTCAAGTAAAAATTTTAAAAATATTACTTTTTCGCATGCTGCACTTACTTTTCATTTTGTTGAAAGACTTTTTTTCATTAGTTTTTTTTTATTTTTGATTTAAATTTCGTATATTTTGCCTGCTGCCACAAATGTTTGCAATTGCAACAGCTCAAAATCGTGCACAAATCTTTTCTTAAATTTTTTTCCATTTGAATTTCTAGCCCCAAAAGATTTTTTTTTGCTGCTTGGAAAACTGCCACACACAAAAAATAATCAAAAAACAAAAAAATAAAAAATAAAAATAATAAAATAGTCGGCAAAGGCATTTCGTCGTATTTTTCGAAATTGCAAATCTTTTATGTGTTCGGGATTTACATTGGTTTAAATTTTTATGCGCTGCCACAGAGCAGACTGTTGGTGGAGTAAAACTGAATTTGGCGTTTGAAAATTGCACTGCAGGAAAAAGAATAAAATAAAATATTGCATAAAATACAGCAAGGATACTACAAAGGTATGGCCTCTATGGCATACTATGCACGAACTGCAAAGCAATCACATATGAAGAGTGGATGGAGAAATGCTTTTTAGTAGAGCAATAAGTACGAATATATATGAACAGCGGTCGACTCAATCGACTGTAATCCAGGCAGTCAATAATTTTGTATATTATTGCGTTTATACGTTAGAAAAAAATTTTGCTCGCGCCTACACATTAGCATCTACTCTGTAAGCGGAAGATTCGTACAAGAGATCCAGAAAAAAGAAATGATTATATTAGTACTAGGGTGAATATGATGGGCCACATATGTATATATGTATTTCAGAAAGCAAGGAATGCGCAGCAATATTATCCAGGCAGTTGATATTTTTATGACTGAAATAAGTTGGAGGTATAAGAAGTTGATGGAAGTTGCCGCGGATTTTGTATTCCTGTCTATCGAGTCCTTGCATTCTACGAATGAAACTGCATTAAAAACAGAAGCAACTGATTTGGCAATAAAGTACGAGAGAGTTATCAATGCAGCAGAATTCATTGAAGAGATTTCGGACTTGAAGCATGCAGCGCTATAAATTTTGCGCAACCATACCGAATCTGGAAGCACTCTGGAGTTACTTCAGTTGATTCATGAGTACAATCTTAAAGAATCATAGCCTAATGTGGAAATTGTATTCACGATCTTCTTGAAAACACCGGTAACTATTGCATTTGTTAAGTCTAGAACAGTAAACATACTTGCTTGTCTTCAAAATGGTGTTGCAACAACTTACAATATCGAATATGTTTTTAGATGTGTAAATTAAAAAGTTTGCATCAATAGGTCTACATTAGCAGAGTATTTCCTGGTCGTCCATACACGACTACTTCATTTTAACTTGTTTTATACTATACGCGGTACCATAGATAACTCTAAAGATTACAGCTTTGGATGGCTTGCCAATCGCTCGAAAAAACAGTGTTGGTGCCACAGAACTTCGAAAGAATTCATTGTTTGAATCAATTCGAACCTATACAAAAATAATTTTGAAATTATTCATTCACGTGCACGGCCGCTCCATTTACATTTTTTGCTATACTTTCTTTTTTTTTTTAGCTCGGACAAAAGCTTGATATGGATGAACGGCCCTAAATGTCTAAATTTGCGATGCGCCGATTAATTTGAGAGCAGAACGCTCTTTTAACTTTGTAATTGCATGAACTACTTGTAAATTATAATTCCAATTCAAGACGGTTAAAGCCTTTAACGTGCAAAATATTCAACCAATTTTGAAGAAATATGGCAGAAATAGTGGCATCTTCACAATATTTCCAAATAAAAATAAAAAAAAAACAAGAAAAAACGTTAACTTCGGTTGAACCGAAGCTCTAATACCATTCACACGAAATTTTAAATCTTTATATATAAAAATCTTCTGTACGTGTGTACGTGACTGAACTCCTCCTAAACGGCTAAACCAATTTTGATGAAAATTTTTGTGTGTGTTCATGGGGATTCGAGAATGGTTTAGATTCACAATTCGATTCACTGTGAATGACCGTGAGTGTTTCTGGTCAAAAAAGTGTAAGATGGAGTGATGAAATGTTGTATATGAGATCGAATAGGGAAGGGGAGTGTTGGGGAAGAGGTGGAATGGAAAGAGCCGAAAGAGAAAGAGGTTGAAAGGGGAAGAGGGGCAGGGGAAAATGGTTGGGGGAAAAGGGACAGTGAAATAAGGGAAGGGGAAGGGGTAGGGAAAGGGGACAGGGGGAAGAAGGGAAGGTTAGTGAGAGGTAGAGTAAGGGGCACTGATAAGAATGGGTAGAGGTAGTTGTGGCAGGTGGAAGGGCAACGCGCAGGGTACCATTTATCGAAAGGGGGCAGGGATAAGGGGTTGGTAAAGAATGGAGTGGTAGGGTAAAGGACAGGGGAATGGTTGTGAGGGTGGAAGGCGAAGGGGTTAAAGGGCGCAGGGGAAGAAGGTTAGGGGAATGGGTGGTAGGGTAAGGGGAAATGAGGAGGGAGTGACAAATGAGGAAGAGTGGCAGGGCAAGGAGGAGCAGAGGGAAGAAGAGGCAGGTGGAGAGGCAGAAACGCGCCGAGTACCAGCTAGAACTATTGTAAAACATAAAAGTGGGGGTCTAAATAGGGACTACCTCAAAAAGTGGGCGGGACACGCCCATTTGTATATGTATATGAAGCGGTTGTCCACTCAATGTTCTTTTCGATCACCACTCATTTTGGCAGGCCCGACTTGTCATCGTCACAGAGGTCTTCACGATCTTCTTGAAAACGTTTAAACCACACGTGAACATTGCTACGGAATAGACAATTGTCACCATAAACTTGTTGCATCATTTGGAACGTTTTGGTGAATGTTTTACAAAGTTTAAAACAGAACTTAATATTTGCTCTTTGTTCGAGATTCATTTTTCGACAGATGCCCAAAAGATACTGTCACTTTTAGCGCGATAACTTCGCTAGTAGTGGTCCGGCTGTCATAAAATTTTGTACAAGAAGTCAGTGAAGAATGTACGTTTCCAACGCACATACCTACCAATAGGTGGCGCCACCAGAAACAGCTATTTTTTGAACGTCCTGTTTCTTTTGCGACAAACCTTGTATGGTAAAAACTCTCTACGCAGCCACTTTTTAGACCGAATGAAATTCAGTGTGAGATAGCATATAGCTTGATTGTTATTTTATTCTCAATTAACAAACCAATCAATCTGTAGTATTAAAAACAAATATACCTCTATAGATAGATTTATAATTGATGTTGCAATATTTATAATTGATGTTAAACAAATGCATGAGAATGCATTGAAATAAGCATTTGTACTCGAATAAAACAATAAAAGTCAATAAAACATTTTCATAAAATGTGCTGACTAATTTATTTTATTGTGCAATATTTTATTTTGATTATTCCTATACATTCTTAGACGATGTTATATGTATGTATTCGATTTTAATTTGTTTTAATGCTTTCAAACTATGCGTAAATAATCTGAATGCATTCTTCAAATGGAAACCTAATTACGCTCAAATGCAAAGAAATCCTTTTCAATTTCCGACAACAATCACAAAATTTTAAAAGCATGCTCAGCAAGATTTTGTCAAAATAACCACAAACCATTCGATACTTATATACGTACAAGGATAAAATATCAAAAAGAAAAATACTTATATAGAAATGCACATCAGAGCATATTGAACAAAAGATAGGTTGAATGAGTGAATGACTGCATGAGTGAGTGAGTGAGTGAGTGAGTGAGTGAGTGAGTGAGTGAGTGAGTGAGTGAGTGAGTGAGTGAATGCATGAATGCATAGGTGAATGAATGAATGTGGTGCACCTATGCAAGCCGTTAAAACGTTTTCATTGTGGAATGTTTTTAAATGTCTATTAAAGGTTTTTTTTTTAGAAGGTTAGAACTTTAAATTGAATTGAAATACAGAGCTTGCATAATTTCAAACTGAAAATTGGCTTCATTAGAAAGATAATTTTATGCCTTTAGGGTACTGTTTGAAAATAGTTAGGATATTTGCTTATTTCCAGAAGTTGCCTTCGCAGCTACAAAGCCAACATTCGAGCAGCAACTGCTGGCATACCAACCAAAATGTGCCATAGGGTCATTGTAAATTGCGCAATACGTTCTGCCTGTGCATTCGAATGATTCTTTTAAACCACGAATCATTCGAATGCACACGACGGCTCATCTTGCGCAGGCAGCACTTATAGCGCAATTTAAATAGTATAAAATATGTCGGTTAAAAGAGTCCGTTTGAATTTCGGGTTAATACTTATTTTCTTATTCCATTTTAAACATTGACTAATATTGACGTACGATCCATTCTAACATGTTTCATGCGGAATGATAAACGTGACTACATCGACATAAGTTTCGTTACTGATCAATAATATATACGTTACACTGTCTGTTAGCCGTATTCTGCTGTTTTTTTTATCGAAAGTATTGTGTATAAGGTAGACAAAAGCCAAGTAATGCCCTCGGCCAATCACAAAGTCTTGATCTCTCTCGCTCTCTCAGTTATCTCAATTAAAACCAAACAGTCAAAGTGAATGACGCCATAGAATTAAGCAACTTGGACTTGGCAACTGTTGGCGGGCGTCAGTTGAGAGCGTTGCTTCATAGTGTTGTTGCTCAAATTTTAAAATAAGAGGATGAATATTTCTTGGAGCCTTGGAGTCTGTTTAGCGCAACATGTTGGTTATACTTAACATTCTCAGCATTATCAAATGACCCTGAACTGTTTTGTATTGTCGCTACAATGGTTGAATTTCAACCACAGGGCAAACACTAGTTTTGACAATACCTTTAAACGCTCTTTTTAAATGATCAATTCCCGGTACTTCTTTGACTTTGAATGTATGTGGTGCGAAATCGATCCATGCTTAATCGAACTAGTCGCTCAGATGGACGATTATGTCAACCGTAAAATGAACGGAGCGCACGGTAACATTCCCGAACTGAACCATGATTAGTTAGTCAATTCATGATAAAATCTGATCTGATCTGATCAGATCTGCCCAATCTATAGCTGTGTCATCCCTGTCGGAAAATGGAACCTCTAAAAAAGCAACCTGTTTAAGCTATTTTCTTAACAACTTTCTGCACTGTGGTACTTTCACTAGCTCACACTTCAGCGCAACTATGGAGAGTTCTAGTTATCCTTTTCCTTTTTTTTTTTTTTGCATACGTAATATTATTTTACACACACACACTTAACACACAGCCAGGTATATACACATTGCCATATATACGCACACACACACACACACACACACACACACACACACACACACACACACACACACACACACACACACACACACACACACACACACACACACACACACACACACACCTATACAGGCCAGTTATAATTCCGTTGTCGAAATGCATAAAACTCCATTAAGGCCATAAAAGTTAAAAGCATCTTATATATTTTTTTTTTACTCTGCTATCGGTGCGAGGATGCTTTTGTAGCCAGAAGGACTGGGCTATACACATGTGTGAGTGTGTGTGTGTGTGTTTATGTGTGTGCCGCCATTGACTAAAGCAATAGCAACAACAAAAACAACAACAATAACAGAGCGAATGGCTGTTAGCAATAGCATTGTCGCTGCTGTTCACTGATTGGAAACGGCGGAGGCGACGTGCAGAGCATCGAACAAAATCAATGGAAATAAAACGAGCGAACGCATTGAATGGCGATGGTTCCGTTGATTCTTGGCTGCATTGCCATTCACCATTCGCCATCATGTGTTGTCCTGTCCTGTCGGCAATGGCGGCAAGAACAACGTCGAGAAAAAATAGCAAACACAGCCAACAATTCCAGAAAAAAAAAAAAAAAAAATTACAAAAAAATTGATTCCAAATCGAAGCCGTAGTGCAAAAATCAACAATAGCTGCGACATTGACAGCAGCCGAGTACCCAAAAATTTGCACGCATTAATATTGGGTATATTAGCAAGTTTATGCCGTTTTTTTTTCTTTATTTTTTATTTGCGTATCCGTCGAGCATTCTCCTTCGTATCTTTTTTCCAGTGGTTTTTTTCTCCGGTGCCCTTTACATACGTACAATATATACCGAATATCATTCATATGCGTCTAATAGTTCAAACCGAGTATCCACCCCGAAAATTTTGCTGCCAGCTCATATTGCTTCTCAGTTTCAGATGCTCTTTCAGTGTGCTCAATTCTCTTTCTTCTGACATTTCGTTTTATCTTTTCTCCATTCCTTTTCTCCATACATAAACAGAACAAATTTTATCCATGATAGCATAACTGCATAACTGCGACATATTTGGTGATCGTTCGCTCCAACACTTAAAAGTGAACAAATTCTTTATAACTCGAACCATCGTTCGAAAAGTGAATGTTCGAATTCAACGAAATCACCGTTGGAGTTGCTGAAAAGTCAGTGCTGAGTCGATCTTTTCGAAAACCATCATTCAACGTTTATTAAAAATCAATTTCAAAGTGAAGCCGTACAAATAGTATTAAAAACATAATCTCACCGTTGCTAAAAAAATAAGTTAGAACGTAGGTTTGAATGCGCTTGCACGAACGTGGTCAGTTATATCAATTTCTCCGATGAGAAAAGTTTCCCAATTGAGCAATTTGTTTTGAATGTACACCAGAAGTTAAGCACCACCGTATGCTCACACGACCTCGAGATATTCTGTACCTTGTTTAATTCTTCTTATATGAACCATTCTTCAGAACTTTTTTCTGAACATATGCCAGTAGCGTTTCGTAGAAACGAAGCGTAAGCGCTTTAAAAGTACTTTTTCGTGAGTGTTACTTTATTAAATGGAACAACTTCTAGTTTTCGTCTTGACAGCAATAGGAAGTGTTCTCACCTTTCTGGTGATTTTCAATTCTGGTGACTATCAATGAAATTAACTAATGAAGTCGTCAGCTATATTTGAAGGTCAATTCGAAAATTTTAACAACTTCCATGGTGAAATTTCTAAATAGTGATTTCTAAATAGTGATTATATAAATCGCTTGAAAGTAATTGCGTAATGTTTTATCTTCATTTAAACCAAATATGTTCTAAAAAACTTTAAGTCTTGTACTATTACTTGGCAGGCTATTGAGTGGATACAGGAGGCTGCGTTCGTTGCTGCTGATCGCTCTATACAAAGCTAAGTTGGTTGTTAATGATTTTAACACTATTGTTGTAAAAGAGGAGCAGCCAAAATCTAATTTGTGCAGACGCGTTGCGAATGCATTTGTTGAAAATTAGTCAGTTATACATGTACATGAGGTAAATAAGCCAGAGGAACCTTCATACTCGGCGCCTTTCACAGATTCGATACACTATCACGCCTGGCCAAAATGGCATTTACAATTTCAATTTTGCCAGACAAGAAAGTGAAAACGTGCCATTAAGTAAAGATCAAAAAACAACGCTGGTAAGGCGCATCTGAACAGATTTGTGTATACAGTTGAAGAGAGAGAGAGAGAGAGAGAGAGAGTTTAGTATAATTCAGAACATTTGCAACACTATACGCAATAGTATATTGCGTTGTATAGTGTATCTGTACAATATTGTCTGTACAGAATGATGAACAGAGTTGCATATTTTATTTGTGCCCGTAATTTTTTTTCTTTACATTGCACATTTTTTTTAGCTCTGTACCAAGTTTTATTCCTTAAAAGTCTACATATTCCCACTGAAAGTAACAATAAATCCAATAAAATATGAAAAATCTGATTAGAAGAGGACTAAAATCGCATATCGCAAAGGTAAGTGAAACTTGGAACACGCTTGTTACATATATGTTTCTTTTCCAAAAATACAACACTGTTCAACAGCTGATAGTGAAACGATTCGCTTCTAGATAGTTCTATACATTTTTACGCACACTCGCTCACTTGCTCTTCACATGTTTTAGCAATCAAGCGAAAAACTTTGATCTGAAATCATAAATAAAATTTTAACTAAATTCTTTTAATTTTGCATAAAACCATATTGATGCTTGCAAATATAAAGTTCAATAGTGCTATTAAAATCTGCAATTCGTCGACAAAGATCAACTGACGACAGTTGATATTACTTGGTGAGTACACTTTAAAAACAAATATAACATGCAGAAACGTTGCAAGTTTGTTACATTATGTTACATTTTTAGTCTTTCATAGCTGCCTACAAGCAAGTTGCTTTATACGGGTGACGTGGTCTACAACTACGGAAGATTGTGTCTTATAAACTGTTGCTAAGGAAACCAAGAGAGACGAAGAATTTATCTGCAACGCAACCGCATCTGCGTCGAATTGTCACGGGTTACGAACAAAATACACAGTAGGTATTTATTTTGACAATGGTAAACGTCAACAAGAAAAAATGCTGTGCGCCGGTGTTGGGTTTGTATAGGGGCTACCGCAATAAAGTGTGCGGTAGGACGCGCATTAGGATTTGTATGTAAAGCGGACGTCCATACGTAGCCACCTTATCGTATTACAAACTGATGTTGACTTAAATAGAAAAGTTTTTTTTTACAAAAATACAAAAGTAGTCAGTCGGTGGGTTTGCTGCAACCGTTTATCGATCAATGCCGCAGGTAGGAAGTCACACCAGCCTTTATAGTCCTATGTGCGCAGGCGCCAGTCGTAACTAATAATTTTTTAAAGTTCTTCCAAGTCTTTCAAGATTGTAACTTATTCTCGGTCGACCTCTTTGACGTTGTTTAAGTTTAGCTTCCCCTGACAAACGCTCCGTGACGTCCCTCCGCATAAGATGACAAGCACTCTACTTCTAAGTCGTGCGATTATCAAGCGTAATGCCTGTTCTTGAGGCTGTTGTTTTTGTTTGTGGTTATCTCTGTTCCTAGGTAGACAAAGTTCTCTATAACACTGAAGTTTAAATTGACCATACTCACAGACTATCTAAGACGCGATGTTGGTCGCCGAGTCGACACCAAGTACTTCGTCTTGTTCTCGTTAACGGCTAGGCCCATGAGCCGGGACTGTTTCTGAATCTAAGAAAATGCCTTGTTTATTACGCGTGTTGCTGTATTACTTTCATACGGAAAATTGTGCCGAGCGTTAGACGTATGCACATTGGCGTTTGATATACTCCATTAGAATATTAAAGAAGTCGCATGATAAAACATTACCCTAACTGAAACCTCTTGGTTTGGTGGATACACCCATGAGTATTGTATGTATGCAAAGCGGCCGTAAATAAGAACCACAAACAGTTCTATTTACTTCGAAAGGCGTACAAAAAAACGCCAGAAGCATATTATTCTCTTGCTTGCCATGCAAATTTACGTTATGCAAGGGTATCGGTTCCCAATGGATTTCTTTAAGCTCCGGTAGTAAAGTAGTTGCTGCAGATTAATTTCATAGTGCCGTTCCATTATCATTACCGAATTATGAGATGTGATCCCGTGGTGTAATTTTTCACGAGATTATTGTTGACATACTATATCAATTTTTCTGAGAAACTTTATCTGGTTCACATAACTACACGAATGTTCCATCGTTAACTCACATGCGTTGGCATACTGATGGATTTCTAGTAGGTCGGTGATGGCATTATGTTGGCCGTGGCAGTAATTTACTTCGTACTTCGAGTAGAGCGGACATTCTAATGCACACCAAACGATTCTGCTAGTCGGACTCTGAGTTAAATTGTGTTCATTTAGAGCAAGATGGTCGGTTATTAGGATCGCTTCAGATACATTCACATTCTTTGATAGACTTTTTTTGACTTTTGTTGATTTGTTTTTTGCGCGTAGAAGATGATCTATGGTGCATCCTAAATGGACATACGGGTCGTTGACTGATTTTATGAATTTCAAGCGTTTTTTTTTTTTTTGTACTTTGTTTAACCTATCTGAAGTCTCTTAGGAGAGATTGCGAATTTCGCACTATTGCTGGATATGTTTAAATGTTCCACAATGTCTGTTAATCTTCATAGCAGCTTAAACTTTCGTCTGAGTTTACTAAGTTCATATTGTGCAAGTGGTTGTTTCATATGACATGTTCTGCGGTGACTCCACAGAGCGTTCTCAGATCTGTTTTTTTTTAATTTAATGTTAAATTTGCAGTTTTTATTAAAACAAAAAATTTGAAGATTTTGTAAAATGTCTAACTACATTAACTAGATGGCAATCATGAATCAGCTAATCGGGCTAAATATTTCGATTAACATTGCGGGAAACTCACTAATACACCAAATATGCACAAGTGTGCATTTGGCAGCTTCGAAAAGAAAGCTATAAAAATGTTCGTTCCCGTTCAGTTGTTCTTTTGTGTCTCGCATAAACTTCTTTTTTCCTTTTTTCCTTTTTGTATTATTTTTTTGGTGGGAGCGGGGGAACTTCTTTTACGCTGTAGGTGCCAGTAGTGTGCAAATAATGACTGGCGGCAGGCGCCCCTAGTGCCCCAAATTTTACTCTGTACCCATTGCTGCTTCAATGTATTTGAATAAAGTGCGAAAAATGGCGAAACTGTTTTGCAGACTTTAAGCCAACTTGCATGAATTCAAATACTTAGATGCCACATGTTCTATATGGAAGATACAAGCGTACAAAACTCGAGTAATTAGCAAAGCATATATGTATTTGTGTACATACAGACGCTTACAATAAGCTTGCAAATTGAGTCGTTCCGCTAGGAAACGAGCAAAATCCCAGCAACTTTTAATGAATCACCGATACATGTTGAAAGGCATTTTATTATCCTTAGTGCGCCAATGTACAGTGGTTACATTATGGGTTACATTTGCGCAAAAGTTCAATATTTCATTAATAAAATTATATTATCTTTCTTATTCGTGGGCATCAATTGGAACTTCGACTGTATGTTTCATCAATTTGATAAGAAATGCTTACATTTTTTGTTTGCTTGCAACAGTATGCTAACGACATTAAGGACATTAATTACTATTGTATATACTAATACTATTGGAAAGTCATTTAAAATAATTCAACCCATTGATCTCAGGCAGGAATAGGAACATAAATTGTCATAAAAGGAACCATCAAATCAACATGAAGTGGTTTTGAAGTATTTAATGAAGTAGAGATCCTTCATCATACACAATCCACGCAAAGCAGTGCTTCTTTTGTCTGACTTCTAAGACAATCAGCATTGATTACACAAGTATTTTTTTTCTTTCTTTTTTTTTTTTTTTGTGAATATTCCCGTAATCTGTTGTTTCTTTCATTTGAAGTCTTCTTAGGACAGATAGATAATTTCGTGCTATAGCTGGATACGAGACGAGACTTTTGCATAGTTCTTAATCTTCACAATAGTATATGCTTTCGTACGAGTATACTAAGTTCATTTTGAGTAAGTGTTAGTTGCATCTAGCATGGCCTGTAGTACTACCACAAAGGATTCTTTTGTTAATATTTTTTATCGCTTTTGCAATTTTCCGGTTTTTACTTTTCATAATTTTTGTCAAGTTTGAGCCTATGACTACGAATGGAATTGTAACACAATTTCTGGCTTATTAGCCGACTTTTTCATTTCAACGTAATCTGTTCTGTGCTGGTATCCATATAATTCGTACCCTATTGAAATTTCGCAGAAAGTAGAGGTTTCGTGACATTTGAGTGTGAATTTGTTTTTGAATTCATAGCTTTTTAGAGCTACAAAGGCTTGGTTCTTAAAGAAAATATTTATACTTGTTTCAATTACATTTAAAATAAGCATTATCTGCTGCATGCAGCGGATGTTGTGGAGCTTTCCATTTGAGCATTTCAAATACGACTTAAAATCGTAACGCAGCATGGGGTCGGGAGTTGTCGTGCTGAAAAATCACTTTATCGTTTCTCTGCTCGAATTGCAGCCGTTTTTCTTCAGTACTTGGCTCAAACGCATCAATTGTTGTTGGTATCTATTCCCTTGATGGACTCATTAGTTTTGATTAGCTTACAAAGGAATACACCCAGCTGAACCCGCCAAATATAGAGCATGAGTTTGGAACCATGTATATTCGGCTCCGCCGTCGATGTTGATGCGTGACTGGCGCAATCCTACGATTTGGACGTTTGGGATTATCGTAGGGGATACTCTTTCATCCCAAGTCACAGTATAAATCAACCGATGGCAGCTGCAATTTCCAGTTTTTGTCATTTTGGCTTCGTATCTCGTTATATACGAGAATGAATACCGCATCTATACTTTTGGGATATAATCCATTTGAGTGGTGAAAATACGCATGTATTTTGTATGCTCCACATTGTTCTGTAGCTTTAGATGCACCATTTTGTAGTTGTAGAGTTTTGATTTCCAGATGCAAGGGTTTTAGGTTATGTTGATTAGGTAGTGTTCAAAAATTCGATGTAGAAAAAAAAAATGATTGGTGTGAATATAAATTTTCACGAAAACTATTTCCAGCTGCACGAGTACATATGTAATTATCTTGTGGTTTGTTTTTTTTATATTCTATAGAGTAGTTGATACTGTGACAGATCTAGGTCTATTTTGCCTTTAGCGTAGTATAATACAGACAACTCCTCACCCAGTCCGTCTACCTAAAAATGATCCATTGGACTTAGTTTTTGCTCATTTCTCCCAGTACGCTGATACTGGCCCAGGTACTTAAACTTCGCGATAACGACGGCTGGACAATCTTCCAAAATATGTTCCGGGCACTCATCGTCCTATTAGCAGAATCTGTATGTATTGTCACATTCAATACTTATTTTGTATTGGTGTTTTTTGAGCCTGCAATGTTCAGTTAAAATCATAGTGGTTTTCAGAACCCAATGCAGACCTTGGCTTTTATCTTAAAATATAGACCTTGCAATTTCTTAACGTTCACGATGCGGTCAAGATACTAACTCTAGCCGAGCATACAAAAACAAAACAAAAAAAACTCGGCAATAATAATTTCACCGTTGGACTTTCATTCGTGTTACATTATAATACATAAATTGTTCATGATGCAATATAATGTGAAGTCCATCAAAAGTGCGTATGAGACAGCGAACAAAAATCTGCTGATGAGAATGAGATGTTGTCTTGTTTTACCTTTACCTTTTCATATATTAGTCATTTATATTACTGCAGTTTCTCACACTTTCTAATATCCATCCAGTCTCTCTAGAATTAATGCCTAGCACCATTTAATTGCTTTTTCACTAGGCCTGGCCATGCAAATGGCTCCGTGCTAATAATCGAACCGGCTGCGCCCTTTTTCACTAATTTGTCCACCATCTTGTTATGTGGTACATCCGCAAGACCGGATATGCAGTATAAGTTGCTCTAGGCATTCCAATACTAGCTTGGAATTTATTGAATTAGAGTTTAATGCTCAGGCGGTCAAAGCGTATTTAAATATTGTGCTTCATATATTTACTGTTTATGCACATCTTTCTATTGAGTTCTGAAAGATACTTACTGGTATTGCTAAATGTTTAAAGTAGTTCACGTCAGATCCGAAGACTTGTGCCAGGTTTAATACTATATATTGTTTTATGTTCCTCCATCTTTTCTTCATGCAGTGTTCTATGTTAAACCTTTTGATGAAGTTCTGCTTCAAGTCGAGTTTATAGCTGACGTAGAGTAGTATATGGTGCTTGGCTGTCAATGGGTTTTTCTGCTGGTGCTCAAATAATCGCCGAAGCTACGCGTACTTCTACCTAACCCTAAGGACTATGTCTGTTGTTGTTGTTCGTATAGGTGCAACGGGTCTAGGTCTAGAAGAACATCCATTTTAACATTTTATATATTTGTTATTATTTGTTTTTGCTCACAGTCTGCAGCTGCTTTAATACAAAACAAAACAAATTGAAACCACTGTGCCGTTGCCATCATTTCATATGGTTTTGCCACAATCAAGGAAACAACTGTTCGGACTCATTATCAATGAACAGTGAGAAACAAAAGTACGATTGCTGGACGAGCGTTAAATTCAGCACGTGATGCTTTAGCTTTTAATCCAACCAAACCCACATAATAAACGAACGAACATATACATAGCAGTGAATGACATGGTATGGAAGCAGGAAGGCGGACATCCTGCGAATGAGTAAGGCAGACAGCAAAGAAATGGACACGTCTTGTCTACTGCGGTTGCTACTATTGCATATATATATATATATATATATATATATATATATATATATATATATATATATATATATATATATATATATATATATATATATATATATATATATATATATATATATATATATATATATATATATATATTCTCCGTACGATAGTATGTTTCTATTTGTAATACTCGTATTGACTGCTGCTGGTAAACGTGTTCTGTCGCTTTATACGAGTAGAACTGTATGCGGGTTGTAATATATCTATATACATATGTATGTATGTATGTTTATAGGAACTTTCAAAGTATTAAAATAATTAAACGCGACAGCCAAAGCGAAATAATTACTTTTTTTTTTAATGCAGCAACAAAATACGATATTGCCTTTATAAACATATCCTTTGCTAGTTAGGTATACGTACGTATATCCTTGTTCCATTTAATGCTGGCTTTGCAACTTTGTATTGCTTATTTTTTTTCTGCTTAATATATACAGCAGGTAAATAACTCGTACGCTCGATTGGCTTTCTGATCAAAAACTACCTGGAAATTGTCAATAAAACGAAAACTTTGATATTTACAAGGCCAATTTTATAAGTCAGTGACTTTTTGAATTTTGAATTATATTGATTTGTGGGTGGTTCCAGAAGTACCCAATCTGCTTCATCATTAAGTCAGTGTTTGTCAGCCATTGAAGGCAGACAGACGGACAGCAAGCAGCTCGGCGCCGAAATTTAACTCGATACGTAATCGAGTTATAACTGCGAAATCGTCTTTGACGTTGGCTAACCGGAATATTGTGTTTGAATTTATGTGTCGTTTCACGCACCTATAAATAAATAAAATATTAATCCTTTGCAGCACATTAGCGACCCAGCAGCAGATGATACTGTGGCTTTGTTTGTTCGGTCGATCGATGTGGCAACCTGCAGATTTCAGTCCGTCTGTCTGCCTTTCATTGACGGAGCAGTGTTGTATTTTAAAGTTATTATTTTTAGGTCGATTTTTGGAATAACTTACAGACTCCAAGCTCGGTTGCTTTGTCGTTAATTATTTTCATGTATTGGGGATTCAATTTAGTTCAGTCTGTTTTTTTTTTTGTGGTCCAAAATGTAATTATTTCATAACAAAATGAATGAAAGTAATCGAAGTATTTTCCATCACTGGGTAGTACTTTTTCTCTCAAGTATACAACACCACTTTTAGTGCCACCAGATGCACAACACAACTTTCGAACCTTCGAATGACTCTGCAAGCTCCTCTTGCGTTTGACTTGCATCTTCATCGAGTAATGCCTCCAAGTCTTTGTCTTCGAATTGTTTTGGCTGTACAGAGCAAGGCTTGTCTTCAACGCTGAATCTTCAACGCACCATTCTTGAAATGTTCCTACATGATTCATCAGTTGGAGCATTCTCACCATAAACTTCCAGAAGCATTCGATGCACTCCAGCTGTACTTTTTTTCCAATTAAATCAGAAAACTACCTCTCATATGCCTGTGGATTTTCCGAATTGTCGACTCTCCTTTTAGAACTGTGAAAGCACATGAAATTTTCTTTGTAACAAACATTTTTAGACAAAATTCGTAAATAAAACCTATAGAAAAGATTTATTTCACAATATCTCCAGCAAGGCTCGTTTAAATAAAAAAAATTCTGCGTAGTTTTTGATCAGATTGTTTGAGTACGAGTCGCGCTGTAAATATATTTCTTCGCGTTTTTTGGAGATTTTTTTTCTTTTATTTTAGTCATATATTCATCTCAATTTGGTCCTAGTAGAACTAAAGCCTGGCAACATTCTTCTCATCCTTGTCGTTTTACTTATAGTAGCTCATCCATCAATAACCACATCACGTTTTTGTTATAAATTTATTTTATATATTTTTCTGTGCTCAATGCTCAACTCGGGTTTGTTGCCTGCCAGCCAGCTAGTCTGTTTGTCTGCCTGACAGCATCCTGTGTGTGTTTTACTATATTGGAACATGTCTGTGTATTTTAGCGCTTTTTTTGCTCTCTGTGTACTTTATGAGAATCACTTTATGTGCAAATTTATAGGCGGCCTTCTCTGTTTGTAGCTGAGCTATGTGTAGGTGTAAATAATTTTCCGTGCAGCTGCTAATAACTTACAAGTTTAAGCTTTAATCCAAAATCTTTTGCAATATTTTTTAAGATTGAATGCGTTTGGAGAACATTAATTTTTAAAGATAAAGATCTTGGAGGTTTTCTGTACATTGAAGAAGGCAGCAAATATTGTCTTCCAGATTCGTGCACTTTCATTGTTTCTTCTCATTGTTTCATCTCTATAATATTGAGTTGTTGCGAATACGAAGGATATTGTAGTAAGTCGGCACACTGGTCTTGGATCCAAGCTTTAAACTGTCGGTTGGTATATATTGGCGCGTTATTGTTTTAGAAATATCATTTCAAAGGTCCCAATACATTTTTTAACTCCGGAAAAGACCTTTTCAGCATTTGTTTATAAGCTACAGCATTCAATTTAGAGGTCAGAAATTGGAGGTTCCATAATATGACAGACCATTCCTCCATCTGCTCGTCTGTGGTGACGATTTAAAAACCTTTTTTCCTTACGCAAATCATGAAAATAAAAGTTATGTGCTTTCGTGTCATCTAGGTATTTGTCAAACAGAAGATTTGCGCAATGTTTTCATATCGCAGCTCGTATGCAGCGTTTCAAGGTTATGGCAACACGCAGGAAGGCGCACCGTCCGCCTCTAAAGTTTTATGCGCAGAATTATGTAAACCTCATCACATAGCTCGTAGTTCATACGTATCCTAAACTCGTCGCCAACTCTAATAGGTCAAAAAATACTACAAATAATCTTTCTCTCGAACACTCCCAAAGACGATGAATCAATCGGATGTTGTTAGAGTTCACGCATCTACGCTATATATCACGACCAGCATTATATCAGCGCCTTATAGATTCATTCATTGAACTACCAGAACAAAACGTGAACAAAATAAATATATAGATCACGGTCTTATTTCAACTCTATTGAGCCATAATCCCCTTTTTGTTATAAAAAATTTCGAACAGATACGTCGCTAAAGAAGTTTTACTTCAAAAAGTGATTTCTGCTTCCTTCTAAATAAGCGTAATTTAAGCGAATTATTTTCTCTTTCCGCTTCATCATTATCCTCTTGAGTTGATAGCAGATAAAATAGAACATGTCCTATATTTCCTATGTACTGAACAACTTTAAGATTTGTGCTATTGTTTGGTTGGGCGATTGGGTGGATGCATGGGGATGTGTTTCTGCTGATCGACTTTTACATAGCTAAGCCGGTTGTTTATGCCTCAAAGCACGATTGACCAGGATGTCACCGGAACAGACGCATAAGCCAATTGCAGATTCAAATTCGACGCCTTTCATATGCTCGTTTCTCAATCAGGCTCCTTTACTTTTGCACTCGTTTGTTCATAATGGCAACTAATATGGTTAAGCTTCATTACTATTTACAAAAGCGTTTTTTATTTATTCAAGAGTCTTAAGTCTAACAAAAAGAATTTAGTTTAACAAAAAACTTTTTTTACTTTAATTTCAGTCCTCCGCCTTTATTCAACACAATTGACAGCAATTCAATTTTGCCAGACAAGACAGTAAAAATAGGCCATTAGGTATAGACAAACACAACATTGATAAGGCGCGTCTGAACAGACTTGTGTATACAGATCAAGAGAGGTTCGTATAATTCATAAATTTTCTAACACTAGTAAATAACGTTGTATCGCAAGTCTGTACAGAAAGATGTACAGAGTCGCATAATTTATTTATGCCTGAATTTTTTGTTTTTCTTTGCATTAGACATTTTTTCAGGTCTGTGTGAAATTGAAACTTGGAACACGCTTGTAATACGTTTCTTTTCTAAAAATACAACACTGTTCATCAGCTGATAGTGAAATGCTTCGCTTCTAGACAGTTTAGCGCACAGCATTACGTCTTTCGGAAAACACAAGAAAATTACGGTTTTTTGATCCAGAAAATACCAATACCAACTTTGCAAAGGTCTTCATAGATAGCAGCGTGTAGTTGGTATCATTTTGAGCGTCGACTCCTGTAGTGGGTGGAATGTGTCTTAGGGGCGGCTAATTCATTAACATGTATGTATCTATGTGAAGCTTCCGTAAATTAGAGGCCACCATATCCATATTAAAGTTTTTCATACAAAATTCGAAAAGAGGCAGCTGGGTTTGTATGAAGGCTACCCCTACCATTGGGCGTGGCGTGTTGATTGTGATATAGTATGTTTGCAATCTGTTTCTTCAAAACAAACAAGGAACCGACAGACGGACAGACAGACAGACAGACAGACATACAGATGGACATGGTTAGTTCGATTTGTGCATTTCTCAACTCCATCTGTACACTACACCTGACCAGTTGATAATACTTCGAGTATAACTTTAATTTATTTATTTTATCTTTTTTTTTTTTTGACAACAGAAACAAAATATGAGTGGAAACTTATATCATTTCGATGATGAAGAAGATGAGGAGTACTGGCCAAACATTGTTAACACAAAACCACAGCGAATAGCAAACGGTGCTGCACTCAATGGAAAGAACTTCGACGCCGCACTGGATGATGAAGCCCATGTATTTTTGAATAGGTTTCGGTTAAATTGGAACACTGTGCCACGCTGGGAGCAACCGGAGTTAAACGAAAAGCTTGAAGAAGTGCTGCAAGATAGCGACAATCCACTGCTGTTGGCACTTAAATTATTCGCAAATTGTCCGAACAGTTTCCACATTATTAACCAAAGCTTTGAATTTAACATACTGAACACAACATGCAAACTTTACCGAGAACAGCCGTCCTTTGGCGAGGCATGCTCGCATAACACACGCATGGTAGCGTTCAATTTCGTAAAAACATCAGGCATAGCAACGCTAATCAAGGGCATGATTGAGACTTACAAGTTAAAACAAATAGAGAATTTGATAGTGCCGGAATTGCGAAAAATGCATAGCGATGGATTGTACAAAGAGGTGGCGCAATGGGTTATACACTTGGAAATAACAAACGAGTTCGATGTGCTGGATATTGTATTTCCATTGATTATACAGGATCGCTTACCATTGGTGGATGGCTACCTGGATATAGCAACGGAGCAGCGACTGCCACTGTTAACATCTTTGGACTCCATGTTGCATAGGAAAAAAACCGTACAGGAGATGTGTAAACCGATATTAAAGTGAGTCAGTCAGATTTTATGTTTGACAACAAAAGAAGACTTAATTTTTATTTATTTTTTTTTTTTTTTTTTCATTATAACATAGACGCTATAAGAACATGGACGCGTCTTGCAAATTTCTAAGTCGTGCTGCGTTCGCAAATCTTATCGTACGATATACAAAAAAGTACGAAATCGATGCAGCTTCCATACCGAATGCAAAATTTTGTAAAATGGGTCCGTACCTGCAACATCTTTATAAATCGTATCAGGACGGCACGAGTCTGGAGGCTCATCGCGAATTGGTGCTTGAGCATGCCGTCACGGAAGAATTGAAATTTCATATCGTTTCCTACATAGCCGATAAGGGTGACCGTAAGGATGCTGCGATGTGGTTCAAAACATTCAAGCTGCAGATGAAAGAATGCCCACCAGAAATTAAACATACACTCGAAAAGCTACAGCACGCTGATGTAAACGCTACAGCCAAAAAAGTTGCCGCATCGAATCGGATGTATTTGGAATTCGATTTGAATATGAACTGCATTATTTTCGTCAACACAAAAGACCTATTTGCGCAGATGATCCAACGGCTCGAAAACGAACCAAGCATACACTTCGATGCTGAGTTTAAAACCGATATTTACACTAAAAATACGCTTTGTTTGTTGCAAATTGCTGTCCCAGATAAAGTCTATCTAGTAGACTGTCTTCCGAATGCTTCTTTGGAGGAAGAGCAATGGCACGAATTGGGTGCTAAAGTTTTCGAGAATATGAATGTTTTAAAGATTGGCTTTTCGGTGGAACACGATTTGGCTATAATACAAAAGTCACTGCCGATGCTGCTGAAGCAAACAAAGGTAGAACAATATATTGATCTCCGCTGTTTGTGGCAATATTTGATAAAAGAGCGCATCACTATTACACTGCCGCACGGTTGCATCGATGAAAATACTCGAGATAGTTTAAGGGATTTAACGAAAATTTGCTTGGGCAACGAATTAAATAAATCCGAGCAGCTATCTAACTGGGCTAATCGACCTTTGAGACTCGCACAAACGCTCTATGCGGGTAAGTTCTTAAAAGTTTGTGCAAGTTTTGTTTTAAAATCGAATAAATTTTTTAAAATTATTTCAGCTTTGGATGCGCGTTGTATTCTGCTAATTTATAATACATTATCGGAGGCGATGGAGCAAAGCGGCTTAAAAATCAGTGAAATTGATCCGTCAAAGTTAAACAGCAAATATTTTAATTCTCAATCATAGAATCCGCTGTGTTGTACCAGAAGTGCAATCAAAAATATTTTTAAGTTTTAAGTTTAAGTCAGTTTGATCTAATATGTCCGTCCGTCTGTCTGTCAGTTCGTCTGTATGTTGATCCGAATGCCAAAATGACAATCCTTTCCTAAGCAACTTCTGCAAAAGCATTATTATACTCTTATCTTTTCCGACGTCATCATTGTCTTTTTGGGGCATTGTGCTCTATTCTTGGCCAACTACTCAACTACCTTCTCAAATAAGTTTTGTTTTTGAGCTCACGTATGGAATCGTTGTGAAATAGGTGTTGCATATTTCTTGTTTGGAGACTTTTACAAAACCCGATAGCTCACATACCCAACTATGCATCACCACGAGTGCTCTGCTTGTTAGATGTTTCGAATGGTGCCGACATATTCGGTGACGACATACTGCTGTAGTACTTCTATCTGGGATTTTTTATTCCCTCAAGCACTAGTCGCCAAAATATTTGAGAGCAGCGTTTTTACAATTGTCTGAATAGGCTCCGCAGATCAGTATTTCAGACTACGAAGCTCAATAGTTCAGCGTACACAAACAAATATCCATCTTCACAAATGCTCGCTTGTCAGATGTTTCGAATGGTGCCGAATACTTCTATCTCGGTTTTTTGTATTCCCTCTATTTGCAGATCATGATTTCAGGCTACTGCCATTAGTATGGTGGAAACTTCTGCCTATTCAAAAATTTTGTTGGAGATCCGAACTAATCGTTCAACCATTTATCAATTAAATAAAAAGTGGTAAATTCTTAGCATCATTCTTTAGACGTGACTTTGGAGATACTGTGGGTGGTCAGGCCACTTCATTCAGACCTCGTTCGTCAAGGGTGCTCTAAAGTGCTATTGTTGAAGTTTGGTTTTCTTTCTTTTTGTCCATTATGTTAAAATTGTTTCGATACACTGACTGTCCGAGATAATAGTCACATAAGAACTAGAAGTACGTCGTAGTATCTGCACTTGATCAACAAGACAGCAAATGAATAGATGAAAACATGGTTTATATATGTAAGTTTTAGAAAGAGAACATCCCTAGAGATTTGTAGCGAGAAACCGGCAACTGATGCTTTTTGCTGAAAAGGAGTTACAATATGCATTTTTATGGCAATAGATGTTTCTATGATATTCAGCTCGATCACTGCAATTATTGGTGCATATGCCGAGCATATTAGTCTTCTTAAAACGTTAAGCGAATCCAGGAAGCCATATACATCATCCAGCCTTATTATTATTTTATAAAAATCCAGCATGCCTGGGCATTGTTAGTAGCGCTGTACCTATCTATAAAAATTCGCCTCTCTTTTCGTAAACGTAAGTCTTCATATTTTTAATTGAATTAAATTATATTTTTATAAATGTTTCTTTAATTTTTTTTTCATACTCGGAACGCTTGGAATCGGTGACGCGCTTAGAAATCATTATCTGTTGAGTCTGAAAACTAGGATGAACCTGTGACACCTGCGATGCCTGGAAATCTCGCTGTAAGCGTTGTGTTGACGCGGTTGGAGCCTATTTTGAAACTTTTAAAAGTGTTGTGTCGATCTGCGATGCATAATTCTTCTTTGATGCTATTCAACTGATTGATGCTAAAGAGAAACAGAAATTGAATTTGATCAACATAAAAGTTTCGAGCTGCTCGACCTACACGCTCTACAATGTCGCACTTTAGAGCACGACAGAGATAGAGACTATTTTTGTTTACTCTATTCTGTCAATTGAAAAGGAAGGAACCGAAAGGAACAAAAAAGAGATACGCTACATTATAATATTATTATATCATGTGCTAGAAGTTAAAGATGTAAAAAAGAAAATAGACAAATCAAATTCATTTTCATTGTGTGTATACAGTGGCTCCAAACCAAAACAACACATTTTCGTCTGTTGCTTATTTCTATGCCGTCGCTTAGCTTGACTTCTTGTTGTTATTTTTAGGAAGTAGAGAGAGCAGCGAGAGAGAGAGATAGAGTAAGCGCACTTAGCTTTTTTGATTGGCGAGGATGTTACCTGTTTTTTAGTTGCCTTAGAGCTAAATTTTGGTTTCCAAAAACCAAGTTGCTTTACAAGCAGAGCAAAACTGCACTTCCAAAGGTTACCACTATCTCCAAATTGCCAAGTTTCTAGTTTAGGAAGCAAAAGACATGTGCGATATTTTACTGCTTTTCGCTGCTATCGAAAAATATCGGTGAACTGAAATATCACACATCACTTATGTTGAAAGTATCGAAAAGATTCAATGTTGTATTTTTTTGTATTCTTTGGCTTGTAAATAAAGGAATGGTTTCGCGGTGGCGCAATTTATTATTTACAAAGTAATTTTACAAAAGAAGGTAATACGGAAGAAGTTATTACAGTAAAAATAAGACAGTGTTTGTGCACCAGCTCACCAGGAGCTGAACACAAATCCAGATTAGAATGATTAAAAACATATTTGATGTTATTTAACAATTTTAAATGAAAACGTTTGAAAAACTGTGCTGTCCTTCCGTCACACATTTGTTCCAACAATTGCCGGTGCACGACATGCCCATTGTGATGGTGCAAAGACTTTATCTATGGTTGTTTGCGAGTGGGACGATCCGTCATCTGTCATCAAATTAAACGCACCAACTGTAGTTTGTATTATTTATGAGTACTCGAAGTTGAAGCATTGCTGCTCGATGTTGTCATCTTTGTACTATTCTGTATAGTGCCACTGGCTGAGGTTCCTGGCGATTCCTGTGATGGTGTTGGCATTGACACTACCGGGATCGAACCACCAAGTTCATCGATATGAATTTCTATTTTATAACCGGGTGGTAGAAACTTATTGAATCCATATAATAGCTCAGTATGATCCTTAAACAACGTACAAACACGTTCGATGACGCACAAAGTGTCGATACAATGCGATTTAAATTCTTTCATTATATCCAAGAAATTATTATAGATATGCAGCTGATCATAGATCATTGCGACTAATTTGACTTGATCGAGATAACTAAGCGCATCTTTCACTTTAAGGCACGGTGCTGAGCTAGGTTGCACGGTTTGTGATGGCGGTGTACTCACAGGTCCGTTGGGCTTTGGCATTGACTGCTGGGATGTTGAGAGATTACGGCTGCCAGTATTTTTTGAATTTTTTGAGCCGCGTATTGAGATCTTTCGTGGTATACCACGTGGTATGTTGAAAACAGCATCATCGCTACTAGTAGATACTGGAATTTGAAGAGTGCCATCAGGACCACCACTGCCACTTGCTCTTGGTATGGAAGTAACACTGCGTGCTGTGAATTTTGTAAAATTAAAAAATAAATAAATAATTGACACGAATCAATTCAATGCAAATATTTACAAGTTGAACTCAGTACAGCATGCATTGGTTTAGAGACAGTGCTGCCAGTCGACTTCGCCGTGGCGCCGATTTGGCAAACATAGCCTTTACCACTGTTGCCGCCAACAACCGCTGTTGCATTACTATTATTCACTATGGTGTTCGTTGTTTTGACTTTAGAAGCTGATGGTGTTGTGGACGGCATAGAAGCAACGCTCCTTGCATCGCCATGTTGTGCAATGCCGCCCACAGTTGTTCCACCAGTAATACCCACTCCAATTGTTGGGCCATGAGAACCGGATGCAACTGTGTCGCTACTAATACCGCCAGTATTTCTAACACCTTCACTACCACCGCTACCAACTACGCCGGCGCCGGGCCCTGGACCGGGTCTCTTGCCGTATTTTACATACTCGACACGCGTGCGTTTCATCGTTTTAAAAGAGTGCTTTTTCACTTTGCTGACAGCCGATTCAAAATTGATTTATATTTAAGTTTTTATCTATTTTTTTTTTGCAAATGATTTTGATGATAGAAAATCCGACTGACATTTCATAGCAACAACGAGAGCATATATTATGAAATACAAGGCATGCTATCTGTATACCACTATCAACCTTACTAATGATCAAAGGAAACAGTCGACTTTTGTTCATTTCATAACAATAAACAATTTACAGCTGCTACTAATGGATCTGGGATTTTTATGTAAACTTTGATGCCCTAGTCGTGTTTATCATTGTGCATGTTCATAGAAAATCTAGAAGAAAAACAAACATTCAAGTTTTTTTTTTTACATTTGACAAAAAAATCAAATCAAAATCAAATAAAAGGTCAAATTAGCGAATTTTTCGCTTCTAAATTTTAGTAGCAGCTTCTCTCGTTACCTAATTTAATATAGACTTTTTCGAAAAAGTCAATACTAAATTTTTATTAGTACAAAAATCGAATTGGTGTCGACTTTTTGAGATAAAGTCGACTCTAAATTGTTCATTGGTAAGGCTGTATGTGTTGCCAGCTGCATCTGACGATTCATTAGAAAGTATGACAATAAACTACAAGCTATAATTGTCTTATGAATAAATCGTTTATGCGATGGGGTTTTTCATGAAAACATTTCATGAAAAGTTAAAAATATTGTGCGTATAAACCCTTTTTCAACCCTTTTATTGCATAAAACATTTCATGAATTTATTGCTTTTTCATGAAATTAATTCGCGTGCGAAGCACTTTGAAACTAATAGTTGCCTGTTTCTACGGCATAAACGAACATGTGGATACAATAGCTTTGGAACAAGGTAAGACGGTCAATTCTATATGGTATACAACCATTTGTTTGCCACAAGTTTTCGATAAATATGGAAAACCTACCGCCGTAGAAGTATCATTCAGCAACACGGCAATGCGAGCTTTTACAGATAGTGTCACACCAATGAATTTTTGAGCACTCAAAACATCGAATTAATGGACTATGCGCCTTACAGCACCCAATGACTTCTTTTTGTTCCCGAACATTAAATAAAAATTATGTGTGCATTGATATTCTATGCCAGAAGATGCGGTTGATGCGTATCCTTCGAATTTATTAAAAGTTTTCGTATTGTCGTATTACGTTGTAAAAATAGTTAAATCAAAGTGAAAATAGTTAAATTAACTACATTTTAAATATTTTATACTCTATGCATTGCTTTCCGAACAAAAGCAATTATGCTCTTTAATACTTAAATACCAAAATATATATACACTCTATTAAATTCCAATAGAACACTTTGTACAAAGTAATATTTTCTTACTTATCGGAGTAGATACAAAATTACAGTCAAACTGACTGAGTGACTAACCGACTGACAATTTGACAGTAAGTAGTTCAGACAACTTTAGTGTCAGTTAAGTTAGACAGCCAGCCAGTGGATAGTGCAGTTGTATAAAATATGAGTGTATAACTTACATAATAGATACACATCACTTACTGTCAATAATTTTGAAAATACGCACAGACACACAGCTATGTAGAATATCCAATATATATATATATATATATATATATATATATATATATATATATATATATATATATACACATATATATATATACATAGTTAAATATTATCCAACAATCAATAAACATCAAATTGCAGTGCATCGCCAACTCTCCACCAAACTGCTATATAACGCAACATACTTCTTGACAATTACCCACTCCATCTCCATCTCCACTGACACTCTGTGACTAAACGCGTCGCGTCGCGTCGCCTCGTCTATGTCAAATGAACGTATGAAATCAAATTATCGTTGAACTATTGTACAAATTTGTATCTGTAACTCGCGAATGCATTTAGTTTAGTGAATTAGTTTGCAGTTGACATTATGGACAGTTTGGTTTTGCGTGGCATGATGTTGACGATGACGATGATGCTGCTGCTGCTGCTGCTGCAGGCTGATAGTTGATGTTGCGGTCAGATAGATAGATAGTTGGAGATACAGATACATATTTAGTACTGATACAGATACGCGCTAGTAAACCGATACAATGTGTCATTATTATATCAGCATATCGGCGACATTGCAATGTGTCATTGTTGGTTATACGTATTAGGAAATTGAAAGCTAAACTTTATGCGTAACACGACATGAAGTATAGTATCTATTATGCATATACATATATGTATCAATTGTATATACATAGTTGAAGCTGCATTGCACAGCATAGTATCTATGATCAACAACTTTGTATAATTTCGCATAATTACATATGAGTTTGTTTTGTTAGCACAACCCTGTAGCATATTTTCACATACAGATACAGCTACAGATACATATGCATCTAGATACAATAGATGCTTCCTCGCTCATGTAACTCATTAAAAATTTGTGCACTCTCATTCCCTTTCTTCCTTGCTGTACTCTCTGTTTTATTACACTTATATGTATGTTAGTTTGTGTGTGGGCTGAGCTTTGTTTTGTGTGTTGTTCGTTTCTGGTATTATCGAGTTGAAGTTGCTTTAGTTTCTGTGGTTGCGCCTGTTTACATTGCGCTGCATTTGTCCTTGCTTCTTCCTTCTGCTGTTTGTCCAAAGTCTTGCTCCTCGGCACATTTGCGCCCATGTTGTGTTGTACTCGTATTATATCGAGTGCAGTTTCTGCTTGGCTTGCTTTTCGATGATTAATTATATTGCTTTTGCTGTTCAACCATACACTTACATATGTACAGATATACAAATATAACTACAGAACTACCTACGACTTAGCTATGGTAAATGCAGATAGAGATACAAATATAAACGAGTGTTGTCTGAGAAATTACGAATGATATAGCTAATAAGTATATGTAGAGTTTATATAGAATTCTAGATTGACATGTAGAGATCTGCAGATTTCTGGACATGGAAATGCCTTTCGACAAAATGTGGGAATTATTCCCTACCAGCTATATCATATTGTTTAAGCCAACCAAGCTGCTTTGGGGCTATACGGAATTGTAATCTTTTAATTTATGGCAGGACTCAGGCGCCACTGTAACATTTTCTAGGTGTTTGAGTTGGCGTGACAAGTGCATTTCCACTTGCTAAAAGTGTATATCCCCGTAAACCAACTGTCATTGAGCATTTTTTATATCATTAAATATGTCTAACTTTGTGCAGTATAAAGGAGAGTTCTACTTCATTACTTTAACACGAAGAAAAGTGCTGGCGAAAGTCATCGAATGTTAGTGGAAGTTTATGAAGAAAATGCTCTAGCTGCGCAAAATTGTCGGAAGTGGTTTGCTCGGTTTAAAAATGCTGACAGACAAGGGACCACCTGCACAGCCAAAATCGTTGAAGTTAAAGAATTGGTGTCATTGCTCGTTAAAGATCCAGCTCAAAAGCTTCAAGAATTAGTTGAATGACTGGGAGTTGACTTGTAAACAGTTAGTAAACACCTCCAAGCCATAGGCGTGATGCCATACAAATTTGGATTCAAGCTTATGATTTGTACTTGTTGGCATCAGTGTGGCATGTATGAGCTGCTCAAACCAAAAGGGAACGATTACGGGGCAGCGGTATCGTACACTGATGCATTTGAACCGCGCATTAAAGCAACAAGAAAAAACTTTAACCGAAGCTCTAACATTCATTTTAAATCGTACCTACCTCATAAAAAGGGCGGTACACACTCATTAGTATGTTTGTGAAGCGACCATTCATTAGGAGCCATCATATTTCAAGGTGATATAGACTTAATTGAAGAAGTTATTCAATTGCCTTCTTGCACATGGAAGGAGTGTTTGACAATACTAGTAGTCAGGGGAGTAGTGCCAATCCTAGTGAACTGATTACACTCATTGTTGAAAACAAGAACAGCCAAAACAGGGCTGAATGGCACTAGTGTCCATGCCAAGAGATGAGTTGACAATGAGAAACGTTTTCAATCAGAACTTTACCATTAAATATTCCGACAAGACTTGGATGTCGGAAAAGTCACACGTTAAAACTACATACTATTAAGTGGTGCACGGTTGGATCTTTGATGGCAGAAGGAACCGGTCTAGCAATCGTAGGCCACTGGATGTGCTTAGACAGTTATACCAGTATATTGCAAGCAGAACTGTGCGCAATAATTCAATGTACATAGTGTAATTTAGATAGAGGCTAACGTAAGTGTGAGATTGCAATACTATCAGACAGTCAGGCGGTGTTGAAAGCACTAAGCTCAAACTCCGTCAAACCCAAACTAGTGCAAGAAGCACTATAAATATTGAAAAAGTTAGGCAAACACAACAAAGAGTATTGTAGGAAATAAACTAACCGATAAACTTGCTAAAAAAGCAGCGGAAACGCCAATGATAGGAACAGAACTATTTTGGGAAGACACATAACGTTGGAAGTAGTATGCAGCGAAACAAATAGGACAAGAAAGCAGCACTGAGTCATGAGCCAAGTACAAAGGCAAGCAAAAATATTCCTAGGGAGCTTCAACCCGTTCAAAGCGAAAATAATGCTTCAACTAGTAAGAAACATTTACAGGAATACTAACAAGACACTGTCGACATAAGAAACAATTGTGTGCAGTAGGTGTATACTGCAGATTCTGCGATCTTATCGAAGAGACTCTTCTTCACATCGTTGCGGTGAATGTGAATTACTAGCCTGGCATTAGGCAGTAACGTTGTCATCGAAAAATAACTGAAACAGTTAGATTCTTGGAAAATAAGGCTAATTCAACAGCCTAGACTGGCCAAGAGCAAACAATGTTCTGTACAATAATATTTATAATACCCCAAGAAGCCCGCGCAAGCACCTTTCGCACTTTTTTCTTTTCTTAACTGTAGACGTTTCGTTGCATTCTAACCTCTTTAATTTAGGGTTTGAAGTTGGCAGCCGACGACTTGTGGGTTATGAGCATTGAACAAATTAATTCTCGCACACATTATATCGACGTCTACGCTCGAGCATAGGTCACCAATTTTATACAGGCAGGAAGTAGAGCTTCGTCGACTATAGGTTGAACAGGAGGTGTAAAGAACTTCAACGTATGTACGTGTTACTGCTTACTTTTGCATGTATTTGGATTTTGGTTAAAAAGTAGTTTGCATTAAGCAAGATTTATAGATACATAATTGAATTAATGGTTCTTGTTGTGATTATCAGTACGATGTACATGTGTATACAACCTAATAGGTATTTGTGTTGAGGATCCTTGTTTTAGTTCGCAGCACATCGAAGCTTTGTTTTTGTTGTTGGTAGGCATAGATTTAAAGCCGATAAATGCACAATGATGATTATGATGATGTATGTATGTGTGTATGAGTCCATACATATGAGAAATCAGTGATGGCTACAAGAAAAAAAAAGAAAAAAAAAACACATACATATTTCGCATCAAAATAAAAAAAAACCACACATTACACAATACTCACTTATTATTCAATATATCGAGATATTGATTGTACTTATTAGCCTTTAATGTTACCAATCGCTGCATTTTTTGTTTTACACGATCTGGTATACCCTCATGTGTGTCGAAATCGGCGGGATTTATTTGTAGTCCTTGCTGCAGCTCAAGCTTTTGAATCCAAACCTTCTTAAGCAGAATAATAGTACATTCGATAGTTTCTAGTTCAGAACGAGCGTTTCTGAGTTCTACCGACTCTTCAAAATCGTCCATATTCAAACTTGTAAATATTAAAAAGAGTTTTATGAAAACGCGTTTGCGTATTTAATTTTGAAGCAATGAACCAACAAGAAAGTCAGCTGTTGCTAAAATCAGCTGGAATTCAAATGCAGTATTGTGAAACGTATGAAATGTTGCAGTGTTGCAGGACGCACTAAATTTTGAGCCGCTAGATGGCGCACGTGGATTTTTAAATTTGGTTTTGATTTATTGCATTTGATAATAAATCGATTTTAATTCTTTTAATATATTTATTGCACTTAAATGATAAACTTGTGAGAATATTGAATAAATGAAAATTTCGGTTGATTATTTAAAACTGTGTGAACAGACACACTGCCAGACAGACTATGTGAGTCTAGAATGTTACTGTGTGTTGAATTGTAGCACGTTGCTTACTTTTATAAATTTAAATTACAATTTTGCCTTAAAAAAATATATCAAATAAAATGATAATCTACAATAGAAGAAGTAAATAAAGGCTTTTACCATAGGTACGGATGTATGTTAAAATTGAATAAAACGTGTTTTGTGTGTGAGATATCAACGATTTGTTTATTTCATTTGAAACGCCTATCAATGACTTTATGTGCGGCATACAACAACGTTCAAATCGCCGTCGCTGCAACGCTGTGTGATCCGAGATTTACAATTAGCGTTGATTTTGGTGCATAGATCAGACTAAATTTGAGCAATGACACGGATTATGTTGGCTTTGGGAGCACCAATTGTTTATGGCTCATTCACATAGACCTTAAACTTAAGAAAATCCCTCAAGAAAAACACTAACCGCGTTTCGATGGCCAGTTCACGTCGCCTCTGCGTCGGATAACCATGCCATCAAAATGACATTTCATTCGTAATTAGCTGTGCCGCATGTAGAACTATCCCGTTGGACCCACATATCGTTCACATATATATCCATTTGGGCCACAAGAAATTAATAATAATCGCATGGTAAGAGCCCTTTACTAACAAGCCGGCCCACAATCCACACCAAACAGTGACATTCTGCGGATGCATTTCCGCTTTGTGGATTTGCTGTGGATTGACATAGTTCCAACTCTGGCAATTTTGCTCGTTCACGAAGCTATTGTATCAGAAATGAGCCTAGTTGCTGAAGATGATTTTTTTTCTTCTGAAATTGGGCTCCGTTTTCAACTGCTCCGTCAGTCAGCGAATGCACGGCGTTGTCTATGATGGATGCGAAAACTGTTTATGAATTATAAGTGCGTATGGGAGATGTAGCTTCTATTTGTTAAATCGCGATCGTTTTGTTACTTGTGTTGGTTATAGTTAAAAAAAGTCTACATAACAAATTTTCAACTATTGTTCTGACAAACTGACAGACGGACGGACGGACATGGCTGGATCGACTTGTCGGCTTGTCGTGCTGATATATAATATGTGTACATACTTTATGCTATCTCCGATGCTTCCTTTAAGGCGATGCAAAGATTGTGACAAAATTATATTACAATTTTTATTCTGTGTGCACAGTTTATTGCAGCGCCTCCCCGCCACGACATAAATGCGTTGTTGACGAAACTCAAACTCTTGCTTGACCACTGTTTTTTTGGTTTTAAGCTTTTGCTCCTATTCGAGTTCATGTTTGCTTAGCATTATCCTAAATAAATCCGAAATTTCCTTTCGCCGTTCCAGCTCTCCGCAAAATTTACGCTGTGAGCAATTCACGCTGACGCTCTTCCTCCTGCTTAATTAGACTATCAACACAGTGTGATGCTTTTGCCACAACTTCAATACGTTCCACTTCTATAATGCACATATTTTCATCTACTGTTCCTTGCGTTCGTCCTCAGCCACATTGCTGAGCTCAGTCTTAGCATGATCATTGAGCAATTTTTTGAAAATACTTCTCGTTATACTTCAACTCCTTGTCAAGCATCATTTTCTCCAGTATCTTTACATCACGCACCGCATTATACTCTTATTTCGCATCCATAAACTTTTCATGCGACTATCTTTTCCTACTGATACCAGACTCGCTAGCAACACAATTTAAAACCTTGGCCTAATCGTCCAACTACTCAGCATCGATTTCATTAACGTGAATACCCTGTAAATTGCCATTACGGTTATATTCCATTACGTTGTGGTAGGCAGTTTCCTTGTTGATGCGTTTATTGCTCAATTCCGTTGGTCGTCATCGAAAAGTATGTCCCGTCCCAGATGAATATCATTCTGCAGGTATTGGTCTGGTGCCACTTGCACTATTATATTGTTTGGTTTGTTGTCGACGACCGCTTCCACATTAATGGCTCACTATGACTTCTCCGCAGATTCTCCAAAGTTTCTAAGCCGCTTTCTTTTCATCTTTAGTTCAGCATGATAAAATACCAATAACTAACCTGACTTTTGTTAGACCCCCGTGTGTGACCGTCTGAATAGGTCTTTACATTTAAGTAGCATTTTTTTAGTACGCCAGAATAAGTTGACTACGCAATTCATCGTATCATGCTATGTAATTGTTTGTTTTTGGGAAAATTTTTGTTGGAGACCACTTATTTCATTGAAAATGCGATTTATAGGGGCTTTCAAATAAGAATAATACGCTCAACATACACACTCTCAACATTTCTGCTTTCCAAATGCAAATTCTTCATTATCGTTAACATGTGAGTGGCAAAATGACGTTTGTTTTCTTTTGATTGGCTTTTTTTTTAAATTAATTTCTTTTTATTATTAGTGATTAGTGAGAAAAATCGGCAAAAGCAAATGTAGCGCTCATGATATTAATAAATCGAAAAATACGTACTTCGTAATTTGCAAATGTCAACTTTCTCAGTGAATGTTAAGAATGTGAAGAATTTTGGCCTAAGGGAGAGACCCTATTACACTATGGAAATGTTTGCGAACTATTAAAATGGTTGCAAGTGGTGAAGTTTTTTCTATTGTTATAGCTGCAGGATATATGTTCCCAAAAGTTTGTACACTTTTATGGTTTTCAGACTTTTTTATACAGCCCACATGCGAATACATATAGCTACGTGTTTTGGTCATATCTATATTTGTGCATGCAGTTGGCATAAGCACACACACACACGCACACACACACACAAATACAGTATACATACATAGTTGCATTGGATCTATTATTGTGCAAGTTCTGGTAAATGCGGTGACGGTAGCGGCAGCAACGACGGATTTGCTTCATTGAAACAATGTTTTTGAGCTACTACAACAGATACAAATGATGTACATGCGTTGGTATTTACTCTACGAATAGCAAATGCATTTTTTTCCCCCTTACACCAATGTGTGTCTGCCGGCCTATCTGTCCGTCTGTCTCTCTGACTGTCTGTCTTTTGGTCTGTTTATCAGTTTGGCTTGAGTGTATGTCAGTTGCACAGATTTCGATCCATTTATTTTAGTTGACATTGTTACAAAAGTTAAGTTACCAGCCACACCCAGCTGCAAACCAAACTAAACGAAACGATTTAGTTAGAGTACTCGTATTATAAACAATATATACGATTCTGATCAAAAAATATCCGGAATTTCTTTTTGCAGCGAAACTCGCTTGAGATATTATGAATATCAGTTCGACGATACCATTTGATTTAGCTATGTCCGTCTGTCTGTCTGCGGAATGTCCATTTTTTGGTTACAAATCGGCACCGAGATGGTATGTCTTCAAACGTTTGCAGTTCGACATGTTAAAATCTGAGAGATTAATTTTGATTCAGACAGAAAGGGAACAGATGGATAATCAGTCAGATGGATATGACTAGTTCAATTTATTTTTTCAAGCTGATCAAGCATATATATATACTCTATGGCGACTCCAATGCTTTCAAATGAACGCATTTTGATTGTGTAGAAAAAGAAAATTCACGGACAACTATGAAAGTTATTCCATCTCCATCTTTGAAGAAGACAAACTAATTATACAGGTCTATAAATACAGGGGTCATGTCAGTTGTTGGAAAGCTGAGGGCCATTTCCGAAGTAATTTACTGCGTAGAATCCGAATTTGCGGTCAGAATTGGCCCATCGCTTCAGGATTTTGAGATATTTGAGGTTATGTACCCGAAAAACGGCGTTTTTCTTCCTTTGGAGGTTATGTACACGGTGTCTGCTCTTTCTCTCTAGTTACATAATTTAGTACCACTTTACCCTTTAATTTAAGAGTTTTTTTTCGCAAAGTTATGGCTATTCGAAGTTACGACATATATCCCTGCGACGTCATTAGCATTATCTCAACATCCTGACGGGATGGGCTTATTCTAACCCCGGATTCGGATTTTACGCAGCAAATTACTTCGGAAATGACTCTTAGCCTTCCAACAAATAAACCAAGTTGACCTGTGTTATCAAAGAATAATGCAACCACCTGACAAAACTGTTTCAAACTTTATAAGAAAATTTCTGGCTCGAGTACTACCACTGCTGGACGAAGGTCACATTATTCCAGACCACCAGTTCGGGTTTAGAAGACGCCACGAGACGCCAGAGCAATGCCATCGCGTTGTAAAGCAGATACTGAGTGCCCTAGAAAATCGTAAGTTTTGTTCGGCTGCCTTTCTGGATGATCGCCAAGCATTAGACCGAGTATGGCATCCTGGATTTTTGCAAAAGCACATATCTCTGCTAGTCTGTTACTTTGTGATATGACATATTTATTTTAAGTTTAATATTATTAGTAATACCTGCCACAACTATCAAAGAAGTTCTACTTCAACCTCGCGTATTGCAGCTTTTATGTTCTTTGCTTAGGCATAATACGCGCGAGCACATGTATGCATGACCAATCGTTGATTTACGAACGCATGACCAATTGTTTTTACTGAACTTTATTTCCGCGCGAAAATGTAACCCCCGTTAAGTTACCCGTCGCATCGCGTCTAAAGCAGTTTTACTTCAAAATAAGTTTCATTGACAAATTCCTGGTATTTTTTGTTCAGCAGATACATTATCTGCAACTACAAAAGCGACAAAATTCTATAGAATATGATCATAAATCAATGTTATTTTACACACAGATTCACATTACTTTTCATTGTTTTGAACAACTAAATCGAGTAGCTTTAAAATTGCATTTACACTTCAAAAATGTTTATTTGGACTTTAAATGAATTTCTTTTTGCATATCAACATTTAGATTTTAATTTTGTTTCAGTTGTTAAAATCAAAACCGCATTTGTAGTTTAGATTTTCTTATTTGATTAGTGGTTGATGATGCTCCGACTCTTTCTCCATTTCAATGCAACTCAGTTTTCATATCTCTAAATGCATTTCTACAAAATTATTTTATTTGATAATACTTACTACAAATATTTTATATAGAGATGAGAATCCTTTAATCAAGTCTGTTACAGACATTATATTTAAATATATGTTATGGTGTAAACTGAGTAAGTGTTGTTCTTGCTATTGTTGGCATTTGTTGTGGTGCGGATAAACAGATAGATAGACAGACAGACAGACAGACAGACAGACAGACAGACAGACAAATAAACAGATACATATCCAAATAAATGGATAGACACTCATATGTGAATAGTCAGAAAAACACATTTGTTTTGTGTACAGTGCTTTGAAAATCTGCAGAATACTTGATGTTTAGCAGAAAGCACATAGAGACAGATTTAGAGAATAGAACGCAATAACAATACGGAGAAGAATACTTTTAAATGAGTACAACAGAAACAATGAGTGTAAGCAGCACCTATTGTACTACAAGTATTTACTGCAAATTTAGGAAAAGAAATTCATCCACAAAATTTTTGTGGTAAAAAAACACAAAATCTTAAGAATAGGTGCATTGGAATGTACGAGGAATAATAAAGAAAATCATCAAATTAGTGAGCCAACAAGACGGTAAAGGTAATTCTATTTATACGTGTATGTGTTATGAAACCTTAACTGCTCCAATTTGTACAATATAAGCGTTTATAAGAATTCACCTTTTGTGTATACACAGGTTGCCTTTTATATTAATGAAAAAACCAATAATTTATCATTGAAAATGTCTTTATTATTTTTCAAAATATTCTTCATGAAGATCAATACACTTTTGCATGCGTTTGAACTAATTTTTTCACTCAGAAGTGGGTATCTCCAAAACTTAGCTTCAATACTAAACTTCTTCAGGAGTTGAAAAACCTTTAACGCGCAATTTATTTTTAAGGTGTGCGAGCAAAAAGTAGTCATTGGGTCGCTGTAAGGTGAATGACCCATTAAATGTTGAGATGTGCTCATTTTTTTTTTAAACTGCTGAAAATTATTGTTTTTTGATTTACCACATTTTTTAAAATTTTTTGAGTGAAACTTCTATAGGTAACAAAAAATAAAAACTCAATACGTGTTTCTTTGCCGGCAGACATGATGAAAGCACTGCTCTCTCTGTCAATTGTAAACCGAGCGTAAGAGAAGGAGAAAACTATTGAGTTACTGGCATATAAAATATATTATTAGCAATAGCCACGAGTATATACGTGTAATATGTAATGTATGTGTGGGGCTCATGGCATAATAATATAATGTAGCATATTCCGCCTAGCTGCTCTCTTTTTTGTTCCTTCCGATTCCTTTGTGTTCAGTTGGCAGAATAGAAAAACAAGTACTTTCTATCTCTGTTGCTTACGCAATGAATGAACAGAGAAGAGAGCAAATACGCTACGTTAGATTATACTAACATGGTGCATCTGTTTAAAATTTGCAGTTCAGTTTAGTGAAATAGAAGAATTTGTCATTCAATATGTTAAGTTTTTCACATACTCGTGGATTCACCTTGCTTAAAACAGAGCGGTCCAAAAGTAGAGCAAGCCAAAGTGTGAATGTGTGTGTGTGTAAGGTTTGCACTGCAATCAATTGCAAAGTCGCTTAGCAATGAGTGCGTCGTAATTTATACTGTGGGATAAGTATCAACATTTTTATATCTCTTTAGCAAGCTTTCGTTCATATGTGCATGAAAACCCGAAGTTGTTTGTTCATCTGGGGATATGGCTGAACAGCGTTGGTTTAAATACAATAAACAAATAACAGTTACGGTATTCACATCTCCCTGTGTGCTTATATGGAAAATGCTCATAAATGTTTTATGCTCTTTACACAGAGTATGAATAGTGTTATAATTTAGTCAGAATGTTTGCAACGCCTTAAAGGAAGCATCGTATTCGTGATCAGCATACGAAGACGTGTTGATCCAGCCCTGTTCATCTACATCTGTCTGGCCGCCTGTCTGTGCGTTCCTCCCCGCACTATGCCACCAATTTTTTAAATATTTGTTTGATAGTGGCTATTGAGACTTTTTATAACCAGAAGTAACATAGGTAAATAAATGTCTGCGCTTTAACAAATGACAGATACAGCTTCCCTACGCTTCCCAAAAACTTACTATGATTTATAATTCACAAATAGTTTTTACATATACTATGTGTATATCTAACCATCAAAATATAAGTAAAATGCCAGCGTTGCTGCGTAAAATGAACAAGTGCAAAGAGTATTAAAGCTTCGGTTCTACAGGAGTTAACGATTTTGTATTGTTCCATGGAGACAAAGGGTATACTAAGTTTTAGCAACTGTATGTAGTACACAGAGGAGAGGAGGCGGATCAACATCGTAAGACAAATAAGTCTAGCCTATCGGTTCGCCTATCTGTCCATTCGTCCAAACGTCTGTATATTTCAACAACGAGATCTCGGAGATTATAAAATGTAGAGCCTTCAAAATTGAACTTTAGATTCTCCTGATGTGTACGCAAAAAAATTTGGATGCTACGCAACAAAAAAAGCTCCGAAAAAAATCTCGTTTATGATAGTTTTTTCAATTAAATTAAAAAGAAAAAACTATCTTGTGTTTACAGATGTGTGAGACCTTGCAATATTGTGGTGCAGGATGATGCGTTTTCCCAATTAAGTATCTGAAAACTTCTGGTAAACAAATGGTTCTATAGAATTTGGAATCGACCATTCTACGTTGCTCTAATGGAACACATGGAACGACATGAGCAGTTATCATGCGGATGTATTCCACATTTTAACTCTACTCTAAACCACTGTACACCGTATTGTAATTAAATAAATGTGTTTCAGTAACAACTTTGCTTCAGTTGTCAAAAAAAAAAAAAAAAAACAAACCAAAAAAAAAGGATATATATTACAATTAATTTGCGTGTAACTTCAAAATTTAAAGTTCTTTTAATATACGGACACTGTGTGTGGGTCAAAAATTGAAAATAATAAAAAAAAAACTCAATTAAAAAGTGTACCAAACATTTTCCGTTTCTAAATTTCGTTGACGTAAAGCTAAAAATGACACAAAATGGTAATTCTTCGAAGAAGTTCGCAGCGCGTAAGACCAACATCAAAAAGCAGTGCCAACCGCAAAGCGGCTGCAACAAACGTAAGTTCACATCTAACATGCCCATGAAACAGCGTCCCAAAACGGTGCAGGCTAATAAAGGGGGGGTGCGTTTTTCGAAAAAATTGGTAAAGAGGCTAATTCTAAAGCCAACAAGAAACAAACCAAAACTGAAGGAAGTTTCTCGCCTGTCAGCTGGCGCTAATCTAAGATTTAACCAGCCCGGACAACAGCCGCCCATAAAGCAACC
Organism: Leucophenga montana; assembly: GCA_035044765.1. Classification (NCBI taxonomy): domain Eukaryota; kingdom Metazoa; phylum Arthropoda; class Insecta; order Diptera; family Drosophilidae; genus Leucophenga; species Leucophenga montana. The sequence continues at coordinate 1,391,787 of JAWNNQ010001644.1, read as the reverse complement.
GTTAAACGCCAATGTGAGGTTGAGATTGCCGAAGACAACATCTCCTTCGCAGAAGACACCGCTGAATATCATAAAGGGCTCGAAACCGGTATTAAAACCTATACTTAAACCGTTTCCAATAGAGCAGATAAAAACTCCGCCGAAGTCGCACAATCCACTGCCACAGGCACCACCGACACCACCGCCGACGGAGGACAGCCTCTTTGGACTGCTGGCTTTAAAGCCAGCAGTAAAGCCAGCAGTAAAGCCATCGAAAAATTCAGAGAATGGTAAAAAGCTAGCAACAACAAAAGTGGTACTGAACAAACGCACAATGAAACGAAAGCAAAAACAGACTCTAAATAAGGCTAGCGCACCCAAACAATTGTCGGAACGTTCCGCTGCGGTTGAAGCAAGGTACAAAGCGACCGTAAACCGCATTATAAACTATATAGAACCTTCAAGACCATCGCTCAAAACTGTACTAGAAAAAATGATTATGTACTGTGTGAAGACTGCCGTACACAAGAGCGTGGAGCTGCAGAAGTATAAAGCATTTTCAAAAAAGTTACTTTTTGCTGTTGCCAAAAGTTTAAATACTGAAAGACTACCACAACATTTGATGGAGCAGGCAGCGGATGCGCTCATGGATTATTTCGAAAAGAGGTAATGAAGGATATAGTAATTTTTCATTTTTACAAAATCTTACAGAAAGTGGGAACCGATCAGGCCAGTATAGTGGGAATTGAAGCTAAATAGTTAGTCAGTTGTTAATGCTTTTTTCTGACATTCCTGAAATTTGTAGCAAATTTATCTTCGAATTTCGCACGGAGCTAAGCTTTGTGTAATTTCTGAGTGCCAAGCTCATAAGCCAAACTCTTGCCAAACCCATAGGTGAAGTTATGTTGGTCAGTGGCTATTGGCACCAGCTATTCCTTAGACAGAATGTGAACTATTTGCTCCGTTGGTCCATACGGCTTTCAATTTTTGATACGGATGAATTCTCAGTGAGGATGTTGGGATTGCATGGTTGCAGCATGCGAGTGATAATAAACCAGAGTCCTAGTTGGAATGTCAATTTAGTGGACTACGCCTAGATGTGCAACTCGATATAATTCGCTCAGCGTTGCTACAGTTGACTTCAAGAACTTGACTGACCGGTGCGGACCATCAGGCATATTAGAGAAAGAGGCTGGTCGGTTTACATTGTTCTCCAGGGTCTTAACCAGCAAGGAGAGCTGCCCGTTTCCATACCCACTTTCATTATTTCTTGCCAATTTTGTCAATTTAATTAACATGATTTCGAATGCCACTGACATACCTGCTCCTAACTGAAATAATTTGCCGCATGAACTCTCGTGCTACTTGCCGACGTCACCTTCTCTTGCCGTTTTGAGCCTCGTGTACTTTCCTTTTAAAATTTGCAAGAATATGCTTGGTTAACTCCACCTTCTCCAATAAGTCTTCTGGAGCTCCCATTTGAAAGCGCCTTTATTTTGTTTCGAGACCTAATGGCAGATGTGTCAGTTGCAAAAGTTTCCACCGGTATTTCAGTCCCAACTAAATTGCCAGCAGTACAAGTGCTCTGCTTGACAGGTGTTTCGAATGAAACCGAGGTATTCGGGTGTTAACTTGTACGAAGGTATTTGTAGCTTGGTCATCTGTGCAGCCTCTAGCATTAATCACATTGAGGCCACTGTCGTCACTATAGAAGAAATTGCTGTCCATTCCGGTGATCAGTAATAATTGGTAGTCAATTCGTACTTAGCAGCGATCTTGACACAATCACGTGTCACGTGTTTGGACAAACCACTTCGGAGCTCTTTCATCAAGTGTGCCGTGAAGTGCATCATCATATCTCAGCAACTAATTGGAGGAGATAATTGAGATTTGGTACGTACAGTGGTCATCTTTAGATCACGGTTTCATGGCAATGCAACTTTACTCGCGTGTGTATCCGTTTCTCTATTATTTACTTTTCCTTATTAATAGATGTACTAATTTATCACTTATGTCTAATTTATGTCTATTTAATACTAATTTGTACTACAATTTAGTACAAAAATTATCAAAGAATTACCATGAAATTCGTGGCACTGTAATAATGTAAAGTTTGCGTGCTCAGGTCCTATCAATAGCGTTGTCGGTCCTTTTCTAGCAGGCTTGTCCCCTTGTTCATTACCCGGAATATTGTTATGACCAGGCACCCACAGCACTCTGATGTGTTCGCCTAGTTTTACCAATAGACCATTTGCTTCGAGCACTAGCTTTGTCTTAACTACGTTGAAGATTAGTGCTTTCAACGCAGCCTGGCTATCTGAGAGAATAACGATAGCACAGTTGTGATAACCTCTATCTAGGTTGAATTGTGCACATCTAATTATGGCGCACATCTCTGCTTGGAAGATACTGGTGTGTTTTCCCAGCGACTCCCAGTAGTGAGTCTTAAGGCCTACTACTCGTAGGCCTGTACTCTCTTCTGTCAAGGATCCATCCGTATACCACTTGATGGTGTGTGGTTTTATTATTTTTTATTCAGTTTAAACAGTCCGTCGACGCATTTTCGGTGCTGGATTTACACATGTAGTGGCCAAGAGGAAAAATATGTATATTTTTTATCAACTCGATATCACAAGCCAACCTTGTCCGTCTGTCTGTCTGTTTTGCTATAAAATAAATATGTATAAATAAATATCATTGTTGAATTTAAACAAAATGTCGGAATGAGTGACTAAGTCCACAAGAAAGCATCATTGAAGACAACGTCTCCAAAATTGAATCTATGTATTTTTTTATTTTAATCTATTAATAACGTAACTTATTTCTGATATTTTTCTCTTTTTTACAGAAAGTGTATCGAAATCATTTAAAATATTTGTGAGCATTATCTAAATTAGCAAGTAAGACATACATACAAAGCCTGTCTAGAGGAACTGGAAGTAACTGAGTACATATTGAATAGTTACATAAAAGACAGCGCTGAACTAAACTTTCTTTAAGCGATAAATTATTTCGGTTTTTTTACAATTTATTGTCAAATAATAAAAATGTCTTATAATTGCGTCAAAGAATGTGTTATAATGTTTCATATACAGGAACATATATTGAATTTGGAGTTGGACTTTTTTACGTACTTTGTCCTTCAAGTTTGCTGCAAACTTTTTTGTTCAACTGCAAATTTATGCAAAATAAATAAATCAAAATTCTTTTTTGCTGCGTGGCGCATTTTTATTTCGTTTATATTTTTCATTCATTCATTCATTCAGCTGCTGATAAGCTTTTCCACTTTGCATATTCTTTGCCAGATTTTTTGATGTTGCACAGTGGTGCAAAAGCATATTTTAAATCTCCAAATTAGCTGTGAAGATTTCTCATATAAATCCTCAAATAATTATTCAGTATTGGTTTAGATCGGAGCGTTCTAGTCATTTAAATTAATAGTGCAGAGAGAGAGAGAGAGAGAGAGAGAAAGAGAGACTCCCTTAAGTAGCTAGCTGTGAGAACCCAGTTTTGACCTATTTGAATTTCATTGAATTTGACGTTCCAAAGTTGGAGCAAGTAAGTCCAGTTATGCACAGCGTGCCTTTATCTACTACATTCCAAAGATTAACACATCTGCTGATGCCATCCAGAAACCCCCTCACTACGCCTGGCTGAAAACAATGTCATATGCGTATGAAGCGAGCCACATATAATGTATATTTACAGAGCTTTCGAGGACATGCAGAACGACTCGATGGATTTGTTCTGAAGTACCATATACTTGCATGTAGCCGAACTGTGAACTGCCAACATTCTACTAAGAGAAATTCTTTCAAATATCTTAGAGAAAGTAAATAGCAAACTTGTTGGTCTATAAGACCCAGCATGATTCTATGGCTTACCAGAACTCGGAACCATCAAAATCACAGCGTATTGCTTCTGAGCGGGAATATGATGAATAAATGGTAGTGAAAAGCAGCACAAAGAACATCACTCCCATTTTTAAGAACTCTACTGTCCACTGCGTTAAGGCCAGCAGCTTTTTGATTTGAAAGCGTACCTCATCTGACGTGTTAAGGCAGATAAGTTGCAACTTAGATAGTTCAGCTTCCAGAAAGGACTCCGTGTGTCCCGTAAACTGATAAAAAATAGTGATTTCCGTACTTGAATTGATTCATAGCGGTAGCAATAGTGTGGTGAGTTGGAATTTCTTAAACGAAGTACAAAATTCTTAATAAGTTCCTTTTGGAACACCAGAATTCTTACATTTAGTCAGTCTTTTTTTGTTTTTTTTTTAAATCAGTCAATCTATATACAAACATATTTATGCATATATTCGCTTAATAAGCGTTCTGAATTATATATATGTACATATATATTTATATATATTCACCATGCATTTTCAATTCAACTTATGTGGTGAATTTATACTATTGTTATTGGTTTCCATTGGATTTCTCTTTGAGAAAATCGTGGGAACTGATTGGTTTATACACAAATATAAAACAAGAGGTGCTGCAATTCGCTTGGCTGCTCTCTTTTATGTTCCTAGGTTTTCAGTTGGCAGTTTATCCATGTCTCTAGCGCTCTAACACCGCCATCGTGAAAGAAACAGAGTTTGGAATTCTTACTTTTTTATATTTATTAAGAACATTTTCTTTCATAAGAATGTTTGATATAGTTTTACCATAACTAATCCATCTATTCAAAATTTGTCTACCTTCAAAGGTGACATTTTTTTGATCATTAGAAAATAGTAAATTAAATTTAAGGAAGATTTTTTGTTGTTGTTTAATTACGACACATATTTTCAGAATTTTGAATCACTGTACATTATTATTCGAAATTGATTGCATCATATAATGGCATACAAAGCGCGTATTATAGCGCTTTAAAGACAGGTTGAGCTGACTTTAACGTAGTCTCCGTCTCCGTCTCCGTCTCCATCGTCGTTGTTCTTGTTTGAATTCCAAAAATGACGTACGCTGTGTGGACGGAGAACTATATGCGGCTTTCTTTTTTTTCTTTTTTTTTCTTGATTCTCCGGAAATTTCATCAATAAAGTCATCTCGCATACACTTTGAGCTCTTTGAGCTGCCATTTCCATACCATACCACACCATAAAATCCATTTATTCATTCCTTCAGTCAATATACACTTCAAGTCAGAATCACCCATTTGCTGTTCGTCGATATTATTTTTACCTTTATGAATTATTCCAAAGCGCATTTGCTTCAACGTCTGCTGTCGCTGCGCCGCCGCTGTCAAGGTAGTTTTCCAGGACTCAAGCTCAGTGGACCAATAACTGCTAGGGGCAGGAGGGAGGGTGGACAACTCGCTTTCAGCTAAATGACGAAGTTCATTTCGCATAGAAATTTCGCCTTGAAGCTGTGCATCTTGGTTTTGACTTGACTTGACTTGCTTTTCATGTCTTGCTGTGAAATTTTCATTTGGGTTTTACTTACGTTCAATCAAGTTTTCTCGAAATTAGTTAAGTTTAGCGTAAATTTTATTATTGAAAAAGTCTTTTGGTTGGCTTTTCGCTTTCGGTACTCTCTCTGTGTGTATGTGTGTGCGTGTGTGTTGTTGTACCTGTGGCAACTCGCACGAGTTCATTCAGCCCTCTACGTCCCAACATCCTGCCACAACACAAATCCCAAGGATTGTAGTAGTAGTAGTAAAAGTCGCCGGCGGTGTTGGCTCTGTGGCAATATTCAAAGTTCTTAATTAAAAGATTTAGGCACTGATTGCGAGTTTACGTTTCTACCACAAATTTTTAGAGGTGCAGACTCCTTTACACTTTGGTGCATATCTTCAAATTGGTTTGAGTTTGCCTTTAGCTCGTTTGTATTTGCTACATAGAAGAATTAATATTCAATTTGTTAAATGCGCTGCAAAGTTATTATTGCCAGCGATAATTCGCTCGATAAACGCAAATAGCTAAGCAAACTAAAACTAACTCTGAACCAAAGTGAATTCAATGTATTGAGTGAATAAACTTTATTCAGCATATTAAATAAAATACATTGAAAGGTTTTTATGGGTTATGCTGCTTGATTTTTGCTTCATTATGTATGAACATCGATGGACACGAAGTAAATTAGAAATTTAAATTGAAAAATTTCACTATGTACTCCTATAGACTAGATGCAGTCAAATTCCTGAGTCGCTGCTAGCGCGGCTAGATTGATGCTGCTGTGATTGTAAGTGTAGAAGAGGCTTCTTACCTTCATTGCTGGGGCGTATACGCCTCAGGCGAATTGATTGGTTAGCTCCAAGACGTCTGTGTATATGATTATCGGTCACCCTGTGTTGGTAATCATGTGTTGTTACACCCTGTACCCAAAGGAACAACGTGGCAGAAGGAGGGGTAATAGAGACCCATAAAATATATAGTCTTGCCCAGCTTCGGAAATTGAATGGATCTAACTATGCCCGATTTAGTTATGTGTACGTAAATGTATCCATAATGTATTCATTTGACCCGTAGTGCTGTGCGAATTCACAATTTTTGATATCCGGATATACGGATTCAAAAAGTAATCGAGTATTTTAGCACGAATCCGAATCTGAAGAACAAAAAAAAAAAAAGAAAACCTACCTTATACCTCATTTTCACCACATTTTGCGCTACTTCCGATATGCTTCAATTCCCCTCTTTATATATAGTTTTTTAGAGTTACGATTTAAAAACGCTTAAATTGCCATTCAGCAATAATATTTTTTTATTTAATAAACAATTTATCAGTCGCATGGTGAATATTTTGTGGTGAGCAATTGTGTTCGCTCATGAATCTCTTTATTCACCTCGCATCTGTTTTTCTTTTCTCCAATAAGCAAAACAAATGCATACATACATGCACACTCCCAATATTATTCCATTCCAATATGCGTGGTGAAATGGATTCGTAAATTTGAGTCAAATTCGAGTTAAAATTTCTATTCGGATCTGGATTCGAGTCTACATCCGGATCCGTTGATACCGTTTGCTTAATTTGGATTCGGCATTAATGAATTTTTTAAGGATCCAGATTCACGAACCTATGCACCACTAGTATATACACAGTTTTCAATGCCATATAGCTAGAAAATAGTTAGTTGAATTTTTTTATTAACATTTTTTTAATTTCAATAATAATATTGCGTCCTCTGGAAAGTTTACAAGCGCCTTAAAAACGTTTCTAGGATTGAAATCGCATTTGGAGAGTTCCTGCACAATCGTCAACTTGTTTGGATGATAATGAAGATTCTTCGTGAAGAATTCGGCTCACTGTACGCCTGGAGAATCCAAGGGCAGACACATGTTTGCGCGAAGAACACTACTGGGAATGCAAGATTAAAGCTCTCACTTGCCTAAATGTTCTCAGATAATCTGATGATCCGAGGGACTCCCGTTCTTCGTCTTGTCACACTCGGTGAAGTGATTTCGGAAAGCGGGCTGGAACATCCGTTCGAAAAGTATGCCTCGACGCTAAACGCCCACTCGTCACTGTTCCAACGCATAATACCGATTGACCTGGTAGAAAATAAAAAACCACGCTTCTCCAAAAGGAATGTATTTACTAACGCATTCTATTTTAGACGCAACTTTGCACGAAGTTGCACGACAACAAAAGGGTGCTACGAAGTAATTATGAGTTTTTTGTTGTTACTACTATTTTAGGTGATGCGGCACTGCAATACTGTTCGCTAGCTTAGGTCTAACGACCAGTAGTTAGTTAAATCGTTAAGTGGTTAAGTAGTTAACAAACGCAAAGTAAGCTATGGGTTTGAGGGGTGCTTTCTCAGCTTAGAATTATTAAAAGATATCTCAAAATCAGATGAATTAGTTTTCGATCGATACAGTCAGAGGACGGACCAATTGATAGATGTACAAACAGACGAACGGAAGTACTGACGAACTAAATCGATTCGTCACTGATCAGGAATTGTCACACTCAACATTGTGTCAAAGTACACCTTTATACCTATTAAAATACCTCTTGACAAGGTAAAAACCAAATGAAGAAATTACACCTACAGCTTATAACATTTCTGAAATCAATTTTATGCGGAAACTTACCTTCTGATCAAAAAGTACCAGAAAATTGTCAATGAAAGTAAAACGGTTTATTTATTCTTTGAGAACTATTTTACCTCCTTCCAATTAATTCCCAGTAGATGAAATACATATATTCCAATGCTTCTTTCATTTTCTGAAACAGTATTCACAGGCCGATATTTTGAATAAGCTTCCGATTTCTCCACGAATTTTCTTTTTCTACCTTTTCGTGTTAAAACGCTTTTCGCGAAGTGATAACTTGAGTCAATGTCAGATTAATATGGAGTTTGCAAGACGACATTAACGTTGTTTTTTATGAAATAGTCGCGTACAAGAGAAGGATATCTGCAAAAAATTAAGCAATTTCAAGTACTGTTTAAATATGTCTCATGTACAATATATCGTACATATTGCTCTGCATCGATCGAAATGACACCCAAGGTTGGATATTTTGAAGATTTTCCCTGAAGATTTTCAAGCTTATTTTTTTAAAATTTTTTGAACGTTTTTGTCAGTTGAAGCCCAAAACGAGGCAAATCATCAACCATACTCTGCGGCCCGATATGAACACTTTGTACCAGTCGTAAGCCTATGTTTTGACATTGCCGACTCTCTGTCGACTTTCTTTAAAATTATGATAGCTTCAGCAACTTCTTTAAAAAAAACTTCAAAAATTGTCGAAACGCACCTAACACTAACTTCTTTACCAAGTTATATCGCAAGAACCATCGCACAGAATGTCTGACAGTTTTACCAACTTTTATGCATAAGAGTTGTACCAACCAGGAGAATAGATTGACTTTACATTATCTCCAGCAAGGTACGTGTAAATGAGAAACTTTCCTTCCCATTTCCGCTTGTTTTTTAGAATCTGTTGGTGTGTTGCTGCAGAGTTAGTGATCACTATAGTTTCTTCCTTCACACAAAGTCGATGCCGATGTGTGAAGATTTGTGAGTATGCTTATATGTAATACGCTACAGCAAAGATTGGCTTCAAAGCAGTTTTCATTTCTTTAGCTTGCAACCATTACTTCGCCATCGATGCACATCTCTAGTAATTTCACAAAAACTAACAACCTTTGTTTTAAATATTAAATGGAATTTATTATGCCAATGCTCGTATATATATATATATATATATATATATATATATATATATATATATATATATATATATATATATATATATATATATATATATATATATATATATATATCCCCTATATAGTAAAGTTCATAGTCATTTTGAATTTATGCACAAATGTAAAATATTAGATTTATTTATTATTTCAAAACTGAATTCCATATTTTGAGGCCGATTTGAGTGCTCTGCTGTTTTGCTGTTCTGTGTTTTGTTGCATTGTATTAGATTAGTTTACATTGCGTCCATTCAATTCACATCAACCCAGAATACATCACTTCAATTAAATTGAGTTGAGTACTGAATTTCAGTTTCCGAGTTGAAATATTCACATATATCCTAGAAAATATACGTACTAACTACTTTATGCGTTGCGTGCGTTGCCCGACCGCCCGCCCGCCCGCCTGATGTTGTAAATATTTTTGTTATACGGCTTTGCAACATTTCGACAATAAAATTTAATTACATCAAAATGTTGTTTTTTGCTGTACGTGTATGAGAAATCGTATTTATCGTACATTTTATTTTTATTACATCAAAAACACTTGGGCTCAATTGCCTCGAATTTGTTGCACGTTTCCCTTTTCTTTTTTTTTTTTGTTTTGTTTATATTTTTTATTTAGTTTTTACGAATACGAGTGTCGATTTAATAAGAAATGAGAACTTTTGCCCGAGGTGCTGGGCTCTAAGCCCAGCCAACAAACTGTGGCGTCACATTTTAGTTGAATATTTCATTTTAGAAAATTAAAATAGTTTTGTGTTTTAATATTTTACTGCATATTTAAAATGAGGATTTAACTGCTGCAAACTGCACTTAAATTGAAGTTTGTTTGCTGAATTGTTAAGCTACTTCGTGAAAAAAAAAGAGAAGGTTTATATGTATAAAAAATGCTTCACTGAAAATCAAGTGGCAGAGTGGAAAAATAAAGAAGAAAATGGTGGAAAAAATTGTGTGAAATTGGCACAAAATGAGTTCAACGAGCTTAAAGTACTTGGTAGTATATTGTTTGTACAAGATTTGATTCAATAGTTTCTGAAGTTTTTTTTCTTTTTTTTTTTTTTTTGTAGGCAATTCTGTTGGAAGCTTAAGTACGAACTTTACAATTTGTAGCTGCTGCTGATAATGCTTACAATTACAGTTTAAATATTCGGCAATACACAACCTTGAGCAATAGTCTACAGTCGAAAAACTTAATCTTTACATCGCTATCTAGCATAGCAATGGAGAGATGTTAAACGACTTCAGAACATGCTAATCATTATCACCAGATACTGGGCTAATTAGCTCCATTTCGATCAAAGCACACTTAATCAAAATGTTCATGTTGTGATAGACGGAAGCCTGTCCGAACGATACGAAGTGTTAAAATCGACTCAGGCAAATACATTTGACGCAGCCGCACTATTCTCAACTTTTCAGCGAGAGAATCCCAAGTGTTTTGGATATTCTCTCCGGCTTTTGAATATGATCATTACATGGATACGGCTGTAAAAGATGTTTCTTTTTTCACAACAGACCCTACATAAACTATTGTAATTAACACAAGGTGTAACAGCAAGCTACTACCGTCTGCAGCAGAACTCTGCTGTCGGGAGCAACGTTAGCTGTCAGAGTGCGATAACGAGAGAAACGCGGAAAAGGGAAATGCCTTTTAAGACGATAAAAAAACGAGCAAGAAAATTAGAAATAGAACTCCCTCTCGAAGTATGGAGATAATAATTTAAAGAATAAAAACCATGCTATATGACTTAAAAGCATGGTCCCTGACAACATTGGATACAGGATTTTTATTAGAGTTCTTTGTATGATTTTTGTTCCTTTTAGAGTTGGCGATGAGTTTTTAATTCCGCATGAACTACGAGTTGTATGAGTTATATGATGAAGTTGTGCATCTAATCCGGCTGAACTACTGAGTTCCAGCACAGAAGGTCTACATCGGAACATAAACTTAATTATTGGCTAAAGTCCGAGAGCATGGTAAGATAAAGTCTGGGACCATCTCCGTAAACTTTTTATTAACAACAACTGGCACCATCATGCACTAGACTGTAGCGGCTGGTGCGCCTTCCTACGTGACTACTGTAATATCTCGGAAACCTACCCATAAATATTTTTTGTCACTATGATTTTCGAACCATAATTCATAAGAAATGTAGAGCCATCGAATGTATATTTTAACTGTAAACCAGTGTAATCAAACACATATTCGCATAATGTGTTATTTTGGAATGAAACGCTTCAAATTTGAACTCAATTGGACATGTTGAAGTGGATCAAAATTGACAAAAAATCAGTTTTTTTTTTGCTGTCAAGTAAAGTAAAAGCATACACTCATCAACAGATTCTCTCAATTGAATTCTTATAAACAGTACGGATTAATGGCAACGCTATATACGTGCAATAACGTTGCCAGACTGAAGTACTGCCAGCATTATGCATGCATAAATTTAATTCATTATACAATAATTAACTTTTTTGACTATTTTTTAGCTACTAAAGAACTCTCAATATACAACTTGTATATATATCACACACAAGTATATATATATATATATATATATATATATATATATATATATATATATATATATATATATATATATATATATATATATATATATATATATATATATATATATATATATATATATATAGATCTATGTGTCAGCGCTTCGCTTGTGCGTAGTTAGTCAGTTGATAGTCGGGAAAAAGTGACGTTTAATGACACTTGTCGAACAATGCTAAATACGCGCTTCAATATGCGTTGTCAATGCTTGACGCCTGCTCGACAGCATCGTCGGATTTCAAGTGTTGAACATATATACACCCTACACGCCGCGTTTCGAGTATGAACAGAGAGCGCCATACACACCACAGCTACAATATATACCCATGCCTAACAGCACTGACAGACTCCAGGGCTCAGCTGCAGCGCATTTGACGTGAGGGCTGCAACGCATGAGAATGAGGTTATATTTGCATAATTTTTAACCTAATTAAATGGGTAACTTATTAATTTTTCGCTACTTATATACATATGTACGAGTACTAGTAATATAATAAGTTTAGCATTTTCTATGGTAGAGAATATGCACTATGCTGCTAGTTGTTTAGTTTTAGTTTAGTTGGCTCACTATGTACTCTTTACGTGACTTTGCTAGTGATGTAAAAATAATGACATTTTATGGTAGATTGATTCTGTAAATGAGGTTTTATAGTATATGTTAGTGTAGTGCGGCAGTACTTGAATGGAAAGCAAAGTTATATATATATATATTGTAATATTTTTCGCTACTTAAATTGGTATTAGTTCTTAATAATTAAACTCACATTAGCCGATTCTTCCGTGCATTGCTGCACAAAAGTAAAACAAATGTAATTTTATTTTAATTTAATTTAAGCTTGAATAGGTTTTTATGGATTTTTTCTCCAGTTCTTCCCGATTTTATTTTTCAAACGAAAACATTCAAATGAGTTACTTCCATCCCGGGAGCATAACAATCAAAACAGAAAAAACCATTAACTTCGATTGAACCGGAGCGCTAATACTCAATGGAAAATTGTTCTGAAGCGATCAATATCACTGATTTTGGATAGCCAAGCGTCAAGCAAGCCTGTTCATATATGTATGTGTTGTACGTACAACACTTATGGCACCACCTGAAGTCTTAGTTGGACGAATGAATATTTCTTACAAATCTGCCGCTGCCCCTTAATTCTTTCCATACTGCCCCTGTCCCCCTATCCCCCTGACCCCTTCACCACTTGCCCATTTCTTCTTTTTTCGTCTTCCCCCATGTTCACTTATCCCCTTGCCTCTTCTTCCGCTTCTGCCATTGCCCTCATCATTAGGGTTCAATGTAGTTTATTGTTGAAGATATATAAAGTTATGAAAATAAACATTTTCTATCAATCTACCCACCTCCTCCCCAATTGACCACCAAACGTCCTCCCAACCATCTTCCTAAATGTCCCAAAACCATCCACCTAAACATACCCCAAACGACCACATAAATGTCCCCTAATCGACCCAGCCAACCATTCCCCAAAATGCCAACCAAATGTCCCCAAACCGTTCTACTAGATGTCCCTCCAAACGTCCACTCAACTGTCCTCCGCAAATGTGCCCTCCAATTTGCTCCTAAATGCCCCTCAATCATCACCCTAAATTGCTTTGGTTTTGCTAACGGAATTGTGAAGTTAAATTGGCAGCTCTAAAGCCAAAATCTTTGAAACATATTTATTGAGTGGTCGAACTAGGCAATACGTTTTTTAGGCTGAATAACAGTCCTGGAATAGAAAACTAGGATATACGTTGGCAAAATAACTATAAACAAGTCTCGAAAATGGCCCTTATAGTCGTATGACCCAAGAATAATATGAGCGCATATATACTTCTTAATTTTTTTGGGAATTTAAAAACGAGAGAGTGTGCGAAAGTGATAGCTATATATACATACAGCAACAGTTTTTTACGTCGAGTCGTATAGGACACTATACTTTTGTCTATGTTTCTATTAAAATATACCGCATAAGAGTACGTTAATCCGTTCTCTTTTGCTTTTATACTGTTGCGCTATCAATTTTTCCAGTATATCTTATTTTTATATCTTATTCAATGAAATTCACGTTTTGCAAACCAATTTCGCCAATACTACCAAGTCTTTTACAGACTTCTGAATGCGACCATGCAAATTCAAACTTAACCATCAAAATCTTTTATAAACTTTTGTAGCCTTGTGACCTGAAACTACGAAATATTACTAGTTGTGTTCTAGTTCCACAATGTATGCAGACTACTAGGTTAGAATTGTTCAACTTTAATAAGTTTTTTTTTTTTCGTTAAACAGTATTGAGTGCAGTAGTCAAATCATAAATCACATAAGCATTTATAAATCATTCACACATTTTGAATTATGTACGAAGTTTGAAAACCGGAAAATTTGTAGAGAATTCAATAAGCTACTACAACGAGTAGAACGAGCATAGTAAAATCATTTCCAGCATGGAAAAAATACGCAACTGTGAACCAACAACCTCGCGCATACAGTGCAACGACTATCACATCAATCTCTCGATTTATATACTAGATATGCTGCGCTTGTTTCAGGATCATCCCAAATATGCGTGCGGCATAACAGTATCGCACATCATTGAGATGCTCAAAAAGCAGTAAGTTCTCTAAGTTCTCTTAGTTCCTCAGGCATATGTCTTCTAAAATAAGCACTTTTCTTATCAGATCTTTTGCAAACGGCGATCTTGAAGCACAAGTGAAGACTGTATTGATCGATCTATCCAGTAAGGGCTTTGTGCGTCTCATAAATGGTGGTTACCGTACATTGGGTCCCTTTGCCAAGCTGGTCAATGCACGTACTTCGCGTCAGTATGATGCGGCTTGGGAACGGATTTCCGAGACACAGTTCCTTTGCAACAGACCAAACGCTCCGAGCCAGAATAGCAGCGCTTACTGCTGAAATTTTTATATTTAAGAATTTGCATTTTTATAACCGATAAAGGCGGTTTACAATTGTGTTCAATCATATTCAGATCGACCAGATACTTATTATATATTTTAGATATACTTGTTATTGATACGGTGAACATAATATACTTTCCGGTTTATTGAAATTTAAACAGTTTACCCCGATAAGGAATTTTGTGTTCATAGTTTTATACCTCGTACTCGTTGAGTAAAAGGCAGAACGGAGCGTGCCAGAACAGATTTTCTATAGTATTATCAACTAAGTTTTCTATTAATAGTTGAGAATGCTGCAATTCGCGCGCGCGGCATGGTTTCTTCAAATACTGATAGATTACACATATATGCTGTTTTCGGCCCACATCGGATTCAATAATTCCCTATGTCACCTGTTATGGAGAGACGCTAAACCAACCCGTGGCTTATACGAAGTTAGATAGGCTCTCTCTGGCTTGCTTTGGTTCAATCATAGCCTGTCTGCCTTGGCTAGTCTTCTAAAGGCTCGGGACGAGCAATGAACATTTTCTCCTAGTCCTCATCACAGCAGCTCTTGCAAAATTTATTAAGTAGAATATTTAATATGGCAATGGTGCAATGTGCACCAGCCAGGCAATATCCAGTGATGTCTTGGACAACTGCCTAGCAACTGCATAGTTTTTCTGTATAGGCAGCTTCATA
This sequence comes from Leucophenga montana, assembly GCA_035044765.1. Classification (NCBI taxonomy): domain Eukaryota; kingdom Metazoa; phylum Arthropoda; class Insecta; order Diptera; family Drosophilidae; genus Leucophenga; species Leucophenga montana. The sequence continues at coordinate 1,376,486 of JAWNNQ010001644.1, read as the reverse complement.
CTAAAAATATTCGCGAATGAGGAGCTTGCACATGCTCCTTGGCATACCAACAGAAACCGCCACTTTCGTTTTGCTCCAGTCGCATGGTGAATATTTTGTGGTGAGTAATTGTGTTCGCTCATGAATGTTTTTATTCACCTCTCATTTTTTGTTGTTGTTATCAGCAAAACAAATGCATTCATACATACATACTCCCAATAACACAACGTGCCACCGCAGTATTCCATTCCACCATACCTGCATCGTCACCCTCTTACTCACCATATCTTCTCTTTTAAAAAATTCAAAGCGAGTGTAACAAAAAAAGTAAATAAAGATTTTCGATAGCACTCGTCGAATCATACACACACACACACAGACACACACATACACACACTCTTCTTATGTTTGTTTTCATTGCATTGTTCTGTTCGAATCTAGATTCGAGTCTGGATCGGGTTCCGCGGATTCATACATTCGGATTCGTGGATTCGGATTCATGCATTCGGATCCGTTTGCTTATTTTGGTTTCATCAAATTTTGAAGAATCCGGAACCACGAATTTGTGCATCAGTAGTAGACATCTCCACCGACCTGGTTATTTATTTTAAGCCAACAGTCAAAATAGCGATTGCATTTGAGGGCCCCGGAGAGCCAGAGATCCAAGCTAATCTTTTAGCAAGTAGAGTAGTGGCAAGACTATTTGCAGAGCTTACAGTCGCTCAGTTCGTTATACCTGTCTTATTTGCTTGAGTGTGAAGTTTTTATTAAAGTTCGGCCACTATATTACGACCTTATACCTGAGTATCGTTCTGACAATATCATTTTAGACTTACGGTCTTCCTATAAGCATGTAGAGTGACATTGGCTTTTCTCGCTCGTTCTCTTAAATTAAGGCTTCAGTTTAGTTTACTGTCAGGTACCCGTCCCAAGAAGTTGGCTCCTACAACCCGTTGATATACTTTTACTTGTACATAAAATAAAAATGAATATTTGAGGATATTTGGGAATATCTTACCAGCTGCCAATCTTTACGTTTCACGGTTTCGCCCATTTCGTCGATGACACCTTTGCTGTGTGAAGTTGCCAAGAAATATTTTCATTTGAATTATAAATTTGTGTATTGGAACTCTATTGTTGTATATCTATGTACGGTTTATTTATTAGGATTGATATAAGAAACACATAAAAAGTCTAAATATGCTAATTAAAAGTTTTATATATTACAATCTTCGACATCTCGATGTTCATACCGACTGTCTGACGGACATGTCTATATCTCCATGCTGATCAAGAATATATCTACTTCAAAAGGTCAGCCACTCCGCATATTGTGTTGAGATGCAATTACATTGAAACGTTTCCGGTACGCCTGATATAGGAAGTAGCATCCATTTTGTATTGTTTTATATATACTGAAGAGGCCAACAAACTGCCAACGATTTGTTAAATGATTTGGAATACATCAATAGCAAACCTACTTTAATAACCATTTTCCACTGCAGTTATACCAAAAAAAAAAAAATTAAATTCGAAATTCAAAAAATAGCTTTTAAGTCTGTTAGCAGAACATTCAACTTCAATCAAGACTGCGACTGCTAAAATTAGCCCACTCGTTGCGCTATTGCTACAAGCGCTATCTTGACTTTATTTCTAGGTTTTTCTTCACAATTTTTCCTAGATGCTTTTTTTATGCAACAATTTTTTTTTTGCTCCATTTTTCTATTTTTTTTTTTTTGTGCAGGCGCTCGTTGACCTCTTCCACTTAAAATGGCAGCAATGCTGCGAGGCCAACGAGCGAACGAAAAGATGTATGGTTGGTTGGATAGATAGTTGGAGATGGTTGGGTCGTACTCGACACCGTCAAAATCGTCATCGTCATCGTCATCGCCATCGTCATCATCATCGTCAAGCGTTTGACTGCCATCAGTCAACATGTTGACTTGTTTGTAGCATTCCCAGCAACTGTAATAGAATGCGTGGATGATGGCACTTTTGCTCAGAATTGTGCTGCACCTTTGCTTATATTTTATTTTCCATTTTTTATTTTCTCTGGGTGGATCACTTGAATTGAAGTAGGCTTTTTCTCTCACTATTCATTGGTTTTCAGCGTTTTTTTTGCTCATATTTTAATTGTTGCATATTTTTGCTTGTCTTTTGGAATTGTGCTGTGCTGTTGATGACACTTTTACAATTTGAAGATTTATATGCGGTAGCCACTTGGGAGCCATCAATTGGCTAAACTGGCCTTTTGAATATCCTTCAGGCAGTTTGTGAAATTGGATAATTTTAGTTTTTTCTTTTGGCATAGTTTGTAATATTGTAAAGTAGACTTGGGAGAGCTTTTAGAGGTTTTAGGTATATTCGCTGACTACAACGACATGTGCCAATTATTAATTCTTAATGGTACAAATTTTAATTAGAGGCTTTGGTTGGTTAAGCGTAACTTGAACTTTTAATACGACATTTTTGGTAAAATAGTGTAGGGAAGCTATTCCATTAGAATCAGGAGCTGTACAAATAGATAATTTTGTTGCGCCTCGTCTTCAAACTAAGAAGTTGTTTTTTAAAGATGTAAGACTTTTTCAAAGATGCAAAACAAGTGCAATCATTTGATGGATGTAGTAACTCTAATTAATCAAGGGATATGTAATCACTTTGCTGTCTCCAAAAGAGTCAAAAATAGATCTCAAACATTAAAGTGATTCGCGTCAATTTTGGATTCGTATATGTGCATCGGTGTATCTGCACACATTGTACAACAACAATTTGTATAGAAAATATTTCTGTAGCTTCCTCTAAATTTCATTAAAACCAGAAGATGATTAGAAAGAGATGAGCAGATGAGAGTACAAAGTATTCTCAGATATTCGTCTACTAAGTATAATGCATAGTTGTATGCGTACTGATACATATAGTTTCAACGTGTATGTAATTTCACCATAGTGTGGTGAAGTAAACTTACAAAAATTATTTTTGTGCTCAATTGTTCGCGCTGTCTCCCATTTGATTTGGTGAACTATTTTGTTTACTTTGGCAAATGTCAAAATGGAATGTTCAATTAGTTGTGTTGGTGGAATTTAAGTAATGTTACACTCAGATTTATTCTGTTCTACGCTGTTTCTCTCTAACTATGTGACTTATACATACATACATACATGCGCACACATATTAGAGCAATCAAGCTTAGAAATGTGTTAAAATTAAGTTGAATATTTTTTGCGTAAAAGGCTTAAACAATACACATAAACAAGGCACATACAACGAATCAAACACACATAAGCTTTACATGGAATACAAACCCACGCATACAGATCTTAAACAATAGAATGTGCGGACATGAAATGGACGTGAATTGTATGCGCTTCGATAATATTATTTTGGTGACTGTCACTCTGTTTGCAGTCGTTGTGATTGGCGCGCGATGAGATAGCAATAACTATAAACGGATAAATGCAATATTATACAAAATTATTTCTAGATTGCGGTCGCTTGAGTCGTTCGCTGGCCAAAAATATTACTTAAAACAAGAAAAAACGTTAACTTCGGTTGAACCGAAGCTCTAATACTATTCACAATTGTCATCTCAGAAAGTGGGCGGTTTACGCTCACTATTAGATGACGAACATCTATAGGATACCACCATATTGAATTTCAAGTTGATATTGACGTTTTTCATACAAATGCATAAAAGTGAGCTGTGGGTTTGTATGGGACTACCTCAAAAAATGGGCGGGATACGTACATTTGTATATGTATATGAAGCGCTTGTCCACTTAAATCTACCAAATCGAATATTTGCATAAAAAACACAAAAGTGGACGGAGGGTTTATGTGGGGGCTACCGTAAAAAGTGGGCGGATACCATCCATTAAGGTATATGTGAAGCTTCCGTCAATTAGAAGCTACCATATCAATTATTAAGTTGATATTGAGTGCAATAAAAACGTTTTTCATACAAAAAGTCAAAAGTGGGAGGTGGGTTTGTATGGAAACTACCCCAAAAAGTAGGAGTGGCGGGTCAATCTTGATACTCTATTAAACTTCATTAAAAATAAGTTCATTTGCCAATTTTATACTGGATAGCATAAAAAGTGGTGAACAAAAAATGCTCAACAACATGCAGGCAGACAGACAGACAGACAGACGGACGGACGGACATAGCTAGATTGACTCGTCACTCCGAGCTGATCAATATATATACTTTATGAAGTCTAAGATGTTTCCTTCAATGCGTTACAAACTTTTAGACAAATTGATGTGCATTTTATACCAAAAACCTGCGTAAAATATCTTGGAATAGTATTGGATAGTAAGCTGACCTGAACACTCAGGGTGAAAAAAAAGCAACCAATGCGCTCAATGCAACGCAAACGTTGCTGAGCAGATGCTGAAGCCTTTCATCAAGACTGATGCACTATATATTCATTTGAGTAGTACGACCAATACTATTTCATGGATACGACCAATACAGTGCCCTGAAGAAAGTCACATACCCAAAGCTTATGGAGAAGACCCAACGGCAGGTTTAAGTCTGCATTATGGCGGCATAAAGTCCATTCCTACAAAAGCTCTAGGAGTGTACCCCCTGGACATTTACGCGCGTCTACTTGCACATAAGACTGTATAATGCTTCTGCACGACAGGTACCATGGCACCACAAAGCTATAGACACATCTTAGTTGGCAGGGAGTTCTGCAGTAGAACGGACTATATGACTCCTAAAACCAACTTCGCACAAACACCAATTTCATTGGGACTAGGTGACTGTCATAAAGGACTGAACCAAATACAATACGAATATTTACAGATGCAAATTCAAAAGTCAAATACCTTGACACCATCGGACACGCGTCACTGTAAGAGGCGGTCAGAAAGACTCCTAACAGGCTATTGGCGTTCGCCAAACGCGCAAACATACAACAGCGCTTTAAAAGTTCCTGAACGACCTCCAAAGTCGGCCTGACTAAGGATCATATTGATCTATGTGTGATCTCTATAAAGTGGTCAGCCACCGAAACCAATCTACCTAATATCAATTTAAATACTGACTTGGTAAGTTCTTATGGATGAACGTTTCACATATTGTATATATTAACCACTTTTCATATATGTATATATATATATATATATATATATATATATATATATATATATATATATATATATATACCACTTTTCAGGGTAACTCCCTATGCAAATGACTCGCGCACTTTTAAGTTTTTGTACGAAGAACTTTTTTATTGCAGTCAATATCAACCAAGAATAGATATTGTGGCTTCTTATGGACGATTGCTGCACACATATATATAGATATATCAATAGATGTAATCTATTCTCTTTTATTTGGGGGCAGTGCCCAAACATACCACAAGCCCATTTGTGCCTTTTTTGTAGGAAAATGTTTTTTATTGACGTCAATATCAACTTCAATTTTGTTCTGGTGGTTTTTTATGGCCGAAGGCCTCACAATTATATCAATGTGTTTGACACCATCTCTCTTTTTAGGACAGCTACCCATAGAAACCAACCGCACACCTTAAACCTTTTGTATGGAACAATTTTTTATTGAAGTCAATATAAACAAAAAATTTATACGGTGGCTTCTTATGAAAGAACTCTTTGCATAAATATCAAGGTTGTGTTCTGCCCACTTATAAGCATGTACCAATCTTGATTGAGTTCGATCTAAATTTGTGGAACACATGTATCTCAAGAATTTCACCAACGAATTTAAGCGTTTGTATTATACAATACGAATCGCAGTTACTCACAAAGAATAAAACATCTCAGAAATGCCTTCCTTAGAACTTAATACGAAAGCGTATTGAAACATCGGCTGTACTGAATATTATTGCTTTGCTTGTTGCTTTGACCGTACTTCGCTCAATGATCAAAGTCACGTTGAAATTCTCGAAGTATGAGGCTTTCAAATTTTCAACTTCAAGTGCCTAATTATGTCGAATAATTGTACTTATCAAAGTAGAATATGAAGTAGGCTATTTCGGCGAAACTTATGCTACAAAAATACACTTGCAAAAGGTGTATTAATGAATGAATGAATGAATGAGAGAGAAAGAGAGAGAGAGAGAGAGAGAGAGAGAGAGAGAGGTTTCTGGACTGAGCGAAAAAGTTAAGCTAAAGTGTAATTAAATTCAGCGTAAATATTCATGGCTAATTTAATGAAAGTTAAATGATTCAAAGTAATGATAATTAGCATAAATAAGTGTATGTGGTTGGGGTTTGGCGGCCACTCTCAAAAAAAATAGAACAAAATTACGGAAAAAAAGCGAAACTTTGTACTTGGACAAAAATTTAATCAGAAAATTTTTGTGTTTGCGAAAGAGTCAAGAAGAAAATCAAATAATAAAAAGCTGCTTTGTGCTCAAGTTTTTCACACGAGCGCATATTAGCATATAAATGTGTGTGTGTCGTGTAGTTTTTTAGGCAATTTAAATGTACAGCAGCAGCAGCAGCCGCAGCGAAGTTTGGGGGAGACCTCAACAGGCTTGTTTCATATAAATATTAAACGAACAAACATACAGAAAGACAGACAGACGGACAGATATAGTAGCTATGTATCTGCTGACTACTAATGTATAAATACTTGAAAAGCTCAACTCAACATGGCCCCGAAAAAGCAGTCGAAATAAATGAAAATGAAAAGAAAATGAGAAACTGTAGCGGCGAAAAGTTAACGTATCAGCAGCAGCAGCAGCAGCCGCTAACACTTCCGTTTAAACAGGATACGTGCCAAAATGGTGGCAACAAAGGTGCTGTAAAGGGAACTGATTTTTCGCTGAAATGTTAATACGCTTATATAGGTATATATATATATATATATATGTACATGTGTACAAATGTATTATATCTCACATGATATACATATGTATATATATATATATATATACTCGTATATATTTAAACAGCGCATTTGTACATGGTCATATATGTTTAACTGCCAGTCTGTCTGTCTGTCCGTCCGTCTGTCTGCCTGTATTATAGTAGCGCATAAAATTATATGGCAGCGTGTTAGCTTCATTTTTGTAATATGTATGTTTGTGCTTATGTATGTATATTGTTGTATCTTTTATGCTTGCCCGCTAAAACAACAACAACAACAACAGCAACAACAGCAACAAACATAAGCGCAACAACGCCAAGTAGCTGTCTTGACTCAAGGATGATGACTACTGCTACAACACTTTTGCATAAATGTGGCCATGTTAAATTTTTCATTACCCTTGGAATGCAATTTGCGTTTACTTTGACTCAGTTTTAGTTTCATCAACAGCAACACGCGCACCAAAACACTCGCAGATACATTTGTATCTTTGCTTATGCATGCTGTATGTCCGTCTGTCTGTCTGTCTGTCTGTCCGTCTGTCTATATGTATATTTTGTATTTATTTATTCAGTTTTTTGTTTTTTTTCATACACTTCCGCTGCGCCATATTATTGTATATGCTTGTGTTTTTGGCAATGTGAAATTATTTTATATTACATATATAATATTTTAGCTTTGTGTTTGAATGGCTATGAAGTGTGGCTAATGTTTGCCACAGCAAAATGTTTATTGCTTGTTTGATGTTTGCTATTTGAGCTACATTTCTATGTTTTCCTTTTTTGTTTTTTAATTTAATACTAAAAGCTTAAATTCTTACATAGAAATGCATCAAAGTTTATGTTTAATCTATGCTTAAATATTTGCAAAAACAATCTCCTTTGTTATGCAATGTTCAGATTTGTATATTTTGTTACAATTATAAAAAAAAAAAAATCTGCGTGCCGCTGTGCGCAAAATTAATTTTAGTGCACATGAGACTCATGTGGTGGCGCAACAGTGGTAAGTTTATTTTTTTTATTTTCGCAGAGATGTCCAACTGCGTTTTATACCCTGCACAGCGTTCAAGAGTATATTGAAAAAAATTTCTTCCAACAAAATCGAATTTGCAGTTGAAGATTTCTCAACAACATTGCTCCATCTAACATGAATTATCAATTTTTTTTCATGTATATATTAAAGTGGCGTCAAAATGCAGTTTGGTTATTTTGTTGGCTTGCAGGTTGCCACCCATTTTTAACACTCTATTTCGTTTGTTCACACTCAAATGGCAGATTTCATGTTAGTGTGTTGCTTGTGCGCTTCAGTGTTGTGATTCCGTTGACGCGTTTGGGAATGAATTCAAACAATTTTACAAATCAAATTTTTTTTTTTAATGACAATTTGAAAAATGCAAATAAAATTCCATAGATTTTCATTAATTTTCTAAATCAGCTGTTTTTACTTGAGTTTTTCTACATTTTAGCAATTTTTCAAGGGATGGCAAACTGCAAACCAGAATTTTAAGCAATTGATTTTAGATTCTTTTGAACATTTGCTGTATAATTTTTGTTTTTTTTTTTTTAAGAATTCAAACGATTTCTAGCTCAAAATTGTGTATATTTTCTCTTTCCAATGTACATTTGTTACATATCAACAGTACGTTAATTTTATGACGAGTTGCAATCAAAATAGCTAAGGAATGACAAACTGCAGGCCAATCTCTCGCACCATCCACTCATATCTGACTGTCGACTCATCCACTTCCAATGATTCTGACAACTCTTGAAGCTTTTGGCATTGGTCCACATAGAGTAATGATTTCCATTCTTCGTCTTCAAACTTTTTTGGCTTGACCCGGCCGTTCCTTATCTTCGAGCTCAAAATCATCACTTTGAAAGCGACCAAACCACCTCCGACACGATTTTTCAGAGAGACGTTGCTCGCCGTAAACTTTCACTAAAATTAAGAAAGCTCAAATTTGATTTGGTGATTGCGTGAACGCAACTATTCCGAGGGGCGCGGGGGTATGTCAATCAGTAGCCTAGCTTTTGGGAATTTAGTTGCTACGGAGCGTTTCTCGTGAGCGGACCGTGCGTTGTGCGTACGTGAGTTTTACAAAAACGACAATTCAGCGACTGTAGCGCGTAGAAAATTCTGCAGTATTCGACATGTTCGTCATTTAAATGATGCGCCAAGCCCTCGACTCATTGGAAAATGGGTCGAGAAGTTTGAAGAGACCGGTTCAACGCTGGAAAATTAAAAATCTGGGCGTCCAAGGTCTTTGAGAACGTTCGAAAACGTAGACAGTGCTACTCAGTCTGTTCGTGACAACCCGAACCTTTCGATTCGGAAGCGTGCTGTTGTTTTAAACGTGCATAGATCATTCATCATTGTTCCGCATTTTACACAAAGATTTAAAGCTGCACCCCTACAAAATTCAGTTGGTGCAAATATTTAAAGCCTCAGGACAGAGGCTTGAATTCATAAACCAGATGATTGAGCGCTTTCCAACGTTTACCAACATCTTGTTTTCGGATGAAGCTCATTTTCTTCTTAATGGACATATAAACAAGCAAAATTGCCGCTACTGGAGTGCATCCCATTCAAAACACAAACAACAGAAACTCCTACATTCGCCTAAAGTGACCGTATGGGGCGCGATGTCGTCGCGAGGAATTATCGTCGCTTACATTTTTGAAGATGAAAGGGGACGCACAGTTACAGTGAATTCAGAGCGTTATATGGAGATGTTAGACGACTGCTTCGTGCCTGAACTGCAAAACTTTCCTGGTTATAACCAAAGAACATGGCTCCAGCTGGACGGAGCACATTCACACACGTCCAACAGGTATCTACCACGAGTTCATGAATTTTTTCCTGGCAAATTGATCTAAAGGAGAGGTGACTTAAATTTGGCCTCCATGAACTCCCAATTTAATCCCTATGGACTTTTTTCTGTGGGGTTACGTCAATATCCGTCACAAAATGGCAACCTTCATGGAGAATATCTGCCGAGCCGCCGATTTTAGTGCTCGTTTAAATGAATGAATGCCGTGAACGCAACGGTTTACATTTGGACAATATCATTTTTTAAGTAATAAATTCCCAAAGTGTGTATTTTAATATGTATAAACATTTTTTCAATAAACTACTCACTTTTTTTTAACGATTTTTTAAATGTGAACTTTCTTTTGAGACACCTTGTATATAAATCGTTGCTTTACTTAGAAGTTCTGCCATTGCACTGACCCTATTAAAAAGGCATTTTTGAGAAGGGTACAGTTGCTACAATTATACCGTTATTATGGTTGTCCTCTCATTTTTTCAACACCATTTTTGCGGCTTTGGTTGCACAGTGTAAATAAACACAAAAAGTGTTAAAAAAATGAGTTTGATTTTAATTATTAAAACAATTTTGAACGAAAAGTTTTACAAGAATCGAGGCAGAAATGCATGTAAAATAAGTTGCTTCAAATAAAAAAATATTTATAAAAAAAAAACGAAGTTAAAACTGCAAATCATAAATAAAAAATTATATTAACCACAGTAATTAACTAACAGTTTTTTTTTTATTATTATTATTTTCATAAAAACACTGCATTTATTAATTTTTATGCAATTTTTATTTATTTTTATGTAGATATTTTTTCGGTTACTTTTTTCCATGATTTTACATTTTTGTTTATGTAATTTTTTTGTTGTGTTTTATTTTTTTAATTGCTTGAAAAACACGATTTTGCATTTGCACATGTCTCTGCTGTTATTATAGGCGATTAAATATTTTTATTAATGCAATAACACCAATTCAAACGTTGCGTAATACACAAATGCAACTACTACTACTACAGATACGCAAATGCATGCTCAGAGATACACACAAACATACGCAATGATACTCGTTTGCATGTGGTCGTACATGCGGTAATAAAGGATGTCTTTTTACAGTGATGCACAGTTTTTCAGTAGGGAGAACTTTCAAATAGTGCTGTCATTTGTCTTCAGTTTTGGTTGACAAATCATCATAAAGAGAGTTTCTTTAGCAGATCTCATCCGTATCAGTGGATCTTATTTTGAAAATCGATCTTCAGTTTGCGAAACGTAAATATCGACAGTTATATAATGTTTAAGGTTCTCATAAACCAGCAATGCTAAAGAAGATACTATAGCCGGTATTAGTTAGTGTATTGGAAAAGACCCGGCACAGTAAATCCGTTATCGAAAGTAATAGATTGTTTTTTTTTGTTTCTACGCCATATGGAAAATTTTCAGCAAGTATCTTGGAAAGAAATATGCATTGATATGCTCTTGAGCAGCTTGAAATCGATTCTTCATTTTGTCAGCAAATCGTCATAAAAAAATGAAGTGAATTTTCGATTGTTGCGTTTTTCATAGTCATCATTTTAGAAACTTGTTTCTTATCTTATGACAGGCCATACATTTTTTATATGAATTTTTATATAAACTCAATTACTGTCATTATTTAATGATAATAGATTCGTTTTAAAAAAAAAGCCGGAGCACGAGCAGGGACGAGTTGGTACACTTTTAGAATTGTTCCTCTGCAAAGCGCTGATTTTTTATATAAACTCAATTGCTGTCATTATTTAATGATAATAGATTCATTTTAAAAAAAAGCCGGAGCACGAGCAGGGACGAGTTGGTACACTTTTAGAATTGTTCCTCTGCAAAGCGCTGATTTTTTATATAAACTCAATTGCTGTCATTATTTAATGATAATAGATTCATTTTAAAAAAAAGCCGGAGCACGAGCAGGGACGAGTTGGTACACTTTTAGAATTGTTCCTCTGCAAAGCGCTGATTTTTTATATAAACTCAATTGCTGTCATTATTCAATGATAATAAATTCGTTTTAAAATAAGCCGGAGCACGAGCAGGGACGAGTTGAAACACTTTTAGAGTTGTTCCTCTGCAAAGCGCTGATTTTTTACACAAACTCAATTGCTGTCATTATTCATTGATAATAGATTCGTTTTAAAAAAAGTCGGAGCATGAGCAGGGACGAGTTGGTACACTTTTAGATTTGTTTCTCTGCAAAGCGCTGATTTTTTATATAAACTCAATTGCCGTCGTTATTAATTAAACATAAATTTGCTTAAAAAAAAACCGGGGCACGAGCAGGGACGAGTTCACTCTTAAAATTTTTAGCCTCTAAATTTTTATTTAAACTCAATTGCTGTCATTTTTAATTGAAAATAAACCTAAACTAGCACCCTCTACAACATATACACTTATTCATATGCAAAGATATGCCCATGTACGAGCCGTAATACATTATTATTTTTATGGTATTTAAAAGTGTTGGATTTAAGCTTGTTTGATTTATTTAACGAGCATTAACAATAATTTTTGTTGTTTTTATATTTTGCCGTAGAACAAGCGAACGCATACGTGCGTGCTTAAAAAAAAAGTGCAACTAAATTCTGTTTTTGTTTAAAGGAATTTATACAAATAAAATTCAATGAAAATTGCGTAAAGTGAAAAATAAATACGTATTTTTCATCTACTCATATGAAAAAAGTTGTACGCGGCGTATGAGTAGCGTCGTATTTAAATTGAAGCCGCTTTTCGTGCAATTGTGCAGTATTTGTCGTTATTTGCAACGACTTTGTGCCTGCCTGCCTGCCTTGGTCCTTTATCATTTGTTGTTGCCTTCTGACGTTGCATGCAGCGCTTTCAGATTGAACGCTGCTTGAACTGTTGCTGGCGTCTATCTCTGTTTTTTGCACTGATATACTTTACGTCTGCCAATCCGTTCGTCCGTCCTTTCGTCCGTCCGTCTGTCTGTTGCCGCTTCCGCGATTCAGCGTTGCCTTTGTTTTCGCAGCTTTAACGGCTGACTGTGAATGCGATAAAAGTCACAGGCGCAAGTGTTAAGGATAATGAAATGTTTGCATGGAAATGAAAAAAATAAGTGGAGTAAAGAACAAAAAAAAAATTTAACGTTTCACGTCGAGTGTAAAATATATATATATATATATATATATATATATATATATATATATATATATATATATATATATATGTATTTCGGAAAAGGACGAACGACGGCGGAGAAATAACTATAAATGCTCATAGCGTTTTACTATTTTTATTACTTTCACTCGACGACATCTTTATTTTTTATACATTTTTTTTTTGTTTTATCATCCTTTTTCTGCTTCTTGCTGCCTTCCATGCTATTATTCTATTGCTCACGCTATCTCTTTCACGCTGCTCTCTCTAATTCGAACAATTCTTTGCCTGTTGACATATTTTCGCTAGCTTTGTATTGTATTTTAATGGCTGCCGAGGCTGCCGAGGCGAACAGAAGAGGCAGGCAGTGTATCCTTCTTGGTGAGTAGGTCAGCAAGGAGTAAATGAAAAAGAAAATAATAATAGTACGCCCTGTCGTCAAGAAGCATAGAGCAGAATTTAGATAGCAATGTTGCACCAAAAGTTGAAACTTTTTTTTTTGTTTTGTTTTTACTCCACTTAAATTTTTTTTTTTTCGGAATCTATGTACTTTGCTTAATTAAAAGTTTACGTTTATTTTGTAAGCATAAAAAAGCAGCAGAAAATTTGATTCAAAATGAAACGAAAAAGAAAAATGAAATTAATATTGAATTTTCAATCTCAAGTACGCGCTATTCTGTTTGTTCCATCTTTTTTTTTCGGTTTTTTAATATACTCATTTGTATCTTAAATTGCTCTAAAATGTCGCTTAATACTTATGTTTGCATACTGAATATGATTGTGATTATACAGTCCAATATAAAATTAGATAAGAGTACCATTGAGGTGCTCAGCTATATGACACCCTGTACAGTTTCATGGTTCCATGGATTGCCTCAATCGATAAGGTTATAAATATATGTAAAACACGATAACAACGAAAACAAGAGAAGAGTTGAACCGAAGGTGTTAATGCTCTTCATGCTCTAAAATCGGTACTAATCATTAAAAGATTTCAAAGTATTGTCCTCCTGCGTCGATGTATCGCCAGCGAGATTTCTAGGTATTGAAGGAAGAAAATAGTTCTTCATCGGAATGCCCTTAAAACCTTGGGGCAAGAGCCTCTTTGATGTTTTCTACCGTCACGCAATGTTAACCTTTCATATGGGTTTTTAATGAGCGGAGACAAAAAGAAGTCTGGGGAGCCTCGTCAGATCTGTAGAAAAGCTGGAGAGCCGTTCTCATGCCTGTATTTCCCAGGTAGCTGATATCAACAAAGGATGTCTGCTCCTGCGTATTGTTATGTTCAAGTTTAGCGATGCCGGACGGGATGCGTTGAACCCTATTTCTTAGTATCTTGAGAACCTGCCGAATTTTTCATTCTCGGATGTACTCGGTGGTATGTACTCGTGATAGACAAGTCTGTGTAACATCGAAAAACAAAATGAGTATGATCTTCACTTTTAATTTCCTCATTCTGTCCTTCTTGGTACTAGGTGACGTTAACCTGTGCTGCTCGTCACTTTGCCTCAGGTTGTCGTGCTTGATCACCCAAGACTTGTCTTCTGGAATCCCGTTGTCTGAAAAGAGAGAGTCTTTTCACACTGATCCAAAAGCTCGGGCATGTTTTAACTCGGCGTTAAAACTTTGGCTACTAGCTTCATGCACTCTTTCCGCCTGTCTAAATTGTTCCTCATATTTTCGTGAACGATAGTTTTTGGAATATAATAGAATCGCACACATTTTCGTCGGTACTGATCGTTAATGAACGTCCTGCGCATGCTTCATCGTTCACCTCCTTACAGACTTCAACGAGGGCACCGTCAATGGCAGCCGATATCGAGCCATGGTTGAAAATATTTTTGTTTCCAGAAGTACGTAAAATCGTTGGGAGGGTCTTTGGTTTCCACAGGATGGTGCCACATGTAATATTTCTGAAGCAACCAGCGACTTGTTAAAGGTTGAGTTCGACGACAACATAATCTCCAGAAATGGAACTAGTACAAGATATAATCGATTGGACACTGTTGGTCTACTTTCTGTGGTGATACTTGAAATTGAGGAAAGCCAAAATTTATCTACTAAAACAAATTAACTCATTTATTTGCATGATTCATTTTAATTTAAACTAACAATGTTGGCACAGGAAACGCTTTCATTTAAATTTCGTTTGAATTTCCCTTCAATTCCAAATCAACATGCAACACATCTCGTTTTTTAGCGAATTGCAAATCACCTGTGACTAAATATGACTCTAAAATACATTTTGTAAATAAAAAGGCCTATAGTTGCAGCTAGGCTGTAGAATTTCTGATTAATCTACATCAAAATAATTAATCATTTCATATGTTTTAATTAATAAATTAGCATTTTACTAAACAAACTAGTAAATCGCTAGTTAAATTTGTCAATCACAGCCGACAGCCAATGTGATGTGCATTTCAATGATGTCACTTTTTATTGAAAAAGATTTTCGAAAGTTGCTAAGTTCGAAAAGGTTTGTGAAAAGGCTATAAAATCTAATCTAAACCTAACATTGAAATCTATTTACAGATTCTGTTAGTGTGTATCTCAATTTCTGCGCAAGAGTTCGTTCCTTTCAAATATTTAGATAAAACGTAAGGCATAAAAGGCGTTTAAAATTTATTTTTTCATTAGATGTTTAAAATACATCAAGGCGCCATTTTTAGCATCAACATTAGCAGCAACTACTTACAACAACAACAACAGCAACAACAAGAACATATCCATTATTATCATAATGAACGTCTCGACCCACTGCACCCATATTTGATATGAATGAAGTGTAGAATCGTGTTCTGAATGCTTGACGTTATGCAAATGTCAGGTAAATGTGCATAATAATAATAATTTCAAATAAATTTAATGCTTTCTACCATTTTGCTATCGTCTCGCACACGACACGACGATGTTATATTACACTGCTTGCCTCTGTATGTAGAAGATACATACATATATAAATGTATCTATATAGATAAAAGTATCTATCTATCTATGCATGCACTGGGGAGCCAAGGTAACTGCTACAGAACACCGTCGCCGTCTTGAACATCCTCGACGTAGTCCTCGCAAATCGCTGTCACAGACATGTGGCGCCACAAACAGCGCCAGCATTATGTGTTTGCATAATGTGCAACATTTTATGTTTTTATTACATTTAAACACAGATACACACAGCTGCATACACACATGCAGATACATTTTATACTTAGATACGTTGCTACAATATATATACTATACCTATGTAGTATATATATGCGCTTTACTAATATAGTATAGCATAGTATAGTATAGTAAGGTAGAGTATAGTATGGTATGGTATATATATGTATGTAAAGCTTGAAGCATTAAGTGCTGTAATGCACACACAGGTGAGATACTTTGTAAGCGTTCGAATGTCTGTGCGTTTCATAAATGATGTGTTGACTATTTAGTATTAATAATAGTTTTAATTTTATATTAATAGACTCGACTCAGGTGTGACGTTAGCGCAGCTAGCCTGTTCAGTTTGTGTTATTTATTTTATGCAGCTGGGGTTATTCACATAAGAGGGTGCGGAGCATATAGTATAGATTGTGATGAAAGCTTTAAGTAACTTTATTCAATTATATTTATGAATATTCTTATGGAATGGTAAAACTGAGATGCAGCTTCTTAAAGGAAAATATGTACTAACAGTCTATAAAATTTGTATATATTGCACTATAAGAGGTGTGCAAAAACTAGGTGTAAATGATTTATTTATGATCTAATTTGTCCCCTTCAACGTAATTACCCTCATATATGTACAATGCATTTGTGCCAGCGCTTTTTTCAATCCTTGAAGCACTTCTCATTTATACACTTTTTAATATAACCTTGAGCTCTTCCAGCAATGCTGTCTTTCTCTTCTCAATAGTGGCAAAACACTATTCTTTCATGAGTCTTTTCAGTTTCGGTTGAGAATCTATTGAATGGCTGCGACATGATTACGATGTTATTTTTGCCCAAAAACTCACAAGCACAAGCACACATTGTTTTGCCACAAATCTAAGTACTTTCACCGTATTGCTTCACGCATATGCCGCATAACTCCAATGGTAATATTTTGTATTGACCGTAAGAACTCACGATGAATCACGCCATTGTAATCGAAGAAAACAGTGAGCCAAACCTTTACATTTGATCAAACTTGTCGTGGCACTACTGGCCGATGCCATTGCGGTGATTGGGCTTTGGTTTCCAGCTATAACCCTTTCAACCTATTCACTTTCATTCAATTGCTGCTGTGCGATGCACATGCGACGGTACTTTTGTTTAAAACTTAGCCATTTCGGAACAAAGTTTGCTGCTACAAGTTTCATGACTAAAACGTGCTAAAAAAATTGCATGGCTAGAGCCAACCGATATACCGACATCTTCAGTAACTTCTCTAATAGTGATTCGACGATTCTCCATAACAATTTTTTTCACAGCTTCAATGTTTTTATTGGTTGTTGGCATACAGGTGCGTCCAGGGAGGGTATCATCATTAACATCTTCTCGGGCTTCTGTCAAGAGTTTGTACCGATTATAGACATTTTTTTTTGTACTCAAAGAAGAAGTGCGTTGGAGCAATTAATTTTATTTTTCACACAAAATTTAATACAGATTCCTTGATGCATTTTTTAAGTTAAAACATTTATATCTGTCTGGGATGATACCAAATAAATCCGGATTTATTGTGGAAAGGCAGCTGTATCACGATACTAACCAACGTGACCTCAGCAGCGAAAGTTTGGTGCTGTGTAAAGGAGTTGGTCCCATAAGACCTCAACGTAGTTTCGACTGCATCTAGATCAATGAAATTTCGTATGCTTCAGCCAAGTTTTGTTGATCTGGTATCTGGCATGGTGTCGTTTGCAGAAGTGGAAAGTTATTTGGCCATTCTTTTGGGAACGCTGTTGTGCTCAGCCATCTTTTTAAGAGATTTTGGGCAGCCACTGATGTTTCATGACCGATTTAGGCAGAAGTCCAGTGCTTTTAGAGCTGCTTGGCTGTCTGAGTATAGGCTTACTGGTGTTTCTCTAATCCTGGACGATTCTAGGAAAAAAACCATTGCCTCCATAATGACAGCGATTTCCACTTTCACACAATCAGGATATCTAATCAATTCTCTATTAGGATCCTTAGGATTCTTGCGTGCCCCGTTGTAACATGCTTTCAGTAACCACATTCTCTAAGCATGATTCGTTTTCCCTTCCTATTAGGTGGAGTGGAAGGAGATATAATATCAAGGTTAGCGCTTGTGTTTATGTAACGCCCCATAATTACCAAAATTAAAATTTTACTCCATTTTTTGTAATAGAAAAAGTTTATATAATTCATTTCGTGCATTGTTACACTCTTCACACTGGCAACCGCTAAGTACTGCTTTCCATCTGCATTAAATTGCCTCAATTTCAAATGCAGCATATTCACCCCAGGACAAATTTAAAGTACTGAGTCAACTTTTTTTTTAAGAGAATTGTGCTGTAGTAGGCATTGCAAAAGGACTGCCACTTTTATAAAGCAGCAGTAACAGCAGTAGCAGCAGTAGCAGCAGCAGGAGCTGCATCGACTAATTGCCAACTTATTGCAATGAAATGCTATGCAGTCGAGGATGCAACTATAGCGATGCGCACGTTTATTAGGGTTAGCGGAGCAGTGGTAGTAGTGTAAGGACAATGCGAATGAATGCAGTCTAACAAGCTGTGAATGCCTTTTGCCTTGCTATATATACGATATACATATACATGTATATCCTACTATACGAATATGGCTGACAGCCTGAATGCGCCTGACTTTTCGGGTTAAGGCCATAACTTGCAACTGACAACGTAGCCTGGCGCCTGTCGTTTTGTGACGCTGAACAGCTGCAGGTCGCGACCGATTTGCGCCGCAGCGGACAAAGAAGAAGAAAAAAATAGAAGGTGACACGGTGACCCGACATACGCAGCTAAGCATAAAACTGCAGCGAAGCGAAATAAAAAAAAGCAGGAGAAAAATGGAATCGGTGAAATAAGAGAGTCAGGCACAAAAAACGCTAAGCTCTGAGACAGGCTAATAAAATAGGAAGCGGCGCATTCGCCGCATGTTTCATGCTATCGCATTATTTCAATGCTTTTTTGTAGCATACTTTTGGGCGTGCCACCTGAGGCCTCCAAGCCAGTATGTCCGAAAAAAGACGAGCACAATTTGCGTGGCATATAAATACATATACAGTTGTGTGCAGCGATATAGAATAGCTTACATGAAAAACGAGTATAAAGTCATCAAAGATTGCGAACTAATGTGCCAGTTGAAACTAGCAATCACTTTTCTTTTGACATTAAGTGGGTAAGTAGGGTAGGGAAGGTTTAGCTAAAACTTTATACAATTCTAACCCAAAGCCTAAATCGCCAAAATAGGCCAGAAAGTGCCAAGGCTGACACTAATATACAAGGTGTTTCGCAAAAGAAACAGGACTGTTCGAAAAAAAACAACAAAAATTTAATATTTTGCAAAATTGATTTTTTTTTTGTTCAAAATAGTTTCCTTGTGCTTCGATACAGCGCTTTGCACGGTCAATAAGCATTTCGAATGAGTGTTTTAGGTAATTTTTCGGAGTGTCCTTGAGAATGCCGGTCGACGTCTTATGGATGGCTTCAATGTCCTCATAGCGGTGTCCTTTCATCGGGAAATGAAGTTTTCCAAATAGATAAAAGTCACACGGAGCAGGCGAGTACGGTGAAGGATGTACCTTTCCAATGCATGTACCTACCAATAGGTGGCGCCACTTTTTTCAAAAGTCCTGTTTTTTTTGCGTTTATCAAACGATACTACGATGCCAATTGTGTATTGCATCGTTTGGAAAAATTCCTGAAATACCATCATCCCGCCTCAATTTCCAAGATTTTTTTAACGAATACTTCTTCTGTAGGACGTACTCCATCAAGAGACTAAAAAAGTCTTACTATAAAGCATCACCCTGTCTGAAACCTCTCTTGGTATGAAAGAGCTCGGAGAGATTTTTTCATACTTAGAGGACGTATGTGTGATAGCGTCATCATGTCTTTGTTGTTCTCACGGGTCTTATCCACGATTTGTCATAGAGCATTTGACCAGTGATCTCTTTGGTCTGAAGGCACACTGATACTATCCTATGAATGTATCCATGTATGATTTGAGCCATTTATGCAGCACGCGTGACAGAATTTTATATTTAATTGAAATTATACTTATTCTACGGTAGTTAGTGCAGATAGCGGCGTCTCTTTTCTTGAAGATATAACAAAGAACACTGAGATTCAAATCGTTGAGCTTGCGTTCGTCGGACCATATCCTGCCTTACCAACTCTTCGCCACCGGTCTGGAATAACTCAGCTGGCAGCTGAGTGAAAAAATTGGGTGTGAAAATCTGGTGCTATTGATTACCTACAACCTGCAGCGAAGTCGTTTACCGTCCCTTGATTTGCTGGAGGTAACGTCGAGAAGGCGTAGAACTAAAAATTGGCTTCTCTCCAATTTTGACTTTGAAATCGCCAAGCACGATTGTGACATCGTGATTTTAGCAAAGCTGGTAGAGACGTTCCAGCCGTTCGTAAAACTCATTTTTGGTCACATCTTTCTCTTTCGTCAGGACATGTGCACAGATTCAGGTACTTTGAAAATACTTAGTCTCCATACGCATCACACACAGACGCTCGTCAACAGGTGATGAAACTGTATTCAAAGTGGGGCATTGTATGCACTTCTATTAGAAATGAGCAAATTATCAAAAAGTTCCTACAAAATAAGCAAAATGGTGATGTTCTTTCTTTTGATCGTTCGAAAGAAGTAAATCGTAGCATGGCCACATAGAGCGCATATCTCTGGATGCTGTTGACCAGCTGTTAAATTATATTCTGGCAGTAGAAATCATTATGGCTGAGATTGATTGTTGCAGTTTTTCACACATAGAGACAAAAGTTACTAACTATTGGTGGTCCATTAAAGTACTTATATTCTTAAATAGCGCAACGAGACGAGTTTACCCAGCAATATTGCTTAACCTATTGTAGGATTTTACAAATATTACGATAAAACTCGGCATGGATACTTCTTCTTATTCGCAATAGATCGTTTGCTGTGTATTAAAACGTTAACTAATACTAATGCGTACCGCGATCCTTAATATAACCAGTATACGGATTAAACGATTTAAGCGTTCTTTCTTATTTGTTATTGAAGTTGTTCTATTTGCATGCGCACAGTTGTCAAATTTTTATGGTTTTGTTGCTGTTATTGTTGTTGTTGTTGTTTAGTGCGGCTTTATATAACTTTCGTATGTGACCATGTACAGCTTCTGTTATGAGGCGTGCTTGGTATTTTTTTCGGGCTAAATGGCGCCTTTGTTGGTATTTGTATCTGAGTGTATGCGTGTGTGTGTGTGTGTGTGCGCGTCTGCATATGAGTCGTACACATACAGGTGTCAAATGTCAAGTGTATAGTTTACTGCAAAGTGCTTTTGTATATGTGCAACACAAGGCGGCCTATGTTGTATCTAGATACATTTTGTGCATAGCTGCAGATACTTTAAAGCAATGAAGTATTTTTATAACTTGGCTGTTGCGGCCGCTGCCGCTGCTTCTTTAAGGCATGCCACACATAAAAAGCAACATTTTACAACGCCATTCTTTACATTGTTTGCAGCGCTAGCGTATCTTCTCCCGCCGGAAAGTATGCTGCACGCGCGCGCGCTCATAAAACCCAAACAGACACACACACACACGTACAGACAAAAGCTACCGCTTCAATAGACGCATATCCGCAAGGAAATGTGAAGAAAAGCAACAGAAGAAAGGATAAAAAGAAAAAATTTGTAAAAAAAAAAAAAAACAACATCTAAAAATTCTCAACGTAACATTCTCATATTTTTTAAAAGCCTTTATTCGCATCCTTTTCATATAAAACAGACACCACACTGTGCCGTGTGCCTAAATACACACAGATGGACGAACCTGTATGTGAAGAAAGGAACTTAGTAGAATTTCAACCGGACAGACGGACAATAGCGCCTGGTGTTTGCTGCTGCTGCTGTTATCCTTGCGTCTATACAGGCTTTAACCGAAATTACTTTGTATTTCTGCTAGATAAATGCTAACAAAGGATATTGTCGGACAGACAGACAGACAGACAGACAGACAGACAGACAGAGAGACAGACAGACGGACAAACAGATAGATAGACAGGCGTATAGTATCTTATGTATATAAAGGCCAAACTGCTTTGAAGTTCTCTTATGAAACTATAATTAAAGCATTTTATAAAGCAAGTGCTGTTCAAAGAAGAAGAAAAAAAAAGGTTAAAGCAAAAGGATATTACTTATGAAAATAAACACAATTTTAATTAAATAGGTACGTAGCTAAAGATAAACGCTTTGTAGCGCAAAAACTGCTTAGCGGCACGCTAATAGATCTATAATGATTTTGCTTTGCTTCTAATGTATCTTGAAGCTTTTGTGCCATTGATTTGCATACACTTTTGTGTACACACGGCAACTAAGCAAAGTGAAATGATTTTAATTAGTTTTCAACACTTGAACTACTTTAAATAGTTTTTAATTAATTTCCACATGCCGCTGCTGTTTGAATCTATCTAAACTATTGCTGATTGAAAGCAACTCAATAGATAGCTGCAGTACGATGAAGTGAATTAGTTAAACACAAAGTAACCACTCTCTTAATATACCTATCGTACATTGCACATTGTACAGTGAAGATGTCCTTTGACCAGTTTGTCTGTCTGCAGATACTTTAAAAGATACTTTCATGCAATGAATTGGAGGAAATGATTTTCTAATTCAATGCATACGCACTTGAAATGCTTTCGAATGAACCTTCGTTAGTTCATTGGGTTTTCATTTGATTCGTTTAATTTAATTTGAAGTGCAATTGCTGCAGAAATGTTTAGATAGGGTGTTTTTTTTTTTAGAGTTTATATTTTCAGACAAATATTAAATTGTCATAAATTTGTTGTCCTTTATGCTTAGTTGAAGTTTTCCATTTTATCATGAATAAACTAATGCCACACAATGGCGCATTCGGACTTTTGATTTGGTTTGATACCGAGGTTTACTTTCTTGATTAGCATGTCCATCTATCTGTACGTATGTCTGTTCGTCTGTTTTAAAGTCAAGATCTTCAAGCCAGAATGCCTTATAGCAAAAAAATTGTATTACAGTCAATATTAACTTAAAATTCATTTCAATTCTCGAGCCAGCCTTCCATACAAAGTCAGCTAAAACACAAATGGACAGAAAGCAGCAAGGAAGCAACATGCGCTCTCTTAGATGCAAATGGAATAAGCATTCCCAAGAATATACAATGGGCTATAGACTCAATTGAGTTACAAATTCCCTGGGTTGGACGTGATCTTTCCGGCTATGCTAAAGATGACTAAGTATGTGGTCGCCCATCCTAAGAGCAACAGCACCTCACACGGAAATATGCCCTGCTGATCTGCTAAAGAGTCTAAGACGAGTGAGTAACTATAACCACGACGAAGGAATCACATGCAGGCACGCTCCAGGGCGGAGTACTCTCATACCTATTATGGAACTTAGTGGTAAACGAACTGCTCAAGTAATATAGCAGAAAAGCACCCAAGATAACTGCATATGCTAACGACATAAACAGAATTTTCACGGGAAAATGTCTATCGACTCTCAACTCAATCATGGACCGCAAGTTAAAAAAGACACATGAATGCGACGTAGAAGCCTGACTCAGTATCAAAGCGGATAAGAGGGACCTCATTCTCTTTACTAAGAGATACAAGGTGCCGCAATGGATCCCACCCAAAATAAGTGCTTGTAACTAAAAACAGCGTAAAATATCTAGGAATAGTATTGGCATCAAGCTGACCTGGAGACTTGATGTGGAAGTAAGGGTGAAGAAAGTAACCAGTGCGCTCTATGGGGCCTTTCACCAAGGCTGATGCACTGGATTTAACCGATACTATTTCATGGAGTTCTGGTATGATGGAAGACCTTGAATAAATCCACATACCTACTGCTGAAGGAGAGGACCCAACGGCAAGCTTTAGTCCACCCTCACAGCAGAACTAGAAAAGTTGCTGGGAGTCTACACCCTGGACATCTACGCGCTTCTACCTACACAGAATCAGTTCGCTCACAGCATCGATGTTCTCTGGCACAACAACCGATTTTAGACGACCGTCATGAAATTCGTCTTGGAGAGAGCGTTGAAGTGACGCCACTGTTTTATGGCCAAATTTGAAAACAAAAACATCGCCGAGAGATTCTCGAGGCACCGTTAAATTCACAAAAATATTCCTTTTGGTACGCTTTATGGACGAGTTTTACCATTTAATCGAAGGAACTTTTTGACAAACAACATTCTTCTGTTCTCTCCCATTGTGGATGCTCGGCCATGCAGGCCCTTATAGCTGTGCCTGTTAGTGCAGTGCATGGTAGTGCAAGTCTAAAGAGAGTCAACTTGAACGGTAGCTTCTGTAACACGCTAACTAACGCATTATTTCTCGAAATGGATTGAATTAACGCCTTTGGTTTGTTTTCTCTGAGGTTATGTGAAGTCATTGGTTTATGCTAACAAGCCAACAATTTTGGACTACTTAGAAGATTACATT
Organism: Leucophenga montana; assembly: GCA_035044765.1. NCBI lineage: Eukaryota > Metazoa > Arthropoda > Insecta > Diptera > Drosophilidae > Leucophenga > Leucophenga montana. The sequence goes on along the minus strand of JAWNNQ010001644.1, from coordinate 1,352,080 downwards.
GTAATCTTATGTAATTTCTTGAAAAAGTGGCAAAAAATTGGACTTTGGACACTGATGGCATAAAATTATCTTTTTAATAAAACCATTTTTCACCATAATTTCAGTTTCTTAAACTACTTCAAAGTTGTAAACAACTAAAAGAAACACCCTCTACATATATGTAGATGCAAAGGCATCATTCATAAATCAGCAAAGCCTGCACTAGCGTGCGCATTCAAGTGTTGCACATCTATCTATCTGTCTGTCTATATATGTATCTATAAGTAATATGCATAAAATCAAAAATGAAATGCATAAATTCAAACCAACAATGCACACACAGATATGCTATATATATATATATATATATATATATATATAGTATGGAAATCACAAATTATTTTACCATTTGCTGTTCAAGTTAAATAATATTTAGAATGTTGCTATACAGATTTGTAGAATGTGGAATAAAAACCACAAAAACAAAAAATGAAAAAAAAAAAACTTCCAGCATTGAGTTGCATAGATTATTTTGCTTAAAAAAGTTTAAGAAACTGTTGCAGGATGTGGCATATGCCTGACTTTTACAGCTGCACTACAATGTTTCATGGTTGTTTGCTTAGTCGTCAGCTTCTGTAACTATTTGGACTCCATAACTCACTTTAGATTTATCAGCAGATACTAACTAACAACTGCTAGTCTTACTCAATTCAAATCATAAACGAGTTGGTAGTAAACTGAAAGAATTTAGACTGTGCTGCAACAGCAGCTTAGATACTCTACATATTTAGTTCAAAAATTGATAATTACTCTGTGTAGGCAAAAAATTTGTATAAACAGGGTCTTGATTTGTACTCGTTTATGTAACTCGATAGTTTTTAGACAAATTAATTTTAAATCGGGTTTCAGTTTTTCCAGATTTGAAACGTTGAAAATTGAATGAGGAAGTCCTTTCTTTAACAAAAGGGTGTATTGAAAAAAGAAAAAATTAAAACTAAATAAGATAGATCTTATTTATGCACAGTGCTATCTATTAATGTTTCAAACTAAATTTAGATTTTCGTGATTTTATGACAGAAGATAACATTTAAATTTAAGAATGCTTTAAATTCGCAACCAGTTTTAACATAGTTTCAAGCGATTTACTCGTACTAATGCTGCAATCAAGCGAATAAAAATCTTTAATTAACTCAAGCATAGTTTTGTGTTCGAATGTAATGTCAAACTTCATACAGACAAATGTATTCGTCTGTATGAAGTCTTTTGCCGCTTATATACCAAAAAACTATCAACATCAGCTGGTTGGACAACAGACCTACCATGTACTACTTGGGAGCTGATCGGCCCGGAGAAATCCGATGTTCGTTTCTGTTTCGGCTGTTCCTTGATTTCTGATGTGTTCTAATGGACAATTATTAAAAGGAGCAAAAGTTTTAAACACTTGTACAGCTATGCCAAGCACTTCTCCCAAAGCTTCTAAAAATGATTAAAAATGTTCATAAAGGTCAAGTATAATCTATTCAGTGGCGGATCCAGGAAAAGCGAGCTATAAAGCAAAAGACTCGTGTGTACCTCCAGATATAAATTGAACCGAACTAGTGGATTTTAGCCGAACCGGTAAACCGAATCGGTTCCGTTTAAGTTGGCTGTCATTGTCATTGACATGCATGCCAAGTTTGAGCGGGATGCGATAATTAGTCTATGTTCGACAGCTGCTTGTTCACGACGCGAAAAGTTTGTACAGCGCTTTTTAACATGAAAAAAAAAATAAATAAATAAATAAAATTGAACAACGTGTTTGCTTGCAATTTTGCGTTTCCAATGGAATAACGGCAACGGAATCATTCAAAATGTTACAAAAGTGTTTTTAGGACTCTACTCTATTGAGAACGCAAGTATTTGAGTGGCATTAATCATTCAGTGAGGGTTGTGACATCATAGAAAACTTGCCTCATGCAAGTCGTCCATCCAACTTTGTTAACGACAAAAACATCGAAAAAGTGATGGAAATTGTGCTCGAAAATCATCGTATTGGCATTAGAAAGATAGCAGAGACACTGAACATCTCTTTTGAATCGACTCAACACATTTTGGTTGATGTTTTGGGTATGAAAGGCGTCGCCGCCAGACTCGTACCAAAATACCTGAATGTTTTGCACATTCCAGCTTGATTGTGACGAAGTTTTTGGCCAAACATGAAACAAAAGTCATCGCAAAACCACCGTAATCACAAGATTTGGCACCCTGTGACTTTTCAGATTTTCTGTTCCCGAAACTTAAATATCCGCTCCGGGGAACGCGTCATGAGTCGAAAAGAATTATATATGTCGATTTCATCAGTTGTTTTCGTTGTTTCTGGTTTATCTCAGACAATAGTTGCTTTGTTTATTTAAATGTGCATTAAAATGGATTTTGTTGTCATTATTATGAGATTGAGAAAAACTTTATATGTAAAATGGGCAACTAAAAATATCTGCTTAGGTAACAGCGACCCAGTCTCATTAGCAGTTTTAACTGCTACCTTCTTCACTTTTGATTTACTTTCTTATTTTTAGTGTGATCAATTTATTTGTACTAATGTAAAACAATGAAAATAACAAGTTAGTTTATTTCGTTAGCATCGAACTAAAAAATACCACAAAACTGTAAAGTAAAAATCCCGACAACATTACAGCGAGGCATCATTTGTTCATATTATTATGTTCAACACAGCAGTGAAATTGGGATATGTATGTGCATTAATATTAAAATGTACTCCTCTAGAATACTTTTTGTAGTTGAGCTTAGAATTCTGGTGGCCATAGCAGAAACATTTTCATAAATATGATGCATCTGGTTAGAAAAACTTTGCTTTAAATTGATATCTCAAAAATTAAGCGATTAAGAGACTTTGCAAGCTTAGATCATAATATAAAATTAACACCAGCTGCAAGCTGATATAACTAACTTTCATATTATGTATGAAGTGCATTCAGTAAAATCATTCAAAATCAACAGCAGCAGCAGCAGCAACAACAACAACAACAACAACAACAACAATAACATTATTAGAACAAAGAACTTTTGTACAAATTCTCAAATGTTTAAAATGCAATTCCAAAGCGATTTGGTTTATGGCAGACCCCCTCACTCAACAACAACAACAACAACAACAACAACAACAACAACACCAACAAGAGCAACTGCTACTGCTGCTACTGCTTCCATAATGCTCTATTTAGCGCCCCTTTCTAATGCTGCTGCTACACTTTTCACTTGGCTGCACACTGCGCCTCGACTTGACTGAGTTTCGTTGCACTGTGCAGTGCTGTGCATTTCGCCATTTTGTTATTCCTTTCATATCCGCTTCCGGCATACGCTTGACTGCAGCCATTGCAGCGCAGCTATGACGATTGTCGTCCTCATCGTCGTTGCCATTGTTGTTGCTATGCCGGTGCCGCTTCAGTCGCCGCCGCCTGCGTTTGTGCTTTTTGTCGGCGTTGCCACAAAACTTAACAACGATTTGATGTGGCTAAGCAGATGTTAATGTTGCATGATTTATAACGTTTAGCTGCTCCCTACATAATAAGGCTTTTCAACTATGTGTGTCTGTGTGTGTGTATGTGAGTGTGTGTGTGTGTGTGTGTGGCGAGTGGCGAGTGGCATCATTTTGTAGCATCATGAACACTAACGTCGTTGCTGTTCTTGATAACGATGAAGCTGACGAAAAACATTTTGACAGCCAGTTTTGCTTAGCTTCATATTAGTGCAGCATACCACATCGCAATGGCGGCATGGCCGTTGCACTTCCGTTTCCGGTTTTTGTGTGGTTGCGCTGTGAAACCAACAAATCTAAGACAATAGCATGCTGCACAGTGGAACAGAATTAAAAAAAAAAAGCTGTTGAAAAGTTGGAGTCATTACATCAAAATCTTCAAAAAACAGTATAATGATTCAAAATGGCGAATTCAAAGTGGGGAGATTTTTTTTTTCAATTGCATTGAATCGAAATTTAGTATCAAGAAGTCTTTGAAGATGTCAAAATAATCGGAAACATAATGCTGGATCCAATTTGTCGCATTTAAATTTGTAAGAGTTATTTTTGCTTATTGAAACGAAATTTATTATGAAGTTTCCAAGTTTTCTGATTACGAATCTGACATTAAAATTCTTCAAAACAAAATGAGTAATCAAAATGACGGATCAGAAGTTGTTTAAATTAATCGAAATTTATTATTGAGCAGTTTTTGGGAAAGTCGATTACGAATTTAGTGCCAAAAATTACTATCTCAAAATGGTTTATTCTATTGTATACTGCGAACTATTTAATTGTTTATTACATTATATTTTTATTTATTGAATCTTCTCTTCTTAGAGACTAACAATAATTCTTAAATCTAATAACTATATACTAGCCCTCCTGTACTACATAGTAGTTTCTACGGCCCTGATGACAAACGAGACTGAGCTGGGAGGTCATTTGTTTTGAGTCTTGTGTTGGTACTTAACTGGGTAAGACATTTTGCGAGTGGGTTCGGATGGGAGTTAAGTTTATCCACATAGTTGTGTTTGAGACGAGCTATTTTAGTTTTCACGATGGGAATATTGAGATCATTGTGAATGCAATCCTTTCGAATATACCAGGGAGCGCCAGTGATAGTTCGTAGGATTTTCGATTAGGCTCTTTGAATGATTTCTACATTGCTTGCACTTGCATTGGCCCATAGTTGAGAGCCATATGTCCAAATGGGATTTATTACAGAGTTGTAAAGGAGGACCTTATATTCCAAGCTTAAGGGCGAGCGCGAATTTATTTAGTTTGATTTGAGTTTTTTTTATCTAATATATGTTTACGAAATGTGAGTCGTCTTTCTGGATATATGCCTAGGTGCAGAACATAATTTTACCTGTGGAACAACACCGTTTGTTTAGAGTTAGCGTAGGGTAAGTGGCCCTATTGAGTGTGAATGTTACGTGCTTACATTTTTGCTCCTTGACCTTGATTCTCCAGTTTGCCAAGCATTCCTCTAGAAGTGACAGATGATCTTTCAAGCGTCTGATTGCTTCTACCGGACATCAGGATCTGCACAAAATAGTTGTGTCATCTGCAAATGTTGTCGTTGTGAGTCTGTGATCTGTCGGAATGTCTGATGTGCACAGAACATATAACATAGGGCCGAGGACGCTGCCCTGGGGTACACCAGCTTTTATTTCCGAGTCAAGTGTAATGAAGCCATTTTGCCTTACTGCATATACTCTCTTACTGAGATAAGAGTCAAGAACTTTGTGCGTGTTTTGGGGAAGTAGCGTATTAATTTTATACTTGAGTCCATCGAACCATACTCGATCAAATGCTTGAGCAACATCGGGCAAGATTGCAGAGCAGTACTCATGACGCTCAAAGGCACTTCGCATCTCAGAGGTGATGCGATTGACTTGCTCGATAGTGCCGTGCTTTTCTCGGAAGTCAAATTGATGAGAGGGAATTATGCTGCGTGTGTATGGAGCGATTTTAAGAAGAAATATTTTTTCGAACAGTTTGGATAGGCAGGAAAGTAGGCTAATGAGTCTATATGATGCCGTTAGTGTTTTATCCTTTCCGGGTTTCGGTATCATTATTATAATGGATTTCTTTTCTTCCATTGTGCGAGAAAGTGGCCGTATTTCATTATCGCATTAAATGACAACGAAATGTACATTATAGCGGGGTTTGGAAGTTCAATGAGCATTTTTGGTGAAATTAGATCATGCCCTGCTGCCTTATTTGGATTAATCTGGCTTTTTATAACATTTTTTACTTCGTGTATATGAACAGTCAAAGGCTCTGAATTGTCCATAGCTGGGTAAGATGGAAGAGCGGAACTATTCGTTGGCTGATTTGGCTGAAGAACAGTTCTGAGCTTTTTGAGCTTGTTGGGAAGAGGCCTTCAATGTATCATCTCTGGGTGAGTTCCTCTACTTTAAGAGCCCTGCTTATTTTTTGAGCCGATGCTTTGCAGCTGGTGATCTACGATTTTTCCATTCTCCATTTTCCTGCTACTAACATTTCAATTATGCTGTTTGTCATGCAATACTTCGTGATGGGACTTGAACTTGATTGTGACGTTGAGTGTTTAGCTGCGGCAGTGAGAATCGAGTTTAGCGCACTGACGGAGTTGTCAATATCCATATCACAGTCAAATTTAGGGTTGAGTTCAATATGACTATTTATATACTTCTTGTATTTGAGCCAATTTGTGTTATATGTGGTGAGGTTATGAAGATTTTCTTTGGGTTGGGTATAGCTCAAGAGTCTAAATATTATGGGAGAATGGTCAGATGACAGATCTGCAAGAGATTTTGCAGATATTAAATCTTAAATCTTGACATTTTTCGTGTTATAGCAAAGTCTATAAGGTCTGGGATTTTTCTCGGATCTGTCGGCCAATATGTTGGGCTACATGGTGCAACGTAGTCAGGATTATTTTGTGTGTTTATGAGTGCTTTATAGAGCTGTTTTCCCTTAGGTTTATTTGAGTAGAAATAATCAAAAGATTCATAATCTTCACACGCCTTCATTTCGTTTTCAAGAAGGTTAGCTCATAACTATGCGAAGTTTCATACAAAATTCGACAAGTTGGAATTGGGTTTGCATGGCGCTACCCTTAAAATTGGGCATGGCATGTTAGTTGTGATATATGTTCACAACTAGGAATCCTAGGAATCCATACACGATTTCATATCGATATCTTAAAAACAACGACTAGTTTTGATTCATGCAGACATTAAACCGAATAATTATTTGTTGTGAAGATTATATAAATCGAGTTTGAAAACGATCTGATTAAAAAATAATGTTCGTCCACATAAACTCCAATCATTTTACACGCTTAGAGGTGGAATTACCACAAACCCCGCCTTGTGCGCAATTTCACCATAATAGGAAACTACTGTCCACAAATCTCTTCTTCTCTTGCATTAGTGGCTTCAACTGTGAGTTGATGAATGATTTTGGTAGAATTTGTTTTCTTTGCATTTCGTATCACTGTGCGCCACTTGCATTCTTAATATTTCAACAATAAATTGCTGCACGCTTTTGGGCGCTTGGACCGCTTCCTGCCTTAGAATGAATTAGATTTTTAGTCTTGTCATTCATGCATTTGCTAATTGTTTATTGCTGAATGATGTATGTGTATGTGTGTGTGTGTATGTGTGTGTGAGTATATGTGTGTATGTGTGTGTGTGTGTGTGTGTGTGTGTGTGTGAATTCATGGAAGTGAAGCTACTTAAATTATTTAGCAATAAATCAGTGACTAGTTAAGTAAGTATTTTCTTCAACAATTTTTTTGCCGCGCTAAGTTAAGCTGCATTCGAGCGTGGAAAACGTGAATTGCAGCAAATTGTAAAGCAGATTGCAAACTAAAAGGAGATATTGGATATTGCAAGTCTGCACATTTATTTGCCGCATTCAACTCAGCGGCTATAACTCTTGCACAAGTTCCATTTACTAATTGGCTAATTGCTTGCAAGCAATGATGTTGGTTTGAATAAAGGAAGCGTGAATCGTGGGATACACGCTTCCGAATCAATTTAAATTATTGCAGTGGAAAAAGTAGTACATACATTAATTGAAAGGCAGGCTTTATTTTTTTTTTATTTTCTTCATATAGCGTTAGTTTTTAATTAAATAAAGTATATTAACGCCAACATATCTACATAAAGAATTACTATTTATATAGGGTGCCAATTGTAGAAGAGTATAATTTTGCATTGAATTTGTGAATACTGATATTACATAATTTCAAACAAACAAGAACGAACGCTGCTATCGTGTGATCCCGACTTCGAGATATCCTGCAACTTATTTAAGCCACGCTTAAAAATTACAATTATATCTATGCTGCCAAGCGAGGGTAAAGCTTCCTTATACGAGTATGAACTGTATATTGTATTCTTTGTTAATCCGATCTGGACATATGCGGCATATTTTATTAGAATTGATGAAAAATTAAAAAATCTCAAAACTGGATGCAGGCTTACATGGGGCTACCTCTTAAAGTGGTTCGATCTGAGCCTTGATGGAATACTTTGTACGTATTGAACTACGATAAACCAAATTTGGCATTTCTAGCTTAATTAAACAACAAAATTTCATACAAAAACTTAAAAATGAATGGAAAGTTTATATGTGACCAACCCCTTATAGTAGTCCATGTGGTATATTTTATTAGGATTTAGGTTACATACACCATATTTGGCGTAATAAACGAAAAAGAAAAAAAAATCATACAAAAGCTTGAAAATGAGGCCAGGTTTGTATGGGGACTAGCCACTTAAAGTGGAACGGCATGTTCATTTAATTTTAGTTATCTGAAGATGGAAAAGCCGAGTCCTATTCAATTGGTGCACGAAATAATCGCTAATTATGGCTCTATAGCGACCACCGTTAATGGAAATGTTCCCATCGGACTCATTTTTAAAGAAGTAGGGACCAATGATGCCACCAAACCGTAATTTATTGTGGATGTAACGGTGCCCCGAGAATCTCTTGTGGATTTTCTAAACTCCAAATGCGGCTATTTCTCCTATTGACATGCCCATTGAGACAAAAATGAGCCTCATCACTGAACAGAATATTGCTATAAAACCAGGCGATTCTTGTTCAAACCTAATCGCTGTAAACCTCATCACTGTACTTTTCGAACAAATGGCTGGGATGTTCAACTTGACAATTTTCAACATACAGTATTAACTCTTCTTTATATAGATCCCGTTGTTTGTGCCGAGATTCTTCAAATCGTGGAATAGTTAGAAATGAAAAAAATTTGGAGATATTATGAAATCCGCAATTTGCGTATCTTTAAACATTGATGGGAGTGTTGATTGTCAAAACAAAGACATGAACTATATAGTCACAAGTTGTGTGATTATAGAAAATCCAACGATTATCGAAAATTGTTTCATTGGAGCAAGTCAATCAGAATAGACGGGTGCTGGAGGAAGCTACGGTACAGCTTTGTTTCACCAATGTTGACCAATGTTCCAACTGGTTTAGTAATGTGGGTCACAAATGATGGTGAAACTGCTACTATTTCTTGAAGATCATCTGAGACACAAACTAATAACAATTTGGTGTTTCTGTCATAGATCTGATCTTACAATGGAATCAGCTCTTGCAACGGTTCCCGAAATGAAACTTTGGTTGATTAATAGCACAGCTGTATAAAGATTTTTTTTTGCGCACATCACCTTCAAAACCTTCATTCATTCCCATGTTACTTTGAATTTAGATTTGATGTCATCTCGACAATTTGGTTTTACACAATTCACCAGGATGTTTCAAGTACTGGCGTCATCTATAAAACACCTCTGATTCACTAATGTACAAAAATTGGGCGGTTGGAATGTATGCCCGCTTGATGGCAAATATTTTACTGGTCATGCAACAGTTGCAGAAGATTCTTCTAAAAAAAGGAGTTTGACTTTGTCCGATATTTTAACATTGAAAGAAAACGCTCTCCAAAAGTTGAAACTCCAGCTTCAGGATGCACAGCCAGGTGAACAGAAGGAAAAGTATTCTTCACATCAGAAAATTGTACGAAAAGACACTGACACTGACAATGAAGAACACGACAGAAAAATACGTAAAGTATAACTTTCCCTCGGCACAAAATTGCACTTCGGATCAAAATTAATTCAGCGTTTATAAATTTTCTCGAGGGCCAGCTTAACATTGTAAAAAATAAACTGATCAAAAGATTTTCTCCCATTTTAATGGACAAATCTAACCGAGAGATGGTCAAATCGTGATCGATACCATTTTTAGAGAAGAAACTTCTGACTTGTCATGCAAATTTTGCGACTGCTGAACAGAAATACAAGAAATCGAAGATCTCGACACTCCAGACGAAGGTACAAAAATGTCTCATCAATTACGTTGACTGATGCCAGCCACATGTGGTACTTTGCAGAAACTGCTGTGTTCATTACTGCTTACTTCGCCTCATTCTATGACTGTCGAGAAAGTGATTTCTCATTATAATCAAATTAAATTGAATTACCGAACATCAACTTCAGATGAGACCATGAATTCGACTTCTAGTTGATTTTCAGTTCAATTGAGCGAATGAACGGTGCAAACGATGGTCATTCGCTATTACTTCTTGCAGCAGCCGTATCTCAAGAGGTTGTATTCCGAGATCTTTACGTAAAATTGGCGTAAATTTGGTCTTTCACATTACGACACTCTACAGTAGCCATTATTTCTTCGTATGCGTATTTATCGATTCATGACTATTCCAATGCAGCTCGCACGGTTGAACGATTATGTCTGCCGTAAAATGATAGCAACGCAGCAGGGTAACATTCCCGATGTAAACCACGATTTTCGAAATAAAATTACACAATTTGCCAGCTTTCTTCTAACGTTACGCTATTCATGATAAAATAACAAACCAAAGTGAGCACAAATGACAATAGTGTTGCCAGATCTGATGCATTTTTGACAGTTTAAACACTGGAACCTTCAAAAAAATACACCCTGCATATTAACGCCTACCACTCTACTTATAGAACTACTATTTATAATAATCACTTTACGCTACTCACGCTGCCAACACATCAAAGTTTAATTATTCATAAATTTTTACATTAATTACCTGCGATATATATATATATATATATATATATATATATATATATATATATATATATATATATATATATATATATATATATATATATATATATATATATATATATATATATATATATATTTTTTTTTTAAACATGCTGCTTATTTTCTCAAGCATTTTTCACACCATGTGCTGCACTGTTTGTCTTTTGTTTTATGATATTTAAGCTGCGGCGTATCAACATTACACAATATTATTTCTTCTTCACACATAAACACACACATACACACACACACACACACACACACACACAGACACACACACACGCAGACAGACGCACAGCAGGATATAGTGCCTGTCAAGTTGTTCACCATGATGCTTTGTGCCTTTGGCAGCGCCTGTCGTGCTTCTATTAAAAATCTTCTGCATATCGTAGAATGGCGCGTGTACGCCGTAATCATATTTGTACAACGCTGCGTATACTTATTTAACCACACAAAATGTATGAAAATTAATCCTTGTCAGCGTTAATTCATTAGACGCGACACTTTACGTCTTTCTGTGGTGTTTTGTGTTCTCTATATACGAATACGTTTTCTTTTTTGTCTATAATTCAAAACTTTCATTCGCGCACAATGACAATCAAGGTGCAAATATTTTGTAAATATCCTTTGATTTATGTACGCAGTACACCGCTTGTTTGGCATTGGTCCTTTGCTGTATGTATGCCGAGCTACTAATTTACGTTGCGTAAAATATTTTCACCAAATGATTTATGCAAATTTACATTATTTTTTCTCCTACGCCGCCATTTTACGGTTTTTTTTGGTCGAAATGGTAATAAAAAGTGTAGAAACTTTTGCCATATTTTTTTTGTTCAGATTTTTTTCTGATTTTTTTTTTTTTTCGATTTTTGGTTTTGCTCGCAATGTGCTTTTGCGTAGTCATTAGCGCAAGTATTCAGGCATATAAAATGATTTTTTTCGTTTGTATCTTTAACATTTATTTAGCGCAGATATATTATCTTTTCTATAGCGTATCTAAAAAACAAAAAAAAAAAGTGAAAATAAAAGCCACAGCAAATATGACAGGCAACATAAAACTTTTTCTTTCGAATTCAAACTCAATTATCCTAATTGTCCGCGCAACTTTCGTTAATTTGTGTAAGAAATATGAGATAACTAAAAAGGTAGAAAGTGAAATGGAGATACACCATCATAAAAAAAAAAATGAAGAAACTAATGGCGAAATTTTTAACTACAATAAAGCCGAAGTTTTAGTACACTTTTTAAGCGTTTGGTAATGGTGTATCTTGATGCTTTATACCATGATACAACTAGTCTACAGATAAAAAGTGCATTCGCTGCCATATTTCAATACCCTATACCAATAGGGCAAAAGGGTACATAACATTTACATGTATTAAAATTTTTGTAATAGGCGAAAGAGGGCGTGGCACATATTACAAAGTATGTATATACTTAAACGCCATCGGAAGTCGAGTCGATATAGGCTTGTATCTCTGTCCATCTGTTCGTCCGACAAACAGTTCTCGGAGATTATAATAGGTTGATACTTGAAATTTGTATATTTGAACTCTCCATTTCCCTTTTCATATAACTAGTATTAAATGCGCATGCCAAACTCATTTTAAGGAATAGGACATGTTTCTTGCAATGCACAACTCAAACGAGTCAGTTGTAGCCCATACCGACCGCCTGCAATCAAATCGCCAGGTTGTAGCAGCTCATAGTACACAACATCCTTTTGGTCCCACCAAATACACAACCTGAACTTCGAATCATGAATATTCAATATTCGGCATTGGTGTTTATGTTGAGGACGTTTGATCGGGCAAATATGCATTTCTCATCCACAGTTGGTGGGGGTATCTCTTCCAAGATCTCGTTGTTCATACATACGAAAGGCAGGTAGACGGACATAGCTATATCGTCTCGACTTTTGATGCAGATCAAGATTATACACACTATATGCTATCTTTCACGCCGCCTTCTGCTTGTAGAAAACTTCTGTCAACGCCTCTGCATGATTGCTTAAACAATTTGTTTACCTTGTAGCCATAGTGTAAAAGGGTATAATAAGTTTTCAAGCTACGCTTGTTTAGTTTCTTTTCGTTTTCTTTCAGGCTTGGCAAGCTGTATCATTGACAATGTGACTCTGTAGTATTCAAACTTGTACGATCCACAAGCCCGCGCTTAAACTACAGGAACGTAATGACTAGTTGGACGAAAGCAATGACGAACGCATGGACACGGCTCCACCGATATTTATGCCAGAAGTCGGTAACATTACAGGACTCCTAAGCGATATATCTTTGGTCATCGGAAATCCTAATTATGGCTATAAGTCTACCAAGGATGGTCGTGTTAGACCGAGAGTAAGGAGAGCTTCTCGAAGTTCTAATGCTTCCTTGATACGAACGAAATGCGTTATCAGACCTTCCAAGCCAAGGATGAGCATGCGTACAGGATCGTGATAAAAGGGCTAGATCACTCCACCGATTCGGAAGACATCAGACAAGCTTTCGCCGAGCATGTACGTGTTGTACGGCGCCGTGAAATTAAATATGCTATCAATCGTTTCAACAAAAAGCCGATTCTTTGAAAATCTGGTCATCAACAACAAGGAGGTATATCTTTTAAAAAGGCTGTGCAGCTGCATGATCATTCCCAGAAGTATTGCGGTTTACCATCATAATCTGTCAAGTGTGGCGCAGACCACAACTCAACTGAGTGCAGCTACCGTGTGTAAGAATGAACATGCCTGCTACGGCCACTGTCAAGGAGACCATGTTGCCTCTTACAAGGGCTGCAAAGTCTTAAAGAAAGCGAAAGAGCAGCATTCAACCAAGCCAAGACTTACTTTCGTGTCCCATGGAATACCTACCTCTGGCCATCCAGCGCACACAGTAAATCCTGATATCAGCTTTGCCAGTACAGTGTGAGGAGGTCATACTGAATATCCAGGACATCAAACCCTGCAGGAGTCAAAAGCGACGACCTCCGCATTGTGTGGAGCCATGATGCAACTATACTCGTCACTAATGGCGAAGCTATAAGTCTCCATATCGTTCTATGGAACGCGAACGGCCTGTGCAGGAGTAACAACAACGGCTCCTCCAACGCATTGTCAACTATTTCCTTTTACAATTTGCTGATTGTCTTATACAAAGATAGTTAAAGTTAAAAAAAAAAAATTGTTTTCGGGTATTTCGGGTATTTCGGTTACTTCTAAACTGCTATGAATATTATTTACAACAATCCTTATAAATTATATCTTGCGTTTTTTGTATGCTAAATACCATTTGAAATTTCAAACTCTATAAGAAAATTAAAATACCATTTACTAAACATATAAAATAGTGTACAAAAATCGTAAACTACGCAATGCCATGTAAAACCATGCTCTAAAACACACACACACACACACACATTTAGTTACTCTCATACGCTTAAAAAACACTAAAGGTAATTCAATCTGAAATTGTACATACTAATTAAGCTATTTCTTTATGGATTTGAGTTTGGAGTTTGTCTTTCATATATGGATTTCCACTTTTAATTGAACGCTAGCGCGCGCTAGTTCGCATACAGTGCGGGAACTGGTGTAGTTCACTTAAAGGCAGAAAAAAAAAACAAACAGAAAAGTGGAAATAAAAAAACATGGAAAAATACTGCTGGGTTATATTCTAAAAATAAAAAAAGAAAGAAATCCAGAGAAATGTAACAAAAATCAATATTACAAATTGCCACCCATTGTGCGGTTGCTAACCGCATATGCCCTAGGAGCAATCAAATGCCAGTGCGCTACAATCCCCCCTCCCCTCTATCCACCCATACCGATATAATGCGCTGTTCAATATGACAGCCCCTAAGCTTTTTACACTTTGAACGCACGCCCGTTGAGCGCGCTCGCTTTCAATAACTTGCTGCGCCTTTGTGTATGCTATACTTTTCTTTAACTGCTGCTGCTTCGTCTTCTTCTGCTGCTGCTGTTGCTGCTTCGACATTTTGCGGTTTCCGGCATTGAATGCGGTTTGCCGTTAACTGATACGGAAACTCGTCGTCGGCATGACTTCTCATTCTCTCTCATGCACTCTCTCATTCTTACTCATTCGCATACCTGTTGTTGGCATTTATTTTCTTCGTTTGCCCATTGACAGAGTTGCGCCTTTTGCTATGCTATGATTTTTTTTCTTGAGCAGCTTTTCTTTAATGCTTGATGCTGAGTTTTTCCTGCTTTTTCCCGTTGTCATATTTGCAGCTAGGCCTTTGTCTCTCCTTTGCGCCGCTTCTCGCTATAATGCGCATTGACTTTCTGCACCGTTTGTAGCTGGCATCCATTGTTATAGAGCTATCTAACTACCTACATATTTAAACGCGAGGGCAATTTGATAAGTCAGTGATTTTTTGAATTTTTGAATTATATTGATTTGGGGATAGTTCCTGAACTTTCGAATTATTTTAGTGTACTCCAATATGCAACATTAAGTTTGTGTTTGACAACCATTAAGAGCAGCCATGAAAGGCAGACAGACGTACAGAAAGCAGGTCGTTGCCGAATTTGAGCTCAAATGTAATTGTGTGTTAACTTCACAGTCGTGATTGACGTTGGTTGAAATAGTTGTTTTCTTTGTTCGAATCGGCGTGGCAAGCTACAGCTCTCTGTTCGTCTGTCTGCCTTTCATATTTGCTTTCACTGGCTGTCAAACATATACTTAATGATGCAGATTGCTTAATATTTGAGCGTTATAGTTATTACGCTGCAAATTCAAAAAGCCACTGACCTATCAAATTGCACTCGTATAAGCCTGTTTATGTTGCTTGCTTTATTATTGCTGCTTCTACACCCTCTACTAAGCGCTTTTCTCGATTTTCTCGCTCTTTTCATATTTTTTTTTTATACTTTAATTTTTGCAGCTTTTCCTTTTTGTTGTTGTCGTCGTTTAACTTTTGTCTTGCGATGCGTCTTTTTTACTGTTTTTGCTCAACTGTCACAATCGTTCGCTTTGTTGTTATTGTGATCGACCACTTTCCGCTGTCAAATGCTGTAACATGGCTTCTTCTCTGCCGAAGACGAAGATGAAGATGAAAATGGTTGGCAATGATATTAGAGATTTACATTTCATTTAAATTTTCATCTACTGCTGCGCCAGTTTGCGGACACTTGGCGGCAAAACTTTGTCGTCGTTTGTCAGCTGAAGTGCATTGCAGTTTTGTTGAAATTACAATAGCTTCAAATTTTGCAAAGAAAATGAGAAATCAGCTTAGTACAAGGCTTAAAAAATGTAGCAATTGAAGTGAAAACTTACAAAGGTATTCTAAGGTATGAAAAGGGAAGTAACTCTGAATGATGTAACACTTACGAGTATTGTGGCAAATGACTTGAGAATTAAAATATGAGTACGAAGCGGAATTTCTCAAGTATTGTGGTAGACTATTAATACTGTAAATCCTTTTTTCTTCTGGTTTGCAAAATGCCGAGTTGCAATGGTCATAGTAGGGTCATCATTTTCTCTTGTGCTCATAAAATCTGAAATCAGCTTTAAACTTAGTACTGAGATTGACGAATTTTTTGATAGCGAAATTGTTAATTATTACTGCAGTGTGGAACGTAAAAATTAATAGTGTGCTCTAATCATCGTAAAATTCATAAATTTGCTGAAATTCGGCAATAATTTTTGTTTATTTTGCCCGACTCTCTCGGTTTCTCTGCTTTGTGCCTCTTTGATCGTTTTGCCTGCTATAAATAAATAAATTAATTCGATTTTTAATCGTTTTTGTTTTGTATAGGTACAAACATATGAATATGCATTTGATGCAAACGTGATATCGTCGTGATCAGCGCTTTCCATTGCGGTGTTGCTGGAGTCATGTCTCGTTACTTCCTCTTCAACAAGAAGAAAAGTGTCGGACCCACATTCTCCTTCACTCCCTAAAAAGGTTGGCGTGCTCGAGCTGGATGCCCCATTTGGGTCAAATAATGAGCTATATGTTCTTTGATAAATATGAGCAAAAGTATGTATGGAATTAAGAAAATACAAATTATAAAATGTAGCCCACATTCTTTGCATCGAGAAATCAGGTAAAAATTCCATATATGCAGCCAACTTTGTGCAGTTCATTTTGGCACCTGCAACACTACCATTTTTTGCACGCTTGGATGCAAACAACTTTCTTTTATATCTAAACCTGTCGCGCAATGATGCCCAAGCAGCCTTGCAGTCATTCACTAAAAGAAATTTTTAAAATTTATCAACTCACCTTCCTTTTTTAGCTCCGCGTCTACATCTTCCCAAGCACTCCTGACATATTTTGCATCGAAATGCTTTTTATGTGTCAGGTCCCATAGTACTTGTCTCTGCTCAACGGCTCTAATTTGTTCTTCTTTTCCAAAGCTTTAAAGGCGGTTTTTCCTATCTTTGCTCTTTCTATTTTATTTTTTTACCTCTAATCACGAAAAAAGGAATGTCCACATATAAAGAAAATGCTCAATACAATCCACAGTCCATCGGGGTGGCAACGCTAATGTGGATATCAGTTCTGTGTACTCAATGCAAATCAATACCGAAAATTTTCGATTGCAATATTCGCAAAAAAGTTAATCGATGTGCCTTCACTTCACTGAAGTCACGTCGCAAACCATAAGCCTGTGGCTTTAATGCTTGTACTAATTGCATCTAGTAAGAACGTTGGTGAATAGAGACCAAGTTCTTGTGCGCGATGTCGAATTGATGATTTTTAACGTCTTCATCAACACTGTCCTCCACGGCGGCGTTACTCTGCGTATTTTTGACGGTGCCCTAACTCCAAAAGAGAAAATGTGTAGCAGAATTTCGCAATAGTGTTTCGAATAGCAGTTTCAGTTGTTCGATTATGTATGTAAATATGCCATGGGCTCTTCGCTAAACAATAAACTCTTTGCAAAACCAGCTAAAAAACACGCTTTATATCAGCATATATAAGTCTACTCATTTTCACACAGCTAATACATCTTAACAGTGGAGTCCAACTCTAATTTCCTTAACTCTCTATAAACGCAGAATACTTCTGTCATATAGTATGTCAGATTCATGCTTCACCTTCTTCAGCTCGGTGAGCACATGCCAACATGCAAGCATATAATTTATTTAAATAGAAGCTTCTTTTTTTTTTTTGGGTTTAAAGATTCTCTTTAAGCTGTCAGTACCCAACTCAATTCATATGTGTATTTAAAATTTTAATAAAACAATTTTATTTATTTCTGCAAAATAACCATTACCAAATATCCTGCTTCTCTGGAACATCACTCAATTGGAAACATTAAATTGGCGAGTAAGAAGAAGAAAAGGAATAATAAGAAAAAAAAAATCAAATGCTTAAAAAATTTTCATATGAAAAGCAGCTTCCGTTTGACGATTTCCTTTGCATTATTTCGTGTCGTATATCCTTTTCGTATGTCTGTGTGTGCACAGTATTTTCTTTTGGTTTTTATGAATTTTTTTTTTTTTTTTTTGGGTACTGGAAAAAATCACTCTTGCATATCATTCAACCTCATTGACTTTATGACGGCTGTCGACAATGTCGAGAACGTTGACTACAACGATGACGTTGTTGCAGGACGCAGGACATGCATACATACATACACGTAAGTGTCTGCAGATACAACAAAGAAAAACGCCCGCATACACTTGTCCACCCACAGTTAAGCATACACACACACACACACACATGGACACATGCCTGCAAAGGCTTTGTGTCAAGGACGCCAGCGTCAATCATGCATTTAAGTATTCTATTTGCATTTATTTCGATTTTTTTTTATGCTTTCTACTTGCCACAAACAAGATTCACCATATATCGATATACATATATATATATCGACTATATGCTATGATGAATCCTGCCACCCATCTTCTTTTTTTTCTCTCGCCATAATGCGTGTATTTCTTTGCATATGCTTGGACTCGGACTTCTTTGGCGTTGACAGGCAGGCGTACACTTTTTAACCACATACGTACCACCGCCGGACGCCAACCGCCAACCGCCCCCCGCCCCCGCCTCCTTCCATATAGCCGACACACCCACTTCAATTGAATGTCTGTGGTGGCTGTCAATATGACAGTTTATGCTATATTAGTGTATTTGTTCTGCGGTTTTTGCGGCGTACATCGTATCTGTGTGTGAAAGAGTCTATGGGTGTGCATCAGTGTGTGTATTTGTCTGTAGTCGATACTCGAAATTGAAATGTTTCTGCGCTTCATATAATTTAATGAGTGGTGAACTTAATCTACTTACACGCTTTATTGTGGTTGGTTAAATTTTGCCTTTCTGATGGATGGTTGTATAGTTGTGCGGCAAACACAGATACAGCTCTTTGCATATGAGGCGGCTAACAGAAGATCGAGCCGTGTACATAGCAGCAAGATATTCGAATAGATTTTCTCAACGAATATCGTTGGCAACTGATTTTTGAGTGAACAATTCTCAATAATCAGTTGTCTAAAATAATAGCGAAGCGCATACAAAGTAAAACACATAATCTCCTTAACGTTTTTGCGCAGATGCAACTAAATTACAAAGTCCAACGAAACATGGCCTTATCTCTTTTATCGCGGTCATAGTTTTTTAACAACTGGTAACTGACCGCATGCATGCTACCGCCTTATATTACTATACATTGACGTTTGCATTCGTTGAGTGTTGCGAGAGTGGCGATGATGGATTGAAGTTTAATACTTGGCTGTGCGCATTTGTGTTTCACGTAAAGCAATGCTTCAAGCTCAATATGCATACACACAGACAAGAGCTGTGTTACAAGTACAATGACAACGAGACATTCGATATTGTTTTTATTATTTCTGTTTTTGATATTTATTTATATAATATTATATGTGTTCAAAACTTTTCTTGTATATACTTTGCGAAAGATTATTGCTGTTGACAGCTCTCATGCATCTGCTTTCGGATGCTGTTATTAGGGGGAAGACAGAAGACTTTGCATACCACATTCATTTTGCAAGCTGATCAAGAATGCATCAAATGAAGTCTGCCACAGCTCCTTTTGCCTCTAAGGGCATTTGCGTAATCGTTGTATATCCTGTTTGTAAAGCGTATCTAAATGCGCAACAATAACCAGTTTTTCTTTGATTAAGGAAACTGGTATTTGGATCAACAGTCACAGGCATTTGGATCTTCTTCTAGACTGTTGTCGTAAAGAAAAACAAATATTTCTTAATTTTAAGGTGGTATTTTTGTTGCATTACCGAGGAGGGCTAGCCGAACTTGTGAATTTACTAGCAAAGGAATGTGTTTCGTTACTAAATGTGGTAAAGAAGCACGGAAGGTGAAATTATCAATAAATTTTATTAATATTAAAACGATAGTAACTTGTACTTTTGTTTTGGAGTAATTTGAGAGTGCTGAACACGAAAAACATACTGATTGTTTTTCATTTGGGCCATTCAACTAAATAAGTTTATATTTGTTATTTTCGATGTATATTTTTAACAAATCGCTATAGAGGTGATTAAATTACCTATCTAACATCGATCGAATGCATCAAGCGCAAAATGACTGAGTTACAAATGACAGTAGCGTTGCCAGATCTGATCAATTAATGATAGATTAAATTGCTGTTTGAAAATGGAACATCTAAAAAACACGCTGTATATGAACATTTTTGGAGTTTTTTATTTTTTTCATTACATATTTTGCTTATAAACATAAATACAAATAAAAGATAAACAGCCTGCTTAAGTTACCATTAACTACGTTATTAAGCATAGATAGTGTTTATTATTGTAATATTATGGTCTGTTTTCGAATTCCAACTCAAAAAATGTCCCGTCTTAACAGGCGATTCAAGTTAGAAGCTAATTTTCAATTTCGGCGAAAGAATTTGTGACGAACATGTTCTGTTTAGTGACGAACATGTTCTGTTTAGTGACGTACATGTTCTGTTTAGTGACGAACATGTTCTGTTTAGTGAAGAACGTGACGAGCATGTTCGAGATAGGGACGAACATGTACATGGAAGTTATGAAAGTATTTTATTTGTACAACAATAATTTTACGTCTTTTTGGCTTGTGATGTTCTTAGAGATTGACTGATAACTATAAGAAATGAGTTGCTGTATCGCTTAGTCGCGACCATGTTGGGCTGATCGACAAACATGTGCAGCCACAATTCACAACAGTCAGAGCCATCTTTTGAAAACAGACCGAACTAAGTCGAAATGTTTCTTAACTTCTTCTTCTTCTTCTTCTTTAACTTTTAAACCCAACTTAGCGAACTTTTTTTAACAGCCTCTCATATGTATGCATGTAGGTATTACTATATTTAAGTTGATTTGTATCTCTGTCTATTTAACTGACTGTTCGTGTGTATGTGTGTGTGTGTGTGTCTATGTGTACGTGTTGAAATGCGGTTTGATTTTCTATTGAGTTAGTAAAAATATTTTCAACTTTGGTTTTCTAACTCATACAAATTTGTTCTATATCTCCTACACACACACACACAGTTTTTTCACACGTTCTGCCCTTTATTATATACATAAAAATATATATATATATATATATATATATATATATATATATATATATATATATATATATATATATATAATTTAGTTCTGTGGATTTATGAATTTCTGCTTAATTTTGCGGTCAATTTGTGCATTCATTTGATGTGTTTGCTTCAGTTTTTTGTTAAATTTTTTGCGCACGTTCTCCAAATTAGCGGCTTATAATAGCGCAATTAATTTTACACCCGAAGCTACTAAAAATGCTGCTGCAATTAGGCTGTACCCCGCCATGAATAGCGATGGATATGAAAAATTTAAGAACATCTTTTGTATGATGAAGTTTCTTCACCGCGAAGTCGCTGGGCTCGAGTTTCCTTTTGTACATGCGGCAGCACTTAAGCGGATTATAAATGCACTTGCAAGCAGCAGCAGCAGCAGCAGCAGCGTCTAAAGCCAACAGGCACACGGCGCACACACAAGTAGCACATTTTTAATAACTTGTAAACACAGATACGCCGAGGCGGCACACACACACATACACAGCGCAGCATTTGCATAGCTTATACGCCGTGTTGTATGCAACGTCTGCCGCTGCTGAAACTGATTGCTAGCGAAGGTTCTAGATACTTTTGTTCGTTGTAAACTAAGATACACAAAGTGTTAAATTGCGATGCCAATATGAGTTTTGCCTGCATATCACATGCGTTACATCTTCTTCTACTTCTTTTTCAACTTCTATACATATACAAGTACTATATAGGTATATATCTGTTTTAAGTTTGCTAACTGTGTGCACTACTTGCTTTGTCTGGCTTTATTAGCGCCTGCAATCAGCGCAGATACTCAACGCCGCAACTGGTTATTAGAGCAGACTTCCATGCATCTTTACTCCACATGTAGATACACTTGATGCATACATACAAACACCAGCAGGCAAGTAACTACTAATGTTACATTTTGTTTAAACTATAGCTAGAGTGTGTGTGTGTGTGCGTGTGTTTGTGTGTTTTAGTGGCACAGGGATGCAAAAATTACGCGGTAGAACAGATTAAGAGCGAGTTAAATACTTTTATAAGCGTTTTAGTTCAGAGATAAAAACTTGGCGTATCCTTTTTTTAATTCTACTGAGATGCTGTAGATGCAATTAAAGTAAACTAATTTGAAAACTTGACCACAACATACAAAGTGGGATCTAAAGTGAGAAGGACCTTTGGTATAGCGCATTTTTTGTTGGCGCCACCTTTATGTGACTTGGCGCGTTGGAAAGTTTACTACTTTTCAAACTTTCACTTAACAATGTCATGATCTTTATAACCATTCGCAACATATTTATCAAAATTACCGGCATGTGGTCACTGGAAGTTGTAAATCCCATACAAAGTGTGGAGAAATTAAAGCTTTGGTTGCACCGAAGTTATCATTTACTCTTGTTTCAAATTGGAAGGCAATGCAGTTAAATTGCTCTTGGATTAAATAAATTATTGCATACCCAATCAGGGCTCTAATGAGTAGGACCCATCAATTGGCTGTTTTAAGTACTCAAACAGTCGATTGTTTGAGCTGCTCTAAATATGTGAACTCGCATTTGCATGATCAAGTAGGATCCAATGGCACTGGTTTGTTTTCCATACATTTTCGAAGACTTCCGGCAAACAAATGGTTTTGTACCTTTCAGCAATGACTGTTCAATGTTGCAGAAATGGCACCACGGTGCCAACTTGACTAGTTTTTCGGAAGAAATAGAATACCATTTGCTATCAAGTGCTTCGTGCTTTCTATATATTAATAGGTAAGCCGATTTCATGTGACGGCTGCTACACTCACAGTGTATAACTGATTAAGACAGTAATACCAGTAGAAACATAGTCATTTGAATATATACACAATATTTATTTTATCAAAATCTGTTGAATATTTTGGACTCTAACAATTGTTACTCACACAACGAATCAAGCATACTCATAGGCTTTACATAAAATACAAATACGTTGACATAGCAATCAAACAAACAAACGCATTGCCGCATGCCACGCCCCATATACGGTAAAGGGACGGTAAAGTGCAAATCGGTTACGCTAGGAATTGTTCGCCATTTTATGGAAGTAGGGGTATACAACGTTGTGGTACCATATGGTTAAAATATAAATTGCAGCCCTCGTTATTGTTAGAAATGTAAAAATTTAAGTATTACGGAGTAACAGTTCCTAATTTCAGTGTCTATATGGAGCATAAATCTTTAAATAAATATTGTTTTACGTGTTCTAATTGATTTAAGTGACAACAATTAATTTATATCATAATCGCATTTTGGTTGTAATACGATATAAAAATTGCCTAACTCCCTGGTAGGAAACTTTCGCACTAACCGATATATAGGTTTGTATATAGGTTTGTATGCGTCACACTTTCTACTCATTTTAATCACAGCACAATGTTGCAACAGCGACAGCGACAGCGATGAGAATGACGTGGCTGCGTTACAAAAGTATCTAGATACATGAACGCCTTTGCAGCGCAACTGGCTGCATTGTTCAGTTGCACGTTAGTTGGCTGGCTGACTGGCTGACTGGCTGGCTGAGTGTCGTTGCTGCTGTTATAGTAATCCGCAAAATCTACAAAATCGTTTGAGCTACAATGCCTGCAAGCTGAAACTATAGACACATCACACTGGCTGGCTGGCTCACTGGCTCACTTGTCTCACTTTTCTTACTTGTCTCACTAACTCAGATACCACACCACAAGCGCTAACGTTCTTTTACTCGTTGCGGTTTAAGTTTTGCTGTTTTTTGTTGCAATGTTGCACACACTGTGAAATTTTCGACAACTACTCGAAATGCTTAATTTGCTGGCAATGCCAAACGCCAACGCCGTCAAAGTTGTTGCCAAACATATTTTGTTGCGATTTATTTTTTTAGTTTATGTTTTTTTGTCGAACTCGAACGAGTGAAGTATCTATCTATCCATCTGTGTGTATCTATACATCTATACATCTATCTATATATCTATTTGGTTGCCTGTCTAACTTCGGTGGTAGAAGTTAAGTGCTTTCCGTGCATCTTGCTGCATGCCGCATGTGGCAGCAACCGCGTTTGAAGTTGGCAGCGTAACTTCATTAGCGCGATGAGTGAACGAGAGTACACAGAGAAAAAAAAAAGAAGATCAATATCATTTTGATATTGTCTCATAAATTTTTATATATCATCTCATATAATCTCATGACATGAAAACGTTTCAAATTAATATGAAAAATATCATATTAATCTGAATTCATAATATAGGCAACTTCGAAAGTAGCGAAACGCAAAGAGACGATGAAAAATAAAATAGGTGCGAGAGAGACGGAATTTGTCGAATGTAAAAATGGAAATGAAAACAATGTATTTTTGTATATGCAACGCACATAAGAAAAGCAAACGGTTGCGATTCGGCAATTCGACTTGTTGCTTGCCTGTTAGCCGAGGTTGTTAAGACTTGCATCGTCTTAACTCGGCGCTGTTGGTCTTGTCTCCTGTGGCTCGAATGCCAGCCAGCGAATGCTCCATCAGGGAACATTCTTTCTAAATCGGCAAAAATCAACAAATTTAAATACTAAATGTAAATAGTAAGGCACGGAGCGAAGCTCTTACATACTTACTTACTTAGGTGGCTTTACACACGTCTATCGGTCAAGGACGCACCTAGGAAAGCAATCCGGAGCTTCTTCAGCACTTAAGCACTTAAGCACTGACGTTCTCCCTGACGCCGTCCACCAATCAAGTTCACGTTTCCGTCGTAAATCTTTAGTGCTGGAGCTTCGGTGTACATCCGGATGAGGTGCAGCTGCTGGAACTTAATTCGCTGAACTGTGTCAACCTCATCATACAGCTCATACAGCTCGTGGTTCATACGGTTCTTAAACTCGACGCCAACTCTAAGGTGACCAAGAATCCTATGAAGAATCTTTCTCTCGAACACTCCTAAAGATGCTGCATCTGTTGATGTCAGTGTGCATGCTTCTGCGCCATACAGCAGGATCGGGATTATAAGTGTCTTATAGATTTTTATCTTCGTACTTCGAGAGAGGGCTTTACTTCTAAGCTGCTCGCTGAGCCCAAAGTAGCAGCGCTTAGCAAGCGTGATTCTTCGTCTGTTCTCTAGACTGACGTTGTTGTCGCTGTTAGTTTCTGTTACCAGAGAGACGAAGTTTTCTACAACACTGAAGTTCTCCATACTCACAGACTGTCCAAGACATTTTGTACAATATTTTAGCTATACCTTCCAGTGGATAAGCCGCGGTCATTTTCGAACTTAAATGCCTTCTTTTAATAAAAAGTTGTAACGAAATTTCATAATCTCCGGAATTCGCTCGCCTTGTATCCGAGGTTCTTTTTCGCTACAGAAACTTGTTTGTTAGCGACTTCTGGCTGTATGGAAACAAAGTTTGTCAAATTCAATAATTTTCTTTATTTAATTCATTAATATATGATATCTTAGCACTAAACTAAAGTGTTTGATGACAAAGAGAGATGGTGTGACGTGACAGCCGAGCAAAATTATAGGATCGCGTGTGTGTGTGTGTGTGTGGCATAGATATGGGTTATTTCAATAAGGTATCTTGTATGTGTGTGGCATTGGGGTAAGTATTATGATTGGAAATGTTCAGTGCTAATGATAGATAATGCCCGCTTATAGCGTCCTGAAACCGGAGTGGAGCAATTATGTGTCTCCCTTCAATACTACGCGACGTGGAGTGACTATGAAACTCCTTTAACAATGCACTGGACGCGAACCGGATTGGAGCGAGTATGCAACTCCACCTACCACGATACCCGACACACCTCCGTGTACTTACTTACTCCCAACGAAGTTAGCACCAACTGGTGCCCCAAAACACAACTGACGGGTTACTGCAGTATCTGTCGTAAGTATTTATGCTACTGTTGCATTCCAACGTTTGTGTGAGTTTGTTGAATTTGTGAACTTTTGGTGAAAAGCTGTGATCGAAACCCCCTGTCGGCTTGGTTCTATACTCGCCTTTGCTTAGTTCATAAATTAATTCCTAGATCTAATAATATTTGTATTGATATTTAGTGGCGAAGTTTATTTCGTCACATAGTCTTCATACTAACTTTCAAACTAATATTTGAAAGATTTAGGGAATAGGGCGGAGAGTAACGCATAGACAGACGGACAGACAGATGAATGCACAGGCTTAGATCGACTTGTCATACTGTTCACGAATATATACCCGTATATTTTGAAGCGTTGCGAACATTATGAATTAATTTTAATACTATTCGCACTGTTTGTGAAGAGCGTGTGTAAAAGGATAATTCTGATTTGTTCGAAAATATAAACAGATATTTTCGATGGAAAAAAAATGTCACTTTAATAATTGATTTTATTGATTTTTTTCTCTGTGTAGCAGGGTACGTAAGGGCTATGTCTTAAGCGGCGGTGCTGCGGGTGCACGCCAGTGGGTGTGGCATTTCACGCGCTAAATGCACGCATACTATACGCCATGGTGCTGCAACTTTAATGCTTTCAACGTAGATACTTCTATTAACTACCCTACTTTTCCACGTCTACGGCGCGTAATACGAAACGGAAGCGGAAACTCCATACTTTGTGGGAAATTCGATGCAAGCGTGCTCCCGCTGACAACGACCAACCAAGCAGCCAACCGAGATGTAGCCAGGCAGCTCCTGCTATGCTTTCGGCTCCCCTACTTAACGCTTCTTGTCTTCTCAAGTAACATTGCCATCAACATTGTCGTTGACGCTAAGAAAGTTTAATTAATTTTCCTGCGGCTTTTGGCTTCGGTTTTTAAGTGGGTTTTGCTATTTCTTGTTTCCTTCATCACGCTTCCTTGCAGGTTTTTCATTTAGTATTTTTGCAATTTTCTTTGCCATTTTCTTCCCCATTGCTGCATCCCTGCACCATGATAATTTTATAGTTTTCAAATAGTTTCGGTTTTCTAATTTGCGCTTCATTTGGTAAGATTTTTTTTGTTTTTTTTTTTTATGCATTCATTTCGATATGCCCCAAGCTTCGGCACCTTTTTATTGCTTTCAGTTTAAGTTTTCCTGGAAAGGTTTTTTGTTTGTTGCAAGTTGAAAATTCTGCACTAAATTTGCGCATATGCTTTAAATGAGTGCTTTAAATGAATGTTTTGTATAGTATGCGAGGAGTGAAAGCGTTTGGGGAATTCTGTGTCAGTTCTGACAGTTTCGCGTTTTTCTTGCATCACTTCATATAACTTTTGATCCGTCCGCCCGACCGAGCGAGCGAGCTTTGTGTTTCGTTCCGCTGTGTTATGCTGTGCGGAACAGCCGCCGGAGAACTACACGGAAAACCTAATTAAAAACTCATTAAATATTCGAAAATAAATTTTCATGTGTGCGTCTGAGCGAAACATGCTGAAAACAGCCTGGCAGGCAGCCCTGGCACTCAGGGACTTTATGAAGTTACACTTATTTTTTAATATAAAAAAGAAATGAAATTATTAGCTGGATAAGTGGTGAATTTTGTTTTTTGGTTAGGAAGATGGCGCATAAAATTAAACGAAATAAGCGGTGGAACATAAAATGATAGATGGTAATATGAAAAATGTAATTACACAAATACAGGTATTCTAAAAATATAAATATTAGCTTGGACCCGCGGCTTCGCACGCCTAGTTATAATGCAGTAACAATCTTGGTAAAAGGAACATGTTCTGCATGTTCTGTCAGTGCATTCGCCAACTGTCTTCTTGTCAGTGCGAGAAGTTTCTTTGTACTTGTAATGCGCTAATCCGGCTGCATAAGTTTGGTGGTGCTACTGATGCCAAGATGGGATCGTCTCCTATTTTATATAGTCATTTAGAAGATATGCATTTTCTATTAGTTTGCAAGTAGCAAGCAAGATGTATCTAGAAGGCGGTTTGACTCGACTTGACCTTCCAATATAGAATTTTCTTACGTACTGTCAGCAAAACGATATGCACGTTTACGTGTTTAGCTTTAGTCTTTCTGTTAGTCTTTTTATCTGAGTAGATTGTACATCTACTTAGATAATCAGACTAACAGATCTTTGCGATCACCCTAGACTGGAAATATGCCGCAGCATATTTTATACGCACCACTTTTGATTTTAATACACTGCAGTAATCCGGCAGTCGGAAGAGTATCTAGAAGTACTGCGATAACCTCTCTCCCGTTTTTGTTATTCAATTTGGACACATCGGTAAAGCACCTGATGGTATCTGGAATCCGTCCGTCTCATCTGTTTGTCATTAAAATCTCGTGGGAAAACTTTTTGATAATTTTATGGTGTTATAAGTTATCTGTCATGCTTGGATGTTAGAAAAATTGTATAGAATTTCCATGTGTTCAGCATGTACGGTTGTGAGGAATCGACTTAGACATTTTGTACTCACATCACTGAATCGCTGTTGTCCAGTGATCGCACTGTTAGGAATGGGCACAGCAAAGCGGCACTTACACGTTCAAACTAAGCTTACACGATGTGACATAGGTGTAAGGGAGTCAAACGTAGGATTTGAGCTTGAGACTCAAGTAAAGGAAAATTATAAGGACTTGAGAATTTTTTAAAAATATAGATTTGAACATTGTGGACTCAAATCAAAGTCGGCGTTGAGAATTGGGCCTCGAGTATAGAACAAGATTGTAGTTCGGAAGGATACGTTGAATGAAAAATTTATTTATTTAAATCAATATTGACTTGAAATTTGAATTTTTGGATTTTAGTGGACAAGCGCTTCATATACATATACAAATGAGCGTGTCCCGCACAGCTCACTTTTATGCATTTGTTTGAAAATTCGATATGGTGGCATCTTACAGATGGTCGCTTCATACACAGCTACTAGTGAGCGTATACCGCGCACTTTTTGGTGTACCTTCTATTTAAACACCCACTTTTATGTTTTACAATACGATTTAAAATTTTGTGTGAATGGTTTTAGAGCTTCGGTTCAACCGAGGTTAACGTTTTTTCTTCTTTACGATTTTTTCGACAGTAACTGTCGAAGGAAATCTATGGAATTGCAAGGAATTTGAACTTTTATCAGCTATAACTCAAACATTTTCATTGAACCGAAACGAATTTTATACTGTTGGACGGGTAATTTAAACACCTTTCTAACGGTTTGTCATTCATATTGCGCTTACCGTTCACTCTGGATGCTGGTTACAGTAAAGTTTTAAATCGAAAATCACAAATATACCGTTTTATAGGTGAATGCCAAAAAAAAAAAAAAAAAAAATCGTGTTCAACGCACTCAAATAACGCTAAACAAAATGTAAGACAAACTTTATATATTTTCGCTGTAAACTAGTGTAATAACGTTATGTTAGACATTGCAACCAAATACTACATCCTTAAATATGCAAAATTTTGAAGTTCCAGCTCAAACTTAAATTTTGTTTTTATGGTTCGAATAATTTTTCCAAATCAAAAATTCACATCAATTTGGTTTTATTTATGCTTGAAATCTATCTCTGTTTTTCTATCGACTTGAACATATGTTGTAAAATAAAATTCCCCACACTCTATCGCTTCCTTGTCATGCATAAAATCGCTCATAAATTTTATTAAATGCTGCCAAAAAATGAAGAAATTACAGATTCAACGTTGTCACTTTGCCTATATGGCGACTGGCTAATATTTACTTTTACCCTTTTCTTTGCAGGATTTTGATTTTTGTCCTTGCTATCACTTGACTTTTTATTACCGGAAAAAGCGGAAAACAAAACAAAATATTGGAAGAAAACAAAAAAAAAAAAAATGGAAAAATAAATAAATGAAGTACAATCTTAACAACATTTCAATCTCCTGCACACGATTTCCGGTTCACTTCACTGCAGCACTTACCAAGTTTAGGATTGAAATTTTATTGAGCTCACATATTTCTGTATTTATATTTATATTTTTATTTATTTTTATTTTTATTTATTATTATTTTGCTTTCTTTACTTTTTTAACTGAACAGAGACATGATTTTTATGACATCGTAGAACGTTATCAGCCGGAACTGTTTACTGTTCATGATTATGTTGAGGACGAAGCACAGTAAATGTATCGCATAAATATTTTTATATATATATATATATATATATATATATATATATATATATATATATATATATATATTTATTTTTACGCATTTTATTAACATATTCCGAAGAAGTCAGCTGAAAGGCTATGCAGTCCGGATTGGCATTTAATGTAAGCGTAAAAAATATTTTATGAATGAGTTCTCAAGACTGAATATTATTATAAAATACTTAAAGATATTGTTCATGCCACAGCTCTATTCGTGTAATCGAGTATTCGAGTAAGTGAGTCAGTCAACGAGTCAGTCAAAGTCAGAGTCTGAGTCAGACCGAGTGAGTGTAATATTCAACTAAGGAAATACTTGATTTTATTGAAATTTCCTGCTGTTTGTGGCTTAAGCATTTGCATTTCATCTGCATGAAGTGGGAGTTGTGGTGAAATGAATTGGTGTGATTGAGCTATTGAATATGCAATCGATTTTGAAGTAGCATACATTAAGTAAGTGTTTCAGTGAAGTGTAAGTAATTATATATGCGGCAAGTGCTTTTGGCATTAATATTGTTTGTACATTCAATAAATGAAATTGGCGCCAATTCGTGCTAAGAAACCTTGTAGACCCTGCTCAATTGCATTGACATTTAGGCAAATTGATGTGTTATCTCCTTAAATGCTGCAAATACTTGTTACAAGCAATTTTTAAGCTTGAATAATGCAAAAGGAGAACAGCTTAAAATTGTAGCTGCTCTTTAATAAGTAAAAAGGGTTAGAATTTGTGCAGAATTTTTTTTTTTTTTTTTTTTGCTGACGTTTGCAAATTTACGAGCGATCTAACAAGAGTGCGCTGTGTTGTTAAGAAACACAGCACATAATTACTTTTAATTTATTATCTTCTCAACATATTCACCATTAATTTCAATACATTTCTTTAGTCAAAGATTCACTTGTCAAAACAGTTCTGATCGATTATCAGATAAAGATAATGTTCGAAAAGGAACTCCGAATTTTTTTCCATATCGAAAATATGTGGTGATAAAAGCTTTTCTTATGCTTGGGCATAGACCCAGTCCTCGAGAAAGTGTGGTGGTTTTTAAGAAACATTTCAACCATAGTTATGGTTTTTTTTTAGTAGTTATGTCCTTTTTTAGTAGTTCAGCTTCAAGATCGTATGATGTTAAAAAGTTATTACACTTACTTAATGTCTGCGTCAGCTCAATATAGGTGCAGTTCTATACGGTTGCCCTGATTTTTCTCTGCTACGCAATTACGATTTTTTCATGTACACATTTGCGTAGCCCAAACATACTTGCTGCTAGAATCGCACATTATCAAAATTTTCATGCAGTATATCATCCCAAAAATACTCAAGAGTTTCGCCACGCCTACTAATAATAATAATCCAAAAAATGACTTCAGTGTTGCATGACTAATTTATTTCCAATCTTCTCCAAAAACTTTAGTTTCTGAAGAAATTAAGGACATATACTTTATATAAATACATGAAATACAAATGACTCTTATCTCCAATATTGATCGTATTTATAATTAGGATTTCCGTCTCCTTTGTGTTAAACAACTCAAATGAAGACTTGTGGTTTTAAGTAACACGAGTTCGCTTCGTTTCTTGTATTGCTGGAGAACGGCTGGACCGATTTTAATAAACTTTGATGTGTTTAATACGTCTCCGCCCCGAATAGCAGAACAAATATTAAAATATAGGAAAAATTCAAGGAAAATAAAATTATAATCTAATTAATAATCAAATTAATATACGAGTTAATGGGGTCGTGGAGGGCATGGGAATGGGGGCGGGGAGAAGTTGGAGTGAAAGGAAGTTAGGTAGGGGAAGGGGAATAACTGGTATGGGACGTGGAGTTAGGGGAAGGAGATGTAGGGGGAAGTAGATGTAGTGGGAAGGAGATGTAGGGGGAAGGAGATGTAGGGGGAAGGAGATGTAGGGGGAAGGAGATGTAGGGGGAAGGAGATGTCGAGGAAGGAGATGTAGGGGGAAGGAGATGTAGGGGAAGGAGATGTACGGGGAAGGAGATGTAGGGGGAAGGAGATGTAGGGGGATGGTGATGTAGGGGGAAGAAGAGGTAGGGGAAAGGGCAGCAACGCGTCGGGTTCCCTTTAAAAAGGAAGAAGAGGTAAGTGAATGGGGGAAGGGAAAAGTAAGTGTTGAGAAGGTGCTAGGAGTGGCAGGAGGAAGAAGGGTAGGGGAATGGGAGCTAAGGTAAGGGATAATCGGGAAGGTGGGATAATGACAGGGAGAGGGGTACTGCCACTCGCTAACACTAAGAATGCGGCGGTTTGGAGAGTTGCGCGAAAGCGATAACATGACACGTTAATATACGACCGTCTGACCAGGCCTTTGGTATTTGTTTAGGTTCTAATCTAATAAAATCTAAATCTGCACAAAAAAATAATTGTCCAAAAGTTTTAAGATGAAGTAAAATGAAATACAAGAAATATTTCTAGTTAAACATTAGTTTGGGCAAAATTTTCCCAAGTTACGAAATTAGAATTAAATTTTTTAAATTTTTGGCAATGATCAGAAACCACAAGGTACCACAACCGGAGAATTTGTTCGATGCCAGAGACGGCAATAAAGTTACGACAATAGTTCTTTTGCTCTGATGAAATAAATAGACATCATCACTTTTCTTGCTGCCTGTTATTGTCTTGTTTTAATTGATCGATTTGCTCTTATTCTAGATATGCAGTCTTAGAATTTTCTTAGAAAACATTGGACAAAACGAACTCGAGCCTCTTTTTGGACTTCATTCGTAATTTATGAAAGGTTTCAATTTCTTTGTGCACATCATTTGCAACCATGGCATTATTCCCAACTCCTTAGTAACTGTTTATTCTGTCAATCGTGGAGCTTTACTAGAGTCACGTTTTCTCGTCGGCCGAAGATTTTGGACGACTTTTTCAAGGTTCGTCCTCTGCCGAAAAGTGTCAAGTCTAGAATCTTCGAAACCACTTGAAAACAGTTGTAAGTTGGTGGTGAATTTGTTTCATATAAAGTTATTGAGTAGACATTGAAGAGGCCATAAAGAAATGAATTTCTTCGGTGGTGCCGGTATTTCTTCCGGGCTTGCTTGCATTAGTAATTTTAAGTTTTCTCGTCTCCATGCGGATCGATTTTCCAGAAGTAAAATAATTTAATAGTATCAAAAGACATTTGTAAAGCCTCCAATTATTATCGAATTTTTTCAAACCCAAATAATAAAAGCAACTCAGCGGACTTTTGTTAGTCTCCCTCGTATATCGAATTGCCTTGAATTGGTTTGGTTTTTCGTTTTTTTTATTTATTTTTTTTTATGGTTTTTCGAAAAAAAGCAAGTTTTTGTTTTCGACTTTGAAAGCATTTATCAAAAACACTTTCACTTGCGATAGCTGTGCACATTCATTTCTAAAGGATTTCTTGTTTGTTTCTTGGCAAACAAATTTCCTATTTTGGTCGTTTTGTTTTTTCTTCGATATTTTTTTGAGATTTTTTTGGCGAAAAACACTATTTCATTTGCATTTTCTATAAGTCACGTAGTGTGTTCTATTCGGCTATGTGTGTGTGTGTGTGTGTGTGTGTGTGTGTGTGTGTGTGTGCTGAGCGTTTACGAAATTGTTTGTATGTGGCTGTGTGTGTTTCTATCTGACCCACATATAAAAATTTAATGTGCGCACAAACTAAAACAAAGTTGCACTTAGTGTAAACTTGACAAACAAGTATCGAGTGTTCCAGTTGCTTTTATATGTGTAATATACCCTGCATATATAGTCCAGTTTATATAACAAATGAAATTAGATTAGAAGCAGATGTCGAAGATCCCATAGAATCTGATATTTTATAGTAACTTTTCTTGTTTTATTTAAATTTCATTAGTTATTTATGTATATAAATATAGTAAATAGTTTTGTTTTTCCCTCTAATTATAACTTTTATTAATTCAGATCGATTTAATACATTAGATGTCAGTTTTCGTCTTCATAAATGTATGTCCTTCTGGAAGTATGAACTAAATACTAGGAAAAATGGTTTCTTTTCACAATTTCATAATATGTCTGAAAAGATGAGCAATCACTTTGCCTTTGTCTACTATGAAAATTTTCAATAAGTCAAATAGTACATCTTTAAGGTCACATGATCATACTTCCCAGTATAGTTCCAAGAATTTGCCACTTAATTGTTTGAATACAAATATTCCCCTTGATGATCAATACACTTTTGCATTGGTTCAAACCATTTGTCATAGCAGCTTTTCCATTCCTCTTGAGTTTTTGAACGCTTCAACTGCTTCTTCGGCGGTCGTAGATCGTTGACCACACAGTTTACCTTTGATACTCGGGAACACGAAGAAGTCATTGGGTGCCAAATCAGGACTGTATGGAGTATGAGTCATTAATTCGATGTTTTGACTGCTCAAAAATGCACTTGTTTGACGAGATGTGTGAGAGCTCGCATTGTGATGATGGAGAATGATTCGTCTTTGGCGGTTGGTTTTACGAATTTCTCCAAAGACTTCCGGCAAACAAATGTTCTTGTACCACTCAGAATTGACCGTCCTACGTTGCTTAAGCGGAACAGTGGCCACATAACCCATACGGCCGATGAAACAGGCAATCATTTGCTTCGAAGTGGTTTGCACCCGAACAACTTTGGTTGGATTTGGCTCGTCTTGGAATACCCACACGGTCGATTGCTGTTTTGTTTCCGGCTCATACGCATATATCCGCGATTCGTGACCTGTCACGTCTTTTGAAGCACCACGGTCGAACTTTTTAATCAGTTCCTTACACAAATCGACGCGAGCCTTCTTTTGAGCGATTGTCAAATTATGGGGTATCCAAGGAGAGCAATTTTTTTTTTACAGCTAAGTGTTCATGCAAAATCGAATGTATTGAAGTGGAACTAATGTGAAAGGATGCCTCTATCTCACGATATGTCACATGACGATCTTGTAGTATCAGTTCACGCACTGCATCGATGTTTTTGGGCACAACAACCGATTTTGGGCGACCTTCACGGAATTCGTCGGCAGCCGTACTAGGACCACGATTGAATTCACTATACCAGCGATATACAGCGAAAGAACTGAGTTCATTGACACATTCTTGTTGAGATAATCCACGTCGAAAGTTGTGAAAAATATTCCGACGAAAACCTTCTCTTGAAATTTCCATTTTTTGGCCAAATTGATTTTCATAACTCACTGGAAACAAGACAAATAGCAATTGTACATCAAAACTTTGTGAGTACGTTTTAATTTTAATACATGAATTGTGGTTAGGTTCGTCTTATTTGTGGAAGTAGTACAGGGTACAACTTTCATTTATGACGACTGCGAAACAAAAAGCACAGAGCTTAAATAAAATTCTATAAAGAGGAATCAGATGAAAGTATGCTACAACAAATATGCTATAAAATTTATTATAGCATATTTATTGGCTATGCATTTGCAGATTTCGTTATCATTCTAATATCTAAAGTTAGTTAATGTAGGTGTCTTGATTTCAAATGCATGCAAAACTAGCACAATAATATTATTGAAGGATATTCAGTATTCACCTCTGCTGCATTAAATTTCCTTTTGTTTATTTTATTTTTCTAAGCTCACACGTAGCCTGCCATTTTCGCAAAGACAAGCAGAAAATTTGTATAAATTTTCAATAAATTACATCAAATCAAGCTGCAAGCACTTGAAAATACCAAAACATTCTGGAAATGTAAAAACAAAAAAGAAAGTTTGGAGTGACGCATTGAATACTCAGCAAGGCGAACGGACATAGCTAGTGCAGAGAGTATCTGTTCGATGTGGATGTGCAAGCAAATATTTCCTATTAGATTTACAGCATAGAAAAGCGTAGAAAAACGCAATATTTGTTTAAAAAGGACGACACAGATACATACATTGGCAAAGCATATTAAAAGTGTATCTACACTGAAAAAAAAAAAATGAAAAAATTAAATGGAATATGTGCACAAAAAAGCCACACATCAAATACTTTTGAGGAAAAATCAGCGCAGCAAACCAAAACAAATCGCATTAAACAAATCGGCAGAGCGAATGCCATGACAAACGCCTGCCATGGATTTGACAGAGATTAAGCTCTGAGTGTACACTACAATAGTTTGTATAGCATTGTCGAGGCACTGGTCAAGTCAAGTTGCGAATCGAGCCAAGCTGCGCCGTGCCAAGTTAAACCAATCCACTTCAATGCCGCGTGCAAAAAGTTCATTTTTTCGTGTGAATATTTTGCAGGCCATGACAGGCATAATAATCTGCATTTTTTTTATTTTTTTATTTTTGTCTTCCACTGCGCCCACACTTAGATACACACACACACACATACACACTCAGATACACACACTCAGATACATAGATTCAGATGCATGCATTCAAGCGTGATGCAAGTAAAAATGGAAACTAGCGAAAGCCCAAAAGACAAAATTCAAAAGCAAAAGAGAGGAAACTTTAATACCCTTCGAATGTAATTCGAATGTAATTACACTAGGCAACATAACAAAAAAAAAAAACAAATATAAGAGATTAATATGCCAGCGGATATTTAAGTTTCGGAAGCAGAAAAAAGTCACAGGTTTTAAGCAAACCCGTTCAATTTTTTTTGCATGTTAAAAATTGCCATTCAAACTTTTCACGTCGTAAACAAGCAGCTGTCAAACATAGACTAATTATCACATCCCGCTCAAACTTGGCATGCATGTCAATGGCAGTGATAGCCAGCTTAAAAAGAAGAAAACTTACCGATTCGGTGCACCGGTTCGGTATAGATCCACCAGCCCGGGTCAATTTCGTTCCAGCGGTAGTTTGACATATTTCGTTTTATAGTTCACCGATTTAGTTATGTAAAGTAGCACATCAATGGTATTTACGTAGCATAAGTCACAAATTTGTGAAAATGTGACTATGTTCTACTCGTATTCGGAGTGCCAATAAAAGTACGGCTTTTATTAAAAGAAGTAAAAATGCTTGGTATCTTAGCTACTTCGGCTAACAGGCACCAAACACATCGACTTGCCGCGTCTCAAGCAATTGCTTTTCTCATTGGCTGTTGCCGCAAAGACAAAAATATTTGCCGCATTTCATATTATTTCATCATTACAAAATTAAATTAGTTGAGAGCAGCTGAGAGAGTAAATTTGGATTTTTTGCTCTCAGTTATTGATATAATATTGTAATTTTCTACTTGCTTGGCGGCAATAAGTACCCATTGATTTGTTTTCGAAGCCTTTTGTACTTGATATGGTAACAGGTTTGTTCGTAAAATTAGATTTTTTACCTATTTCAAGAATTTTATTTCTACTCTGATTTTTAAATCGATCCTTTTTTATGCTCTGATTACAATTTTACGCAGGGTTCAACTCATTAAAGGAAGCTTCGAAGACTTCTTAAATTATATATATTCTGGATCAGCTCGACGAGGTGAATCGATTAGCTATGTCTGTCTGTCTGTCTGTCTGTCTGTCTGTCTGTCTGCCTGTCTGTCCTTTCTCTGAGTTAATCAAAACTAGTCCCTCAGTTTTTAAGATACCTATCTGAAATCGTAATGAAGACTTTCCATATTCCTTGGCTAAACATAACTCACATTGAACATGCTACTAAAGCCTACTGTTAGCGGCAGCCCCTATACAAACCCATCGCATATGTTTCGGGTTTTGTATGAAAAATTTTCTTTTTAGTCAATATCAACTTGAAATTCGATATGGTAACTCTCTATGGACAAAAACGTAACCTAGTTATGATGGGCGTGTGCTGCCCGTTTTTAGATGTAGTCCACATAAATACCAACAGCCACAAACTGTGGTTTTTATAGATAAAGGTTTCTTTTTTTTTCAAGCTGAACACTTAAAATCTTAAGTGTGCCTTTATGCTGTGGGTTACACAACTATTTGAATATAATACTGTATCTGCTTGCAACATATACAAGTCTCCATACCAAGTGCTCGCACAAAATATCCATAATTGTGCCAATCACAGAAAGACAAACAGACAGACGGACATGACTTGTCA
The DNA here is from genome assembly GCA_035044765.1 of Leucophenga montana. Lineage (NCBI taxonomy): Eukaryota > Metazoa > Arthropoda > Insecta > Diptera > Drosophilidae > Leucophenga > Leucophenga montana. The sequence goes on along the minus strand of JAWNNQ010001644.1, from coordinate 1,313,915 downwards.
CAAATATCTCAGCGAATTGATAATAAATGTATCTATATACTTTATGCAAGCCTCCATATGTTACAAACTATCCGATAAACTATTAATACCCTGTTCACACTAAATATGTGAAGAGCATACACAAAAAAAAAAAATGCCAGCAACCGAAAAAATAATGGCAAAAACTTATTTACACTCAAAGACAGACACAGAAGTGAGCGAGAGAAAAAAAATTTATTTGGCATGATACTTGCGCATAAAACAGAAAGCAGCAAAAGAAAACTTAAAAAAAAAGAGAAAAGGCCGAGGTGAAGAAGAAATAAAATGGACGATGAACGAAAAGAAACGAAAAAAAAAAATTAAAAAAATGGTGGAATGCATAAAGAGACCGGAAGCAATGTGCATTTCCTTTGCCAGAAAAATGTAAGCACTTTGCACTTGCTCAGCAATGCAAACGACAGTGGGACAAATGAACAGACACAGCAGAGTCCAGCACACAGGATACGAAAAAAACTACGCAAAAAAAAACAGCGAAGGGTCAGCAGTACCAGTACCAGCAACAGCAGCAGATGAAGTAGAAGAAGATGGCATAAGCTGAAGTCATGGCGTTGGCTGCCGCAGCGAAAAGTGCAACCAGCTGAGCGCTGACTAAGAAGGACGCGCTACATACTACATGTGTATTTGTGTGGCGTACACCATTGCGGCCGCTACTCCTGCGCCGCTAACTACTCCTGCGAAGTATTGCTGTGCGCATATTTTTTGGCAAAGATTTTTACAAACGAAGGGACTCGACCGAGGATTGCTTGAAATTCGGTTATATTTTGCACAGCTCTGCGACGTCCTACTGCTGCTTCCTGCTGTACTGTATATAGGGTGTTTCTTTTTATAAAGGTGTAGAATTGAAATAAAACGCTGTGTTTTGATGAGATTTCAAAACTAAAAATTAGCATTATTTGAAAGATAACTGAGCAGAAGATGACAACAGTTTCGAAAATTGTAACCTCTAAAAAAGCCACCCTATACTACTACTGCTACATACTATAAGGTGCTGCACAAAAATATCGTATAACACGAAGCGTTTTAAATTTTAAATTCGCTTTTTACTTTTGGCTGGCAATGTGTCAAGGCGAACTGCCGTACTGCATGGCATATCCTCGTACTCGAATATAGAGTACTATAAAGCAGCGCTCAGCCGGAACGCTGTCGGTTTGTGTAGCATTTGTATACTCCGTGTTTTCTGTTGCCGGACTGGCTTTTAACTTTATTAAAATGGCTGCAAGTGGAGCCGTTGCTGCGGGCTTATAAATGGACACAACGTAAAACATTAAAATAAAGCACTCGAGCAGCAAGGACGAAACAAAACAACAGAAAATGAAAAATAATAAGAAAAGGTATTAAAAAATTCGTTTTGGAAAATAGAAAAATCGTAGAGACAACAGGAAGTTGACATAGAAATGAATCAATTCGACGGTGCGCCAGTTGTACCAGTAGTGGCAGGAGTAAATTTTTGTATTATGCCTTCGTATTTAGTATCCTTGCTTAAATAAAGTGAACGAGCAGCGAATTAATTGATGCAGCTCTAAAGCTATTAATAGAATTGAATAGGAATTCTCTGTTTTATTTGGCAACCTCGATTTTGTATAAATTAACAATTGGAGCCGCTTCCGTGTTGCTAGGCTACATTATATAGCTTGGTAATACTCTATAAAGCGCTATGCTGCGGATTATATTGTAAAGAAAAACGGTAACTTGCAGAATAGTAAAAAGTTTCGCATAGAACGATATTACACATAGAGGTAAGTACAAAACAAATTTATGAGACCCTTCTCTTTTTGGCAGAGGCAAAATCATTTCTGGTAAACTATATCCTTCACGAGGTTTGAATTGACAAATATACTCTTACTAGATGCTACACTTGCCATTCATTGCTTATTTGATACTAAATGCTCGAAAATCTCAGAATATTTTATTAAAAATAAACAGTATGATTGTTCAACTAGAGGATGCTGGCCTCATTTTGTAGCATTGTCGATTCTTTCCCTACCAACCGGTCGAAAATTTAGTTTTCTCGCATGCCACAGTGGTATGGGAGATGCAGAGCCTCTTATATTTTGTGGCTTCCTTTGTGCGTTGCCTATCGGTTTGCCTTGCTTTTTCGTGCTGCTTTCCAGTAAAATGTGAGCTGCTTTCAAAGTAGAGATAATTTCAGCTTGGAGTAGTTTTTCAATTCGTAGTACTCTTTTCCGGGGTTCTCTATCTTAGCACTATCGTTTAGATATATAAAATCAATTTATTTATGTCAAAACCTCTCTCCTAGTCCAATCTTGATGTAAATAAATCGAAGTTGTCATCAGATGTCATCATGAATATGAGAATGGCTTTTTACAGCTGCTGTTATATGTTTTTAGACGTGCCTTTCAGTGTTTCCCATTTGGAGCACTTTGGTTTGATTTAGTGTATTTAATGTGAGTAATTATTGTTAGTAGATGCAATGGGGCGATATTGGCCGGAAGACACTAGTTTCTATCGAAAAGATTTATCTCGAAAATTCCGCGAGTAATGTTGGCTTCCAATTATTGAATCGTAGTTGGCCTATCGAAGAAGACTTTTCACTTCACATAAAATCCAGTGGTGTGATATCGCACGATCTAGGCGACCAGTTGACAGGTCCGAAACGCGAAATTAGGTGCTGCCTTAAATGATTTCTCTATAAAGTCATTGTTTCGCGCACAACCAATTATCGTAGACACCACTGGCTTCAATTTCAGGCAACAAAAAGTCCAATATCATGGTGCGCCATTAAAGAAATGAGGATCGGTGATTCCACCAGACCATAAACCAAACCAAACTGTGCATTTTTGTGAATGTAACGATAGTTCGAGGATCACTTCGGGTAGCTCATTAGCCCAAAATGGCAAAATTTGGTTTATTAACGTATCCATTGAGTCAGAAATGCGCCTCATCACTGGCGATCTTCATTGAGCTGTTGCAGAGTCCATTTACTAAAATTAAAGCGTTAATTAAGGTAGATTTTGTAAGCTTTTAAACTTAGATTTTGGCGTAACATTCGACAAGTTTTTCCATACGAGAGGCCAAGATGCTGCGCACTAAGGGCTGAATGTGGTATATGCGGTTGCGTATCATCCAATAACGTACACTGAGATTCAAATTTACTGATGGTATTGGTAATAGTGGGCTTGGAAGGTTGATTAAGATGAATTGTCAAACAATACTGAATAAGAATAAGAATAAGGCAGTAGTCACGCGTGATCTGTGAAAAAAAAAAATGAAAAAACCTCTAAATGAATCACCCGTTATTATCAATATTTTCCAACTATCGTGGGAATATGAATGCTTTATACATGTGAATTAAACATCAATATATAGCTGCAGACTTTATGCCTGCTGTAAAAGGTTAGTTAACCTGGAATAAGCAGAGATTGAAAACTTGAAGATCCTTCAGAACATTGCTGCAGGTATTTGTTGATCTAAACATAAATAAGAAATGAAATGAAATGAGAAGAAAAGACATATTGGTTTAACGAGCATTTATGTTATTCGTTTCTGTGTTTTGGGATTTTTATTCACTCACAAATTTGCCAGTCACAGTTGTTTGTACAAATGGTTACACTACAAAAAAACAACAAAAAGGAAAATCAAAAAAAAAAAAGTATGTTAATAAAAGAGAATGCGCCATGTACAGGGTGGGTCATTTAAACTTTCCGCATCGGTCAACACTATAACGTTGAAAACTATAACTTTGTTATTAGGAGATTTTTGTCATCGAGCAGTATATGCCACCCGAACGCGTTGTTATCGTACAGCTTTAAATATACAAAAACTACGCAGTTGAATTTTTTGCTGAATGGAGCCGTTAACAATCAAATTTCTCGGATTTATGCCCCTGACAACCGTTAAAAAGTTCACTAGGAACCATTCTCCTTCAAAGATTATGCTGGAGCGATGAATACCGTCAATGGGCTCTATTATCGTGTCATGATGAAGGATTTTCTGATGCCATTTCTGGCATAGAGAACTGTTTTAAAAGAATGGCGCCCCACCCGAAACAGCCCGGGCCAACAACGTGTTATTGTGACCTTCATTCCTCGGAAGCCGAATTTACGAAACTAAGATTTTGACTGGTCACTGCGATCTTCGTATATGACGCAAATGTAAACGAATACAATTATGGAATGAAACAAATGTATTCGTGCAGTGCTCTAAATACTGCACAGTTAATGTGGCATTTCTTAGAGAGCATTTCAAATTTGAATTTCAAATTCAAAATTTTTTTTTGGCAACTGTAAAACTGAAATGTATTTCATTAAATTATAATTTCTTTAAACATATATGCCTTTGCTCGGCTTTTATGTCATTCATAAGAGTTTAATACTAGCTCACCACACCACACGCTCAGCATTCAGTATATACGGATAATATACGCACGCCTTTCTTTATTAAGTTTGCTGTTTGTTACTTTGTGGTCAGTGCGGTTTCAGCTGTCCGTCTGTATGCTGAATGTTCGGACAGTTGTGAGTACCGCCTGGCGTTAGCTGGCCAACTCTCTCTCCCTCTATCTCTTTCTGCAGCTGCTGATTTAGCTGCTTGATTTTATTTTTCACTTTAACTAAATTCGCCTCATGGCTTTGCATCAGAACACACGCATACACAAAGAGAAAAATAGAACCGGAAAGAGATGAAAACGCTTTGTTAAAAATTTTTACTTTTTATTTATTTATTTTGGGTGTACAAATAAGTTTTGAGGGATGTAAAAAAGATGAAGTATTAAATGGCATCGGTCCATCTTGTAATTATGTTTATGTTGAAACGTCATCATTTCCCTCTTTCTTTGTGAACTAACCATGACAACCTTTATGGAAACAAATACAAAGCGCAGTAAGTCGTGGCATAAGCCAGGTCTTGTATCAACTTCAGCAGCCAAACCGAAACCAAATATTTACTGCAAGAAGCTAATGCTGTGCTTTTGGTGGAATCAGCTCGCAGTGATATACTATGAGCTACTCCAGCCTAACGAAACCATCATTGGGAAACTTTACCAACCAATGGTAATTGCAATTGAGCTGAGTAGTGAAGCCCAAACGCTTCCCCATGCTAAAAGTCATGACAAAGCGATCATTCAGCACGAAAACGCTTGAACACATGTTGTAAAAGTCGTCAAGAATGGTTTGGAGGCGCTTCAATTGGTTGACCTTCACATCTTATGAAGAAGCCAAAAAATTTGCTCGATTCTTGGATCGCTTTAAAATACGCGAAACTTTTTCAACGCTGAATACGTATGCTGTCTGAAAGATGGGAAATGTCGTAGCTAACGTTGAATAAAATACATTGAAACAATTTTTCTGACAAAACAAAAACCCAAAAAACTTCTTTGTACACCCGTTGTTGCTGGTGAAGTTGCTTTTATCTGTTTATTTGAACGCTTGCGTTGGCCATAATAGAATTATTTGTATCAAATTGTGGCACCAGCGAACACAACCGCAACGTATAACACTGAATGGCAATGAATAAGAAGCAGCAGCAGCAGCAGCAGAAGAAGAAGAAGAAGAAGAAGTTAGAGATAAAGAAGAAAATGGCGGCGGCATTCAGCACTAATACTCGTACTATGACTGCAAGCAAAGAAGCAGCAGATACACTAACGCAATTGAAAAGTTGCACAAAAGCAGCGCGCAGCATTTTTGCTGCTTAGTAAAAATTTTTGCAGCAATGGAGAAGGCATATGATGGGCAGGGCAGGGCCCGGCAGGATAGGACAACGTCGTCTTTTGCTGCTTTCAGCTTTTGTAGTACGAAGTTGTGTAGTATTATAAATTGAATTAAAAGTTTTTCGGGGATATTTTCCTTTTTCTTCTTTACTTTAGAGCTTTTACTCTTCTTTTTGGCTTATCTCAGTTTGCTTTCATTTAACGCGCTTTGTTAGCACAATTTTAACAAAAAAAAAAAAACCAAAAAAAATGGGAGTGGCAAAAGCAAAAATTGAAGTGGAGCAGATACTCGTAAAACTTGCTGCACGTATTGACAGCATATAAAATGATAATAATAATAATAATAATAATAATAATGAATGCCTTTTCGCTGATTAAATATGAAAAAATTTAAAAGTATTACTGCTGTCGAAATTTGTTTTACGAAAGTTAAATCGAACGTCAAACGTAAAATGCATCAAACGAAAAGTATATCCAATTAATTTGAAAGTTCCGCAGCTGATATACGTCGATATGGAAGCATCTGAAGCATCTGTAAATGCATTTGTGAACTTAAATGAAAAAAAAGAGGATATTCTTGTTTTTTGCACCATTTGAGGCGCTGATTGCGTTTACGTTTGCAGCAATTGCTTTGACGCACAAAGAATTTTTTGACAATACGCTGAGTTCTGAGCTGACACGTTCCTCGTATATGCTTAAACCATTTTATGACAAATGGAATATTTGATTTAAAAGTGACGAAAGTCTGAAATAACAGCGGCTTCAGTGATGCTGATGGAAAGGGACGCATTGCAGCGTAAACACCATCAATAACAATAGGATAAAGCTAGAGCACACGCATACAGTTGCAGGTTTTTTCCTTTTCCTTTTTATTTTATAGATTTATTAATACTAGTAAAGGTACCCGGTGCTCGACAGAAAAAGCAACACCTGAACCGCGCTAGATTATACTCCACACACTCCACACACTCCACACACTCCACGCAAGAAACACAAAGTCCACGAAAAGGAAAGTAATTTATAACTCCATGTACAATTCCGATCTCGATCAATCAAATAGACTCAAGTACTTCAAATGAATATAAATGACAAAATCTTGCAAAAACTTAGTATTGAGTCGTATTTTTTTAATGTTTTAAGTTTAAGTAATAATTTGTGTAACTACCTTTATGGGAAATCACTTCGCAAAATCGGTCAGGCATCCAATCGTATAGCGACTTTAGAGCATACAATGGTAGTTTCGCTCCAGGCGCTCCTAATGATTCGTTGACTTGAAATTGTCTAACAGACATTATGAAAAAGGCATACCCACACGTTTTCAATGATATTAAGGTCAGGAGAGCTGCATTAAGTTTACATTTTAGTTCTTTATCTACTTCTTTACCACTCGAGTGGTATGAATAAGTGGCATTTTCGTGTTGAAGTGTTCTATGCTCTAGGGAATTCGTTTTGGAGTAGCTCCCTGTAGCGTGTGGCATTCATCTTACATGAAGCGAATTTGAGTTAGAATACTCCATAATAGGAGAATAAGAGTGCCACACCATAATGAACCACTCACGACTATGGTGAAGGGGCAAAATAGTGTACTTCCATTCTTATGTCATGGAAATAGTTGTTAAAACCATCTGTCGATCTAAATTGAATAGTTTTTTCATCAGAAAAAATGATTTGGCACCCCAATTCCTAATCCATGTCAAGTAACTCCACGCAAAATGAGTGCGAACATGCTTACGAACGACCGTAAGTGTTTTTTTTTTGTCTTTTATTTCAATCTCTCTTTCGAAGTTTTGCTTTGCGTATTACTCGGCTTACGGTAGCTATACTTGCATTTACTACCCAACTTAATCGAATTTTGGTTGCAGAACACCATGAGTTTAAGGCTTCTCGTACAATTCTTCGCTCTTCGCAACGCGTAAGTGCATTCCTTGCCGGTTTTTGCATATTTTCCCCATATTTTGATGGATGTTTTAGAAAATGAGAGACAACAGTCTGACTTCTAGAGGATTTTTTTCTGCAATTTGTCTGGTTGTAAGATTGCTGTCTTGAGGGTGCAATATTTTTCAATATTTCACGACAGAAACGTGCATCATTTGACTATACTGTATATAGATGAATAGTCAAGTTTATAGCGAGAGGAGACCTTTCTTCTGTCATCATAACGCATGAGAATGCAATCAGTAAGTTGCCACAAAAATATGTCAGCAACGATGCGAAACGCTGTGCAGAGCAGTGAAGCGATTTCGCTTGACGATGCGGGTTGGTTGGCCTGGCTTGGCTTGGTTTGGTTTGGTTTGGCTTGGCAGCGATTCGATGGCTGACGGTTGGCTTGGTTGACGACGTTGACATCAGGCATACGCTGCGTATGAACAACGAAACGGAAATTGATCTTTCGCTTGCAATGGCGACGACAGCCAAAGCAATGACAGCTCAGCGGAAGGTAGAACGCTAACTGTGAGGCAGCTGCAATACTAACATGTGTGAAAATGTTTGCGCTGCATCTCTACAACTGCAATCCATAGCTGCTCCCACTGCTGCTGCTGTATCTGACATCAACGATGACGATGACGACGTCGACGTCGACGACGACGACGACGACGACGACGATGATGTTGTCGATATTGATGTCAGCGCGTTTACGGCAAAGCTCGTTCTCCGGCTTCCGCAATGCTAGTTTTTTAAGATACTTTTCTGTTTTTTTCTTCTTTTTTTGCAGCGCTTTTTGAAAAATTTATGTTTAAAAGCAGCTGCGTTGCGATTTGTCATCGTCGCCTGTCAAGCCATAGTAGAGGTAGGTGAGTGTACGACTTTTCTTTTGCTGCTGCTGCTGCTGCTGCTGGTTGTGCTGCTGGTGCTGCTGCGGTGACAGCTGACGACGCCTGCCGAAGCGGAAAATGCACTTATAAAAAGCCAAGGCTTCAATGCTGCCAGGAAGCTGGCACTCGCGAGGAAATGAAAATGTAAAGCGAACGCAAAATGGCGGAAAGTATGTCGCATCGCCGCTTCGGAACGCATATCCTTGCATAGCTACCCATTGCATCCCATTGCAGCGTTGCACTTGCGCTCAACTGCGCTGACAAAGACGAATGAGTTGAGCGTTTGCGCGTTATAGAACAAATAATGCTAGCAAGTGGCAGCAGTGCGCTAGGATAAGTGTGAATGTTCTTTTTTTCTACAATTTTGCCTTTGCTGTTCTTTTTGTTGTAGTCATTTCGCTTTCTCTACAAGTTGTCACTTAATAATGTTGTTATTGTTGCTGCTGCGCTTTTCATAGCTTGGCATTGTTGTTGTTGTTGTTTTTGTTGTTGTAATGCTCATCCACTCACAAAAGATGGAATATTTTCGCCATATTTTTTTCTTTCACAAAGTTCTTCAATAACGCTTTAGCTTATATGTTTTTTTCTGCCTTTGTCGCTATTTGTGCTACGCTATTTTATACCCTACACACATGGTGTGAAAAGTGTATTAGTATGTTTTATGGAAAAGTTTGTAACGCATTGAAGAAGACTTCTTGGAGTTTGTTGCGAGGAGTGGATGTCTATCTGTTGGCTGCTATGTTTTCTCTACACTCAGTTTTATATATTTCAAGCTGAAACTCGGTATGCAAACTTTTTCTATTGTAAGCAGACAGACTATTCTATTGTGCCCTGATCACTAAAAAGTTCCGGTAAGCACCTCACTATAAATCGCACAATGAAGCCTCATACAAATTTACCGCTGCAACATGCCCAATGGCTATCCATAACATAGAAAGTATATATGGGGACAGACAGAAAAAGTCCTTCGAAAATCCAAGAGATCATAGGTCATAATTTTTAACGAAATTTTTTTGTGACAATTACCATCTATCATTAGGCTACCGTCAAATTTTTGTAGTAATCTGCATCATTAAGTTTGTGTTTGAGTGCGAACTTGAAGGCCAGACAGACGGACAGAAAGCTGGTGGGTGCCGAAATTAACTCCAAACCAATCGTTTGATAACTTTAAAGTAATGTTTGACGTTAGTTAATCGAAGTTCAGGCAAGTCTTTAGTTACCATGTACAAAATATCAGAGACGAAAAAGTAGTTAAAACAATGGATTTACTTCAACGAGTCGGAGCGCAAGACTGTCTAATCTGTCCGTCTGTCTGTCTTTTATGTCTGCTTTTAATCGCTATTAAACACAAACTTGTTTACGAGCAAAAGCCATAAATTACATTTTGAGTAAACTTTTATGCTTGCCCCGTATTATTGTACATCAATATTTGAAAAAGTATTATTGTTATTAGTCTAACACATGAGTTTGTTTTGATGTTGTCAATTTTTAGTATCATATGATTCCAAATATTTGTTTACGTTTATATTGATCACTATTAAATGAACTTGCGAAATGTTTTGTAACAAACTGAATCACACCCTCCACGTTGTAATACTTTGTAACAAATCGAGAATCTTCGCGTTACGTAATACTTGAACGGCCCCTTATCACATTTTTTTATCAAAACCTCACTGTGGGATAATAATTAACTGTTTTTTATTATAGTTACCTATAAAAATTAAATGTGTAGACTTTTAATATACTTGTATACATAAGTGTAGACATTTAATTGTGTTCCAAACTTTATCAACTAAAAGAACAATTGTTATTTTTAGTTTAAGAAATCAGTTTTCATGTTCCAAAATCAGAAAGTGCTACAACTTGCCCCAAATATTGAAAACATAATCTATTTTACTTAAAGCAGTTAAAAAAAAAATAAATAAATAAATAAGTAAATAAATAATAAATAAATACTTATTGAATAGAAAGGAGTCTGCTAATCAAACTCTCTAAATTTATATATAACCAAAAAATAAAAATTCAAATTACTTGTACAAAGTTTCCCTAATTAATGACACGTGTTGCACCACTGTGCGCACATTCTTGAGCTTTGTTATGGAGATGTTTCTTTTTTTGAGTTTTCATCTGAAGAACTTATACTTCGACTGTTCATTGGTATCTGGTGTGTTATAATGGTTCCATGTTTCGCCCACGGTTACGAAATGATGCAAAAAATCGTCCGGCGTGAGGTTAATAATAGTTCCTTTAGTAGATAATGAGATGTTTCAAATGATATTCAGACAAACTCATAGGCCCAATTGTATTGAGTATTAAACACTGCAGTTGTACCATAAACTTCATCCAACTCGTCTTAGTTTTCTCTCAGAGTTATGCATTTCAAATGAAAGTGTTAATCACATTGTCAGAATATAACAAAAGTTGTTTGCTACTTTTGATTGAATAAACTTAACTACGAGATTAATGCGGCTATAAATCTAACATCAGTCTTATGTTAGAAGTTACTTATCAGAAACAAAGATGATTAAAAACCATGAGCATCAGCTCTTAGATTTTGAAAGAACTTCTCAGTCTCATAATTTTTAGTTGACAACTAGCATTGAAAGCAAAATTGGCGGGCTGAGTGCTCAGTTCAGATAGATTATGTTCTATATGAACTGATAACAGATCGAACACTCATATGCGAAGATAAACTCAAGAAGATGTAAATGATGCTTACTATATGTATATGTACAACTCTCTAATAATCTATATTTTCGGTTGAAATAGGCAAAGTTTGATAATAGTAAGTGTGAAGCGTATTTAAACTTTGGTACCATTGAATTGATTCCTTTTTTTCTTTTTTTATGTTTGACTCATTTTTGCCGATTGATTTATTGAGAGATTAATGCCAACGATTGCTTTTACTGCTGCCGCTTTTAGTGTTTTAGTTCCCGCTGTCAACCGCACCGCAGCGCAGCAAAATACATCGTTGTACCGGGGCACGCCCAGCAATTGAACAACGCAGCAGGCACGGCAAAGCACAGATCAACTCTGCTCCACTCAGCTTCATATAGAATCCTACATATTGGAGTAGAATCCATATCATCGCAGTTGGCTGCCGCCCGGATGTGTATTGGATGCTTGAATAGGGCTTCTGGTGTTGCTGCTGGTGCTTCAGTTCGTTGTCATTGTTGGCATAGACAAAAGAAATCGTTGAGAATTGTATATGCTATCTCTTTCCAGCAATCAGACATTCTCGCTCACACACAGCCTGTATTGGAATGGTTAGATCTATGTGCGGGTATGCGTTGCCACACTTCTGCAGATCTGGATGGCAGATGAGCAGCCGCAGCCAGTATTGATGCTATGAAAATGCTGTCATTTGCTTTTGTGGTTTTTTGCACTGAGAATTTTTTTTCCTTTTACTTCTGCTTCTTGCACTATTTGCCTGAAATGGGTGTTGTTTGCTCCTGTTTGTGTGTGTTTGATAAATTTTTCTTTTTTTGTATTTGTGTGAAAGATTGGCTTCGATTGTGCTGTTTATTTTTTGGGTCATGGATGTATTTTACTGTCACGCTGTTTGGCTGTCCACATGGTTTGACTATGGCGCGCGAAATGAAATTTATAATGTGCTTTTGTAGGATTTTTTTTTTTTGTAGATTCAAATTGTGGCATTAAGTTCTTTGATGAGTTCGGTTTTTATAACCAGAAGTGTAAAATATCGTACAAAGTATCGCATAAGTATCGATTAAAGTATTTTAATAAAAACAACTTTAAAAAACTTCAAACTGTGCTGTAATTGAATTGATGATGAAATCTGACAAGCTGGAAAATCATATTGAGTACAAAATATTCGAAACAATAGTCCTTGGCAAAGTGTTGGGTATGTTTTATGTCTGAAGTTCTATTCTTGTTTGCCAATTTGAATTAAGACACCAACATGATAAGCTAGATTAAGTTGCTAGATTGTGTTTTTGAAATGAAGCTTCACAGTTCAGCCGTCAACTTGAAGCTCTTATCTTAGTACTGTGTTTCTAGTTGGTAGTTAAGGAAGCACTCTCAATGACTACAAAGCAACTTACAAAGCAGTTCGAAAACATGCGAATGTAAGCTAAACTTGCATTACCGAAATTCAATTTCATCAATTTACTAGTAGGTCCCCGCGACGTAGTACGCGGCCCTCTTTCCCATTTCCCCTGTCACTCCCTCCCCCTTTCCCACCTTCCAAATGCTCTTTTACTCTACCTCCAATTCTATTAAAATTAGAACAATCTAAAAAAAAATGTTCTGTTTATCCAATCGCCACGAAACTTCACAGGATCACCCACGGGACTGTTTTGAATATTGCCACAAAATTTGATCAAAATCGGTTGAGCGGTTTCGGAGTCTATAGGGAACATACATACATACTTCCATTTTTATATATATAGATTTTGACTATAGTCTCAATTACTCTACCTTGTGGAGAGTGGTAATGCTGCTACGTAGAAATTCAAATCAGGAAGCAAGTTTTCACGGTTTTTGAGTTTTAGAAAGTCATTCGAAACTTAGTCTATCCAACGCATGCAAGGTCGCCCTCTCAGACGTTGTTCAGCAATTTAGTTTCGGGTTCTCATGTGAACTCTCCGTATAAGCTAAGTAGCATAGTGCAGGATTATTTCAACCTACCGATCCGAAACTCGTCGTTGACATCGAAATTCGAATGAATTAATGGTCCTGAGTAGAACACATACATTAAAAAACAAATTCACAGCAAACAAAAACAAGAACTATATTGATTTCGTATACCTCGGGTGTTACGAAATCAAGGAAGATCCAGATACTGTTGACTTTTGCACACGATCCCATTCCCAAGTCGCCAATTATAATAGCTGTAAAAACCCCACGATGCATCTTTCTCTCGAATACTCTCAAAGACGCTGTATCCGATTTTTTTTTTAGAGTTCACGCTTCTGCGCTATACAGCCGGACCGGGCTTATAAACGGCAGTAACATCACTTCCTTATGAAAGATAACGGCCAACCGTTCTACTCATAGGCATCGACGTAGGATGTATTCCATCAGGAGATTAAAATTGTCGCATGGTACAGCATCACCCTACATTGAAAACTTCGATATCGGCGTATCGAAAGTAGCGTCATAATCGACAAATATGTGGTATGCCACTTTTTTGTACTCACAGGTCTTCTCCAATATTTGTCATTCTTTGCTTTTCTTCTGGTTTTTAAATTCTGAGTCGACCTCGTTATAGTCTGGTGTTTCTACAAGAAATACTTCTATATCGGCGGCATTGCTCCCTTCATTGAATTCAAGTTAGAGAAATGACTTCTTCACAGTCTTCTTCATAGTATCGTGAAGGCTACAGTTTCTGACTGTTGGGCCAAAGATTCCTTCCCAATTTTGATTTTCAAATCGCCAAACACGATTTTAACATTATGATTGAGGCAGCACTCGTGGAGACTTTCAAGGAGCTCGTCAAACTTATTTTTTTGCCAATATTGTCTTGCTCTTACGTCTCTAAATGTACTCAGACTTCATACGCCAGGCACTGGACAACAGGCACGAAACTGGAGATGACCATGTACTTTCTAGCTAACCGCGAAATTGCAACCAAAATAGTGCTTTCTTGCATGGCAACTATAATAGATGTCACGGTATGCTTTTTTAGAGTAACCCTGTCCATCTGCATCAAATTTCCTGTATTACAGTAATGTCGGCTGTGTACCTTCCATATAGGGAGTCCGGATATTCCAGGTGCAGATCCGTATATCATGAGCCTTCAATTATTGGCTGGAATCATCTTCAAAGGGGATCGTTTCCGTGACCTTCACTGGTAAACTTTATTTCTGCGGTGGCAGGAACCAAGCCAAATGCATCAAGAGTTAGTAAATGTGGTGTGCCTTACCGTAATTTACTGAATCCTGTAGGTGTGTTCAGTGGCGACTCAGCGGATTCGTGACTGACGCACGTTTGTGAGCTGCTAGGGACTTTTCAAAACGTAACAATTGTGGTCAATTCCAAGTGAATGGCAATCAAAAACGCTCCACACTAATGTAAACTCTCCATCACCTCCATTCCACATCTAACAATTATAAATTCTATGGAACAAAAAAAAAAACAAGCGATTTAAATCAATTAGGCGACCAGTTACTCCTACCTTAATCTCAACATATAATTTAAAATTTTATATATTTGAAATTGTTGATGACATTTATTACTTATATACAATAAAACAATTGATATATTTTCGATATGATAAGAGAAAATTGAATTATTAATGCCAAAATAATGCGCAGAAGAAAATTCGCTAAGCCGGCAAAGGTAAAATAAACAGCTTAGCTGGAAGCTAACAAGCATCTAAAACAAGCGACAAATCCTTCAGCAATTCATTGAAAGCAACTTAGTGCCAAAAACGTGAATGACGAACTGAACTGAGACGCTGTAAGCCAGTTTGTCAGTCATCCAGTCAGCCAGTCATGTTAGTAAGTTAAGCAAAAAAAAAAAGAAAAAAAAAACGAAAAGAAGGAAAGAAGGAAAGTAGCTATGTGCAATGAGGAAAACTGGATGGATAAAATCATGTCGATATTAGGCAAGATAAATTGAAAATGAATTGCGAAAGAGTCGAAGATGTAGTTAGACTTAGTAAGCTACAATATCCGCAGGCAGCAGCATGAACAACAACAGGAAAATAACGAATTCTATTTGCCAAACAAGTGAGAAAGCTGAACTGAACAGAACTGAACTGAACTGAACGGATAAACAAAAGTAAAAGGAAACCCAAATTCAAACAAACGCCATCTTAGCAATAGTAGTCCTTCGTCCTAGACGTCATTATGGCAAATAAGCACGGGAACAACGGGAATACAAGTATAAATTGTAATATGAAGGAACAGTAGCAGTAGCTCCAGAAGGCATTAAGTCAGTGAGCCAGTCAGTCAGTGAGTCACTGAGTTGAAAAAGGCAATGGTGGCGTTGCACAGTGGTCCAAGAACGTTTTTCCACGGATAAAATGCTGTAAGTTTTGAAGCGCTCAAAATTTTAAAGACATATCTTTTGTTTCATTAGGAATCGCATAAAGTTTCATAATATTGCGTAATGAAATGATTTAAATTGAGTAGGTAATATCTGAGATAAACAACTATCAAAACCACTATCAGAAATACACTCGACTGATGCAAGCCATTATGTTGGAAAGTTCGGAAACAACAGTTTCGAGCATAACGGCGAGTAACTTTTTACGGTTTAAGTATGAGGCCGCATTACATATCTGTAATACCATATCGCCACATAGGAGCCATGACATGCATTTATCGTATATAGATAGCTTATTATAAAGCAGAAGCTTGGTACGACTGATCAGCATTCAGTCAAGACGCGCCTCATCCTTGCTTTACAGACGTGAACTTTGCTCTTTATGTGGCAGGCTGGAGTCACATTCCTTTCAGTTAGATTATATTATCCTCTTGCCTCAAAACGGAGCATAAGTTTACTGATATCGCCGGATTAAGCTTAACGTTTCAGCGTCTGGTAACAATTTGACAAAGTAAAAAAGAGGCGAGGCTGTAAAATTTAAATTTGTAAATATTTCTTAACAATATTTTTGGCTATCTCATTTTATGAACTTAAACTGACGATTAAGCTAAAATGAAGTACAACTTTTCAACAAAAACAAAATTCGAAATATGTCCAAGACAAACTGCGCTCTTGAACCACTGTGCAACGGCAACTGCGGCGGCGAGTGAATTGAATGAAGCGGAAACGGAAACCGAGCTAATGAATGAAGCACAACGAACAAAATGAATGGCGTCGTATGCGAATTGCGAATGTCTATGCTTCGATAAGCGAGTAAGCGAATGGGTCCAATGAACGCATTTGATGCTTAAGGCCATTGTTCTACGAATGAACGACCTTCATATTGGATCGGTTCGTGACGGGCTGGGACCGGGGCCGGGATCGAGAAGTGAAATGAAATACATTTATGTACTTATATTGTATTGTATAAATTCGTTGTGGTGGCCTATTTGCTAGACAAACTGAAAGCGAAGTAAAACTATAACAAAAATTTCGCACTGGCATACAATTGCCACATTTTCCGGATTTATAGCATACAGAAACGGAACTACTACTACTACGAATACCAGCAAAAGGACAACATAGACGAGCGTTGCTAAAATATCTAAAGGACAGTAAACCAAATCAAACCAAACTGAAGCAAGTCAAGTCAAACGAAGCCAAGCCAAGCCAAGCCAGCAGGCAGGCAGCTGCGATGCTTTTTCAGTTTTGCATATTGTCCAAAATGGTTTCAGGAAAAGACAAGCAGGCAGCAAGGCAGGCTGGCAAGTTACACGACAGGATATTGAGCAGGATATCGTTCATTAGATGCGAGAATGGAGACGTGTACTAGCAACAGCAAAATAACCAAAAATTCAATGAGCTGTTACGTGCATCATAGTGTGTCCTGCGCAAAAATATCTTTGACTAGAGGTCGTATTACTTTTGTTGTTGTTGTTGTTGTTGTTGATGTTGATGTTGTTGTTATTGTAATTGTTTTTGTTGTCCTTTGCCTAGCATTGTTGCTATAGTAATGGCTGCCTCGCGTATTTGACTTTTAAGAATTTACTTAGAGATCAAACACAAATCATTTGATGCGGTTGAACTACCGCAATGCGCTGCGTATCCTGTAGATAGGCGCATCGCATCGCAACGCATTCACATTCAAAATGGCTTTTTCACTCGACAAAGTTTCAATTGACGTTGTTCCTTAGGCGCGCTCTGCCATACCGTACCGTGGTGTGTCTGTATCTGTGTGTATCTGTATCTATGAGTTTGAGCCTCAAACAGAAACTTAATGTTTTAGATCTGTGCTGATGTTTGGTTTGTCCTGCGGCTATTTTTATGATTTTGCAGTTTGATATCGTGATTTGTTTTTGTATGTCTTTGAATGAGTTCACGTTTCCGTTATTTATCAAAGTCACTGCGTATTAAATTAGTTAAATTAAATTGGAGATACGTAGATGCAGATACATGCAAAATCTTTTCACCGCTTGTTAAGTGAAAAGTTCTCGATTGTCATTTAAGTCTTTAATGTATAATAATTAAATGAGTTTGAAAGTTTTGCTAGTGAAAAGTTTAGTTGAGCATGCAAATTCAAACTTTTGCGCAAATGCCAATAAATCTGAAAACATTTGCAAAGTGTTACGCTAAATTGCATATGATTGATTGATTGATTGACATTTTAATATTTGGCGACTTTATGATGGTTTTGTTAAAAATTTATATAATACCCGGCAGACTATGCGGTATGTTGAAACAGCAGTATGGGAGATGAATGCTTTTTGCGCAAAATTTGGCGTCAAAATTGGCTATTAAAACAAAATCATTGTTAATTTAACCATTAATAATTTAAACACAATCTTCCTCTTCAAATTTAAAGAAAAACCAGAACGGTAACACTTCCAATGGTCAGCAAAATTGGCGGGCTGAGTGCTCTGCATAAATAGTTTGTGTTGTATTTCAACTGTTAAGAGTTTGAGCATTCATATAACAACAAAAAGCAGTTACTAAGCAAATCGACTAAGAAACTCATATGTGAACTTATGAATGTGTTCCTTAAAGCCCACTGAAACCTAGTATGGAAACTGCGTTTTGATGGCAAGCTGATAGCGTATAATAATATGTACTATGCCTAGTATGGAGTATAACTTCAGCTTGTTATTATTTTAATTAACAATATTAAAAAACAATACTTTGTGTATGAGTAAAACGAAAATATATTTAATAGTAGTTATAAATGTGATTAATGAGTACGAAAACATTATGCTGTGTGCAGGACAATTTTCCAGTGGTCCTTCTAAATGCCAAATTATCTATTTTGTGACCTATGTTAGTTGTGTTTGATTCAGCTCTACAGCTACGCAGTAACTCTTACGTGTATGTGGACATTCCGTTCCTCGACAAACTTAGGGTTTTCACTTTGTAGCGACGTCACAGGCTGGAATAGTGCAGCAAGGCCAACTAATATTGTAAACTTCTTCTTCTTTGTTTACAGAGTTAATTTCACAACTTTATTTGCAATAAAATAGCCAAAACAACTAATTTACACTACTAGTTTAGGCGATACCAATAATATTGAAACTTACCGATCGGTGCTGCCAGATTATGCATCTGTAAATAGACCTTAGTGACCGAATAGGGTGAGAAAAGGGTGAACGGGTTGAACCAAATGAGGCTGAGATACCTCGTAACTTTTCTGACTCAGCAACCCAAGAGAGACCTTGAGTGGTTGCGTCGTGGCTCTGAGATATCTTTTGACTAAACGCTCTATCACTAAAATATTACTAAGAGAGTTTCTCGTACACCAGATGGACCTGATGTCCCTGAACAACACAGAAGCCAAACAGAGAATAATGATTAACTAATGACGATCTGCACTGTTCCGCAGCCGTTCTGTGTGCTGCGTACCCATATTTATACATCGCCGCTGCTATGCGTCGCTGCTGAACGGATCATTTCTGATTCGTCAATCGGGTAGCATAAACGTTTCTGACGATTGCGGCTGCCAACTAAATATCAATATTCAAATTAACAGCTGATATTCTCCAATACAACTATTTATGTGTCTATTTTTACCATTATTTATAATAAACATTCATTTACTCCTAATACTTGTGCGACGACTTGCGAGCGACGTTACAACCCTAGGCTCCCCTTTGCAATATCATGTTCAACTTTTGCATGATTCGTTTCTAAAAAGCAACACAGATTTCACGCTTTTACATATCTTTGTAATCTAGCTAGACTTTCAGATCTTCGCTAGTCTGTCGAACTTTAATTATTTGAGTTAGATTGTCATTGTCAGCTCCTTCATCTTTCGAAATAATACTGTTTAGTTTTGTTTGTCTTAATCTATGATATACAACTTGTTAAGCAGTAAGTGTAGGTGTAGGTGTAGGTTGCGTATAAACTGTTGCTATTTATTTAGATCATCGTTTTATTATAATTAATTTTTAGATCAATGTAGAAGCCATATTGAGCCGTTTGATGTGTGAAATATATGTCATACAGTCTCGAGTTGAGATGTTTTTGGATACCGTGTGATGTTTTGTCATTTTGTCATCAAAAAATACGATGCTCGGTAGTAGAGATGAACTACTTCATTGACCGACCGACTGTCCAGCACTCTGCAGAATTTTTTGACATGCTAACCAGATGATATTTTTCGATACTCCGATCTTCTGCATATATTGTCAGATTACATCACAAGAGTTCAAAGGAGTTGTTAAACTGGGCTACTCTATTCATCAGCTTATTCAATAATTATACTTAGAGAATTGTTATGATTCACTAGCGCACGACTTAGTTTGAACAGTGGCTGATACTCTGTATTGAATAAAAAAAAGGACAGTATTAGTTGTATTGTGTCTAGCAGTGTTATTCCTGTCCAAATGATAAACATGTTGAGAGAAAATAGCTGCTTCCTTCCAGGCTGTGTAGGCGGTGTTGCTTTTCCAACATCTCTTTGATAATTGGCAAGGCGAAAGGAGTAAGTGTTGATCTATTTTTAAAGTAAATTACTCGAAACTAGCAAATTGCTCGATAATATCATCGAATGACATTCTTCGAAGTTTAGCCGACTTTATACACAATAATGATAAATTCGCTAGTTTTTCGATTTTTTTTTTTTTTTAAATTCTAATTTGGAAAATGATCTTTCACCCGAACACAAAGTGTCAAAAATATGTGGAGTGTAAAACGTTCGGAAAGCATCTTCGGTTTTATCGGTGACAATTGTTTGATACAAATCTTCTTGCGAAAGTGTAAGAAATTTTACTCACGTAATGATGAAAATGTTGGACTTCTCATGAAAATCTTTTGCAAAAGTACACGAAATTTCTTTGAGAGGTGCATTCAAATTGATAAAAAAGGAAAACATTGCAGCTACACTTTGCTAAGTTTCAGCTTTTACTTTCAAATTAGTAGTAAATCTATTAATTATAGGAAGAGGTGATTGAATCCGTAACCTGTCCCGAGTATAAAGTTTATTATCGGTGTCGGTAGACTTTCCATCGTTTAAATGTTTCATTCTTTCTCGTACTTTTGAAGATCGCAGATCTGTACCTCGTGTTAGGTAGTTCTTTTCACCGGTAATTTAATGGAGTCAAAGCCTTGAACAACAAATTAAAGTTCTATTATATTCTTAATGTTTTCTAAAGCTTCGTTTCTGCTTGATTCTTTGTATACCATTTACAGAGAGTTTGTCTGAAAGTTTGTAACGCATTAAAGGATCAACTCGACGAGACGAGTCGATCTAGCCATGTCCGTCTGTTAAATTGAAAATTTGCACATACACTTCATTTTGTTGCACTTTAATAAAGTATCAAGCTTGACACGCTACGTCCACTTTTTGGTGTAGCCCCCATACAAACCCCCCAAACCCCACTTTTGACTTTTTGTTTGAAAAACTTTTTTATTGTAGTCAATATCAACTTAATAATTGATATGGTAGCTTCTAGTGAACGGACGCTTCATATATATATATATATATATATATATATATATATATATATATATATATATATATATATTAATGCATGGGACCCACCCACTTTTTGGGGTAGCCCTCATTTAAACCCACTGCCCAATTTAGTGTTTTTGTAAGAAAAATCTCATTCTAAAGTCAATATTAGATTGAAATGCGATTTAGTGGACAGCCCCTTCATATACATATACAAATGGGCGTTTCCCGCCCATTTTTTCTGGTAGTTCCATACAAACCCACAGCTCACTATTATGCATTTGTATGAAAAACGTCAATAACAACTTGAAAATCGACACGTTGGCATCTTATAGATGGTCGCTGCATACACAGCTACTAGTGGGTGTGTACCGCCCACTTTTTGGAGTAGCCCTTATTTAAACACCCAAGTTTTGGTTTTACAGTACTATTTAAAATTTCGTGTGAATAGTAGTATTAGAGCTTCGATTCAATCGAAGTTAACGCTTTTCTTGTTTTTTTTTTCAATGTTGCAACTGCAAGTTTTAGAGAAAAGTATCTCCATTTATTAATTTCCAACGCTTAGTAGGTGCAATGGAAAATACAATGTTTTCTTAACACGCTGGAAAAAATGAAACCGCTTCTTGCTCAACTAGATTTAATTGTTAACAAGTACAAGCGTTGTAAATTGTGTATTTATGCTTTTCAGGAATCTTCGCCTGTATTCGTGTATCCATTCCGATATCTCCAGCGGGGTTTTGGCAAAATTTTGACCGAGCCGGGCCCCAAACGAGTGTTTGTTTTGATTATAGGTAAATCTAACACTTGCTCAGTTACTCCCTTCCATACCATTGATTTTAATTGACTGTCTGCTTTGTTGTAATTATTGGATATTTTCTCTTTATCGAGACTTCAGCTTGTATAGATAACTTGTGTCTCCTGAGTTCATCAATAACTTTTTATAAATCTTTAGTGATGGACAGTTTCGCACTTTGGCGGGAAGAAAGTTGTTTGAAAGTTCATATTTCCACTAAGACGTTTGCATAATCTTCTGCTGTTCCTGAGTTTTCAAGACGGTGTCCATTGTATTTCGGATTGATGGTCGCAATATAAGTATGTACTAATTGTTTGTACATGGATCAGATAGCTGTTGAATTTCATGCTTAATAAAAATTTTAATTTTGATATGGATTTGTTAATATAATTCATCAGAACGTCAACGTTTATGTTGGAGATATATTGTATATATTGTATTCGTCTAAACTGTTCTGAGACACGCCTTTTATTTAAATGTTTATGGTGTTAAATGGTGTTTCTTACTTTCATTTAAAAAATCTGGAAATATATATTTGAAGGGTGCCCATCTCGATGACAGTATCATCAGTTATGAGCAGTGTCAGCGGTTTAGAGCACTAATACCATTTAAATATTTTAAAAAATCTTTTCACCGCATTTCGCAGCTGCTGAAATAAAATTTTATGCAATTTATAGTAAGACCGACTGCAAGTATTTAAATATCGTACCTAAATTTTATTTTGCTACGGACGAAATCTGCTTAACTTGTATACGAAAGCAATGCAAGGTATTGCAGTGGAGTATGTACAAGCATTCGAAATGAAACTAAATATTGATTTCGCAGTTAAATTTAAAATTTCCAATGATGTTTTGTTTGCTTCTTCAGATACTTTTACTGCTGTTGATGTTTTCCATTTATTTGTGCGTGCGCTTGCAACATGTTGCAGCATTGGCAGTGATGACACTAAAAAAAAAAAATAAATACAAAAAAAAAAATAGCAGCAAAAATAGCAGCATGAAAAGAAGTAATCATCATTCATGTCCGGGCAACAATTGAGGCCAAACGGCAACGACGCAGTGCGTCTACGTCATCTGCTGATCAAATGCACAGAATAAACAAACAAATAAACAAGTTGGCAGGCTAGCTGGCTGGCTGGCTGGCTTTCAGCATGGCAGTCAGGGAAAAGCGTGGGGCATATGAAATGCGGAGGCGTTGAAAACATCATCCAGAGCGCAACGCAAAGTGTCAATAACAATTTACACTTGAGACGATATCTCAATATTGTCGCAGCTGAAGCAAAACTGGTCGGATTCTAGGGGACAGCGACACTACATGCCACTTCAAGCGAAATTATGATGAGCAATGGTGCTGCTGCTGCATGGGGTAGGGGCAATATAGTACAATAGAGGCGCTCCAGCTGTTAGGGGAATTCTAGCAGCAGGACTTTGAGCACAACGACGTCGATGATGATGAGGACGACGACGACGTGCGCGCAAATCAAACGCATGCGGCCAAGTTTGTTGATTTTGCAATGGAGCTGAGTGCGATGCACAATATGAGTCTAAAAAACATAAAAAATATATAAATATATAAATCGTATATACCAACGATGGTGAAAAAAAAAATCAGTAGAAGTGCACACAGCATAAAAAAGAAAACATTTCACATTGACGTGGACTACCCCCAGTTGCACTATCATATGGCAGGCTGCTAACTTTATTGGACGGTTGACCAGTTCAATGAGCGTGTCCAGTACTAACAAATCAATGCGAAACTCTAAATGTGTCAAGAAGAAAGAAAAGTTGAATGCATGAAAAAATTCATCAACATTGTTGATGTTTTGTTCTGGTTTTTTGTCCGATGCTCTCTGTATGCAAACAAGGACTAATTTGCAATTGAACTTTTTCAAGCTACAACAAGTAGCAATTGTAGAAAAAGGACAATCGAAAAGAACCAATTGTGTGCTTTAGTAAGTGTTCTATGCCATAAACTGTGAAGTATGAACGCATTAAAAATTATGAGTTTTGAAAAGGTTTCTGGCACAATTCTGTCTGGGTATATTGCTTCTATTCTATTCTCTCATTATTGATTTTGAAGGACTCATGGTAAACCCCATAAAGTATTTTCTTGCTCATCATTGGACACTTATTCGATTTAGAAACAACAGATCTCAGGAACTATAGAGTAACCTAAGGATAGTGCTCGATTCAAATTCTTTTTTGTGCAAGTGGCAACTCTGAAATTTGACAGCTGGCATCTACGATTGTTTCGATTGTTAAAAATGGAGCGCTTCACAATTGAACAATGTGTTATCATTGTAAAAACCTTCTACAAAAATGGGTGACGGAGCAAAATTAAGTGATTGCTCATTTTTGAAACGAATTATCTATCCTCACCGATGACGCGCATTTTCATCGGTTTTCGTTCGTCTACAAACAAAATTGTCGAATTTGGGGCTCAGAAATCTCGCAGATGATCCATCAGAAACAAATGCACCCACAACGAGCTACTATCTGGTGTAGATTATGATTGGGCCTTACTTCTTGCCACAGCCATAAAGACCAACCTTCTTCAACATAACTTCATTAATTACTCCCTTAACGAAATCCAGAATCGCTCTATTGGTTCTCATGTGTAACTGCTCAATGTGGAGGAATGCGTATCTGCGTTCTAGTAGCCTGTTTTTTCAATCTCCGTAAAGGTTTAATCTGTTCTACTGCGGCATAGGCTTGATTTTAGCGACTGATGCAATTGAAGTTTTTAACTCATCCGTTTGAGCTTTTTTTTATGACGCAATGGATGCTAAGTGTCAGCTCTGTGGTGTATGCTTTTCATACTTTTTTTTTTTTTGGATTTATCAAATATTGAGAGAATGCGCATATTTCA
Source organism: Leucophenga montana (assembly GCA_035044765.1). Lineage (NCBI taxonomy): Eukaryota > Metazoa > Arthropoda > Insecta > Diptera > Drosophilidae > Leucophenga > Leucophenga montana. The sequence continues at coordinate 1,289,244 of JAWNNQ010001644.1, read as the reverse complement.
GACAGTTTGTTTTTCTCGAGCTTCTTTTCAGTTTTCAAGCACAGAGATGCTTTTAGCATGTATATCTAAAAGTTACCCAACTGCACAAACTGGCAACTTGTATAGTCATCAGATTGATACTCAATGTTTAGAAAATCATTTGCAATGTAATAAAAGTTTTTTTTCTCGCTACCGCTCTGTGTCTTTTTTATAGTTGTACTTGTTTATCTCGTTACATTTTACTGCCTGATTGAAAACAAAACATTTTGACAACAAAGTAAGCTGCACATTTAGTTCAAACAAAACTCGAAAACGACTGAAACAGTGCGCAACGCATTTCCTATTTGCCACTGCCGCTTTACACTTCCATTCCGAGTCCTGCCGGTAAAGCAGTTTAGCTAAAAATGGCACGAAGGATGCTAAGTTTCATAGATATTGAAGTGGAGTGGTGTGTAGTGTGAAGTGGAGTGAAGTAAAGTGAAGTAGCAGTGTTGTTTGGCTTTAAGATAAGATAAGAGACGCACACTTCAATATAGATACGCACACACGAACAAGTGCAAATGTATTACAGGAAAAACTATTGTAAATAACATTTTCCGCACTAAGTAGACAATCTCTTTTTGCGTACGAAAAGCAAGAACAACAACACTATGAAAGAACGCTGCAGTCAAGTGCGCTTCGAAATACCCTGCACTCAGTTTAAGTGTCTTTAATTGAACCTTAGATATGTTGGGTAACTGCATACCGTAGTGCTACGATGGCTATGTGTAATAATTTATTGATATTAATATAAGAATTAGAGTGCTGCATGAAACTATTCATTCAAGTTGATTTATGCATACTCAAATACAATCACATTCAATGCATAACATTCTAAAATCTCAACATTCATTTTATTCAATGCAGAATGAATTCCACTTTACAAGCATTCACTTTGAATGTTTGTATGAAAAATTAATTCATTTCACTATGAATGCACTGTTATTCGAAACATTCATTTATACATTCGAATGTTTTGAATGCTCGAATATATTCAATTGTCGGTTGCTTGCCAACACAATACGAAGACTTTCCGGTTGCTAGCTAGCGACTGGTAGACTGGTAGAAGAGAAGGGTAGATGCGCTGGTGTAATGTAAGAGGTAGCTATTTGCTATCGAAACCATTGTAAGCAGAGCAGAACTGGGGCGGCAGTTAGATATTTGCTGAGCTAACAATTTAAAGAGATTCAATTCCATTTTTTTTTAATTTTCCAAAATGAATGATTCAAAATGTATAATAAGTTTTAAATGATTTCCATTTTTCAAAAGGAATGATTTAATAACCGAGCATGAATCATTCTTTTACAACTCTGATATGCATACATAGAGCAATAAATACGTGTACTTTCAAAATATGCTAATAAAACATATTAAACACACTTAACTCTATAGAAATTTCGCATTTATGCTTCAAAAAGCAAGCAAGCAGAGAAAATGAGACGCAGTCGGAGTATTCGAATCTATCGCATTCATTCATTCATTCATTCATTTATTCATTCATGACATTCAACTTCATAATCATTCGAACATTGAACATTCACTAGCTGCGCATGAATTATAATGAATAAGAATGAATGTGACTTTTTCAAAATCATTCTTTCAAATCACATTCATTAAACGAATGCGTGTATTCATTCAAATTCATTTTAATGTGAATGTATCATATGCCGGTTTGGCTGCAATCATTGTTCACTCTAACTTTTATATTTTCGTGAGAAATATCTATTTTTGTATAGATATGTGAACGGATGGACAGACGGACACAGCTGATCAAAAGTATATTTACCATATGATATCTACCATGTCTTCTTTTCACTGTTACATAAATAACGACAAACTTAATATACACTTCTACTGTATTATAAAAGCAAGCATGAAGCTGTAGCTTGAAGTTGACATCGACACTCACACACACTCGCACAAACGCAAGCTCTCTCGAAGACCTTAGATAAACAAACTTAAAGTGAAGTGGTTGGTGTTGTTGTTGTTGTTGCTGTTAGTGTTTCGTGTCGCTAAGTGCAGGGTGATATCTCACAGCAACAACAACAACCCTTATGATCCCTGTGATTTGTACTCTGCCAGAATTGTGCAGTTCCTTGCTGTTTAATAATGCCTGCTAGCGCATATATCTATGAGATACAAAAGATACTGAGATACATTTACTTCTTTGTCGCACGTTATGCGCTCTATAAGTGTGGCCAACATCTGTCATATCTACGCCATTAAATTTTGTTGTCGTTATTTTTACGCAGTGCGTTTAAACATAACCCCGAACAATTAGATGTGTAGTGAAATGGGTATTATATCTTGTAGAACAACCCAAAAGATTTTGTTTTTGCACATTAATGCGTTTCATGTTTAAGGTTTTCCAAGTGTTTGTTGTACTCTACACTACTCTACTACACTACGATTATAAATAAATAAATATGTGTACACGAGTATAGTCGAATTTTGCAAATTTATAGTTAACCATTATATCATTGAGCATTAGTTGAGCTTGAAATTATTTACGTCTTCCAATGTGCTCCGACTGTGCTGCTTCAGCTGCTACCATCTTCACTTCACTTTACTTCACTTCCGTAGATAGGTAGATAGTCTTCTGCATCAACTACTTACGTATCGTAGTACAATATATACGTATGCGAGATGTAAGACAAGGCGCTTGGTAAACAAATTTCTCACGTAGTCAAATAACTATTTTGCGGCGCGTAAGTCTTCAAGTGTCTGCGGCAAAAGTGGCAATCGATGACTTTCTAACACAAATAGTGCGCAACCGAAAAGCGGGAAAACTCTGAGCTGCGGGCGTCAGCAACTATTGAATAGATTTAACTGCAGGCGGGAAAGCCTTGGGGAAACATGACATGATGAAGACCTTGTGAAGTGTTGCTTCACACGACACATTTCGTTTGAGTAGTTTGCAAAGTATTTGTCGTTTGATAGACTTACCGCTAATGTCATATAGAATTTCTTTGGGTTTTCTTTGATTTGATTTGTATGTATTGCGCTGTAAAGTTTTCCCAGAAAAATGAGAACTGCTAACCGTTTTCAATTTCTGATAATTATTTTGATATTTTTATGTATTTTATGCATTTGAATAGACTTTTAGCTCTTTAAAATGTACTCTTTGTAGTAAGAACATAGTTAGTCTTTTCAATACTTAATTGTTTCTAACCTTGCAAGAACGAATACCATCGATAGCCAAGCTGCGATAGAAGCCCTGCAGATGACCTCCAACTCTTCCAGAAATTTCATGGAGAGCAGTAGAACGGTTGATGCTCTCAGCATCTGAAAAACGGTGCACATTCTCTGGATTCATATGGCGAATAGCATGCACAAACTATATAGCAAACTGGAAGAGGACGACTGAAGCAAAGCTGGAGAGAGGTGGAAGAACACATTCAGCTATAAAATATCCAAGGCAATGTAAAGAGAATGCAACAAAAAACTTTCGCACTACCTGCTGCAGCTCCAGATGAGGGACTGTAGATTGTTGGTAGGCATAACCAACATGGATGGTTACACGAAATGGAATGAATTGGAATTCACGGAAACTCTGGAACACCTCATCTGCAGCTGAGCTGCTTAGTAATCGCTGGAAGAGAAAGCCAGAAGGACTTCGAACATGCTATTGTCAATCGAAAAACATGCAAAAATTGTACAGAGCCTTATAAGAATCGTCATCGGCCTCACTAAGAATCATATTGGTCTATGTGTGACCCAAATAACCAATAACCCTGTGTAACCTAAGCTAATAGATTCTAGCCGCATCGATAAATGTGACGAGTATATTTATTACTTGTTTGAAATGGATAGCTTAACAAATGTAAAAGCTCTTTCCTACAAGAACCATAAAGTCAGCGGCTTCTATAGGCGTGGCAGGCTCGTATCGTCATATGCGTATGATCTAGCTAGTATAAGGTACAACGTTCAGTTCAAGTTGAAAATTGATTCATCAAGTAAGTTAAAAATTTCCATTGATGATCAAAAATGGGTTAACGAGCGGTGGGCAACTACATCTAAATTGGGTGTGCTGGGCATTTTTCAAAGCTCCGGTATCGAAAATAATAAGAAAACAAGAAAAAACTTAATTTCGGTTGTGCAGAAGTTTTGATACCATTCATATGAAGTTTCAAGCTGTGATTTTAAGTAGGCATTTTAAAAATCTAACAACCTAAATGGGGTTGCAAGTTTGGGGGGGGGGCCTGTCCCAAAGTATGAGAAGTTATAATTGATAATTATGCGAAGTGTCCGTCCACATGAAGTCACCATGTCAAATGTCAAGTTGGTATATGTGCACAAGAGTTATCGAAAGAGACTTAATAGTCCATAAATGAGACCATAAGAGACCATATCAATTTTAATGGTGATATTGATACCAATAAAATAAATTTTCATACAATAAGTCGAAAGTGAAGGGCTGGTTTGTAAAAAGTAGGCGTGGCCTGTCCATTACATTAAATTGGTATAGAATCTATGCGCTAATACGTTACGTTATTACGTTAAGTTATTACGTTATTACATATGTGCTTGTGAAAACTCTCAAAGTTTTCATAAATTTCAATTTATTAACAAATATTTTCACTTGAAGACTCGTAAATTACTCATAAGTAAGTAGAAGTGACTAAAATGACAAATAATAATAATAACATTTGAATTGTGGGTTTGTCAGTCCGATTCTTTGTCAGTCCGATTCTCTGTCAGTCCGATTGCATGTGCGTATTACTGAGTATTCTTTTAACAGTGTGGTCTTATTGTTCTTCCCATTCAAGCGTATTCTTCGTAAACAGAGATAAAGACGTTGAATTGATAATTCGATTTGGAAATGAAACGTTATCTGAGCTCGTATCGGACAATTGATAAATTTTATTTATTAAGTATTGTACTTGCATATATAACGGGTGTTTTTTTTTAGTTTATTAATGTGGCAACACTCAAACGGTTTACAGTTTATCGAAAAGCCGTTTACATAATTATTTTATATTTAGATTATAGATTATAGACCACATGCCATAGCCCTGGAACAACCGTCGACTTATTGACAACAAACTCTCCAGAAAGCGATAAAGTCGTTGTCTGTCTCTAAAGATAGTGCGATCTGACACCGCGGAACTACTTTCAGTGGGGCTACTTGAAATCGTTTGTCCATTAGGACAAGCCATAATCGACGTCAATATCAAGAGAAAAGTGGTGGAGATTAAAATACCTGACTTTTTCCATTTACTTTGTATGAGTTAAATTTCAATTTGAGGTTCATACCTCTTCAAAAAACACCCTGTACAAGTAATAAAATAATTACTGAGCTGTTTGTTTTTATAAGTAAAAAGTTAGTCTATAAAAAATCAACAGTTCACTTTGGAATATGAAAGAAGACAGTCAATAGTGAACGTCAACATGGGCCAAATATTCATATTAATGTGCTATATATTTATCCTTTCAATCCTTTGCAATGGATCGCATAGTATTGATGTAAAGGACATAGCAAATGAGCGCTATGAAGTACGCAAAACTGTGACAAAAATTGATACTGAAGTTTATGAAATGAGGTAAATGCAATTCTCCAAAAAAGTTTCCATAAAAAGTACTTACAGAATTTTATTTTAATACCTATTATCCTATTGTAATATAGTTCGCCGAATAACATTTTGCAAGCAACTCAACGTGACAAATTCGCATCGTCCGTATCAAAGTTAACATCAAATCTAGCAACATCTTGCGCAACAGCTGGAAAACACGGCGTGCAATTAATTCAGATACCAGATGCTGGCATAGATCCATTTCAAGTTTCCTGTGATGCACATACGCACGATGGCAAATGGACTGTGATACAGCGACGCATGGATGGCAGTGTAAACTTCTACAGACCCTGGTCAGAGTACAAAAAAGGTTTTGGAAATTTGAATGGTGAATTTTTTTTGGGTTTGGACAAAATACATTTGTTGACCGCTTACAAGCCGCAAGAGCTGCTCGTGTTCATGCAAGATTTTAACAATGTAACTAAATATGCTAAATACAGCGAATTTGAAGTTGGCAGCGAAAGCGAATTATATAAGCTTAAGCAATTGGGCACTTATTCCGGCACTGCTGGTGATTCTTTGTCATATAGCGCAGGTGCCAATTTTTCAACTTATGATAGAGATACATCTGAATCAGCTACAAATTGTCCTAGCAGATACTCAGGTGCCTGGTGGTACAAAAACTGTTCGTGGAGGTTTGTGCAAAATGTGATTTTGTAGAGAGTATATTATTCATTTATTCATATTGAGCACATTTACTTATTTTTTTTTTAGCAATCTGAATGGCTTGTATTTGAATGGCCCATTCTATGGACTAGCACCGGTGGGCGCATCTTGGTTTGATTTTCACACTACACATAATTACTCTTTAAAATTCATACAGATAATGATTCGCCCTCAATTTTATTATATGGGAATGTAATATGGGATTTAAGCAATAAAGCTATTAGCGTGTGCGTAAATGCCGTTCAATTTTGGTGTACCTATATCTTTAATAATCAATAATTACTTAGTAGTAATAATCAGAACTCCAAAATTCGAACTGTCATCATCATTACGTATAAAAAGAGCAACATAGGAGACCGCAAGACAAGGAGAGCCAATATAGCCATGTCCGTCTGTCTTTCCATCTGTTCGTCTGTCTGTCTGTCTGTCTGTCTCCTTGTGTGTCTGTCCGTCTGTCTGTTCGTTCTTGTCCACCCTGTTTCCTCAATCTTTGAAATATTGGTTTCAAAAGTAGGTATGCAGACTTTATGTAATCAGTGGCAACACAAGTTCAAAAATGACCGCTATTTATCCATTAGAAGAAATATGGCAGTTATACCATACAAAATCACTTTGTATTTATTTTGTTGCATCGAACTTGTTTCAATTGGTCAAACATACACAAAAGGTAAATCCAATTTATTATATTGATACATTTTTATTAGTAAACATTTGAGAACTCGATGGATCAACTGTCTAGCGTGCTGCCTAACATTTCAGACGACTTGTGTTCACCGCCCGTTTTATCAAAAATTTCGAGCAAAAAAAGTGCGTAGAGTGAGTGTTAATAGATAAAATGCACACTTTGTGAACGAAAATTGTTGAGTTGTGTCTCAGGAATTTACCAAAGTCAATGCTGCCTATAGGAAATATTGGGCCTGAGTAGTAGCAAAGTTTCAAGCAGAATTTCGCATGCTGGACAAGCGGCTCAAAGGTTTAACACTGTTGCAAATTGAGTAAATTAGCCAACTCGATTGGGATGACTCCGGAGAAGGAAATGATGGTTCAATTATATTGAAGAGATGATGCAAGATGAGAAAGTACTGAGCATGCATTGCTGGAAAGGATTAACTGCGAACACAGTAAACGCGAACTTCATTATGAAATGGAGCAGAAATGTTTTTAAATATTAAACTGGACAGTCAATGGTTAAAAAACCAAAGAACCAATTACATATTTCTATGTATTTCGACAAAAATAATTCGATGCCGAAGATCTATACTCGAAGTAATATATATACGTTTCGAAACGTTTTAGAGGTCAAAATACATGTATAGTGAATGGACATCAATATTTAAGCTGTCAATAGTCTCGATCCAACGGCGCGTCTTGTGAATCGTTTGAACTTGTAATGTCTTCAGACAATGTGTTTTATCTGGCTTCACATGTACCTGAAAATCCGAACTTCAAATAAATTTTTTATTACTGGTTTGGGTCCGTAAGCATAATGATTGCTTCAATGGATATAACCATTCTCGCTAAAAATTCTGTACAAAAAACTGAGAAGCGCATGCATTTTGCTGTTATGACAATAGTGTTCAACAAGTATCAAATTTTATTGGTGACAAACCGGTTGACCAATACATTTGACGGTGCCGCAAGTATAAAAAGAATAGACAAATTACAAGCCGCGATACTATTGAATGCTATATATGAATATTGCAGTGTTCAATAACTGGCTACTTTACTGTAGAGACTTAGGTTTAGATGTGACCAAATCGGACATTGGCTTCCATGGCGACCAAAAGGCAAATGCAGACTATGCATAAGATATAAGATATATATAGTGGAACGTCTAATTTTTAAGGTAATATTGACCATACAAAAAGGCAAAATTGGGCGTATGGTTTGTATGGGGGCTGCACCAAAAAGCGGGCGTGACATGTCAATTTTTATACTCTACTTAAATGAAATAATAAGAAGTCTACCTGATATATTAAAAATTGCTGCCCAAAAAATGCATAACATCCAGACAGACAGACGGACATAACTAAATTGCGCAGCTAAAATGTGTGAATTACATTTTGTTTTAAGTTTTAGTGTTGTCACTAATAAGTATAGTTTTCGAAACTTCAACTTTAAAGTTTGCGAACTAAATAAATCTAATGCTAGAGGCAGAATTTGATTGAAGATTAGGACACGTAGAGCTCAGATTGTAAATGAATACTCGTATACGTATTAGCTTTCCAGAAGCTTTGGTTCTATAAATATTTAAATTTAAATTTATTCTTGTTCTTCTAACTAAAAAATTCAAAAAAAAAATAATCCTAAACTTATTTTACTTAATTTCTAAACTAATAAAGTTATCATTGTATTATTAAAACTTATCACATGCCAAACTAATTAAAAAGCTCATTAACAACATAAATCTTCATGTACAATCATAAATTATCCAATTGCCCCATGCTGGGTGGTTACACCCATGCTTATTGTTGTTTTATTTCATAAGTGTTGCCCTGTTTTACTAAAGACGAACCGAGGGCTGACAGGACAGACTGACAGGCAGACAGACAGGACGTATACAAATAAAGTATATTATATAAAGAAGTGAGGCATTGTCTGTCCATCTGTGTGTGTGCTATTTATACGACTTCCTGCTCCTGTTTTTTTTTTGATTCTCTCTCTTCACTTTATTTTATATTTTTTGTAATTATTGTAACAATTTTTGCTACGTATACGTATACGTATTTTGTATTTTGTATTTTGTTTTTTTTTTTTTTGTATTCGGAGGATGCGCCGCTTTTTGGCGCTTATCCTGTCTAAAACGCTGCTGCTACAAGCAAGAGATCTGTTACCAAAAACTGTGAATGAATAAATGAAAGTAAAATAAAGCAGCAGCAAAACTCTTCGCTATATTTGTATAATGATCCAGGAGCTGCCAAACGAAGACAACGTTGAGCATGACGATGACGATGATGATGACGATGATAATGATGATAAAAACAGCAGGCACAGGAAGCATGCTGCACAGGATGTCATGATGAGCATTCTGAAGAGATGTCTGAGGCGTGTATGTTGCGCAGCGTTTAAACACAGTAGACCAAAGCGTGAAAACATAATAAAATTGAGAAATTATTATTATTTTTTTTGCACTCGCAGGACGAGTATGCTGGCTGGAGTTGCTGGGATTTTGCTGGTTTTTCTTCTTCTTCTTCTTCTTATTTTGACGTTTTGTACGCTTTTAGTATATGACTCGATACCTTAGATTGCTTTTCCTTTGGCTGTATTCCGGATTCTGGCTGTAAACGCCAGAAAGCAATATAAATACTAACTACAAAAAAAAAAACAAACAAAAAAAACGGGAAAAAATAAAGGAATGAAATATTACATCCTGTGAAGAAATAAGAATCAACGTTGTCAGTGAGTGTGAGAGTAAGAGAGAGAGAGAGAGTGGAAAAAATCATAAAATAAGTACAAGACGGCGATGATGACGATGAAAAAGAAGATGTAGCGCTTCGCAGACATTGAGTTCTGTGGAAATAACCAACTGCACTGGCTGCTGTTGTTGTTCTATTTCATACTTACAAACGGTGCGAGGCGGGGGTGGTAGTTTGGGTAAAATTTACGCTTGTGAAAAAATAAAAATTCTGAAATAATAGAGTTTCCTGTGCTCACCGCTTAAAGCGTTCGCGCAAAGGATGCGTCGAAGGAAAGCGGGTTCACGCGTTTTGTGGACTTAGGCGATAATTTTTTTTATTTTTTTTTTATGATTTTCCGTTTTACTTCGCCGCCTGTCGATGCTTTAAATACTTCACACACTGAGTATGTTGAGTATATTTATTTCGTAGCTCAGTTCGTAACGTTCCAAATGAGTTGTTGCAGATGTACAGAATGTAGTGTTATACCTCGTATTCATACTTATGTTTATAGACGGCTATGCAACAGGGATAACACAGCGTAGCGTACTGAATAAAGTATACATAGATTGTTAATCAGCATCGTGAGTCGGAGCCGAGTCGTTGCAGCCATATCCGTTCGTTTTGTCTATCTATTTTTACCATGTACATAATTTCACCATTGTAATATTGAATTATTTTTACTTTTATTATGAAAGGGCAGTGTGCATTAAGTTAAATTTTTGGGTCTAGCTGTTGTGCTAAAGTACACAAGTACAATAATGTATATCTTGTTTTTGGTTTGGTGCCATAAACCAGTAACTTGACGTAGTCCCAGAGTAAAAAGTCAAATGGCGTTTCTCTGCTCTTCTGGAATGAACGTATACTGGGAACTCTGCTTGCAACAACTCTAAAGTAACGCATGACTTGTGACACGTTGCGTTGTCTAGTTGGAAACTCATGTCATCCAGGTAAATGTCATCCAATTGAGTCTATCTGTCCATTCTCTTTCCAGAAGATGTATGACCCAAAGACGTCATCTCACCTAAATCAACACCAAACAGAAAGTTCTCCGAATGAAATGCTTTATTCTTTATACTGCTGTGCATTACACTCTCACCAAATGCATCTATTTTGCGACGCATCTATACGGCAAGCTTGGTGATCTTGGGAATTTAGTACTTGTATTAATTGGGTATTATACGAATTCATGCTAACATATTTTCTCAAAATTTGAGCTAAAATAGAGGCCAAATTCTGTTACACGGCGAGGAATCGAGAGGTTTGGGCCACACTTTCAGTAGCAATATTCTCGCATAACCAACTGCTTTGGCATCGTAGAAGGACTGCTCGATCAGCAACCGAAGCGTTTTCTTCGAATTTCGGCATAATTTGTTGAACTGATTGCTCAGGTTGAACTATTTCATTATTTCCCTAAATACGCATATTTCGTAGTTCGCCAAAAGTTTGGCGAAAAGAACGCGAAGTTTTACAATAAAGGGATTTTTTCAGATCCGGAATAAATACAATATGCCTGTGCTAGACGAATGACTAGTTCTCGAGTATACGGGTAGAAAGTTTGGTTTGCACGACACAATCAGATAACGGAACGCGCCAAGATCAAAAAGAAGAGTGAATGTAATTTTTTTATTAGGGTATTTAACTGTCGGGCTAGTTCTGTCTTGCTTTTATATATAATCAGCGTAGGGCTACACAATGATTTGACAAAAAATATTGGCACAGTAGCAGTAGCACAAACAAACAAACGGACGAATATACATACTACATACTGGTGGACATGACTAGTTCGATTCTTATCATCAAGCTGATCAAGAATATCAGCCTTACTAATAAACAATTTAGAGTCGACTTTTTGAAATAAATAGTCGAGTTTCGTACTTTTAGGAATAATCGGTATTAACATACGTTTTGGTATATTGACCTTGTTACACACGACTTTGTTGTAAGTTTTCATAAGAATGTTAGTCTTTTTAATAACAGCTCTAAAATATTTATTGGTACGAAATGAATTTAGAGTCGACTCTAAAGTAATTCTTCATTTAGACATATAATTTTAGAAAGGATCTTATGCTTAGCAGAGTTCAACTAAAGGGTATTCAATGTTACTTTCATGTGATGATGCAGTATTTTCTTTCTATATAAAGGTATATAAAGGGTGTTAGGGCTAGGGATATACTGACAAAAATAATTTTTTTGATTTTTTTTATATGTATTTTTTTCTTGTTGCCCTTAAGTAAAAACAAACGCGTCACAATGCAGCAGTCCGCAATGAATTGGCAGTGCGGAAGGACAATAACAGAGACCTCAGTTAAAGTGCGTAGAAAAAGGGAGAGAAACAGATAAAGGGAAAGAGAGTGAGCAGCGCTCTAAGCAAAAGTTGTTATCCCTTTGCAAATTCGCTTTTCGCTTTCTACTTTATGCTGCCGCGTTTACTTTATTTTATTTTTTTTTTCTCCTTTTTTTCATTCGTTCTTTTTCGCACAATGTCCTTTGTTTTTTGTATTTTATGCGAAAAGAAACGCTTTCGAAGTTGTTATCCTTTGTGTAATTTCTGGTTTAATGATGCGACATTGCACGAACAGACACAGACACAGCAAGGCACAGCAAGGACGATTTCAGTTGGCGCGCATTAAGCTTTTAACTGCTGTCAGTAGCTGCCAAGCAAATTCGTATGGGGGGGAAAGTACATGCTGGACATTATGGTATTGGAGTTTCAGATACTTCGACATTGAGCTCATGCCAACTCAATTTTCTCTTCGTCCGCCCGTCCGTCCGTCCGTTCGTCCTTAACAGTTGCCAGACACCTTTCGCGTGCATGTTTTTATGACTTGAGCATTAAGTTAAAATTTGTGTTAAATATTTTATTGTCTTTATGGGCAAAACATGAATACCAAACGTAGTCTAATTTGTTTTTATTCTTTTGCAGTTTGAGTGACAGTAAAATAATAAATAATAAAAAACCAAAAAAAATTTGGAAAGAGTGAGAAATTGGCCAGGAAATTGTTAGAAAATTGCTATGTGCAAAAAAAAATATATATATATATATATTTTTGAAGCGAAAAATAATGTTGCGAGGTTAAAGTGTTCTTTGTGATATTTGTCCTGTTTCAGTTAATATAACGCACAATAAAGCATGTTTTATTCATATTATTCAAACATATTGAGGACAATTTTTATATTGACAGACGTATATATAGAATAAGAGTCTTGCAGTCAGAAAGATGTATAGATGAATGAATTGCTTTCAGTTAAAAGGGAGCCATATTTTATAGTATACAAAAAAGCCGTAATGGTCAATGACATACTACAATTATTTCCATTAATACTGACTATTATGTATGCATGGTCTGCGGTCGACTCAATCGACCGCAATCTGGGAATAATTTTGTATATTATAACAACTAAGAACAGCGACATAGTCTATAAAAGCTAATAGTGAAGCGCATATAAAGTATAAAACGTTACATTTCTACATCTTTCGCGCTAGTCTTATCAACTTGTCTTTGTAATATTTCAGCAAGCGTTTGTTATGCAAAGACTATATGTGTTTGATTCGTTTTATGAGTGACAATTGTTAACGCCTTTTAGATGTGCACAATTCAACCTAGATAGAGGTTATCACAACTGTGATGTTGGCAGCGTTGAAATCACTTAACTCCAACGTAGTTAAGATAAAGTTGGTGCTCGAAGCAAATGGTCTATTGGAAAAACTAGGCGAACACAGCAGAGTATCTCTGCTGTGGGTGACTGGTCACAACGCTGGTCACAACGCTCTTGATAGGACCTAGGCCGTATTGCGGCATCGGGAGACACACTATATCGGAAGTAATCCGCAAGGAGATGGATATAGGAAAAGAACAACACTGGGCTACAAGTCAAGGACTAAGACAAGCAAAGTTACTTCTAGGGGGATACAACCCGAGCAGTTCGAAAATTAAGCTCCAACTAGATAGGAACCAATTAAGAATGCTAACAGGACTACTAACAGGCCACTGCAGACTAAAGAAAAATGTATGTGTTTTGGGACTACATAACTCACCCGAATGCAGATTCTGTGACCATGAAGAGGAGACCCCTCTTCACATTCTTGCTGAATGTGAAGCTGTAGCTAGAAGCAGTCTGCGAGGTGCTAGGTAATCACTTTATTAGAAAGGAGATAACTGAGAAGTCTGGATTCTATCAAAGTACTAAGATTCATTCAACATATAGGCTTAGGGCAGGTCATCTAACTCAGTAGATCTAACAATAGACCTTTTAGGTCGCAGTTTCATATCTTTTCCCCATCATAAATAAATAAATAATCACAAAAGGCGAATACTCTGGTGCGCTAGTAAATTCATCAAGTACACTCTGCATTATATAATGAATTCACTAGCTCTCGTTACTGCAGGGGTGCCACATTAAAAATAGAAGCAGAAACTTTTTGTTTTGGTCTTTGCGGTGACGGTCAGAGGGAGAGTAAAATGTCCGCGATTAAACAAATCGATTAGTTGGCTGTCTGTTAGCTGAAGTAGCTGAGATGCTGAGACTATGCACTTAGTGCATTTGGTGTAAATGTTATTTAAAATGTAGTCTATTTGAAATTGACTGCATTTATATTGCTTTAAATTAACTATAGCCATGCAGAGATAATACTATACTAGTTTAAAATTGCTTAGCTTACTCATAACTCAGTGCTACAAATCCAGTCATGGACCTCATTACAATTTCGCCAGTATATAATATAAATTCTAATCAGGCTGCGCCATTTTCCACTAAATTTATGCTGGCTGTATTTAATTTCCATTAATATTTAAATTATTATAAATTTCAAATACATTTTTCGAAATTAGAGCCACGCCATAACGCAACGAAAACAACATGTCATTAAAATCCGCAACACCTGCAACCAACTTCTCTCATTACATTTCATTGCCAACGCAGACACCGAGGTTGCATACCCACACAGATCCTTGTTTTAAAATTATGTTGACAAACCAAAGTCCATTTTTTGGTCGCAGTTGCTTATGAAGCTGTTGATGTTGCTCTGCTGCGCTGCTTCTCATTTCAATCAAATCATCAGCAGCAGTTGGTGCTCCGCTATCCTTGCGCTGCACCACCTACTGTTATAGTAAAAGTCCTTGCAGTCGCTGTCGATGCTATTGCTGCTGTAGCATAATAATTCTAATAATTTAAGCTCTTGTCATATTCCTGTAATGAGCTGATGAACAAGGATTAGTAGTAGCAGGACACTGTCACTGTTTCTCTGCTACTATTACAACGTTTAGCGCGGTTAAAAAGTATGAAGAAAGTCCTTGGTGTTCTTGTTGTAGTTCGTTGCTATTACAAACACGTTTCTCAAGCCATGTTACTTTGCTGTCATTATAGTCCTTTGCTCGACATCATATCACATTCGTTCGTCCTTTCGTTTGTTCGTTCGTGTTGTCATTAATAGTTTCTAAACTTAGTCGAATTGGCACTCTTTTAAATTAGTGTTAATGTTGTACACGTTAATTTTGTCATTGTTATTTGCTACTTTTTGTTGTTGTTTGTTGTCCTTATTGTAATTGGTAGACAGTTTCTGTTATAACAAATACAACTCTGTTGCTTTCTTTTAGTATTGAGCTTTGCGCAGTTTGCGTGTTTCTCATTTTGAGTTCGTAAGCAGCTGTCTTCTTTTTTTTTTGTTCTTTTGCTAGAAAATCTGCATAAAAAAGATACTTCGCAAAGCAGCGTATGATAATTGAGCTGATAATGAGTCTATTTATCAAAGAAGTATCTATTGTGTTGGATATATTTGGTTTAATTGATTTTTTTAAATCAAATATAATGCCATTAAATGTATTACTACAGGTTGCAGTAAAGCAAATAAAGTATTCACACCTAGTCGATTAGAAGTGAGAAATTAAAAGTAATCACATAGCCTTGTAAACGCTCCTTTCTAGATGTATTAGTTATTTAAAAAGTGACTTTCTCTCATTAGTTTGAATTTCTTAATGTGCGATTGTTGACACATTCACTAGAAATTTTATGGCTCTATGGTCTTGCAAAACTATGTTTGGCCGAGTGTGGGGTCTCTCGCCAAAGATGATCCTGTGGATCTATACTTCAATGGTGAGACCTATAGTAACTTATGCCGCCCTTGTATGGTGGCCTAAACTGCTGCAGACATGTGCGATAAGGCAATGCGGCAAACTGCAACGGATTACATGCCTGAGCATGTCGGGCGCATTGCGAACATGTCCCACTGCAGCAATGGAGGCGATCATCGGTCTACCTCCGCTGCACAATTTTATTCAATCCTCAGCAGGATTAGAGGCTCTGAGACTTCAGACTGTAGACAGTCGGACGCTAGGTGAACTGGGTCACTCTAGTATCCTTAAACTAATTCCTGGTATCGAAATCTGCAACGTTTCAGATTGTTTTTGTCCTCGGAACTGCGTTTCGTCAGACGCTTCTCAGTTCTTCTTCCCAGTCGATTAGACTGGGAGAGGGGCAGCCCTGATACTGGACCATCTACGATCAATTGGTTCACTGATGGTTCAATTACCGATACGGGCACAGGTGCGAGCGTCTTCGGACCCAACACCAGGATCTCTATTGTCATGGGTGCCTGGCCCACGGTTTTTCAATCTGAGGTCCACGCCATCGAGGTCTGCGCCCGACATCTTTTGGATAAATGTCCCAAAGAGGCCAATCTAATCATTCTTTCAGATAGCCAAGCGGCTATTGTAGCATTATCCTCTTGGAACTTCTCCTCGAAACTGGTTTTTCGATGTTATGACATCCTCCAACAACTGGCAATTGGCTGTAAAGTCGCTATTTGTTGGGTATCTGGCCATAAGGGAATCGAGGGCACCGAAATTTCTGATGAACTAGCCAGGACTGGTTCCGGAGCCAGGACTGGTTCAGGACTGGAAGTCTACTAGTACAGACTTTTGTACATAGTATAAAAATCTATTCTGGCTTCCAGCTACTAATCTAAGCCAATTAGTGGTTGCATTACTCGGCAAGCAAAAAATTTTTTTTAATGAAAAGGCATTGAAGTTTATTCACGCTTTCTTCTATTTCTTTTTTAACTCTAGCCAAAGAAACACTAATCCCAAAAAATGCTATTTCAATGAAATTTCTTTTTATTTGTCCTTAAGTTCTAACTTTATGTTTCTTGCTGACGTTCTCTCAGCTTGAAACCCCATTATTTTTGAATTTTAATGCCTGATTTCCATATTTCACCTATCATAGTACATTTTTAATGTATTTATATCATTCTTTGTAGAACATCAATTTTAACAGCTCAAAATACTTTTGTTAATATAAATTCTTTCCTCAAGACAGACGTGTAATAGGGCCTTACCGCTGTTCAATATTCTATACACTATAAGTGATTGTTGAGAATGTGCAGTACATTCTCAACATTACCTTGAAGAATGTTGCCACTCACTCCAAACGATTTACGTTTATTTTGAATAAATAACCAATTTATTATCAATATCATAACCTATTTATTACGATCACCACAAATAGCTGATGTATTTAAACGTCATTTTGCCACTCACATGTTAACGAAAACAAAAATTTTCCGGTGAAAAGAGCAAATATGGAGAATTTAGAGCGCAATGGAAACGCCGGGTAAGGTAAGTCATTTAGGTATTAACAAAGCCAAGAAAAAGGTGATACAATGCAGCCCTGTTAAACTGTGTCAAAGGTCTTTTACATATTAGACATATTACAGAAATGGTTTTGCTTTAAATTTTTTCAATCAAGTTCGTCATTTTCATTGAAGTATCTACAGAGAGTAACTTTTAAATTAGTAGATCTTTGTCAAATGGTGACTTAAAATACTTTCATTGTCGCCTTAAACTTAAAGAAAAATAGAAGTCAGGTTGTCGTTATTGAATACCTTTGTATTACCTACGTTGGTACGAATATTTGCTATTAGACTATAGAGTCATGAAGTATACGAAAGAATGTAGACGAATTATATATAACCGATGTATTGAATTTACATGACTTACTGCAGAACATATTTAAAAACACTTTTTAGGAGTACTATTTAAAATTACAACTTCTGGGTGATTGTCAGATTGTGCTACTATACTTACATAGAAACAATAGGCCTCTTATAACATCAGCATATTGAAAGTATAGCTACATATGCCTAAATAAAAGAAATTTCTATTATTATACTCCATGTAGACTTAAGAAAGTAGCTTATGCTGCATATACGCTGCCAAAATCTTCACCTAACCTAACCCAAAAGAAAATTTATGAATGCCACTCAATTTGTAACTCACTGCGCTACTCAAAAGATAAATGTATATAACTTCTAGCAAGAAAAAATTAAATGTCACAAAGTACAAGCCAATTTTCTATACTGCTGCTGTACTACGACATACCTATAATTCTTCTATATTTTTGGCCAATATTTTCGCTATGCTTCGAGTATATTATAGCGCATAAATTTCGTTAATATTGCATAAATCTGTCTGCTAAAGCCGACATAAATTCTATAACTAACTACATACGAGACGACTACGTACGTATGTAAGATACTACCATACGAGCACAAGTATATGTCAGAATGAACTACATTGACCATTAAAAATTCTATATGAAAATAGTAGAGCAGTTAGTAGAGTTACTCCTTAAAGCACTGCATTAAGTGAGAGAGCGAGTGAACGTATGAGAGCGAGCACGAGTATAATAGAGTTAGGATATTTGGGGCTTATACGACGAGAGTACATGTTCCATATGATTGCAACTTCGTGTTTGTGGCATGCACGATGAGTCCTGCACCTGATGAAAAATCAGCAGCAGAGAGTAAAATTTTATAAGGAGCAACACTGCGCCGACGCTTTGCAGAAGTCAACTCACAGCAGACTTCTACAGAAGTCGTCCTCAAAGGTATTCCAATGCGAACTCTCTTTCGCTTCCAAGCGCTCAAATGAAGTTGCTTGATTATTGAATAACTTAGCGCTCAAGTGAAGTAATTATAGCTTCGGCAGCGCGCTTCAACTTCAAAATACTTCGCATCTCTGAGCTAATTAGCATGTGCTGCATAAGTTGTAAGGAAAACATAAATGCATTTATTATTTAATGTTGAAGTTCTTAATGATAATTATACAAAAAAATAAAAAAAAATTAAGGAAGATCTTTGCTGGTCATTCTCCGTCGGCGTGTGAAATTAATGACGCTGCGAAATATGTCCCTGCATAACTATCTATTAGTGAAGGCTTTGTATCTTCTGCTCTTTGGCTGCATGATTTGATGTTGCTACAGTCTATTTCAGCATTAGCCCTTTTAACGCTCGCTCGTGTTGGCTTTAAGTAATATTTATGAATTTTTATGCTAGATGCACGCATTGCAGCATTTTGTGGAGAATGAAGTCAGAAACAGTGGCGTATGAAGTGGATGGAACAGGGATGTATAAGAAGATTCATTTGAAAATGGTAGAATAAAAGAAGGCAATGTTTAAAACAGCATTAAACTACAACGCGGAAAGTATTATAAACAGCTGTTGAGCTAGCACAGTTATGGGAGTGCATTTACGCGGTGATTTGACAAATGTAAACTAACAGATTTATGATTGAGAAAACGGGCTGAAACCGATTTTGTGCTTTTGGAGTCGGAATACCAAGCGCTAACGAAGCAAAATTACGTTTACGATAAAAGGTTTAAGTAAAATGTGAAGTATTTACACGAATAGTGCCGAACTCGATTTCAATTGAGCACAAGAGCACAAAAAATTAGGCACCGATTATAATTTATATTACAAAAAAATTACAACCATTATTTTTTTGTAATTCCTTTTTGCAAAATGCGTTTGGGACAGTTTATTCTCAATTTCAGAACGGAAATCACCAAAAGAGCTGTCAATTTCCATCAGGGTGCCACCTGGAAAGTACTATTCACGCACCGGCAGACTTTATGCCCGTCTACACTACTGAACAGGGACGCATTACTGTTTTCAGCCCGAATACGCCAAGCGTAACACCTCGACATGACATCCTACTGCTTGAACATTCCCGGTGAATTTCCATATCCAATTATTGTCGATCCGACTAGTGATCTGTATGTCAGCCTTGGCATATTGGATGATGAACAGAAGAAGGATTCCGATGTGGCAAAGACTATTCTTGCGCTTTTCATCATTGAACGTTATCATAAAGTGCGCCATTCCATGTTCTATCCCACGTAAACTGGAAGAAATGTTGATGAAATTGACCGATAGATTGAAGTTGGTTGCCACTCCAGCCAATTGGACTTCTGGTACGAAAGTTATGTTTCTACCTACGGTCGCTGACGAAGAGGCGCAGAAGCTATTCCCAAAGGGCTTCGCTATTGGGCATCAACTATGTTAGGACCACCGAAAAATATTGATTACCCAAAGAATTTTCATTGGAATATCGAAATAAATTGTCAATAAATAATCATACGTAGCGGAACCTGGGTCCATCACCATCAATTTTTATAGTAGTTATAAATGTTCCCGGTGATATAAAGGACATCGGGAAAATGTAAAATTGCTAGAATAATGGCTGGTGTGCCCGGGTTCGCCATGTATTTAACAAAATTTACTATTATTACCGAATCTCATTCATTAGCCTCAACTATATATCATGATTTTGGTTTTTCTCTCATACATACCTATATCGTAGAAAGGCCTGGCTCCGCATATTTTTCCAATGGAGCTTATTTATCCCGTTGGTCTTTAAATAAATATGTACCAATGAGGGTGTTGCATCGTGACATTTGCGATTTCAGTAGATTTAAGTTGGATCAGAATTGGAATGAAACAGATTTCTATGAGTGTCTTATGAGTGTTTTGTTAAATTTTTAAAAGAAACTGAAATAAAGGAGTAGAAATCCGAGGCGAAATGAAAAATTATATGTAAAGCAAAGAAATGTGTTTGAAATTTTTTAAAACGGAGTATGTGAGAGAGTGTGTAGTTGGTGCATTTATTGAAACGATAATTAGAGTCTTTACTGCAAGGACACTCGCATACATAAGCAAGGCAATTTCTTAGTAGTACCCGTTTTTAGATGCCGATTCTGAGACACATGAATTCGATTCCCGAAGAACAGTATTATCAGTTTGACAGAAAGTTCGTAAAGTAATGAAGATGTCATCAGAGAACCAATAAGGTTCAATTGAGGTTTGAGAGTGAGAGGACCAGTTTCTCAATGTATCAATATATCAATTTGACGATTGTTAGAAGAGCTGCTTCAGCACATTACTTTTCTGATACTATTGTTAAAACTTCAGCATGGTAGTAACCAACTTTGGATATATTCAAGTTATATTATATTTTTATGGTCATGCCACGCCCATTACATTTTCTTTTTTTAGGAGTTCCATATTACTTCATTTGGATATGCTGCATACAGTGATTATAACCGATTGCTAATGTCTCCAAACAAAACTTTAATATTTTTTAAGTTTTTTGTACAAAAACAGGAAATTTTTAATATGTTGGCTCGTGTCTCTGAAACTAGTAGAGGTACGGAAAATGTGGCCATATACAAAATTAAATTCAATTTACAAGTAAAAATTCTCACATTACTACGTCGTAAAAGTGATAAATTTTTTTAAACGGAACTGTTTACATTTTGGCCTGTATCTCCTAAACTAGCAGAGATACGGACTATGAGCCGTACACAAAATTAAAGTAAATTCAATTTGCAATTTGGCAATTGCATAGAACCACATCAACGGTGTTAATAATGGTGTCCTGGGTATTAATCGCGAGAATGGATGGCGAATTTTGGTCGAAAATATGATTCACTCCTTTAATGACATTACCACATTTAATTTACTTTCATTTTGTACATCTCTGATAGTTACGGAGTTACAGAACAAATATAACTAGTAACAGTTTTTTTAACAACCCGTGTTCCCGACGCTATATCTCAGAAACTCAGTTGAGACCTTTCAGCATGAAAATTGAATTTGCTTTAACTTTGTACATAGCCACATTTTCCGTATCTCTAATAGTTTCACAGATATTAATTATAACTCTCATGATTCGAGTGATTGTACTATGGTAATCAAACTTTTTTTCTTATGCAATGTACTGCTATTTTGATAAAGTTGTTTTAAATAGAAATTAAAATATTCAAATATGCTAAATTATATCCTAAATTATCCAACATTATTTTGTATTGCTTTAAAGCAGTTTTTAACTTTACCATGACAGTTTGGTAATATAAAACACCAATTTTGGAATTTGTTCCAGATTTTAATCGCATTCGAAAGCTGAGAGTCTACCATTAACAATTGGGAGCCGTCAAGTCACAGATTTACAATTTAGCACTCACAGACTATATGATTAATTATGCAGTGACTTGTGCAGAGCGACTTCTAAGCTGAAGTAGATGTTTCTCATTTTCATTTTGTGTAACAAAATGTTTTATTTGCTGTAGCTTAGAAACAGCTGTTTTATAATTTGATACATCATGGTATTTTTTAAGCTATTTCTTGGCTTTCAATTTTTCATTAACGCTGAGGAGGGTTGTCGTAGACCAACAGGCTTTTGGCGCCGGAAATCAATGCGACAAAAAAACTGCTTACTTTTGACTTTGTATTGAACTGTGATTTAGTGCATTAAATAATGAATTACTAAAATCCATTATCGGTTATACGAACCAAGATTTTTTAAACTCCTTAGATACGCATTGAATTATCTTTCTCATACACAATTGTGTAAAATAAAATTGAAACTGTTGCACATTTTGGTACCAGTTCTTAAGTATAATTTAAGCCCCTCTCAAAATTTTATGCTTCTCACAACCTACAGCGCTGTCTGCACCTGACTTAGTCAGACAGACAGACAGACAGACAGACAGACAGGCAGACATTCAGTCAGTCAGTCACTCACAGCCGATGCAGCAAGCAAGTGAAGCGAACCAGCGTCCAACAGTCACTGATGGCTTTGTTTGACGTTAACGTGGGAAACTGAGATACAACAGCCGCAGCAGGTACAAAGATTTTCAGATTTGCTTGCATCATATATTGTATAAAAAAAAACAGAAAGGAAGTTCTTTCATTAAAATGTTATAAAGCAAAAAAGGAAGTGCATTAAAGGCAATAATGCAGCTGAACTATATCACAGCTAAAACTTAAAGCCAAATATTAATCAAAAGCAGTGCCTAAGCTGCTTGAATGAACATATGGCGTAGCTGAAACTGAAATTGTATATCGTTTGTATATATTATAGGAAAATAATAAAAAAGCCATTTATCAGTGCGTGCTAAGTAATTATTAATTGATGTTTCCGACAACAACAACAACAACAACAACAACAAAAACAACGACGTCAAACTAAGAAAAACGTGTACACAAACATGCCGATAACAACACCAAATGTATCTCAAGAAGTTGAAGTTGTTGCTGAAAATATTTTATGAACATTTAACACATTTCCACTTGAGCGACGCGACGTACAACATGCGGAAGACAATGCCTGAGCCGCTGGGTTGCGCACGCGCAGCAAAAAGGGCTTTCGTGGTATTGAGCTACATTTAGACCAAGTGTAGTAGAACAAAAACTGGTTTTAGGTCAAGTCGTCGACGTCGCTAGTTGTGGTTGTTGTTGTTGTTGTTGTTGTCAAAGTAAAAGGGCTCAAGTTAAACGAAAGCAGTGAGATAATTATAATACAAGAAACAATTGAAAAGGGTTAGCTATACAGATACAAATATACAAAACAAGAAAAAAAAAAGATACGCAGGCAGGTATGCAATATAGCAGCCCGCATTGAAGTTGCTGCGGCTGCTGCTGCGGCTGCTGCTGCAGTTGACGTTAGCGTCGACGCCAGTCATCAACATGTAGTGGACAGGTTAGCGCAGCGCAGCGGCACAAAGGTGAAGCTGGCGTATAAGAGTTTTATATTGCACACAGATACAAGATACAAATTCGCAAGAGCGCGCTCAGCGCACCCAGTTTGCGCTCATCTTATGTAGTTTCGTTCGCTCTCCCTCTCGCACGTTTTAATGGAATGAAGTTCGTTCGCTCTGGCAGCATAGTTTGCTGCACGATTTGGTTTTACACTCGGTTTCTCGGTCTGGTTTATTCCTTGCGCTCAGCACAGATTCAGTTCTCAGTTGTTGTGCTGTCACGGCGAACGTACAAACCGGATACCAGCGGAAAAATCAGTCAGCATTAAACGCGTCGGAAAATTTCTACTTATAAAGAAAAGTGATTTTCCTGGCTTCGTCAGCGACAGTGGTGTGTGTGTGTGTGTGTGTGTGGGTGTCTATAAAGATATAATTAAAAAGATACAAAGTATCTAAAAATTGAAATACAAATTTTATACCGCTTGAAGGCAAAATTTTATGGCAAATTTATTATTGCCCAAAAAAGTAACACTAAGGGTTGTTCGCGTAAGCTGCCTGGCATCTATGTCTGCGACTGTGTCTATGTGTATGTGTATCTGTGTGTCTGCGTATCTCGTGCTTGCATTTGTAGCTATATGTGTGTGCATGTGTGTGTGTGTGTGTGTGTGTGTGTGTGTGCAAAAAACTAAACCTTTAAATAACAGTGCATATAATAAACGAGGGTTGCTTACAAAGTACTTGAAAAAATTAATTAAAAATATTTAAAATAAAACTATCTTTTTTTTTTGGTGCTTCATGCATAAATTTTGAACATGGACCACACCCGCGCGCGTGCACAGGTTTTCAACGAAATTTTCTGCAAAAGCAGCGCAAAAAAATTACAATAAAAAAAAAAGAAAAAAAAACAATCTCATAGAACTTTTCCAGTTTTGCGTTTGCATGCGCTGCAAAAGGATCTCAAACGAAGCAGCAATGTAGCATGGAGCATGGAGTACAGAGTTGGTGTACGTTGATGCTCTGCAGCTTTTACTACTCGAAGCGTTCTCTTTTTTCTGCAGCTTGACAGTCGTCGGCAAGCGTGTTTTTGTGTGTGGCAGGCAGGCAGGCAGGCAGGCAGGCAGGCGAGTCTGTGTTTTCGTGTGGCATGTGCTGGCGGAGCAGAGCGCACGATTCTGTAAAACATGTTTTTCCTAGCTTTCAATTTGGCAGCATTTTCCTTTCCTTTCTTTTTTTTATTTTTTATTTTTCGTTCTCAGGCGGTTTGTGAAGTTGCGCAAGAGCATTTCCCGCTGTTTATTTGCAAGTTTATATGTCAGATTTTTGCTTAGCATCAGCTGTTTTTTTGACAGTTTGTGAAATTAGTTTGGCATGGAGATGGGTTTTTTTTGGGAGTACTAGAAGCGCGAAAGTAGTTTTTGAAGTTTGACTCGTTTTTATATAAAATATAATAAAGGGAGACTTTTTACTGCAGACGAATTTAAATATTTGAAAAATTTAAAAAATTCGACTTATTTTTGTTCCGAATTTCTGTATAAAACATTTAAAATTCATATAAGAATGCATAAAAACCGAGTTTCTTGGCTGGCTTTTAACCTATTTTTATTGAGATTTAATTCTTACTTCGATTTCTGCTAAGTGCTGCGTAGAACCACCATATGTTTTGTCAGGATACCTCTTGGAGCATACAATCCATTGTGGATAGCTTTCATGATATATATAA
This sequence comes from Leucophenga montana, assembly GCA_035044765.1. Classification (NCBI taxonomy): domain Eukaryota; kingdom Metazoa; phylum Arthropoda; class Insecta; order Diptera; family Drosophilidae; genus Leucophenga; species Leucophenga montana. Next base: position 1,264,060 of record JAWNNQ010001644.1, on the reverse strand, counting down.
AAAGTACTTGAAATTAATACAAACTGATAGGTAATGAGATACTATTTGCTCCGCATCGAGTTCAGTATAACAGAAGAAGATTATACATAATAAGCTTCAAGATCTGCACTGTTTGCATTTGCTACTCGTATCAATAGTTCCATATATCTGCAGGATAAAACTTTAACTTGCAACAATGCGCTTATAATACATATAAATCTTGAAAACTTGAACTGAAAGAAACTTCCAACAATGGTGTTAGATTGTATGAATAACTAATATGTAATGTACTACCAACAATTTCTAAAAATTATACATTTTAAATATCTAATTTGTAAAAGTCTATTGTCTAATTGTTGGAAAATTCTGCAAATTTCCGATGGTGATGAATTGTGCATGACTCGTAGTTCAGCTAGCCGATTGCATTTGGTTAAAAGTAGCAAGTAATGTGGAGTACAAAGTCATACAGATGGCTTATTTGGTGCCAGCGGAAGTTAGTTGTCCGATGAATCTAGCTTCATTCTCACTATTGGTGACTAACCCCTGTTAGGGTCAAACATGTTGGTAAATTTTTAATATCGGCATGGAGTAACAGAGGTTTTAATTAGAACTTGGTCGCCAAACCAAAGGGCATATAGCATGCCAAACAAATACGCTTCGAACCGGTTCCTATGCTCTTCCAATGCGACGTTGTCTAAATGGTCTTCAGTCATGTGCACATAACACCAACGGATGCAATGTGCTATGGATGACTTCTTTTGTTTTAAAGAAAAACTTCGTTGCTCCTGCAGTTTCAATTGTAAACCAAAGATTTCCAAAATATATTTGTTTTGTTTAAAATCTTTTAATGAAAAAAACACTGAGAAAGAGATTTAATGGAGTTATCTAAGAAGAATTGTGTGACATTTTGTCTAGCAATCTGAAAAAGCTTATTAGCTTCATTGAATTATTCATTGGTTGTACTCCATTTTGCTTAAATTGATTATTCAATTATTATATACAGGGTGACACAGAAATCTCATTCACCTCACACAAAATCTTCATTTAATTAATTTCCGTTCAATTTAGTTTTTTAGAATGAAATTTTGAGGAAGATTTCTGGGTCATCTCCGATAGTCAAAGCTAAATTTTCTACATAATAAACAATTTATATGAAGCGCTTGCATAGTTATGTGCTCCAATGTGCTCCAATTATGCATCACTTTGCTGCTTATATTGAAGTTTATAAAACTCTAACCCACGAAAAGGGGTTTCAGTGCATTATTTTGTATCTCAAAATGAAAACCATTATAATTTTGAAGAAGTAGCTATAAACAAGAGATTTTAAGTCGCTGTTTAGAAATATTATAAAAAAGAAACGCACTGCACAACCAGCAAGTGGACAGTATCGTTTCAGATGCAACCACGAAAACGCATCAGTCGTTTTGTTTATTAACTTTACATATTATAAACGTAGTAATAATATAATCGACCAAAATATCTGCTTGTGTATTATAATTTAGCATATAATCTGAACTGTAAAAAAGAAATTTTGAAGTAGAGCATTTTGTTTTTGAATTGAATTTTTGTAAATTGTTAGAAAAGCAAGAGATGGAAGTACTTGAATATGGTTAAAAAATTGGCTCGAAAATGAAAGTTAGATAAAATTGAGAGAGAGAGAGAGAGAGTGAGAGAGAGAGGGTGAGAGAGAGGGAGAGATATATATAGTGATATAATGTGATGTAATGACGGAGAGAGCAAAGTGAGAGAAAGTTAGGGAGAGAGCTAGATTCAAAACTGAATGGTGTTCCAATTAGACTTTGTTTTATTTTATTGCGTTCGAAAAGCCATACAAAAGCATTACTTATAGATAATTATTTTCCGTATATGTTTACCGCGAATATTCACTTCAATTTTGACTCTCTTGGCCACATTTGAGATGACATTTTGGATAATTGCGACCGAAATGACCCAAAGAGCCGATGTAATGTTTCGTTTTATGGCTGAAATCGTTTTTGTAGCATTCTCGTAGACTTTTTTCTTCTTGTAGCTCCAAATAAAATAGTCCAATGGTGTTACATCGCACAATGTAGGCGGCCAATTCATTGTTCGTATCGAGTTTAAATGCATCGATCTTAGCATTTTTAACTATCCCCATGTATTTATGATGCAAAGTTCAATAATTTCGATGCGTTGCTCTTTCGTATAGCATTGCTAAACTAAAATGCTAAAGAGTCACCATGAGATTGACTTAACATGCTAAATAAAATTGTCAATAATGCATATTTTTTTTCGATAACCTCTAAAATACAACTACACAGAAGTTTCGAGCATCGCTTGTCTTTTTACTACTCATTTAGTAATGAGTGCTGAAGTATGATGAGAGTTGTAAATATTGCTTCTCATCTGCTGATTGTAGGTAACACAACTTTTGGCGCTCAAAACAATGGTGTCAAGAATTTCTTCTACTCTTAGTTCATCGTGCTTGAGTATTACCCATGGAAATCTTATTATCAATGTACTATTTTAAACTGTTTCGGATCATAGTGTCGTATATACGTGCGTAAGTGTTCAAACTCATACGTCAAATGAGTTTGAAAACTTGCGCAGTTAAGGTCTATTCAGACTCTGTAATTTTTCCCGCAAGCTTATGAAGTTTTATACAAATTACCTTTGAATCTTAACTCAAAACTGAGCAACAAACTGTAAATAGGCCTTAATTGCAACGCATCCTCGCATCAAAAATTTTGTTCTATATACAGCAAAAATTTAAAGTGGTTTATTTGAAAGTTTCTAGAAATCATATCTCACTCTTTGCGCTATATATTTTGTGCATAGACTAAAACATCAACTCCCAAACAACTTTTATGCAGCAACTGTCAAGCATGCTGTCCTTACAACGAAGCCAACAAGAAAACTTCCCACTATTTTTTGGCAATTCGCTTTTCCTAAGCTGACTCACACGAAAACTCGCATATTAGAGTATCGAACCGAACTTCTAGCTGAGCTGAGAAAGAAAATTCTCTGCTGCTGCTGCTGTTGCTGTTGCTGTTGGCTGCAAAATCGAAAAAGCAAATTCCAGTGCTCGCTGCTTCTGCACAATATTCTCAGCGCATTTGTATTTGACGTTTGCCCGTCAGTCTGTCCGTCCATCTGGCCGTACGTCTGTCTGTCTAGCTGTGTATGGTTTTAACTTTAGGCAAAGCACGTTTCAGAGCACAGGACACGACAACTCAGCTGCTGCAACAGCAGAGCACTATAGTCACTTCACATAGTACAACGCACAGGTCAACTTAACTCAACTGACTGACTGAATGTAAGGAATGCCGTCGCCGTTGTCGTAGCTGTTTGTTGTTTGCCAACGAGGAATGCCGTAGCAGACTCAAATAAAAAAAAATTAAATCTTGTGAAACGATTTGCCTAAAAAGAAAATTGCAAGTGAAAAGCAAACAAAAAAAAAATTGAAAAAAAAAGATACAAAAAAAAAGATACTTTTTGAACAAATAAATTATGCAAATTATATAATTATATATTTTAAATAAAACAAAACGAGCTAAGTCAAAGTTCGCCAATTCATTCGTGAGTGAGTCACGTGCGAATTTGTGTCGCGAAAAAAATATATAAAAAAAAAAAACAAAACGAAGAATTTTCGCCTGATGTCAAAAGGGCGTGGAAAGTCAAATGTGTGTGCAAAAACAAATAAACAAACAAATAAACAAACAAACAAACAAACATGTTTATTGAAAATCTATTCAAATAAATAGCGCGATATTTGCTAAATTAAAAATTGACGTTGCTATACAAACAAAAGTATCTTATAAAAAGTATCTTTTAGTTTTGTTTCATTTATTTTTATTGATTTTCTTATTGTGCAACGTCAAAAATAAATTAAAAAAAAAAACAAACAAACAGCCAAATCATATTTCAATGTGTTTCTTTTATTTATTTATTTATTTTTTTTTTTGTATATCCTTTATATCCTTTTATGTGTTATTTTTTTTGTTTTTAGCGCTCTCATTCTGTGTTTCGGTGTGTGTGTCGGAGCAAAGGTTTCACAAAAGTCCTTCATCAAAAAGCAAAGTGTCATAAATCAAGCGATTATTCTGTAAACAAAATGTAACGCTCACGAAAAAATCGCAAAAAAAAAAATGAAAATGAAAATGAAATAAAAATAAAAATAATAAATGCAAAGTGAAATGAAATAAAACGTATCTACATTCTGTAATCGAATACCATACAACGCCAACACTTATTTGAAGACCGTAGCCAAAGCCAGCGGCGAAATTATATATTTTATGCGTAAAAGTGCGCTTGAAAGCATTTCATTGTTCTAGACAACAGCACGACAGTGCTGAAAGTGTTTAGTCCTTTTTTGGGCTTGTGAATTCTTTTAATTTCGTGGATATTTACGTAGTAAAATAAACAACGCCACTGCATTGATTGGTTTAAATACATTATATAATGTTTGCGCAAGAAAGGTAAGTTTTTGTCATAAAAGTTTTCCAAAATGTACTTCAATAAGTTATTCACGTTGTCCTTTGAAAACAGTTTAAAGTATTTATCGAACAATTTAAGTTAATTACTTAACAACTTTTCAAATGCTGTAATTGAGTCTTCGAACTAAATGGTTGAACTGTAAATTGTTTCTATTTGATTTAAGCTCTGTTGAAATTTAGAAGAGTAGTAAGATGCTTCGAAGTTCTGCATCAGTCGCATTCAAATGTAAAATTTATGGTTTGCGAAAAGATATTTGAAAGTTGTTTTTGTTTTGTAAGCAGTTTAATTTGCTATTGTTAGAACTCAGCAATTTTGTATAGCAGTACAGAATCTCTACATTGAACATTATAAACCAAAACGCCAAACGTTTATTTCGATTTCAAACTTTAGGCCGTCTGTTTTGTTAAAGTTACAAATTATTTTGTACGTTAACTCTAACTGAGAGTGTCAAACTCGTATGTATACGTAGTTTTTGATTAAAAATTCGTATTCGATTTTCCTCCAAACGCTGATTATGCACTTTGTCAGCCTCTGCTGTTATTTTTTACATAGAAATTAAACAACGTATTGAAGTCAATTGTGTCAAATCAATCTGATTTTTCAACTTGTTCCATATTTCCCAATATTCGGATGGATTTTGCAAAAATTGTCTTTCTTACAAACCATGTGCTGACGACTACGAACACAACGAAAAGAAAAATGAGCCAAATCGGTTACGCCGTTTTCAAGTTATGGTTCGGCATAGTTTTTGTGCATCATTTTTATATATGTATATAGATAGATAGATAGATAGATAGATAGATAGATAGATAGATAGATAGATAGATAGATAGATAGATATGTAGATAGACAGATAATTATACCACACAGTTCTAGATTGCGTTTTCGTATAAATTGATCACAAACGATTTCCTTCAAATGTTTCCTTTTACACTTTCAGAAAGATTTTGCGACTTGATTTCAGTTGATGTTGAGCATATGTATTCCAGAGTGCCAATTCCCATTAAAATGGAACCGCAAAATCGTACTGAAAGTGATAAATAAACAATTTTCACCAAACCCAATTCAGTTCAATTCATTCGGAATCGAAATCCAGTGCGAAATCTAGATAATTACTTAATTTTGCACATTTGAAAATAATTTCGGACAAATAAAACCCTCAACTGTAAAGTTGAGTAGCAGAATTGCACAACACTGTTTTGAGTAACTCCGGTTTCCGATTCTTTCAGCAAAGTTCTTCTTTAAAGTATATATTAATTTTAGTTGGTTAATTATTTGATAAAGCAATAAAGCATAAAAAGCAGAACACTCGAAAGGATATTCTAAAGTAACAATACTGAAAATACTTGTATAGCTCAAATACAATTATGTATAACTAAAATTATTTCACTACTCATTTTATTCAACTTGTTAAGAGTCTTCACGAAATATACAAAATTACAAAATAAGCAACAAAAAAAGATATTCTGTAAAATGAGTTTTGAGAGACTGTCAGTTGTCTCAACGTATGAAAATTTTAGCTTTTGGGAAAATGTATTGGAAAAGACATAAAAAAGTGTGGTCCGAATTGTACAGTTTTCCTCAGCCATGTTAGAAAGTTTGGTATTTTTGTAGTTAATTGAGTTCGATTACACAGTTTTCATAAAGAGCAAACAATTTTAGAACTCTGCGAATTTTGTGTATTTTAAAAATTTCGTTTTTGTGTCGAGTTACACAGTACATAGCAGTCATCGGCAACTGATTTTAAAACGGCAAGCAGACCAAATGTGAAAATTTGCGCTCGCCATACAGTTTTAAAAGTTTCGCACTTTAAGATGTTCAAAACAATATTCTGAATAGGCTTAGTTTCTAAAAGTTTGTCATGAATTTAGAAATATGCCATACCAAAATTTGTTGACCATTTTCAGTAAGCTAAAATAGCTAGTAAAACCTACAACACTAAAATACCAAATACAGCAACCAATTTAAGTTCCATATCAGCACTAGTGACTCGGAAATATAAGAGTATATGCAAATCTTTAATTATCAGTTCAACTATTTAGCTTGGCTGCTCTGAACATTTTTAAGCGTCTTCAACAAAACAATCCGTTCGCTGTACAGTACCCGCAGTCTTAAAGCATAACAGCGCCTTAAGTTTACTTTTATTACTAGAAAGTCATACTAGCATTTAGATAATACGTCTATCTAATTGTAATCTCCATGATAGTGCGTACAATCACGTCACTATAACTGTTGTTTTCAACTGACTAACAAAACCATTAACCAACACTTTAATTTTATATAATTTTGACTGTAAGAAATATTAATTGTCGTAGCAAAAATATGTCGAAAACTATTTTATATTTATATTTACAAATATCCCAAACTCTTAAATTGATGCTGCATTTTGATCAGAGTTCAACCAATAAAATGTGGCTGGAGTTTTACTAGCACTGTGAAAAGTAAAAGTGATAGTAGTGACAGTAGTTTTTTAAGTACTATGAAAAGAGAGGGGTCCCAAACTACGTTTACATAAGCTAGATAAGATGTTTCTCAAAGAAACTAATTATTCTTGCTTACTAGATTCTGCACAAAGGCAAACAGCTCCATAGTTTCTGATTTTAATGGAGTTTGAAGAACTCTTTAAATCATGTTCCTACATCAACGAAGCACTTCATACTTAAGGCATTAAAACAGTAATTAAACCCAACTGGTTTACCTATACACATAAAATATTGAATACAAATTGAGTTTTGAGCCCAGTACGGAGAAACTTCATTAAGAAAAAATCACTGCAGAGAAAATAATATTAATTTTGGTATTTTTTGTATATGAAGTTTTTCTGTAATTGAGCATTTCTTGTCAGACACGTACTTGGCTTAAATTTTCATAATTTTTTTGTACATCATCATTTTGGGATGTTATAATAGCTTCAGTTTTTGCTTGTTTAAACCATTTATTTTTATACAGGGCCCTAGCCAGACTGATTATCGACACGGTATGCATGACATCTTGAGCCGGCCCTGTAGGAATTTTAGCGACTGTGCCTAGGTCTGGGAGGTGATGGGGTGTTGGGATGGGATAGCAGAGGAGAGTTTGGTGTGTTAGTCAAATGTCGCTCAAATTTGCCTTATTCCGAAGAATACGTTACCAGGGATCATCACGTGGAGGCCGTCTCCTTAGAGAAGTGCTGTCTGAAGGAAGGCAGCACGAACTTAGCTAATATTTATACGATTAATGAATAGACTTACTCCTTTTTAAGAAACTGATACCATTTCTAGCGTAAATCTCTCTGCATATCAAGTATATCTACAAAAGGAAAAGTAAATATTCGTATATATAAAAACGATCATATCTTCCAGCGTAGATCTGAAATATTCCTTAAAACATTTTTGGGTACGCTTTTTTAATTTTAAAATTCTCTTAGCTAACTGAATAATAAATGTATACTATAGTATAAGGCATAAGTTAAACAATTATGCTTACTCATACACGCCCGTTATACTAATTGTAAGATAATTGTGTGAATGGCAATAAATTTTCGGAAAACATATGGAAACACTGAAGCAGTCAGCTGATCAAAACTTCAAAATGTAACGAAATGGTGAACAGTATTGCAACTAACAGATTGAAGATGCAATGCCAAAAATAAAATTTTATAATAATTTAAAATTAAGCTAATGCTGCAGGACATGATTTGTTCGAAATTAACCCGAATAACATTTGTATGTAAGTCAAAGAACCTAATTAACTCGAAAATTTGTGATTTCAATGTACAATGGAAAGTAATTTCAATTCTGTTTCATTATTCTGGAAAAATAATTAAATACAATAGACCGATGCCCAAAAGATACTGTCACTTTTAGCGCGATAACTTCGCTAGTAGTGGACCGATTGTCATAAAATTTTGTACAAGAAGTCAGTGAACGATGTACCTTTCCAATGCATGTACCTACCAATAGGTGGCGCCACCAGTAGCTCATTGAGTTTGTATATATTCTTATAACCTTATTTATGATGCAATTATTATTTACATTTGAACGGTTCTAGGTCGTTTCAATGACAAACATTCTTTCACTTGAAAATGAAATTATTTTCCAAAGTAAAAGCCAAGAAGTTTTAGCAGAGATTGAAATATCATAGCTAGGACGATAAAGCTGTTTCGGGTCAGTCAATTACTTCTGATTACTTCCTGAGTGTGAATCTTTCTTCTACTTATATTAAACGTTGTTGGAAAGCGACTTATATATAGCTTAGTTATATCAGCTATGCCATTTTCAACTCTGCTTACATATATTGTAGGTGTTAATTTACTCATTGAAAAATATTTTCATATTGAAACGAACAATGTTTTTTCATTGAACATGACCTAGAGGCAGACTAAATTCATATAACAATATCTTTGAGCTCATTTCCATGCATTTTCTGAAGCCTGGTTCTGTTCATATGTACTTCAAAAAATGATCATTATGCCTGTTCACAATGTTGTTTTATCATCTTATTGTATGAATATTTCAAAAAAGAGAAACTACAAAACGTGTTGTAGCCATACGATAACTATTTTGTAAGGCTTTCAATCGCAACAACTTTTATCGCATTAACGTATTGGAAAAGACAACCCTGGTATAAATTGTTGTATTTTTAAGGTTTATTGCATTCGATTACACAGAATTGTATGTAGCATATTCACAAGGTCTTGCAACATTGCAAAAGTGCACAAACGGTGTTAAAGTGGTGTTACAACTCACACGGAACGTTTATTACAATGATTGATTACTCTTTGAATACGCTTAAAATATTTTCATAGCATATTATTTAAAAAAAAAAACAATATTCTACTCAAACGAGACACTCTGTCTGGCTTCAGAAATTCAACTGAACTTCGATTTCATGTTGTCGAATTAAATTCTCACTATGCAGGGTACCACACAGCACAGGGTACCACATAACTCACTACTTTTTTCTGCTTGGGTTTCAAACCATGTCTAGCTCCCGCTGCTTCTTCATCAGATAAATGCGCTTGATGTTGCAAGTCCATTTCCGTCATCCGGAGAGCTGGCCTGCGTAGTCATTGTTAGCGACTGGCGTTGGAAAGTATCTGGAACAGACGTCTTACTCGTAGGCTTCCGTGATAGGTAACGGACTTACAGGAATCTTCTTTAAATGGCTTAGTTTTTTTGTTGGTTCTTTTTGGAGTAGGTAATACTTTTTCTCTTTGTGCACTAGTGATTAGCTGTTCAGCCTCAGTGTTATCACAAAAAAAAATGCAAAATGCACAAAAAAATACCAAAATTCGCGGTGCCACTTGCTAAATTTGCATGAAATTTTAACATTACTTATTATTTGATCAAGAGTTTGTGTCGAGCAAGGTATTGCAAGATTTTTTTGGTGGAAATTACAGTTGGTTGTGGCACATATTTCTTGTACTTTTGCACTGTTACAAGACCATGTGAAAACCTGTATTGTTTCGAAAATTTTTTGAATGTATTGCGTAAGTCGGCACAGAAACGTCAACAACAGCTTATTTTAAAACTATAAGCAGAACAAATTGTGCTTTCGAAATTTTCATATAATAAGACGTTAAAACACTGTGAATAGGCTTAATATTTAATACTTTGTAAAAAAATGTTATATACATTTTTTTAAACAATACTGTGTATATCTATTATACAAATTATAATATAAAATATATATAAATAGTTCCATACATTATCTACATAACTAGTACATCATAAATATGAATGACAGAACAATGAACGACCATTTGATTGATGTCAATACCCACTTGGAGGCATATTTTAATTAAATTTATGAAATTTTCAATTACTGCAAAAATAAATGTTATTGCAACAATTCAATTACAAAATTCCAATGTTCGCAGCAACGCCGACACCACCAACAACAACAACAACAACAAGGACAACGACAACAATAACAACAACAACAAAAACAGAAACAGAGTCGGGCATACAAAAACCCATAAAATAATATTAATAAAATCGAATACTGCGCTATAGAAGAGTATGAGCTATGTGTACTATGACTATACTATAGATACTTTTATATTATATACTATAGGCAAAATCGACTCGAGTTGAGTATTAAACTGAGTACAGCTCAGCCGAGTAGAGTAGAATAGAGTAGAGTTCACTAGAGTACAGCATCGAGCATCGAAAGCATCGAACATCGCAACGCAATGCAAATGCCTTCGAGAGTTGAAAGTATCTCTATGTGCTGCATGCGGTTTTATTGGTTTTGTTGGCTTTGACATTATTTGCCTCAAAATGTAGCCAGACAGAATACGATTCGATTCGAGCAATGTATTGATTCAATATCGCACTATCGTATTGTAATATGTAAATGTGCATGCAAAATAACAATATTTACAGCTGAAATGCAATGTAAATAATTTTATATGCATTTATTTATGCAAATATTTTGGCCAAAAATATTTGGCATAAATTATATAGATACATATATGTATGCATAAGTATTTAAAGTATTGCATAAATCATTGACTGTTTAAGTAGCATGTAAATATATTGCTTAAGCTTTGCTTTTAGTTTAGTTGCTTTGTAGCAAAGTAAAAATGTATCTCAAAAATGTATCTTTATGTTTTGCGATACATTTTCTAAATGGTTTTTCGTTCGTTCACTGTGTGCGTTCTATGCGGTTTGCTGTCTTCAGTTTCGCAATTCAGAACCCCAAAAAACAATTGCTACAAATTGTTAATAATAATAAATGATGGCGTTTAGCTTGGTTTTTTAAGTTTCATTTGTTTTATTTGGTTGTTTTGTCGTTTTGACCATGCTTAACGTTGTTCTCGTTTTTGTTGTTGTTGTTGTTGTTGTGGTTGAAAACGCTAAAGGATTATTGATGTATGCCATTTATTTGTCATTCTTTTATTCATTCATTCACTTCAAATTATGCTGTATTTGCAGTGTGTCTCGCACAAATGGTTTTTTATACCCTTCACACATTGTGCGAAAAAGTTACTAGTGTCTATTTGTCAGTGAAGTTGTTAGGCATTGTATACCATAAAGTTTATTTATTCTTGATTAGCTTATTTCATGCAGTTGCAATATAGCTGTTTGAAAGGATATAGCACGGAAACTATTGGAGATATCGAAAATAACGAAGAAATTAATAAAGTATTAAAATTATTAACGAAAAACTAAAAAAGTATATTTCGTGCACTGTACTCCTCAGCCTTAAAAATATGCTATATGTAAAAATTTCAATTTAGTATTTTGTGTGTCCTCCCTTTCATTGAACGATCTTTTTCAGCATATACTCCATCGATGCGACTACTTTTTTTATTGTCTCTGGGGTAATTTTTTGCACCACCTCAACCGGCGCATTTTTTAGCTCGTTTTCATTCTAAGTCTGCCGTTTGCGAAGAGTGTCGAAAATCCGGTAACTGTGTGGATTAATTTCAGATCAACCAGAATTGCACAATCACCGATTTATGCATCCTAGTAATGTAGACCCATTGCAGGCTTTAGCTGTTTGTTTTGAAGCTTGGCATTCGGCTTACGCCAGACATACTGCATCTCGTTCGAGTCAAAAACTTTGAACTTTGATTCCTCTGCAAATAAACGTCGTTCCAGAATAAAATCGGTTGAGTAACGTGCTGCTAGGCAAAGTTGACGGCTTATTTCGTGCTACTCAACAATGAAAACTGTGGTCTCACAGCACATGACACAAAGCTTCTGCACTGCAATTCTTGCCAAACTTCTACTTAATATCTATGACCAGTTTTGGCTAATCGATGTCAGCAGATTCTACTTCTACTTTTCGGATAATATATCGCATATGCATGTCCGGAAAGTTATTGGGCGCATTTCGTTTCTAATATGCAACACGATTTGCTTGTTCAAAACGGTGATGGGACTCATATTAACTATTACTCGGAGGCTTTTCTTATTTTTGAAGTGCATTCGAACCAATTCACTCTTGTCTGTATTTTCATTTTAATAAATTTTAAATAGTTACTTTCGCCAGATCAAAAACTGCCAAAAACGCTGTTTTTTAGGTGTTTCAACGCCTATTTTCTCGAAAACGTGACGTGGTGGAAAATTTTTGAACCCAGATTCGTTTTCAGCATAAAAAATCCATTCGGAAACACTAGGTCCTATCTTATGCGCAAAACTCATGTAGGCCAGTGTAATTATTCAATAGATATTTACTAAAAAACGTTGAAGTTCCTTTATAAATATGGAAAAGGATGCTAAACAAATTGCTGTTTAGCACTTTTCGATAACTCCAATGGTTTTTGAGCTAAAGGTTTTGCAAAAAATTATGCTGCATCTGCACAAAATAAGCTGTGAGCCAGTCTGCCTGTCTGTCTGTCTGTCTGTCTGTCTGTCCGTCCGTCAGTCTGCCTGCATATTTCCTTGCGTTTTATTCACACTGTTTTGCAGATTTCGAGCTGAAAGCACTTTGTAGACAATACGCTGTTTTTCAGCAATCAATTAAAGAATGAACTTTTTGTGCCACGCTTACTATGAAACATAAAGAAGTTTCATACAAAACAAGCCACTATTTTAAGTGTTGGTGTTTTAAATCGAAAGCGATGTTTCTTATACAAATATATAAGCACATAAATTATATATTAAATCAATTCAGACTGCTATGAGTATACCATGGAACGGTTTACAAACCAATATTCCAGATATGGGAGGCAACTTCATTGCTATCCAAGCAAGACTTCATTTTTATAATGCATGTTTCTCAGATGATTTCTTATATTATAGCCAACATTGGTGTAGATCTGACCTCTACAGCAAACAGATTCTTTACAATTCTATTGTTCCCATGGCTGCCATTTCGAAATTCATTGTAAATTTTAGTAATATGAATCCCCACCATAGCTTATAGACTCTACAACAGCGATTATCAGTAACATAGCTTATGTTTTCGATTTATTACTTTATCTGCATAGTAAACGGAGCTACATAACTTCTCCTAATCTGTTTATATTGTATGTTCCATTTATTCTATAATTTCAAAACATCAGATACTCGTAGTGTATGAATGTTTCAGTTTCACTGAATTTAACCTCTTTTCTTTCGCATTTTATTAATTTATGCGCATTCAAGTGTACTCCCTTTATTTGTGGCGCATTTTTGTTTAGGCTAAAAAATGTTGTTGAAGTCTTATCTGCACACACGTGAAGGTCTATTTTTTCTATTTTTTTTTTTCATTGTTTCCTGCTTATGCCAATAAAGCACACGCTTAATTCTCGGTTTCAATTCATTTGTTCTATAATATTTCGTTTTCATTTGCCTTGTTATGTGCGTGTCTATAAATTAAGGTCACCCAAATATTGTAAAAATGAAAAGAAACAAAAAAAAAAAAGTAGACCGTATACAAAAATTATATAAGCAGCAATATATTACATCGTTTGTTAAATATTCAAATTCAACAAATACTTTAACACGCACAAATCTACATGTATATAAAGATACAGATACCTTTATATACCTATATATGTATATTCATATAGGTTTATGTAGATACATGTGCAGCAATAGCAAACTAGCAAGCATATATTGTATTGTATATAGGAATCATGAAATATATATGTATAATATATTAAATTTTCTCACGCATTCCATAAGAAACTTCGTAGCACTAGAGACGCATGCACAGTGGGCTCGAATCACTTAAAATTGTCAATTTCAAAGCAAGCCATTTGAAGAATTTGAGTTGCACTCGATGCAGGCTGTTAATCTCATTTATCTTAGATTATCATAACATAACGTTTAGCTGAGAGCATTAATAAATTTTTCTCTATAACTATTTATCTAAAGTCAGTTAGCTGTCCGAGCCGTTCTCAAATCATAATAGTTCCAGGCAAAAGCGTTAAGTCGCTAACATTAGCATTGTTTTATTTATAGTTAATATACTAACGGGTGTTTTTTTTTAGACGTGTGGTTTTCAAGAAGAAATAAAACGCATATAATTTAGTGTTGTGGCCAAGAATTTAGCTTTATTATAAATATAAGGGTTTGCCATTATGTTTTAAAAACGATTTCGGGCAAGTGGGAGCCGAGAGGTCCAATTTTCGACCACTTTTTGCAGCAATTGGGGGGCAATTGGGGGCCGTATGTCAGCAATAACGCGCCGAATATACACTTCAAAGGCGTCAATCGTCTCGTAGACAAGCGACTTCACATAGCCCCACAAAAAATAGTCCAGCGTTGTTAAATCGCACGATCTTGGAGGCCACGCCACAGGCTCACGACGCGAGATAATGCGCTCACCAAAAGTTTCCTTCAATAAATTGACTGTATGGCATGTAGCGCCGTCTTGTTGGAACCAAAAGTCGTCCACATCAAAATTTTACAATTCAGGCACGAAAACGTAATTAATCATGGCTCTATAGCGTTCCCCATTGACTGTAACATTATGGCCGGCTTCATTTTTGAAGAAATATCGTATGGACCAATGATTCCCTCTGCCCATAGAGCACACCAAACAATGACTTTTTGAGGATGTAACGGCGTCTCAACAATGGCTTGTGGATTATCATTACTCCAAATGCGACAATTTTGTTTATTAACGTACCCATTCAACAAAAAGTGAGCTTCATCGCTGAACAGCATTTTCTTGCGAAAATCGGGATCGGTGGTCATCTCATTTTGGGCCAATTCACCGAACGTGCGACGCGCTTGATGGTCGCACGGCTTCAATTCTTGCATGAGTTGAATCCGAGATCCTTCCGCGAAATCTTCCATAAAGTGGATGGGCACAGCTCCAATTGCTGCGCGCGATGGCGGATGTACTCATTCGGGTCTTCTTCGATACTCTGCTCCACAGCAGCAATAGCGTCTTCGGTGCGCACCGTATGGTATCTCTGAGGATGCGCATTAGCCACTAGAGTAAACGTGGTGCGAAACCGCTCGAATTACCGACTCTGCTGGGCGATTATGTCGACCGAATATTGGACGCATTTTTGTAACTAGTTAATTAGTTAATTAATTAGTTAATTCGAAGTTTGCTTAATTTAATTGAAATTAAATGAAGCATGCAGCTAAAATTTGCATTTCCAATTGTTATTAAGTGTAAATAAGAAGTATTTCACTGAAACGAACTATTGTATAGGAACTATTACTATGAGTTCCCATATTTCAGATACTAAAAAGTATGTACAACGAGTAGTAAAATGATGGCATTGGTAGTGGAACTCACAGAGGAACAGACAGACTCGCAATTTTAAAAGTTTCCTGGTGCTCTCTTACAAAACTGAGTAGTAATATCGTTAGGAAAAATTACGAATCCAACGGTATCTGATTCGTTCAATTCGATAAAAAAAAATGCATGGGTAACAGTTGGCGAAAGTTCAAATATCATACGGTATATCATTTACCTTGATTAAGTTTGCCATTCACTCTGAACGCTGGTTTAAATATAATCATAATCCAAATATGATCCAACTATGAAAAAAATTAAGTGCGCAACCAAATTAACAGTTCATTTCAAAGAATGTTATGAAAATTTCGTTTTCGTTTAATAAACGATAGACTTCTTCAATCAAATACGGATTCCATGAGGTGATCTAAAGTTATTGATTGGTCAGCATAGGAGATTTTCCTGTGTGGAGCACAAGATTAGATAAAAAAACATTGACGACAGAAATTATGTCGCTTAGCCCGGCAAGTAAAACTGTAGTATGCTGGTTCACCATTACAAAATGTTTCCTACCTTCACTTCACATCAAATTATACATTTTGAAACAATTTGAGATGACATTTCCTAAAGACGATTCCTATTTCAAATACTTATGTGATAAATTTAAAATTTTTCAGATGCAAAGGTGACAGAAGCAACTGATATAAGTTCATGTAAGATGGTGGTTTTGAAAAAACTACGAATAAGATGTTGGCTTGGAAATCATTTCAGAAGGTCATTGCATTTTTTAGGCACTAGAAAAAGTTTTGATTAGAAAAATATAGTAAATAGCATGCTTATATAATAGTGCCAAAAAGAAGGTTTGTAATATGTGTAAAAAGCTTCAATTTGTGCACACCCATTTTGAGTTTTTCATCGATGATCTTAGTGCTGTAAGTAAAGAACTGGGAGTTCAACAATATAATAGGCTTATGGAGAACAGTTATCAAGGCAGATGTGACGATATAATGATAGGTGACTATTGGTGTATGTTCCAGAGAGATGAACCGAAACTTAATTACAAGAGAAGAAGACTAAACAGTCATAAACCTACTTGATTTAACGAACAAAGCATTCTTAAAAGTCTGTTAGCATGCATATTAATAAATTTGAATTTTAAAGAAAATTAAGTTATTCACACTTAAACGATGAACGGCTTAGTTGATGTGCAAATAAGTGATTTCCAACAACACAATATACAGTGAAAAATAAGAAAATTTATAGTCCTTTATGCTTGTTCATAAATTCCCACTAAGATAATTACTTAATAGTGCTTTGAAACACATTTTGCATTAAAGCCAACAAATAGTTTGGTATTTATTAGGGCGGAACAGTGGAATGGAACAGTGCAATGGATGGAACTAAAGCCACAGTCAAAATTTATGGTGTTTCCTTTAAAACTTATCTCAAATTTCTAAACTAAACTAATGAGAAAGTAAGTTTAAGCACTAACCTGTGCTGTGTGATTACATTCAATTTCTCATTTTTAATCGATTAGATGTGAATACCTTTAATATTCAACTGTATTAAAAGTAACGCTAAGTTCTATAATAAAATATATCCAAACTATATATGCTGAGCGAAAATTACAAAACAACACTTTAAACTCTATCAATACAAAAATTTCTCGACTGAATCACAACAACTTGAAATATTTGCCCAAAACTCAGAAATGCCCCCCATTTTTTTGTTTGTTTTTTGTTCTCCCACAGAGCAGTCAACACAAATAAAAGAAAAGCAAAACTAAAACTAAAACAAAACACAATAAAAATATAAGCACAAAACGAAAACATTTATTGTAAATAAAAGTAGAAAATAATGACGGAGCTGTAGAAAAATATTCCAGTCAGTTGTACGTAAATATAAGCCAAAGATTTCAGCATATAAAATTGTATATCTTGTGGTCAGCAAGGCATTTTTATGAAGTGAGCTTCCAAATGAAGCAACAAACAAAACAAAGAGGCAAAGCATAAATAAATTAAAGAATAACAGAAAAAAAAAAAGAAAAAAAATGAACGATGAAGTTGCAGATACAAAACAATCCCAAAAGAAGCCAGACTGAAACCAGCCAGCTAAAGCTAACAGCGCTACTAGAGATACTAGCATAGCTGAACTGGACCAGTTTTCATAGGCCAGAGTCAACGCCAGTTCAAAAAATCATGCTTTTCAGATACAATGATGCGAAGCTACAGCATAAAGCATAATTGAAAAAAAAAATATATACATAAGTATATAGTATAAGCAACTTCAACTTCAACTACAAACTGAAGTTGTTTTGTGGTGAATTGTAGATAGATTTTGAGCATGAGTGTCTTATATAATTTTAGTGTATTTTTTGAGTGAGTTTAAAAAAATACTTGCTCAAAAACATGAGTACATATGTTGTATAAGAGAGTCTAATATACAACAAAAAAAAAAAAAAAAAAACTGCATTCTTTCAGATACATTTTTTGTGTTTTTTTCGCACGCTGCTAATTTATTGCAGCAGCAAATGACGTCAGCTGAACGCGCTTCCTGCAGTAAGTAAATGTAATTTACAACTGTATCGACAGCCTGACTGTGTAATGTATACTCACATATGCACACTGAAGGAAGGACGGACAGACAGACATACGGACAGACATACGGACATACTGTGCTCATTGCCAACTTGTTTTAGGTTTTATTGTAGTTAGATACGCTGACAACGACGTCGTCGCCTTTTGCTTTTGTTGCACTTTATAACTGCTACCTTGCAGGTAGATTTTTATTGGATTTCTGTTGATGTATGTGTGTGCAGCACCTTTTGTATTATGCACTTTTTATAAAAATACATACACAGATACAAAGTTATATATGCTATATCAGTTTATTGGTATTGAAGCGTAAAAATTGACCTACATGCGATTTATTTTTATATATACGATATATCGTATAGAGAACTTAACACTTAACGAGCTAACTAAGTAGTGTGCACTCACACTTACTTTAGTGCGCCTGCTTGCAGTTTGTAGCGCATAGATACACCCACACATACATAGCTGCATTGTCAATTTAGTTTTGGTGTTTTTTGTTGCTTTTTTTTTAGCTTCGTTTCAATTGCATTTTGTTGCAGTTTTGCTTGCTTTTTTTTGTTGTAAATTTATTTATTTTATGTTTTTTTGGAAATTGTTGTTCGTTGAATTTTTGAGAAACTTTTTTGTAACTATTTTTTGTAGCTTGTAGTCATTGGTTAGAAGAGTATACTAAGTATGTGCAAATGTATGTAACACGCAGCTGGAGGTGTTGCAGATGCAATAAAGTATATATTTATTATTTTTTTGATCACCATTGGTAGACGAGTCGATATATGTAGATATGTATGTCCGTCTGTCCACCGGACCTTAGGAGAATATAGGAGATATTTGGACTATCCTTTTTACTCTTCAGATAATTAGTATAAAATGAACATGCCAACCCTAGCGTCATAAATAACAAACCAAAAGAATTTCCAAATAAAAAGTTTAAAATGCTGCCAGATTTGTATGGGAGCTACCTCTTATTCCCATACAAATCTGACAGCATTTTAAACTTTTTATTTGGAAATTCTTTTGGTTTGTTATTTATGACGCTAGAAATGCCCAGTTTCATGTATCTAATGTAAATCATAATGAAATATACCACATAGGTTTAGATCGAACCACTATAAGGAGTAGCTCCCATACAAACTCTACCTTCAATTTTAAGTTTTTGTATGCAAATTTGTTTTGGCGTATCTTACGTTCATGCTTATAAAACATTTCTTATAGACCCAGATTCTAACACTTTAAGAGGAACATTTTTTGTATAAATTTGTAATTACCTTGAATGTATAATGAGCGTTTCACACAAGAGGCCGCCACTAGTATATGAACCAACACTCGAGTTTCCAATTTCTTGCCGCCAAAACCTATTGTCAATGAGCGTCTCTGGCTGCTTGTGTCATTTGTTTGAAACATAAACAACAATACTAAATATTGCCTCGAACATGTCGTCGAATTTCGTACCAGATAAAGGGGAGTTCTTCGAGGGTAATCGAATCTTATTGGAAGTTTACGGCGAGCGTGCTCTATCTGAATAATTGTATCGGAGCTGGTTTGGTCGCTTTAAAAGTGGTGATTTTGAGCTCGGGTCTACACAAAAAGTTTGGAAACGAAGAATTGGAAACATTGCTCTATGTGGACCAATGCCAAGCGCTACAGGAGTTGTCAGAATTATTGGGAGTGGATGAGTCGACAGTCAGCAAACGTCTAAAAGCCATGGCATTTATTCAAAAGCAAGGAAACTGCATGCCATACGAGTTGAAGCCGCTCGACGTCGAAGTGAAATTTTTCGCTTGTGAACAGCTCATCGAACGCCATTAAAAGAAAGAATTTTTTTGCATTGCATTGTGACTGGCGATGAAAAGTGAATCCATGACGACAACCCCAAGCGTAAAAAGTAATGCGTTTTGTCCGGACAGTCATCAATATCCTTCGTAGAGCCGAATATTCATGGCATGAAGCTTATGCTTTGTATTTGATGGGATCAACGCGACGTGATCTACTACGTGCTGCTCAAACCGTATGAAACGATCACGGGGTAACTCAATTTATGCGTTTGAGCCGCAAAAACGACCGAAATACGAAGAACGCTACGACAAAGTGATTTTGCAAAACCGGTCAAGACCTACTTGGAAACGCTGTAATGACAAGTCCTACCCCACCGGCCGTATTCTCCAGACAGCGCTCCTGCCGACTACTACTTGTGCCGGCCGATGACACATGGTCTGTCCCAGCAGAAGCTCACCTCATATGAGCATGATGAAGATTGAATTGCCTCAGAAGACGAGTCGTTCTTCCGAGCTGGTGTTCGAAAATTGCCAGAAAGATGGGAAAATGTTGTGGCCTACTTTGAATAATATATTTGTAACCATTTTTGCACAATAAATCCGTAAATTTCGAGAAAAAAAAGCACTCATTGTTAATTCAAGTTCCTAATAATTCTAATACTTCTGTAATTCCAATAGAATATACAGTTCGGACTACTAAAGAATACGATAATCATATAAGCCTAGCAAATAAGAAGCCTTAAACAAGCTACAGACTACTTACTTGTTTGAGATACTTTCTTACTTGTTTGAGATACTTTTTAGTATCAGCTCGTATTCGGCGTTCAAATATTTATGTACATTGCATCAAATTATTGACAGCTGTTTGATGCTTGCACGTGATTTTATAAAACTATTTAGATAAAAATGTAGGTCACACTTAAATTGATGGCGCTAAGCTATTAAGTAATTATTAACCCATCATACCCATCTCTTCATAGTGTGCACCTAGCATACTATGGATGCTTAATAAAAGTTTCTTACTTGTTTTATTTTAAAAAACGTAAATTTTTTTAATTTATTTTTCACACTGCACTTAAGTGCATTTGCACAAAAAAGATAGATTTTTATATACATATATATGTATATACATATGTATAGATACAAAAAGCAATGCATATTTTCGAAGGCAGACAAAGTCCTATTATAAGTTTTAACTACTTTCGCGTTTCAATTTGCAGTAGTAATATTTGTGCGAGCGAGATGATACGACTGTGTATCGCATAAGATACTTTTCCGAGCAAAGTTCAAATGCAAAGTAAAAAATTCCGGCGCAGTAGAACTTTTCTACAGCGAAGTTAAAAATAAATAAAATAAAAAGCAGCACTAAAAGAAAAAATAGATATATAAAGTACAAAACTAAAAGTGGAAAGGCAGTACACAGTAAAAACAAAAAAGGAAAGTTACAGCTTTGCAGTTAAAGTTAGAAATTGTTTGAATTTTTTATGATAACAAAAAAAGAAATGAAAAAAAAAAATGGCTAAAAACTGTAACTGTTTTTAAAAAATGCAAGAAGATTTCCTGCCATTTTTCCTTCTTTCTGTTTTTTGTTTTTTTTTTTACTCCACTGTACTCCACTTACTTTGGTAAATGTTTCAAAAAAAGTACAAGAAAATGCAGAGCAATGCGAGATAGTCGCAAGTTTTTGGCAGTAAGCTGCAGGCTGTTTCCGAGTTTGAGTTTGAGTTTTTCCAGTTTTTTTTTCGGACTTTTTTTTTAAGCATCATCTTTGTTTTTAAAAGATTTTCTTTTTCTCCGCCATTTTTTGTTTGTTTTAATTATGCGGGCTGTGGACAGCAAGAGGCAGCTTGAATAGTGCGCACATAATTTAGCATCGCATTATATGCATTAAAACTTAAACAATTATGCTCGAGTGCTGCATTGAAGTGCATTCGTTATTTGATTAAACAGAAATTAAATAGAAGTCCTAATGTAGTTCATGAATTGAAACGTTTTGGTATTTTTTAGGCTATTTCCGTAGTTTGTACATTAGTTTAAATCGCAGTAATGACAGATGAAAGTCTCCAAAAAGTGTTGGAAAACGTCATAGGGGAGAGCATTTGCTAGATATTGTTTTCAAAACATAACTAATCAAATTACTAAACAAGAAAACGATTAATAAAAAACCTACACCCTTACACGTTGTATGTATCCCTTTTATGTGTTTGCCGTTTTAGAATGACAACACGTTCGTTTATTTGTAAATGATGCTTTTTTTGTGTTGATTGGACTAGTCTCTCTTCAAAGACGAACAGTAGTCTGTCAACACATATGGCTAGCTCAAACATTCTCTTCTCTTTTCAATCTTTTACCCTGCTCTTCACTAAAAACGCTAAAATTTTCAGGAAACTACTCAAGTGCAGCTTTAGGTTCAATAGGCATACCATATTTTTTTTAAACATATTTTCAACTATAGTCACTTGGATGCCGACATACAGCAAAATTGCTAGACTCAGAACTCAAGTCTTACATGCAAGTACATTTACTGTTGCATTTTAGGGTTATAGGGTTATGCGGTTATAGGGTTACAAGTTTAAAGGTGATGGAGTTACAGAGGTGTGGTGTCATGGAGTTTTAACTGTCCACCCCAAAGCATTTTTTTGTCGCAATTAAGAGTTTTAGGGGTATAAGATTTTGGATTACTGGGTTTATATGTTGTTGGGGTTAAGGTTAAGGTTATGAAACTTCAGGGCAATGGGACTTCAGGATTGTGGAACTTATTGATTTTGAAGTTGTGAAGTGATGCACGTATCCGACGTTGTTTTTGAGTTGCGTTTAAGCTTTTCTATTTTGATCTTACCTGCATTTTGGGTTTGGTTTATTGTAATATCAGATATATGAATTTTGAGGTTATGGTTATGCGGTTATGGTTTTTAGGGTTATATGCTAACAGTCTCAAGGTTATTGAGCTATGTAGGTATAGGGTTATATGGCTTAAAGGTAGATATTGTTGGATTTTATAGTTTCAAACTCTTTTTCAGGTTAGAAAAAAAAAAAAAAACAGCTGGCGTGATGTGGCAAAACAGATTTCGGAATCGGTTTCAACCATCCGAGAAATATATAAACCACTTGGTCTGTAGGTTTTTTTTTTTTGTGGTTGATTACTTCTGCATTCGTTAGGTTCAATATTTGATGACTCGATCCAATTTTCCAGCGTTATCTTGCAATGCTTTCTCGAATGTTGGCCTTGAGTTCGTCTAAAGTAGAGAAAATTATCAAGAGGTGTCAAATGATTGATAAATCCTGCACGTCAGATACGCAAATCGTCTGAACGACGGTGAACCGTTAATACGAGCTCTACTTCGATGCTGGCCGCTACGACAGCTATGTTTTCCTTACTTCGTACATTTCCTTCCTCTCTCTGGCTTATGGTCTAAAAGAGTGTATGCACGCTTGCACCTAACCACGGTGCGACGATTTGTCATGTTCAAGACCACATTCATAGTGAATAGTTACAGTTGAGTCGGAATTTCGTCAATATATTTCAATTATTTCATAAGTTGTGCAAGCATGAAACGAAGCATGATAAAATGGCAAACTATTAGTATTTATTTAAAATGAATGGATGACAGTTTATAAAATAACGTATTCGATAATCTAATGTACATTTTATTTTACAAAAATTAGTTTTTCTTTAAATGCTATTGTACGAAATGCTTACCTTCGCAATCATTATGCTTCATGTGTGATTTGCATTCGAAACACACAAAAATAACCTTAAAATGACCACAAACAGTTATTTTTGCAACTTCAAGTGAATGTCGGCCACATCTTTGCAATTACATGTGAATGACATCTATTTTACCGATAGAACAATCAAGATACTTTTATTATTAAATTAAACTATCGAGTTACATGAACGGTGAAAACTTATAGTAGGCATTTTTTATACACTTAAAACAAACTTTCATAAGTTCGCTTATAAAACTTTAAAACATTGCTTGAACAAAAAAGAAATGTATATACATTTTTAATAAATCCTTGTATTTTTAACAACCAATTCAAATTTATGCAAACACATGCCATATTTCATTTGTTTCGTTTTTATGCAAATATTTGCTACATCCTTCTTATTTTCGATACATTTTTTTTTCACTCTGCACATTAAACGTTTTGGGCAACTATTTAAAGAGCACTTTAAAAGCGGCAGCACCGACACAACCCATCAATAAATCGACATACTATGATGAATTTTCAATAAAAGCAGCCACAAATGTTGCCACATCAAACTGGATGCCTTCTGCCGGCTGTAATGTTTCTTTAGCTGGTTATACTTTTTGGTTTCTCATTTTTTTTTTATTTTTTTTTATTTTTTGGGCAGTAGAAGTAGAAGTGTTCATTATTTCATAAAGCCATTAAAGCAATTTGCCACACTTGTCGCAAGCCATTAGCCTCATTAAAGTGCAATCAAAGTCGCCGGCGCTGCTCAACACTTTCGAGCATTTACTTGAAAAGGACGAAAAGTAGCTGCTGCTACAGGATGTCTACAACTGCTGCTGCTGCTGCTGCTGTGCACTTGTGTGCTAAGACGTTGCTTCAGCATTATTTCGCATACAATGCGCTTAATTTTTCTTACACACATTTTTTTTCTGTGCTTCTCTCTAAAGGATAGATTGAAAGTTTTATAAGTTGTACAAATAAACTTAAGGCGTTCTATGCCAGAAACCAGCCGTGCCTGAGCCATTTAATCGTAGTAGGTTCTAGAAAAAAAAGAAGCAAAATAAAGAAACGAAAATCGAACGAGGCGTACTAAAGTAGTAAAGCTTTTAATAGCTACATTCACCCCGAGCGACTAAATAAGGCAAAGCCCTGCACAGTGGGGCTAAACGGCGTCATTTTATACAAAATTTAAATGTGCGAATCGATTACCGATAACTCACTGAGTTTCGATTGTAACAAATATAAGGATTTACTGGAAATGTATTCTTCTTTTTACCAATACTTTAAAGTTTTATATGCAAACGAATCAAAGTTTATTTTAAATCTATAAAAAATGGCCAATGTAGATCATATTTCCTTTCCTGAACCCCCCCCCCCCCCCCTTCATGTTACTCAATAATTTAGTGTTGAATAATGTCAATACTAACAAAACTTATGCTTATAAAATCTATCGGTAAAACAGTTATCAATCACATGTATACGTAAATGAGCTATCCGACATTCACTTGTGGTCGCAAGTAGAGCGGCAACTATTGCAGTTCGGTTTGTTTTAAGTTATTGCACAACTGTGAGCTATCAAACTGAAATGTGGTTGGGGATGCTAAAAGAATTACACGCAGCAAGTTTGGCAGCTCAGAAAAATAATTATAATAATTTAGCTAGTGCACCGTTCTGAAAGCTAAACATCGTTTTTTAATTTGCAGGCTTGAGACTTTCTACGAAAAATATGTTTGTGATCTGTAATTTGAATTATTAGATTAAAATCAGCATAAAACTTAACATTTCAGATTGTGTTAGTATCATAGTTTACTCTTTGGTGGAGTGGCTTTCATTGGATCCGCTCAGATCTGCTTAAATTTTTGGTTTTCCTGATTATTTGGATCTTTGTGGTTGTGAAACGTCCAATTTGATTATCCCAACTCCGCCGTAAAACACTTTTTACAATTTGCCACATTGAAGCTCCAATACAGAAAATTTGCTGAATTGAAACGCCATCTACATACACCATCTACATACAACATAAAGAAAATTAATATAGTGTTGAGCAATACCGCAAAATGCAACAAAGTTTGGGAACTTTTGTCAGTAATTTGTTCGAAAAGTGAAAGATCATAGAACATTTCATACATTTGAACAACATAATTATAATTGTCTGCATGGTGAACTCAAAGTGATTGAATCAAACGTGTAGGTTTTGAATACGACTGGAAGAACTTCAAAGAAAATCGCAGAGTTTACTTTAGGAACACGGGTTAATTAAGTTTTTCACTTGTAAACAAACCACAAGCTTAAGCTGATTCAAAGCTGAGAAAAGAAACGCTTTAGAAGTCATATCATTGCTTGAAGCTGATTCAGAAGTAGCACTAATTGTGCTTCTCTTCCTATTGGCATGTTGTATCCTGTCTAAAGAAGTTTTAGAGGTGCGAAATAATGCTTTTAGAAATATAAGACAGTATCGTAACCGTAAATCTTCACGCGAAAATATATTCAAAAAGTTTACCCAGTGCACGAAACTCGACCGTTTTTCTTAAACTTAATCAATGCATGCAAAATACGGTTTCATGAAACCGACTTGGTAATTTGTCCATAAACTTATTCGTTGCAGTTCGTCACATCAAAATATTGAAACGAAAGCAACAAGTCGCATTTCTGAACTCTGTAATTGCATAAACTGCTTGCAAATTATAACTTGCACTTTGCTTCAAATCACAATCCTGTAGTTCGGAATGGTACCAGTCCCCTACCTATCCACCGGCAACGCATTTGACTGTCGAATTTAACACGACGTTGTCATTGAATTTGAACCAAGCGGTTCGACGTTTTTTCGGTAGAGAAGTATGTTGCCAGTGTTGGATACCTGTTAGCCGAAGTAGCTAAGATGTTCAGCGTTTGCGTTTCAGTGTCTCTCTTTAGTTGGTCATGGTACATTTAAAAACATAAAAGGCAAATAAATAGCATAAGTTAACTAGCCACTCACTACTTCGAAAAGACAAGCCAAGCTCAAGTCCCAAAAGACTAGCCAAGCACAAGTCCCAAAAGACTAGCCAAGCACAAGTTCCAATGGACTTGTCTCTTCAGTAGTCGTTTTTCCCTAATGAAGTGGCCAGTCTTTTGAGACTGTTACGTGTTCGAAAAACGGAGATCCGCTCAGTTCCTTTCAATGACATACATTGCCAAGTTAAATTTAACGGTCAAATCTGTTGCCGTGGATGGGCAGTGGTCTGTTGACCAGTGACCGGTGAATTCACCAGTCCCGAACTAGTGCGACCGAATTACAGGGTGTGTCATTTGTATTGTTGTCTATGTGAAGATTATTAAAGGCTTCTTAGTTTTTAGGTTTGACATTGCTTAATACCTGTACATGTGTGTTTTAGTTAAGACATATTACGGATTTTACAAATTTTTCTTATATAACTGAATATCTGAACTATCAGCTATGTTGGAGCTACAAGATACAGTTGGCCAAACATGCTCTAATCGAAGTTTTAGATTCTGATATAAAAGAAATTCTTAAATTCCAAATTTCATCTCATTATATTTAGATTTCCATTTACTATTAGTTTTATGCCAACCAATTTGGCCATTTCGTCCACTGTGCACTGTGTACTAGTTCAGTAAAACAAAGCACTAGTTTGGGGTAGAAGCTGTGAAGTGGCATGCTGCTGTGTTCAAAAAATAGTTCAACGTACGATTTCTTACTGGCGGCGCCGCATTATGACACGCCAAAAAGAAAATCGATAGCTTTAAAAAATAAAAAAAAAAACAAGGAACAAAGAGACCAAATGGAGAAAAGGCGAGAAAATCGCTATGGAAAAATGGCTTGGAAAAGTCCATAACAACGATTGAAAATATGTATTAATAATAAGAATATTGCGCTCATAATGGCATAGAAAATGTTGTCGCGACGCCGGCATATACGAGTATACAAGGCTTGGGCGGCTATCCAGCCGTTGGCTTGTTTGCTTTTGCCAATTTGAAGACAGGGAAATCTTCAAGTCTTAGCAGGCAGCCTGAGCAAAGAGGTCTTCACTTCTGTTTGCTTATTGTTTTGCTCAAGTAAAGATTTCTATTATTTTGCTTGTCAGCGACAATAGCCACGCGCAGCTATTCATAGACAACTGTCGACTGTCGGCGGGCAGCTTTGGTTTTTCAGTCTCTTTAAATACAACTTAAACATAAATGTATTTATCGGCATAATGGGAAAAGTTTTGCACTTGAGCCATGATTTGCCTTTTTTTTTCTTTTTTTTTGTTGCGCTTCAGTTTTGCTTCAGAAGCTTGGCTCGCTTGCTTTATTTATATTATTTTTTCTTTTTCTTTTTCTATTTGTTTTTTTTTTTTTTGTTCCTTTGAGTGGTCGGAAATCAACTTCGACAGCAAAAAGTTTACGGTCATGTCCAGCGCGTTCATTAGCGTTGCCATTATATTTTTTTTTCTTCTTCTATATTTACGTATGTGTGTGTGTGTGTGTATGGTTTTTTCTCTCTTCCGCTGTACCGCCATTTTGTGTTTTTTTTTCTTTACATCGCAATGGCGGCTGGTCTGCTGGCGCTGCAGCTCATTTGGCGAAATTAAAATGAAAACGATGAAAAACTTTCAAGTCGCGTCGCGTTCTGCTATGCTAAATCTTGATTTCCTTTTGCGCTTATTAATGTAGCGCCGTGGAGGGAGTGAGTGGTGGCATACAATGCGCACGGATGCCCTGCAGTTGGCTTGCAGGTGTGGCTATTTGGGATTTGAAAATGAGTAAGTTCTTATGGACTTTATAGAGATATGACTTGATATGAAACTTCCTTCAAAAAACTGTTGCGTTCACGGCATTCATTTAATCGAGCACTAAAATTTCCTATGACGGCTTGGCAGGTATTCGCCGTGATGGCTGTCATTTTGTGACGGATATTTCCTTTTAATTGTGCCAGGGAAGTCGGTTGGTTGCCGTTAACTTTAGATTTGACGTAACCCCACAGTCCACGTAACCATAAAGTCCATAGGGGTTAAATCGGGACTTCGTGGAGGCCAATTTATGTCACCTCAGCTGGAGATCAATTTGATAGGAAAAATTTTTTGAACTCGTGTTAGAGACCTGTTGGACGTGTGTGAAGTTGCTAAAAATGCGGAACAAAAGTTAGACTACCGATTGATCCCCCCCTCGGAATAGTTGCGTTCACGCAATCAGCAAATCAAATGTGAACTTTCTGTTGAGACTCCCGTGAATGTTGTGGTATAACTAACAAATTGTTTTAAACAGTTGACTGATGATGAACTTGTTGCGAAGATCGAAACACGTGTCTCACTTGCAAATACTACTTATTTCATGCATTAACCTCGAACCAGTCAGTAAAACTCTTATACCATATACAAAAATAAAATTTTTTTGATAAAAAGAGTTACATAATCTTCTAATTAATTTGTTGAAAGTCTTTTAGTAGAACCATTCTGTATTCTTTTAAATACTTTGGGAAGGCAGCAGTTTAAAAATAAACATATTATTACAATAGAATATTGAAAACTGTATGATAAACGAGGATTTTCTGATAAGTAAGCTCTTCAAAGTGCTGCGAGGAATGTTTATAATGCCAAAGGGTACAAGGGATTGTATTGACTCAGCTTATAAAAATGTTGCTTGGTGCAGGAAAGTGGCATTCGAACCAAAGTATCACCAGCTTAGCTACTTCAGCTAACAGGCAGCCAATATAAATAGAGTGGCCGAGTTCCAAACAATTGCATTCTCATTGACTGTAGCCGCAAAGACAAAAATAGTTCTTCTTTTTATTTAAATTTTCAAATTGGCTTCCTGGTGTCACTTGAGTACTGTCGAAAGACGCACGAAGTGCATCAAACTATCTATGCCAAATTGCGTTTGTTGTAGTTACAAATATATTAGATGCTGCGGCGCAGCAAACCTTTTCGTTAGCTAAGGAATGACAACCGGTAGTTAGTTAGGTAAATTGTTAAGGCTAACGACGAGTGGAGTTAGCGAGTCCCTAATGCGCTCAAGCCACCGACCGAACAACAGTGGAGCTTAGACAGTTAGCAGCATTGAGAAGAATCGGTTTTAGCGATAAAAACCTATTTTCCACAAATATCATGTTGTATTTTGTGAAACTTCTAGCTTTCTAACGACGACATTGAATATCTAGCAGTAGTTGTACCAACTAATACTCTCTTCTACTTATGTAATACTAGAAATTTCTAATTTCGTGTATATATATTAGCTATATAAAGGTATTCCGGCTGTATGCTAAGCATATGTAAGCATTGTCGCACACATACGCTGCTCTTGGCATTAACCATATGAATTACATAAACAATATCATCGTTCTTTGCTGTAGCTCTACGTATAAAAAACTGTATAGCGCCTATAACAAAGTGCAGTACAAGAATTGTTTACTTATTGATAGCACACACATACATGCAACTCTTTTCATCAACCAGCGCAATTTACACAAACAATTTGCTTGTTATTTTTTATATTTCTGCTTAAACATGTAATGGCGTATGCTTTTTCATTTAAAAATGATATTTAGACATTTTAAAAACCAACCGAACTGCGTAGAAAGAGAACAAATCAATGTGTGAATGGGCGCCAGTGGCTGGCAATACGTATCTTCTTCAGGTCAACGTAGACCTGATATTGCCAGCTAAAGCTCGGACGGCCTGGCCTCTCTGACGCCGTCCACCAATCAAGTTCAAGTTTCCGTCGTAAGTCTTTAGCGCTGGAACCTCGGCGTTCATCCGGATGTGTGCTTTACATTGCACGAAATTTTAAAGCATGCTGTTGCCATAGTAAACTCGCAACATGCGCAGCATTGCCATAGTAAAAACTATACGACAAAGTTTAGTAACTCTTCTCCTTTTACAACTGAGCAGCCATTAATATGATTTTTGTTTCTAAGAAGTGCAGAGGAAGCGTTCGGCTCGTTTCGTATATAAAAGCCAACAAACTAAGCGACTCTACTCTCTTTCATTTACATGAAGTGCATAACAACTTCATTTATATACAAAAGCTGTTTCCAATTCCATAACTACACACTTTGGTTTTTTTCCAACACTGTTTTGCACATTTTCTTTCTCTTGCCACATTTTTTCATTCCGCTTCCGCTGCTGGTTCTGCTGCTGCTGCTGCGGCTATGCGCAAACGCGATGCATAAATAATAACAAAACTTTTATTATTAATTTTGCTTAATCGAAATGCCGCAATTAAGCATGAAACAAACTTTTCTTTCATTCGAATGCCGGAGTTTTGCTTTTTTTTTACAACATTTTGCCCAGCATTTCTTTCTTTATCGCACGACTTGGATTTCAAATGCGTTGGTGTATCTTGGGCGAAAAAAAAAAATTGAAAAGAATGAAGTAGGAAGGACTAAAAAATGCCGCAGCAATTTCTTAGCCAAAAGTTTGTGGCAAAAGAAAAAAAAAGGAACAAAAAGGAAAACAGAATATCCTTGCAGTAAGCACAGCAAAACGAATTTTTATCTTTTGCTTTTGAAAACGATGTTTGCACTTCTTTGCAGTTGAACATTTTGTTATGAATTTAATTGGCTTCGGCGAAGTTTTGGCTTTTTATCTTTTTAGCGAGTAAGTTAGTAGAAATTATATATATATATATATATATATATATATATATATATATATATATATATATATATATATATATTTCTACAAATCTAATTTTAGTTATTTTTATATGTTATAGCTAACAAGGGTTAGCGAAAAAAGGAAGACAATTTTGGTAAAGAAATTTAATTTTGGGCAACAAAGAAATTGTAAACTCATTGCTGTCATTTATAATTTATTGTTGAAGAATCTAACTCAAACTTTTCACTTGTATACACAAAATACAATAAATATATAAAATAATATATTTTATATATAATAACAAAAACCACACACACAAAGCCTGCACATAATGCAGACTGTTACAAAATTAAATAATTTATAATAAATTCTTTTTTGTGCTGGACACAAAAGCGCCAGCATGTTGGCAATGATGGCTGACGATGATAAAACAAATTTCCACAAACTAAAAAAAATCGGAAGGAAAAAAATAACACATCTTGGATAAAAATGAAAACTAAATAAATGAATGAAAATGAAAATGAAAAATGCCAACACAGAAGCCAAAGTCGAATGCTGTCTGTCGGCCTGTCGGCCTGTCGTTTGGTTGGTTTCTCGGTTTCTCGGTTTCTCGGTTTGTTGGTTGATTATTTGGTCTACTGGTGTTGATATATTGTGCTGCAGTTCAACTTTTGCTTGGACAAGTGCGAATGATGATAAAACTGAATTCGGAACCACAAACAATCTTCATTTACCCTTAAGCCAGTATCATTTGTTTGCTTTTTTTATTGGATATTGTAGCCCGAAGATGAAAAATTATTTTATAAATTCAAAAGCATCCTTTTTTACTCGTTTCGCATGTACATACGTAGGTGTTTTTAGCTGTAGATAGCAACGCATTTCGGTTCATTAATGAGGTTTTTGATATCTGTGATATCTTTCTTTTGTGTCTGTGTGCGTGTGTGTGGCTGCTCCTTTTCCAGGAATTTCCATTTAGAGCAGCCAGAAATTTTTGCGCTCCCTATAACAAAAATATATCCTGTTGACGTCAGCATTTTTTCAACGCTACTGCGTTCTGTTAAATAAAATGTTGTACATATTTATCTAGAATGAGACTACGTTTATACAAGCAATTAAAATTCTTTAGCATTAGTTTCACTTTTTTTGCTGCTACTGTTCGTGGTAATTTGTGGAAAATTCTTTCAACTGTGGGTGTTTGTTTGTTCTCCATGAAGTTTGTTTCTTTCTTTCTTAGAAGCAGAACGCACCCAATTCATTTGAAAAGCGCCAGCGAGTGTGTTGAATAAATGGGAATGTGCTTTTAATTAAATTAGTTAAAATGTTTTAAATAAAATTTGCTTAATTTGTGTGCGTTTTTGCTGGCTGTCTGTCTGTCTGTCTATCTGTCTGACTGTCGCTTTTCCCTGTAAAAGTAGCGCAGCTTGTATTTGAACTTAACCCTCGTGCATTTTTGTGGTTAGCACTGAGTACAGCTTTAGCGCAAGAAATAAATTAATGAACTCGAATAATAAAACACGAGCCAAATGCTTGACACATTATGTTGCTCTCTGCTTGTGAGCAACCAAAATTCGTATTAGTGGCTGCTCAGCTTTGAAAGGAGCAAGATGATGCTGCTCATCATGTAGATGTGTATGGAGCTGCATGCAGAGTATTTCGAAAAACAATAGGCATAGGCATTTGCATGGTCGGTTTCAGTAATTATAAAAGCTAAAAATTCAAATTCCAAGTAACTAGATCCATTGTCGGCTATTTTTTGGAGTATCTCTGTTGGCTTCTTTAATAAAGTTTTAAACAGACTGTGCGTACGCCACAGCGTATACAATACAGCTGCGAACTTAAGTTCAGCAGCCAGTGCATCTTGCTGAGTTTCAGATCCAACTGCTTTCTATTTAGCTTTATGTGGGGTTGTAAGCTATAAGTAATCTGCTTGTCTAATGTTAGGCCTAGATACTTTGCTGTGATGCTCATTGGGATGACATTGCCTGTCAGTTTCTCATTTGGAATGAGCATTTTTCTGCATTCACTCCAATGTTCCATCTAATGAATCAAGTCTCTAGTAGGTGAAGCTGATTCTGCAGAATTCTCGACGCTACAACAGGATCGCGATCCGTTCCAAGAGAGCATGCCCGGCTAAGATTAGCTTATCGTACCTCACGTAGGGAAGGTCAGCAGTAAAAAATGTGTAAAAGATGGAGACTAACACTGTGCAATGGGTAACTCCAGCTCGTACGGTAAAATTCTTACAGATTCCTTACTCCTCACAGCTGAAATAAAAACTGCTGTTGTCAAGGTAGAATCTTAATACCAAATACCTTGGTGCCGGTAGCAGATATTTGAACTGTTGCGAAAGTCCAGGATACCACACTCGATCGCATGCTTGGCGATCATCCAGAGCAATGAAGTGGTTGGGTCTCAAAATACCGTTATAGATCGCCGTTATATTATGCAAGAGTACATCAATTTTAGTCAGGAGATTTTCTAGTTTTAAGATGATTGGCCTCAACCTTGACTAATTCGAACGGACGAATCGGTAGATCCATGTGAGGAATGGGGAATAAAAGAAATGTAGAATATCTTCATTATACGCATGCGAGCAGAAGTCAAAAGGTGCGAATGTAGTTTTCAGTTGATTGGCCAATTTCATCGCTTTTTCTTCACTCGACCTACACCACATTCCGCTTAAGCTTTGTATGGGGCATCTCCTTTTAGTTGGCCTTTTGTGATACCGCGTAACGTTCCAGCGACTATGCTCCGCACTACCAGGGTCAGCTTCAACAAGAATGGTACCAAGTGCTACGTTTCTTGCATTCAGTAAGCATCGATTTAAGCTGCTTCATAGCTTGATTTGGGACAGTCTTGTCAAGCGGATTTCTGGTAGCATGCCAAAGTTTTCTCCATCTATTTCCGGAAACCAAAGGTGAAGCTCGCGCTTCGGTATATTGGTTCCACTAATAGTGGCCGGAGTTGAGAGATTCGCAGATTCATGCATGTTTCGCACTCATGTTTCGCTGCTCAATGACATACTCAATTTCTTCCCCTGAGTTAAATTATGTGTTTAGATCGATAGCATTCTCCAAATCAAGAATATAAAATGGTAAATTAATGACGAGAAAATATTATATAAATATTCACCTCAGACCACTATAGATTTTAGCACAAAATCTGAATCATTCAAAACATCAGCTATAAAATGTGTGAATGGCAAAAAAACTCAAAGCAAAGCGTGTCAATGCTGTAACGATTCAAGCTATAAGTAGAAAAATCGGACAAGAACAAGACCTCAATCAGCAGTTGAACAACTTTTTGCTTTTATAGTTTTATAGTTAAGCAATTAATGAGCACACGGACACTCCGGTAGACGCAAACTGAATATTGAGAAAACTATGCTATGTAAAACGACATAGAAAAATTTTTATCTGTCCTTGGCTTAGACTTAGTTCCGGATTTCTAGTTATCCAAATCACTCTACTATTGCGTTCCTTATTGTTAAAGTTATGGTAGAAAGTTTACAATTTTTATATTTACTTGTAGTTGAACCTAATGAACATTTTCTTAGGCAACACTAGGGTTAAAGCATTTCATTTACTTGTGGTTACGCCAAACAGAAAAAGCAAACGCACAAATACACATACAAACCAGAAAAGGAAAACCTCACTAGCATCGAGATACCTAAAACCTATACACAGTCTAACACTAACGAAACAACACCAACTGAAATCAACAGCTCCAAAGAAAATGCCAGTAACAAAAAAAAAGTGACATTAAAATTCTCCCGCATTTTAAATTGCAATGAAAGGGTTTACTGTGACTGACTGCGCCATTCTCCTGCCCTAGTAGCTCTGTTTGGTTTGGTTTTATTTTATTTTTTTTCGTTTCTTGTAAACCAAATGATGTCGTATTAGTAACATAACAAAAAGCATCCTTTAGCCACATCCACATACGCACACATTACCTTAGTTAAAAAGGGAGTTGGCTCATGCGTGTCGTGTTTGTTTGCTGCTTCCCTGCTCTCTGTTATATTAGAATTGACATCGTTAGAGTTTTTCTATATTCGATGTATATAGATTTTTTTGAGGTGCTACATTGTTGCCATCAGTTGGAAATACTTCTTTCACCCTTTACTCTGTTTGGCTTTGAGTTTTATATTAAATGTTGTCACAGCAATTAAGTTACGCAAAGGCAGCTACGAATTTAAAGAAAATGTTTGTAAGTTAAGGAAAAGGAAGCCTTCTGTGTATGTTTGTACAGTCAAACTTCGCTAAGGTGATTTTGAAGAGAGGCTGTGCGTAAATTTGAATTACATTGCACTTCTTCAGTTTTCTATTCAAATACAGTGCTTCAACATATAAGTAGAGCACATTTGTAGTACTTCATTTAATATAGAAGTAAGTTTAAACATCATCTGTAAATTTTGCTCCATCTAAGCCTTCAGTTAGTTTAGGTTAGTTTAGATTGTAGCGACTTCCGTCCATTTAAACACATTAATCACTTTTTAAAATTGGAATAAAGACTGTTTCTTGTAAACCATTTAGAAGATTTGAGATACTTCGCTATGTCCCCGACCTCAATTTGAATGTCTGTGATATGTCGTTAAGAGCATCAGCACCCATGTGTACGATTCTGGCTCTTCACAGTCCGAAGTGAGGGGCATAGTAGATGATGAACGCTTTCTATGTCTTCGATCTAGTGTCAAACTCTGCAAACGTGTTCGACCTAGTGACCTAGTGACCTTAATAAGAGTCATCACAGCACATTGTCTCATAGACAATGTGCTGTGATGACTCTTATTAAGGTCACTAGGTCTGCTTTGCTAATACTCCGTAGGGTTTGAGTTCTTCTTGGGTCATACTTTGAGCATGTCTGCAATGAGTTGTTGCACGTGACAATTCGTGTACCACCGCTTGTTTGCATTGGCTACTGTATTATTTTTGATTTGCAGATTTAATGTCGACAGAGACACTCCAATCGAGCTTTTATCCTGCAAAATATGGGTTGATGTGCCTTGTCTTGCAAGTTTTTCTGCCCTCCAGTTGTCTTATATATCATTGTTTCTTGGCTGTCCGACAAAGTGGATACTGTTTAACTTAATTACGCATGAGTCAAGCGTAGATCTGTGACCCTGATCCTGACCGTGTGCGATTTTGCGCACAGCATTGCTATCTGTTTGGTAGCTACACCATCTTCACCGCCTCGCCTGTCTAGTTTCAAGCCATGCGTAAATATTTTTACAAAGTTTTCTATCTGCTAATCTTGATGAGAGTTGATTTCTACATTGCATCTTTTTTTGTGACGCAATTATCTCGTAGAAGTGTTGGGGTAGTAGATGTAGTGTAGTATTCAGTGTTTCTGTTTCACTACTTTTAACCATATTAAGGCAATTTCTGGCTGTGGCTTCATCATGTACTGGTCTTACTACGGCGGTATCTAAATCTGTAAGAACAGTAGTGTCGGCTGATTCGAGCTAAATAAAGTTTATTGATTTCACTGAGTTTTCCATCACTTTCAGCAGAAATTTTTAATTTTGAAATAGAATTCAACGGTAACACAAGAAATTGCAATTGTAGAGGAGCAGCAGGCATCCATCGCAATTTGACCTCATGACATGGAAAGTTTGGTATTACCACTTCATGAAGAGGAATACGACACATTATCTTCTCACTCCTAAACTCCTAATCGTGTCAAACGTTTTTTGTACCGAGAACTTGAAGTTCTTTTATAGCAACTTCAATTAAATTTTGTGCGATCACCATTTAGAACACGAAAATTAGCAAGCTTATCGCTTTGAAGAGTTTGCGTTGGGTAAGTGACATTGCATCGCAGAAAAGAAGAAGATGAAGATTGTTTGTCCTGGATCCATAGACGTTGCATATCAGTTCGGATGCAAAACCAGGAGTGTTTGACGTGTATAAAGGTCTTTATCACACACGCACATAGAATAAGCGTCCATCGTTGTTATTGGTCGACAATCAATGGATTTGGTTGTTGTAACAGACTCTACCTGTACACGAAGAGATGACCATGTCCAAAGTGGCATCAAGATCGTCAATCACCTGTCATCATTTTGACCGATTTTGATAAATCGAAACGAGAAATTGTTCGGTTTTCTTCACTTTTTCGTTCATTTTTTGAGGAATATCAAATCACCCGACAAAACTTATTTTGCAAAAAAAAAATTAAACTTTTGGAAAGTTGACAAATGTTGAAATATTTTTTCAAAAACTTAAAAACCAATAATGCGTAGATACTGAAGCTACGTTTCCACAGTCAAACATCTTGTTACATTCATCCACTGCGATTTTATATCCATAAAACAAAACATGGCTCAAATCACCCAAATTTCCGCTACACTTCTTCATACTACAAACATTATATGTAAAAAATTGCATTATAGGAAAGTTGTTCATAAAAAAGTTCGCACCGGTTCATTATAGTGAAGTTAAACTGTATAAGGCATTTTACTGAGGTGTATACGAGGTGTATGAGTATACACCTCGTATACTCGCTTATTTTCAATTTAAAGAGCAGCTAACGAGCGCCAAAACGTTGAAGCCATTGTGAATGGTTTTTGTGGTAGCCTTTGTTCAAAATACGCTTGCGCGCTTTTATCATTATCATCATTAGTAAAATTTATATGCTCGAATTAATGACTTAAAATTAAACATTTTAATCCTTTTAATATTTGTGAGAATGACAATAGTAAATTCTCAGTTGACGTAAGTAAGATAAAAGCGCCAGCTACACACTCATTTTGATTTTTCGTATATGTTCCGACTAAAAATAGCATTTTCGGTACACACAAATTTAATATCCTGTCCCCAAAAAACAAAAGCACGAAAACAACAATGAAGCATGTTGATACTGGAGCAAGAATATTAATGGATTGCCATCATGCCAATAGGAATTCAAATGTGCCGACATAATGTTTGCCAGGCATTCAGCCGGCTAGCAGGCCAGGCTGACAGCTAACTAACAAAAGCCGGAAAAATGATTTCCCCTATGGTTGAATTTTCATTACCAAAACCGACATAGCGCATGATTTCATTTGCAAATCAGCTCATTCCGTACGTTCGATATCGATTCGGTGCAGGTATTTCGGCAATTGAAATGCATTAAGCGACAAGTGAATGCCGCATGAACATTTCCTGAGCATTCACATTGTCGAAAATTTTCAGTGATTTGCAATAGGACATCAAAAAAAAAAAAAAACAAAAAAGGATCTAGTTAAGCATAACATTACTACATATGGTTATTTTTTTTCGACAACGACGACGACACTAAATCAGATGCATATCGAATTCGTTTTCAGACTCACTTGATGTTGGTTGAAATAATTGGTTCTGTGTATATACGCGCGGCATATTTGCTGTAGTTACTTGCAGACAATTGGACATTCCGGACATGTGCATAGCTTTACCTATATGCATATTGTCGCACTCACAAATCAAAAATGGCGACGATGTCTACGACATTTGCTGCAGGTAGTTAGAGCAACTAGTCTCACTGTAAGTCTATGCAACTATCTGACTATCTGACTGGCTGTCTGTCTGTCTGTCTGTCTGTCTGTCTGCTGCCATGATGTATGACAGTGTTGTCGGTTTTTGCATATGTATATCGTAGATAGTCAATGCATAGACTGCACATTGCTATCAAAGTTGTTGTATGTCCTTGTTGTAGTAGTAGTAGTAGTTGGTTGCATTTCAATGCGATTTGCATAGTACAGCACTTTATTACTTCCGTTTCCGTTGACAAGATGTGAGCAAATGTTCCATCGTTAACTCGTTATGCATACGCTTTGCTGTTGATAGTGTTGCAAAATTATGTGAAGTATGAAATTTTTTGCTTACTCAGACAACTAGTGAAGTGTTATGTGTGTACTTTTAGTGCTAAGTATACGTAGCCAAAATATAACACTATTTATTGACATTTTACAACACTATTTTTTGTTGATTTCCATTTTTTCAGCGTTGAAATAAAGATGTATCAATGTGCAATGAAATGGCATGCTATTTGGCAACAGTGCTCGTCATTCCAAGTGTTCGTCAATGGTGTATTGTAACAAATAACCTGCTTGGCGGTCATATTCCTGTGGTGAGAGATATGTCTCCACTGCTCAAATATGTCTTCAGAACCCGAAGGGGATTTCCGAAAATGTTGTGTGAGTCTCACTGAAAAGGCTTCGTTGATTGTTGGGACATGCGACATGCATCATGCATCGTGCTGAGCATAGTGCGTTTTCTAACACTATTTTATAAAAATCAAGTTCAGTTTGAAATATAATCTTAAAAGCCAATATATCAAATAAGTTATTGAAAAGTAATATTTGTACATTGAAATTGACTTTTGTTAATAAAATGAAGTGTATTTCAGTGTTGTAAAATGCTATAAAGTATCGTTCTAGTAAGCTGAATGGCATAATTATTGACAATCACTTAAATTTAGCTTTAGATTTATATAAACAGCATTAATATGCGAAATAGTTTTAAGAACCAAAGTGTTGGGCAACGTTGGATATAGGAAAACAAGTCTAACTATTAATATTTCTCCGAATGTATTATCAGCTGTTTGGTGCATAGCTGCCCATCTTTACGTGGAACTTCACTGAAAAATTTCAAAATTGGAAAATCCTTTTAGAAAGAGTGGGCAAGTTTATAGTTTTACAACACTACAACCAATAATCTATTTTACTTATATTTTTCTTGTTGCTTTTTAAAATTTTAAACCGGTATTCCTAAATTCACTGCTAAACAACTGTGTAGTGTATACCAATATTATGAAAAAAAAAACATACAGCAACCGTTTCTTGAAATAATTTCGATGAAATGCAGTGTTGTGTAACATTTGGAAATTATATATTTGTTTGATGTTCCCCACTGTGTAATAACTTTAATTAATTTACAGTTTTCCAAAATCCAATACCAAAAACTTTTCCACATGAAATTCCACCGAAGACGAAGGAGGGCCAAAAATTATACACGTTATCCAACACACTTCAACCAACGCTGCTCCAACACTTTCAAACTGCTACGCGCGTACGAAAATACACAACACAGTCATTATTTTACTTAATATTTTAAACTTTATTTGTACGTTTCGTGGAAAAACTAATTAAGCATGTACTCAACAACTCCAAAACAGTCATAATCCTTGTGCGAATAGCATAGAATACAGTCAAACATAGAACAACGCCCACACAACGCAAACGTAGCTAGAATAATATTGTATATAAACGTACGCAAAGACGCAATGTAGTCAAGTCAAGATAGTAAAAGGTTTCAAAAACATATAAACATAAGAAATTGTACTTACAAGATACTCACGCCTCAGATACTTCAGTTTATTTAGCCTCAAACGCCCAGCTACATCATTTTAATGGAGGTCTGCAGTCGAAAATATATCAGTGCCATTGCTTGTCATAGTTTGTATTACCACTGCTGCTTTTTCTGTTCTTGTTGTTGTTGTTGTTGTTGTTTCTAAGATTGTCTTAAGGCACTTCAACGTGTAGTCGTAGTATAGACAAATCCTTGTAATTTTGTCCTTTTGCGTCCGAAAAATATAAGATGAAACATAATGAAACAAACCCTTAAGCGCAAAATTTTACAACTTGTGTTATATACTCGTACAATTTCGTTTGTTTTATGTTGGATGTATTTAGATTAACTATTTTCTTGTCTTAGCTTTGCTATACTACTGTAACGCATTATAAGGATTGCTTAGTAGTTAATATCGCTCACACGTCACATTGCACAGTGGGACCGAATTAGTTTTTTGGTTTACAAAAAATCATAATTTTTGAAGGTATTTAAAAAAGTTCTTGGAAGAGAAATTTGAAACTAGTATTATTACATTTTTTGTAATCTTTGTTTCTTCTGACAACTCTTCGATTGATAGGCACTGACATTCAACTAAATTTTTACCATGAGCCAAAATTGTATGCACTGTGGCAGTAAACTTCTTCTCGGATTACATTTGAGCCAACAATTCGACAGTTTTTGAGATATATTTGCGAACATTTTGACCATTAACTATTTTTTTTACAATTTAATACATTGAGGATAACATCGAATTCTTCTATTATTCCATTATCGATATCAGTAGTTCGGGCTGCTATCTCATCATTCTCAAAAAATATGCGAGACGTTTTTGAATTGTTGGCATTTCCGTATCCATCATATCCATGCTTTGGGCAGTCTATTTCCCGGTCCCGGCTTCTTGAAAAAGTCATCTTGTATATTGGCTTCAAGATGAACTTCATATACCTAATTCTGGCATGCAATGAAGAAATTCCATATAATAGTTTTGCTCTTCACCAGTTGAATCGTTCAAATTTTGAAGGTCTTTTTGTGTCTTTCTGC
The DNA here is from genome assembly GCA_035044765.1 of Leucophenga montana. NCBI lineage: Eukaryota > Metazoa > Arthropoda > Insecta > Diptera > Drosophilidae > Leucophenga > Leucophenga montana. Next base: position 1,222,496 of record JAWNNQ010001644.1, on the reverse strand, counting down.
AATTTCTAACAAGGTATTTATAATTGGACTTTAGGACCTTGCCATCGAACTTGGTAACGAAAAATGCAGAGTTAATATTAATTGTTCTGAAGCTTCACTAGATAAGTGCACAAGATAAGGATGACGTCAGAGTATGTGATCACTCAAAAGGTGTCAGCGTGCAAGCGAAACCTAAAGCGAGTTCAAGCGATAAAGCGAGAACGAAGCGAGATTGCAATTTCGAAGCTGTTGTTTTCGGACTTGCGAGATTTTGTTTGTCGCTTTCACTCTGGCATCCTCTTGCATTGCTTATAGCACGAATTATTTTAGCTTCGTGCATTGTATCGGTTCTGGCGCACACTCTGTCGTTAGTCTAAGGGTACAAAAGATGACATAAACATATTCGCATCTGTAATAGTTTTGGTGCTTGTAACGCTTTTTTGCTTATAAGCACTCTGCCCAAATGATCCATCACATTCTCACAAATTCAACAATGTGAGGCTTTCCGCAAGTAGTTCTATCGACGACGAATTGCAGTATGATAGATCAAGCCTTGAAACTATACTTTAACTAATACGTCAGTAACCATATGAGAATGTGGTGGTACAGATTCCTGTTTAGTAACTCTATTTTGTATTGTACACAGAAAGAACATTATGACGCAATATGGAGCCTCGTTAAATTTAATATTTTTCCTTTGACAATCCTAAGTCCATCAACAACCCTAAGGCCTCTTCGGGTTTGTATTCTTTTGGTAGCACACTCGGTGGCGTTGGAATAATTGTTTTTATTTACAGGGCTCGGAGGTATCACTATTTTCTGTCTTTAGGTTATAACTGCTGAAAATCTATGTCACTTTCTTAATTGTACTCTACGAAAGTTGACAAACTGCTCCAAACATATATTGTATTTGCTGAACACCCAAGTATAACACAATTTGTTTGATTACATTCGACATTGATATACTTTTTAATAGTTAACGTTCGTTTGTCTAGTTTGACTAAACTTCCAGCGGAAAGACTAGCATTTTTACAGAAGCATTTTTGAAGCGGCTCTAGCACACACAATAAATAGTCGAATAAAATAAATTTTTCGGCTTCTTAAACTTTAATTCATTCTCCATTCTATGCATACTTTCGTTTTCTTCAATGCTTTTATAATAGCTTTGATTTTTTCAATGCTTTGCGGCCTAACGCCCCACTGTGCGTTGTGCTACTCAAAACTTTAATGGCTTCAATGCCCATTTTGCAGCAGTTCGCCATCTTTGCTAGCTTACTAGAGTATGCCGTTCATCGCTTGTGTTGTTTTTCTAATTTGCTGACATTGTTTGTCGCAGTGTGAGTGAGTGAGTGAGTGAGCATGACAGGCGCGGTGCTAAAAACAATGGCGGACAACAGCGCAATGGCAGCCATCTGCTACCGCTGCTGATGCCGCCATCTTTGTGACATTATTATTGTTGCCATTGTATACAGTTCTACGCTGCTGAGCTGACTCGATTTCATTGTTGACGCAGTGCTGTCGCAGTCCCAACACAGAACATCACATCGCAACACAGCTCAACTAATTCACACAGCGCCTCAGCGCCTGTTTGTATGCTGCGGTTTCATTTCATTTATTATCTGCTTCTGCTGCTGCGCTCATGCTGCAGCAATATTCTTATTGTCTTTTTTTAGTATTTTTTTTTCTTTTTTGAATTTATTGCGTTTCTTTTATGCGCTTTGCACATGCTCGTATACTATACTACACTACACTACACTACACTACACTACACTACACTACACTACACTACACTACACTACACTACACTACACTACACTACACTACACTACACTACACTACACTTAATGAAATAGTTTTACAAAGCACACAACAGCAGCAGGGTGCGAAGGATATGTGGCCTGCACACCTAAATCATTAATCAATTTATTTAATACAACACCTTTTGCTATGCTATGAGATCTGTTTGACAAACAAAAATAATGAAATAAACAATCGAATGTGCAAACGTATCGATAACATGAGTTTTACATTAGTGTAAAAGTTTTTATGCAATAAGAAAATTTACCAAAGTGAAGAAAAGGTTGAGAAAAGTTGTGGCTTTGTTTGCTCAAGTGTCTATGTTTGTTTTAATGGGTGGGTGGTTTGATTAATTTGCATTTGGTTAATGATTTCAAGTAAAGACAATTTCAGACAGCGCCAGATATCTGAGAAGCAATTGTTAACAATTTTCGTTGAGTTTGCTGTTACAATCTATCTAATAATTTTTTTTTTATTTATTTATTTTTTTCATAAGTTGGCAGTACTCTGCCTAACTACTATACCAAAATATACTATAAATACCTATGTCTAACAGTTTGTTTACATCAGTTGCTGTAGTTAGTACATTTCAGTAGTCGCTCACGGTTTTACAATGAACAAAACTAGAAATCAATTTAAATTTTATGTTGCGGAACGGAATTGCGTGTGCCGCCTAAATCAGAATATTAGAAAATTGTTATGGTGAATCAGTTCTATTGAAAACACGGTCTTACGAGTGGTACAAAGCGTTCAAGACGAACAGAGAGACCGTCTAAAATAAGCAACGTTCCGGACGTTCTTCGACCTTTTCAGCTGATAAAAACAAAAGAGAGAAGGAAATTGTGCTTGATAATCACAATTCCTGCTTAAAAGAGATTGCACGCCATCTGTCTTTTTGTCATAAGTGCGTTTGGCGGCTAATTTGGGCATGAAATACGTCACCGTTTGTCTAGTTTCAAAAAAGAGCTGCATTTTCTACAAGCACAGTACCGACAAATACCAACGGTCAACCACAGATTTAGATTTGAGCATGTCCACAAGCCACCATTTTGGGCAATTCTTATCATGTGAAAACGTTTGTGTAAATGTATGTAATAGCCAAAAAGAGGGAGTATCAAAAGTGGAGTCGATGCGGGCATGTCCGTCTGTCTGATGAACAAAGAGAACACTTTGAGAGATAGAGCCTTAAAATTTGGGAGTTCAAAGTGTATCGAACAGTCTCACTGTAAAGGGAGCACCCCATATAAATATGTTCCTATTTTTGGATTTTTTTGTTAGATTTTAATACTCTTCATACGTAGTGCATAAAGTACGAGTATATGTATATGTCGAGTATATGTCTATTCGTTCGCCAGTTTGTATGAATCAAAACTAGATATCAAACTGAACTTTGGCTATGGGTACTTTCCTTGGCTCAACATTTATCGCAATAACTGCTCACTTTTAGTGGTAATTTCCATACAGAGTTACCACTATTGAATAGAGCTGCCATACAAATCTATGGGTTTAATAATGGGCTTTGGCCAAGGCACAAGTAGTTACGAAGTCGAACACAGTCGAGAATTTTGTTGGATTTTTGATGTACCATTTCAGATATTCTTAATTCAAAATGGTGGATTCAATATAGCGGCTTGTTTACACTGTTTGGATAGTAAAGAAATTAGACTTATGATTTGCACTCTATGCTCATTTGGTACTTAGTTGCCCCTTTGTTGCTATAATCTAATATAGTATTCCATGCCATAGCTGAACATTTACTAGAGAAATGCTCGATTGATTACAACACGAATGCCTCCTAGCAACTATGCCAGCATTATACATTCAATTTAAACCGATTAATCTAATGTCATTATTTGAAAATTTCGTAAACTAATTGTGAACATAGCTGCAAGAAGTGATTGCATTGCAGCTACTTTCCGGTTGTTTCATTTATTCAAAGATCATGGTGTCCTTTCATTTATGAATGTAATGTGATTATGTTTCTGACTGCCTTTCTGAATTTAAGCGTAATAATAAAAACTATCGTGAATGACTGTCGTTAACGCTCCGATAACGATACATGTGTCGCTGAGAAGTTTGCTTTTTACCATTCTCAATTTCAAACTACCCACGAAAATTGGAAAGGCATTCTGTCCACCGAAATCAACGTCAGCATATGTACATACAAATGCGACGACTCTGTTCAACTATAGACTTACAAACAGATATATGTTTTTATACGAAAAACGACCGAAAAGTTTTCAGGATGCCATAGTTTTGCAAGACGTACACAAATAAATAGCGCAAAACAAAAGGAGCAGCAACAGCAGCCGCAGCCGCAGCAGGATAACGCTGCCAACAGAGCCTACATTGTCGCTGATGATATCAGTTACATGGCGTATTAACAATGCCACTACATAGGCAACTACGTATTCTGCGCATATATAAGGCACTTAATTTTACGATTTACGAGTGTAGGATAGGACTTTTGTAAACTAAAGCTTTTGGGTTGGCGGCTGCGTAGGATTTCATTTTACATACAATACTATATATATATGTATGTTTATATACGAATACAAGTTGAAGAAGTTGAATGAGTTTGAGTTGTGTAGTACGCTGTAGAACTACACAATATAAAAGCGGCATAAAATGTTGTGAAACGGAAAACTTTTGTTTATTAATTTGTACAGGGAAGCGTAAGAAAAACTTTTAGTTTTTGTAGATTTCACATGCTGATATACACCACGTAGACAAATAAACTTATAGTTTAGAGCAGCAAGCAAAAAGGGTATAAGAGGCGTCATTATACTGTATGCGCTGCATACATAATGTCGACACTTTCAAGCCAATTAATATTGCATTTAATTAAGCTAAGAATTTAAGCATACCAAATTGAACATGTCCAATGTAGTCCTCTGAGATGTATATATGCTTTCACAAACAGCAACAGCAAACTATAAATTTTATAGTTAAACTTTGTGAAATTACAGTTTGTATTTGTTGGTTTTTTGTGTGGATTTTACAATGTACAATTTTTGTTAGCTGTCATTTGCATTAAGTAGAAATTATTGACAGCGCTCTGCGGTTTGCAAGTTACTCGAGTTTTATGGTTTGTGTGTGAGTATCCTTGTATTGTACATTCACATGTCTCAGCTGTCAGGCCGGCAGTGAGCTTAATAGAAGTGTTTACGTATACAAACATCAGGTAGTGACAGCAGTCATAGCTACAGTACTGAACTGACAGCTGACATGACAGTTTCATCAGCAAGTATTTCGATTTGCCCAATTTACTAAATTGGGGTGTTCACAAGGTCTTGTAGTAGTGCAAAACTGCAAAATTTTACACAAACAAACAAGAATTGCTATTAAAAAATCTTGTCAAACAATTGACTAAATAATTTCTTTGCAAAAAATCGCGAAAAGACTGTGATAGCTTGGTATTTTTTATTACATTTGGCATTTTTGTTTTGTGGTAGCACTGAAACTAACACTAGCAAGTAACAGTGCAAACTCTGGTATTTTTTTGTACATTTTTTTTTTTCTTATAATGATTCCGTACAGCTGATAATCCACAAAGAAGAAAAAGTAAAAGCAGTTCGAAACAAACATGCAAACGAACCAAAGTCTCAAACAGCTAGATGTGCAGAGTTACAACACTTTACGCAGTTTGTGCACTTTTACACTTTTACACTTTTACACTTTTACACTTTTACACTTTTACACTTTTACACTTTTACACTTTTACAAGGCTTTTTGAAAACCTTTTATATAAAAGATTAATGTTATAAAATTTTTTTTTTTTTAAATTTAACATAATTTTTTCTCTTTTCTTACAGATGACGCCACTGCAATGAGCACGATCCGTTAGCGGCATTGACTATGGGACCAGAGGCATGGGCGTGTGTGCGGACCCTGGGTCTTACCGATGGTGTCAGGCATTAAGCCGGTCGCGTTCATCGTTCGCCACAAACCACAAAGACAAAACGATACAAATAGCAGCAACAACAACAACAACAACAAATCAAACCAAAAATCTTATAACAAGAACAACAACAACAACGAAACGAAGGAGACTTTTAACTAGCGCATCTAAAAGAAAATCATCTACTATATCAACTATAACATCAACTAAATCGTCATCATCACCATCACCATCATCATCAGCAGCAGCGGCATCATCATCCACAGCGAAAACGGCTGCCTTGCTACTGGAAAAATCAAAGAAATTTTCCATAAATGATCTAAGCATAGCGCAGTCAATATTCAAATTTGTGTTCTTGATTTTTGCAATTTTTGCAAAACACACACATGCACACAATATACCAGGTGAGTGACTGACTGACTGAGTTGAGTTGAGTGTGTACTTGACAATCTATTCTACTATTCTAACTATACAATACATAGGTAGATACTACACGTCTATACTATGCAGCAGTTCAAGCATCTAGCTGTGTAGCCACGATACAATTCTTTGCTCGTTTCATAAATTGACGTTCGAAATCTGCCCAATCAATCAGTGTACAGAAAATAAGCGCGAACGCGCTTTACTTGTCAGAGATAGTCAGTCAAGTAGTGTTGCAAGTGGCATTTACATGAGAGTGATCTAGAAAAAAGAAAGAAAAAAAATCGGAAAAATCGGAAAAATGCAATGAAAATCAAATTCGAAATAAATGAAATTAAATGAATGAAGGACAGCTCAAATGATATGGGTTATCAACCGATTTTGAGTGCAGCATTTATTATTTGTTTTTTTTTGTCTGTTTTTTATTCATTTGCGAAAAGAGAAAATAGAATTTGTGCTTTTGTTATAATATTTAAAGAAATACAGGGTGTTATGTATATTATATAAGAATGTGATTTTTGTACAAAATACACTAAATGTAAATATAGGCTGAGCTAAAATATATATGTGGCAGTCAGACGTAGTCTCGGCAGACCACATATGTAATCAATTAAAAAATGTTCATCAGCAACAAAAACACTTACATTAACTAACTAGGAATTATAACGAAAAGGAAATGAGTTAATATACAGCAAAAAAATATGCTACGATTTTATTTGCATGCAACATTTTTGTAGCATACTTTCATCTATTTATAGTTGAAGCATTTTATTTAGATAATTTTAGTTATAATACCCTAAAACACTCGGTACAATGAAGACGTATGTAACGCCACATTGTATGTCAAAAGCAATCAAGTGGTTTAGGCTACAGAGTGTGCTAAATAGAGAAATAAACGTACACTTGAAAAACATAACCTTCCCTGGAATAATCGGATAAAAATTATGATCGCTGATATTTCAATAATATAAATTGATCTATATTTTTATAACTCGTCCTTTTCATACCTCTCAGGCTATTTTTGAAATCCAATTTGAGAAACTGTCTCGTCTTTAGAGGCGATCCAAGTTAGGAGCGAATTTTTGATTTCTGCGAAAGAAATGAACCGTTGACCTGGCAAATCATGCTGCATCCGTCGAAACAAGCATTAATCAGACGGAACAATGTTCGGACCATACGACGGGTATGGAAGAATATTTCACTTGAGTGTTTCCAAATATTTTTTCACGACTATGTCATGTCTTTGCTCGTATTCCGCTGATTTTTCCTGTAATGCATGGCTTAGGCGAATCAATCAGTAGCCTATACCGATCATCCGTAATGGAAACTCCAGATCGTAGCAGCTCATAGTACACAACACCTTTTTGGTCCCAACGTGACCTACGAATCATAAATATTCGGCTTTGGTGTTGATGTTGAGAACGATGGCAACGATTGAGCGAGCATAGCGTAGTATTTTCCTTTTTGGAGTTATCATAGAATATTCATTTCTTCTCCTCACTTACAATTTGATGTAGAAATCGGTTTCTTTGTTGCCTTTAAATCAGGTGCTCACAAGTGAAAATCACCTTTCAACTTCTCTCAGTTTCAGTTCATAAGATACCCAATTGCTTTGCTTTTCAATCATTGCCATGGATTTCAATCATACACAAACTCCTTGTTGAGTCAATCCCAATGATTCTGCAGGCTCCTCTTGCATATGACTTGGATCTTCATCGTGCAATGCCTCCAATTCATTTTCTTCGATTTATCTATTCAGTTAGACAGATGGCTTTATCATACATTTTATTTTCGGTGTAAACAGGCTGAGCTAGTATGTCCCATATGTTGTCAATCGGGTTAAGATCTGAAGAGCGCGCTGATCAGCCCAAAGTTTCCACTAAACAAGAATCCAAAAAAGCTTTTGTTGGCCGACTTTTGTAAAAAATTGTACGGTATTTCTCTATTTCATAGATTAAATTTTGCTTACCAGATTTCAGCGAGAGTCAAGGTTTTTGGAAGCAAATTCGAGCCGGGCCATCTTATGATGGCTTTGAAGAGTTATCTTCTTCATCATTCCACGCACAATGTGTTTTGCCGCATTTAAAGTACAATTGGAACACTGGAATGTTTAAATGGACTTATTAGAAACAGAAACAATGGATCGGAATGGAAACCCTTCATTGACTAAATGCGATAGAATCTGACACTGTTTGCATTGTAGAGGCGCATACAACGTACCCACGGTAGACTTTCCAAACCTATTTAGCGCCTTCGATTCACTGTTACAGATGAATGAACTAACACAGCAACTCCAAAAATGGAACATCACAAGCTTAGCTAATCTCACAAAAAGCTATCGAGAAACTTAACAAATAACAAACGGATTTACTTCTAAGACTAGATAAGAAAAAGCTGTGTACTCTGATGGGAGTATACACAGGTCAAGGGAAACTGCAGAAGTAGAGAGAATAGGTACAGCAATATATAGTGATTGTAGAGCATGTCTAGAGAAAGAAAAATAACCAAATTTACTCTCTCAGCTGCTCCAATTTCTTCACGCCGACAGTATGTGGAAAAGGCAAGGGTTTGTGATTCGGCAACTGCACATGTCGGGTGCACGTTAGAAGTGGTAGAGTGTGCGCTAGAAGCGGTAATAATGCTTTCTCGCTTCGGTATCGCTTTATAGCTTGAACACGCACAAATTTAAGAATTTCATCTCCGTTCTTGAACTAAGCGTTTGAACTTGGTTTAAGAAAATCGGTACTCACAATACTTTTGCTACTGGTATGTATCAATTTCAGTACGGAAATCCTGGTTTTTTTTATCAATGCATCCAATATTCTATCTTTCTTTTAAAAATTTCTTTAAACTTTGTATGGAGAGCCGCAGCTTTAATACTCTTCACACTTTATATGGCATTTATAGTAACTTCTAGTGCGTAAATCGCAGTTATTTTGATAAATATTTTTTTTTTTTTATGGTTACAAAAAGTCTCCATACCAACTTAGAAACGAAAGTTAGACTTACTATGAGACAAAGAAACGAATGTACTTCGGCGGCGATACAGAAATCTCTTTCTCCCTGAAAATCTCCAAATTTATAAAAAAAAAAAAACGAAGATTTTTTAATGAAATTCGTAGATTTTGAAGCGAATAATATTTCTGTGTCAAATCATCTCCATTTGAGTCTTACTATCTATTAGTCGGACCCTCACAATTTAAAACACGGCTTTTGTAGCAATTTCAAAAAAAAAAAAAAAAATCAAATCTTAACAACGCACGTCTCCAATGAAGTTTGTTATTCATGTTAAAATGTTAGTTCTATCGAACTAAACATTTCAGCTTTTATAATATTATTTTTTTGTATTGTCAGCAACAATGAGAATATAAACATCACTATGACACCCTGTATAGATATATTATTACTTTTATTTGCATTACTAATTTTGTTTTTTTAGCTTTTCATTCTTTCGTAAGCATTTATTGGTGCACAATAAGCGGCTTATTTGACGAAAAGCTGATTATACGCAATTAGTTAGTTGATTGTTGAGACGAATAGCGATGACACATTGTGGGCCAATACAAGTATGTGGCGCAGAGAGTCTATAGGCCACTTCACTTTCGACACGCAGATATTACATATTGTTGCACCTAACTACATACTTATACTCGTATCTATGAGTACAATAACCTATGTAATAATATCAAAGTAAGCTAAAAATAACCACAATTAATGGTTATATAAATAATTTTCTACGCATCATAAACACATTGAGAATTATAATGAAAATACGCCGCTTGTGGCTATTTGTCTCACTGACTTTGGCATAGCAAAAATCACGGCATGTTAAATATTATAATAGGAAAGACAACAAACATAAAGTTATTTACTAAACAAGAAAATAAGTTAATACACTTTACATAATATTTTATACAACGCTGGCGGTGTTAATGGGGTAGTGGCAGGATATTGTGTGTAGCAGAAGGATATATGTATGAGTAAGAGCTTGTAGTTAATGTAGCTGTAAAAACACTGAAACCAAAAAACGAAAACAACAAAAACAACAACAACAACAACAATAATGCAGCAAAGCATTAAGGACAGCAACAACAACAAAAACAACAACAACAACAACAACAACAAGAGTACGAGAGCAGATTGAAAATTAATTGAAAAAAACGGAACTATCTTGAGTTAAAATTGGATATAAAGCGGTGTGATTGAATTGGTTCGTAAGTTTCAAACGACTAACGAAACTGAATTTTGATAGTTGGAGTAACAGATTTCGTTCGAAAGTTACAATTTCGCATAAAATGTTCGAAACAGCTGTTCCCACTTTCAATCAGCTGTTCAAGAATTGCTTACAGTGCAACAATACACTGCAATACAAAATTGAAAATGCCACTCTCACATTTATTGACAATTGATCATCTAAAGAGAAAGCTAACAGCAGAAGAGCTGCTAAAGTGTTGCAAGTTGAGATATGCAACAAATAAAGGCTTCGAAATGGCAAACAAAGGATTTATAACCTTGCATATCATCGTTATCAAGCAAAGCAAGCACTGTGCGCAAAATCAAATGATTGCGAAGATTTCAAGTTATAATGAGAACAAATGAGAGTAAACGAGCAATATGCTTGAGGATTATATTTTACAAGCCTCCCATTTCTCTTGATAATTTTCATATTCCAAAAATATGTACGTAGAATTTAATGATTTGTGCTCTAGTATATGTAATTGGCGCAGCTGCACTTGTAGATACAAATGCTCATATGCAAGTAAATAAACAAAATTGATTTTTTGGAGAGGCAGTTAAAGTGAGAAATACTAGTTGGCCAATCCAACCAATATTGAAGAGTAATCGAAATACTACTCTATTTGTTTTGCTTAGTTGCCTTATCTTTTTATTCGATTTGCTTGTTGCTTGAATCGAACCAAGCTCAGCACAACATACAGCTTGTTGGCACTTATTTGGTTTGCGGCGGTATCTCATGAATAGTGTACACGATAGTGGCTTCCAAGTCTGAAATCGATGCTGGTTTGTCCGAATAGACGAACGATTTCAAGTATACCCACAGAATGTAGTCCAGCGGCTTCAAATCCCACAAACTTGCGAATCAGGCAATATGTCAGTGCCTAGAGATTATGTTGTTGTCAAATTCCAGAAGTACCTGACGTCATCCTGTTGGAAGCAGAGGTTTTCTAGACCATGCTCACCTATTGTTGGAAACAAAAAATCTTTAAGGAAAATCATGTTGTATTTTCTTCGTTTTTTTGGAAAAGTATGGCCCGATGATGTCACCAGCCCATACATTGCACCAAACCGTGCTGATGCATCATCATTGATTTTTTCTCGCACTCAAGCGATTGAGGAGAAAAAGTTTATCATTGACGTGCCGGACTTCTGTACTCTTTGGGATCGGCTTTGCGATAAATTTGTTGAGTGTTGCCACATTAAAAAAGGTACCTGCTCAAAAAACACCCTTTATAAACATTTTATGTTTGATTTTGATTGCTGAAAAACGTCAAAAGTTTTTCACTTTAAATGCCTGCCAAATGTTGGCAGTTATAGATTTAGTTGGCTGAAAATTGAAGACATTTATTGCCAAGCCGATTACTCTTAAGTCCATCCTCGTACTATATGCAAAAAAAAAAAAAAGAAATTAATAAATTTCCATGTCCTTGCAATGCAAAACTGCGTTGCGCGGCCTCAACTATATGCGACCCGACTCTAGGACAACAGCCTCACTAAAATCACTAGACTGGCAGGCTAGCTGTGCTGAGCTGAGCAGAGCTGAGCTGGCTGGAGGCAACACATGAATGGAATGGCTGACTGCGTACTTGGCTGGCTGTATGATGGTCCATTCATTCATTCATTCATTTATTCACTGCACGCTTGTTGACTTTAGAATTTGCATAAATTTATGTTAACTTGGCAGCTTTAGTAACATTTCGTCCCTCCATGGGTAACAACCTTATTTCGCAAATGGGGATAGTTAGGGAGTGAGCGATACACAGCTGTGGGAGTGGTGGGTGTTTAAGTTGCTTCAAAATTACGTATAGTACGAGTATTTGAAAGTACTCATATACTCATATACTAAATATACTAGAACGTACAACGCCCTTTTCAGTGCAGTCTGGTGCGCACTTCAGCCACTCATACGCTCAACACGACGCTTCCCTACTTACTTAGTCTTCAGTTCTAAATAGCTATGAGAGTGTCAGCATGTGAATACGCTTTTTGACACCCAAAATACAAAATAATATATATGTATATACATCGTACATATAGATTAAAACGTTGTCAAGCTGAAGCTGTCAAAGTAGCCGTTGTCGACGTGCCTTTGCAATGGGCTGTTGTCGGCGTTCCTTGTAGTCCTCAACGTCGTCGTCGTCGTCGTCGTCATCATCAGCGTGCAGAGTGGTTTCATTATGTTGCCATTTTTCTCTTGTCTTTAGTATGTCCTTCACGCATTTAACTTTGACCCGCGCCTTGATGATGAAATTCTGAGGCCAGATCGTCAAGACAATGATGGTGAGATAAGTTGTTGGAAACGAGCAGCGGTTGCAGAAAGTATAAACAGACGCTCTTGAAGTTGATAGAATCGAAGCGTATATATATATATATATATATATATATATATATATATATATATATATATATATATATATATATATATATATATATATATATATATATATATATATTATATATATATATATATATATATATATATATATATATATATATATATATATATATATATATATATATTTTTTATATATATATATATATATATATATATATATATATATATATATATATATATATATATATATATATATATATATATATATATATATATATATATATATATATATATATATATATAAAATTTAAAAATTGTGAACTGCATATGGAATACATCTTTTGAAGAAATTAAAACGAGGGGAATACATTTTAGAGCGGTGTTTAATGTATCTATGGATTTTTTATACAGTTTTATTAATTATCGTCAACAGGATTTAAAAAAAAAAAAAAGATTTCAATGGGATTCTATAAGGACGAACTCTTTAAGTGGTCGACATATGATGCTTCTGCTTTCTCTTTTACTTCTTCTCTTCCCCTTACGGAAACATTTTAAGGAACGTCCATAGTTTTTGCTTAAAAAGGACAATAACATATACATTTTTCATAATTTGCACAACTTCTACAGAAATTCTGTCAACGAATACCACGACATATATATATATATATATATATATATATATATATATATATATATATATATATATATATATATATATATATATATATATATATATATATATATATATATATATATATATATATATATATATATATATAAAATTGTGAACTGCATATGGAATACATCTTTTGAAGAAATTAAAACGAGGGGAATACATTTTAGAGCGGTGTTTCGGTGTTTAATGTATCTATGGATTTTTTATACAGTTTTATTAATTATCGTCAACAGGATTTAAAAAAAAAAAAAAGATTTCAATGGGATTCTATAAGGACGAACTCTTTAAGTGGTCGACATATGATGCTTCTGCTTTCTCTTTTACTTCTTCTCTTCCCCTTACGGAAACATTTTAAGGAACGTCCATAGTTTTTGCTTAAAAAGGACAATAACATATACATTTTTCATAATTTGCACAACTTCTACAGAAATTCTGTCAACGAATACCACGACATATATATATATATATATATATATATATATATATATATATATATATATATATATATATATATATATATATATATATATATATATATATATATATATATATATATAAAATTGTGAACTGCATATGGAATACATCTTTTGAAGAAATTAAAACGAGGGGAATACATTTTAGAGCGGTGTTTAATGTATCTATGGATTTTTTATACAGTTTTATTAATTATCGTCAACAGGATTTAAAAAAAAAAAAAAGATTTCAATGGGATTCTATAAAGGACGAACTCTTTAAGTGGTCGACATATGATGCTTCTGCTTTCTCTTTTACTTCTTCTCTTCCCCTTACGGAAACATTTTAAGGAACGTCCATAGTTTTTGCTTAAAAAGGACAATAACATATACATTTTTCATAATTTGCACAACTTCTACAGAAATTCTGTCAACGAATACCTAACTTACTACCGAGTCTTCCTATAAGATAATGACTCAATAAGTGCTTTCATCAGCGTGATTGTTTCTGGTTTTAAGGAGAAAATAACGGAGATGACTCGAAATTTCTAAAATGTGTTTCCATGTAAGAATATCAGTAGTGGTATCCTCTCTGCCCAGCTTGTCTTCTTCACATTCACTTTCAGCGTTCAGGTGCTCAATTCTCTTAAAAGGCCTTTTAGCCTATCTTTTGCATCGAATCCCCGAACGCCTTCTCTTCTTTGCTGTCCACCAGTAATTGGGAATGACCGATTAATCGATTTAAATAGATCGATTTTGAATAATCTAACAATCGATTATTTATGTAACAGGCAAAAGGGAGACGGTGAAGTCTCCATAATATCTATGCGAAGCCAGTACTTTCAAAATCTAATATATGTCTTATAATTTTTAAATAAGTTTCAAGTATCATCTATCATTACACTACGGTCAATTTTCAACTGTGCATTTCCACTGTGCTTTCAAACTTAATGATGGAGATTGCTCACCATTGAAGCTAATTAAATCTCTGATGCTTTTGCTGAAAATGTAATCTACAATAGAAGATGTCTCCCCAAATTAGCTGTAAAAGTAATGTACAAAGAAAGAGGTGCCACCAAATTAGCTGTTGAAAGGCAGCCCACAGTAGCATCATTCAAGTGGCAGACACCAGAAGAGACTTACAGTCTTTTTCTTGCTCTCTTTTCCACTCTCTCATACATTGTGCCGTTCTCTTTATACGGTTTATACACACTTGGCAGTGTAATAGACAACAAAATTCGGATAACTATTGAAATTGTTTCGTACAGCAAAAGGGTTATCTACTCAATAACTGTCTTAAGAACATTTAGTGACTTCTTGTTGTCAAAGTAGTTCTTTCTCTATATATTATTTGTGATGTTGATGATTGATTTTATGCGAACCTTTCAATAGCATTGTCTTACGTGGGTTTTTGGTCACAGATATGTAGAGGGAAGCTGTTTGGCTGATTAACTTGCCAGGCGTGGCCCTACATCAACAGATCCTTTCATGTAAGCTGTGTATTGGTACGCAAATAGCTACGTGCAAGCTCCTTACTTACGAACATTTTGTAATGGTAAATAAGGCATTAGGAAGAACTATGCAGTCTAAACAAGGATCTCTCTCGGTAGCTATCCTAACCAATACTTCGCAACAGGTCACTGGCAGAAAATGAATGTTGTGACCAAACCATAGTAAGATGGAGAACGATCAAGGTTATAATCAGTGATTTTCATTGTCAGTATATCTGCTTTATTAGTATTCTTCTTCCAGAATCTTTAAGAAGTGATTACTTCAATGATTCCTATGTATTTCTTCGAAGCAGAATTGAAAACATTCCAGGGTACTGCACTTTTTGATGTAATTTAGCGGCATTTCCATTGATTAAATCTCGAACTCCTCCTGTTTTCGCCTTTCGTCATCATTTTTAGACACCAATTTACAATGTAAACTTTTGCAAAATACCAATTAGGAATTAGAACTAATAACTACTTTTAGCTACGATATAATTCTTTATATTCTTTAGAAATATGCAACTCATTCCATCTATGAAGAAAATTTTTATTAAAATTTTATATGAAAAGTCAGAAGTTTTATTGGGCTCCGAATGTGTGTGTGTGTGTGTGTGTGTGTGTGTGTTTGAATTTAGATAGTTGTTCGACACAACTCAAGCTAACAAACTAAAGGATTTGAACGCTTAGTTAGCCTTAGTTGCATTGCGACTTTAATAAAAGCAAGTCAAAGTGCCACAAAGCAAACAACAGCATCAGCAGCGGCACAAACAATCCCCTACAGTATGCGAATGCACAAAGAAGGCACAAAGTTCATTCACTACTGCAGTCAACAACAGAGTCGACGACAGCCCTCGTCAACGTCGACACTAAATAATCTTAAGGGATGTATCCATCTATCTACTATAGAATAAGCAATGTGAAGCAATGTGTAGTGAACTGAAATGGAAGCTGTCTTTAGTCTGTCGAAACGTTTACCTTTAGTTTAGAGTTTACCGAGACAAAAATAAATATTGCATTTTATTTTTAAAACTTACATACGTCGTAAAAGGCAAAGCTTAACAAGTTGCAAACAACAAATAGATAGATACGTATATGTATATGTATATGTATAGATATATAAACCAACTGAAAGGACTAAGAAAGAACATTGAAGTAGCTGCTGTAGACGATGTGTTTGCGTTGGTTGTACTAGTTGAAATCTAAACCAAACTCAGCTAAAAAGTTTGTACACACAATTTCGATTTATATATATAGATATATATATATATATATATATATATATATATATATATATATATATATATATATATATATATATATATATATATATATATATATATATATATATATATATAAGTTCTGGCCGAGACTGCTGTTGCTGCTGATGGTCAAAGAACTTTGTCTATGACTAGTACAGGATAGCAATGACTGTCGCCAATAATAAGACTATCAGCTGAGACTGCTGCATCTACCAGCAGGCTATGTATACTTTATTAGTATATATTCTAAGCTTAGCAAAGAAATAGAGCGTGGACAAGTAAAGCTTTTATTGTATATGAATCCACAGACCCCCCAACCCAGCCACTACCTACATAGAGTTCACAGGACACTACTGTTGATGCGCAGTGACATGACGTTGACATTTGTGCGGCAATAAAAATAGTGGCAGGCTTGTTGGCGTCTAAAAAAAATATAAAAACAAAATCTAAACCCAAAGGTGACCCGGAGTGATGGTATGAAGCGAGTTAGTGTGCAAAATGGCGACGTGCGCTGACATGTCCTTCGGTACGAATCAAATGGATTTGTTGTTGAAAGGTGCACAGATGTCAAGTGTGGCCATTGACTGTTGTTTTCGTAGCCACACACACACACAAACACACACACACACACACTCTCACTGTGTAAAGGACTTATTTTTGTTGTTTTTTTTTTTTTGAAATTCGATTAGGTTTTTTTTCCGCTTCAATGGCGCATCGATACATTTGTATGCCGTGGTCAGCTGTGACATGATGTGTGCCAACGACTCTGATCCAACTGGACATTTTCTACGAACTTCAACTAATGCTGCCAATCACACGTTTTTTTTTTCTTTTTTTTTTTTTACCCAAGCTAGTTTTAATGTGTATATGCCACGTATAGTTTGTAGTGGAACTACTTGTCCTACATTGAAGTTGGCTTCATTTTGAAACGTGACATTTCATTAGCGTTTGTCCCTTTTTTTTGTCGAGCATGCTTTTTTTTACTTTATTCAAAAACATCTAGTGCACCCAGTGGAGTCATTTACACATGTTTCTTAAGCATGTTTACGTCTTATCCATGATGTGTCACATTGCACACTTATTGGCATTGATTAGTGTTGGTAAACGCGTAGCAGCTGGCATTGATAGACAACTTTCGCAGACAATTACATATGCGAGTATTATTTTCAATGATCAGCTAGTTTTTAGTGAAGCATAGCATAGTTAAATTATTTTGTAGCAAGGAAAATAAAATTGTTTTAAATATAATTGTGCTGTTTGATGTTTCCTTTTTCCTATAATTTGACATAATTTATACTCTAGAAACTTATAGTTTAACATTTTTAATGAGTTATAGTAGTACCACTTCTATGCTTAGAAAATAAAACTTTAAATTTTCAATCAGAATTCCTTCTATGGATAAGCTGCAGAACTATCTTATGTGAGTATTCGACAAAGTTATGTCCAGGTTTCTGTAAAGTAATGAGCGGTCCTGGCGTGCGGTGCTATGTCCTTATGGTTACATACTTTTATTTTTCTAATTGATCTTAGTTTTTCCGGTATTCTTTTAATATATAAACAATTTTAGCGATTGCGTCGTGCGCTGCTACGCCATTTCTGGGCTTGCTCCGCCGTAAGCGTAAACGAACCATGTACTATGAACCATTTCCGAGCAACAACCACGCTAATTTTGCAGTCAATTCCCTGTGTTCATACTACGTAGGCGCGCAAGACGTGTTTCACTTTGTTGTTCAGCTTCAGAATCTCTTGATGTATTGGTTCTGACTTGTTTAGGGCGTAATTTTCGTTCTTCTGACATTTTTTCCCCTTTTTTAAGTTTACTGCTGATTTTTTTTTTTTTTTTTTTTTTGAAAGATAGCATAGTTATATCTACTCCAGTGTCGCATCCAGGGTGAGGGAAACTAGTGTAGAAACGTTTTTAGTAGAGTTCACCTCGCAAAGCAGATTTCAGAGTACACTCCTGAACTACGATTCAATCAACAGGCGTGGTTCTAAAGACTCATTTCCTTCCAGATAAGTCGGCATCGTTCATTGAAACAGTGAGGAGTGTGCGTTTGCCATCGAGGCCTACTACTATTGTAGAATGAGGCAATTCAGGCAACGAGACAAAAACTTTCACTATTTGTGAATGGGTACAAATATGGAGTAGCCCTTGTTTTCACTAAACCAATATGCTGTATGTGGTCTCAAATAAAGTACATCCAATACCTTAGCCATGAGACAATGTTTCAATGTAGCCAATATCTTAAGGAATTTCTACGATATAATATAATATTGCGCATTATTTTGGCCAGTGTTTTATAAGAAAACTAAAAGAAAACTTCATAAATTCTATCACACGTACGATGTCGTCTAGGTTTTGCCATTTTAAATAAAATTAGCAAAGTCCGCAGCAATGTTAATTCAATAATTACGTTACTGAAATTCGTAGAAGCATTTGAAGCATTACGCACGAACTTAACTCAATCACTAATGCCCTAATCACTGCAGACATTAAAGTAACTCGAAAGTACTGGCTAATTGGATTCACTTGCTCTATCTTTTTCTACTCATGCTGTCACTCTCTATTTATACATCTATCTATTCTATCTATGTATCTATCTATGTATCTGTCTGTCTCCAAAGACATTTCTCTAACAGACTTATTGCTCACTTAACCAGTTCCTCCACCCAAAGACACTTTTTGAATGACAATTTTGAAAGTACTACTGATTACTCAAAGCTGTACATGCGAATGAGTTCCATTTGCAGTTTCAAGCTTCCTACATAGTCAGAGTCATAGTCATTGTATATATTACGCGAATATTCAATTCAAGTAGATACATTTGTCAAATGCTCCTGCTGCTGATGCTGCTACTTCAAAGGCGACAAATACGAATGAAGTAGTGCTACTTGTGATATCCGGTACACAGATAAACAGACAGACAGACAGACAGACAGACGAACCAAATTTCAGAACATGCAGCCGAGCTTTAGCTGAAGCAAAGGGATCGCATGCAGCAGAACGATGACACATATCCAAAGTGCTGTGCAAATTGAAGACTACACCGGACATTGCTAACCTTATTACGTAATCGAATCGCATCAAGTTGAAACGAGTCACAGTCGAAATGAATCCGAGATGCAGAGCACAACCCATTATTGAGCTTCGATTGCAATGAGCAGGAACTATTGTATATAGATAGATAGATACTACTATATAGAAATCCACGTTGTCGTCGTCGTTGTCGTTTGACAAGAACTGCATTGAGTATTCTTTCTAATGCTGCATTTGAAAATCGAAAAATCACAACACCGGCCAATGCACGCTTTTTGCATTGCTCGGGAATCGTGCTTTAACTCTGCCGCCCTTCGCTACTCTTATTCAATTTTCCGGTTTGTACTATTTGTTAACTTGTTCGTTTCACAGCACTGAACAATTGTTATGCGCCTGATTGCTGGGGTGTAATACATCCCGCTCTTCGACATTTTTGTCAACTAAAATATCTCTCTGATTGTTATTGCATTGTATACTCTCCTTCATTTTATTTTTTCGAATTGATGTAGTACGTGTTTTACTGTATACGTATATCCTGCAATTCATTTGCATTTCCGTTTCCGTAATTCACAGTTGACCAACACTGTTCGAAATGAGCTCCACATAACTCAGTAGGTACGAGAGTTGTATGTAAAGTTAATATTAATTTCGCTGACGGAGTGGCTGGCATTTTAAGGAGAAGGGCGTGGGCTTAATCTTAAGTTCTGAAATGAAGGTCCACAAGGTGATGACGTTTGAGTTTCTAGCAGATAAGTTGTTTTTAAGTAGTTTTTTTCCAGCTGGTTTGGGCAATTTCTGCTAAGTGCTACAGCAGCACTCCCCAGACATGAATGCCATAGGTCCGGACCAGTTTAAATGTAAACTTGTAGAGTAGGATTTTGTTCAGTAGCTTTAGTTTTGATTGACGACCGAGAAAATAGTGAATTTTTCACAATTTGAAGCTTCTGTAAGCCGTGCATGTGAGCCGTCTGACTAGTTTCAACCCAAGATATTTGACAGAAACGCAGTAGTTACTTTTCTGAATGAGAAAATTATGTGGGAAGATTTCTCGGCGTTCGCCACAATTTCCATCTACGGAATGGAATACTTGAAGCATTACAAGGATTGCCCGAGACTGCCAAAAAAGTGTTCTCATTTACGTATAGGTCAGTTGTGAGCACTTGGTCTGTGAGGATTGACTTGCCTGCCTGGGGGACTTCCTCTTTGATGCCTTTTAGATGCGGCTCATACACTCTACTACTAAGTGGTTGCTAGGTGTGACCACATAAGTATGGTTTTGGGCAACCACAACTTCAACTTGTGGAGCAAGCTAACATTGAGCAAGATGACATTGATCTGGAGTGCTGTGATTACGATTGAATCTAAAATGTTCTGGGAGCAGTTCACCTTCGTCTAGTACGAGTATTGAAAGTAATCTATACAAAAATTTGCTCTCAAGTATTTTGAAGAATACAGTCAACGAGCTGATCGGACGATAAAAAGCAAAGCTGTTTTCGAGCTCATCTGATTTTCGAATTAGTATACCTACGGCAGATTTTCATAGAGAGTTAGTGGCCTATTTGGAAACATATTATTTTGATTGCTACAAGTAGCGCAATGCAGCTGGTCACTATGGTTGCAACGTTAATGCTGTCGTAGCTTGATCACTTGGATGACTTTAAGCTTACGATCACATCCTGAATTTCGTGAGTGCTCACTTCTGGTATGGGCAAAGCCATTTGACATTGAGTGTCTGTCTTCTTGATTGTATGGTCTCCTCGTATTCGCTAGGGTTGCAGATGTTGAATGGCGAGCAAGCGTTGTAGAGATGATCCACCAAAGGGAAAGGTAAAGTATGAAGAGTATTTTAGCTCTGGTTTCACCGAAGTTAAAGTTTTAACAATTTTTTTGTTTTCTCTTGGTCACAAGCTGAAGCCAGTCTTAAAAAAAAAAAGAAAGAAAGTAACCCAAGAAGTGATCTGTACTTTTGGCTATAGATACATTTCTCAATATACAATGACGTTTTAATTTCAAATTTGACAAATTTTAGGCATTATTTACTTAATTATAGAAAACTGAAAACGTTTGTGACTGCGGATTCGTTTTAACCACGTCAAAATGTAAAACGAAAAGTTCGTCTGGTCAAAAGTAGACACCAATTTGTTTTGTTAATCTAAAGATTTTTATATTTTACACTCTAATAACACAATCGACAAAAAGTTTGAAAATATTATCGTTATCGTTATCGTTATCAAAAAGTTTTTCGTACAAAAATATCGTTAACGGCAGTTGCTAACAAATATTTTCGAATAGCATTTCACAAGACTAGTCGCTCAGTTCAATATAACTGTAATGATATGTTTTGTGAAAGTATTCTCTGTCTCATTCCCATTTTGTTCCTGGCATATAAAAAATGGTTTGGTTTTCTTTTCTTTTCTCTATCTAATGAACTGTTCAATAAACTATAAAAATATTATTAAATTACATATTAAACCATGTGCAAACTAGATTTTGATAGAATAAATAATGTTATATATGGACAAGAATTTTGACAGTCGTTTAGATTTATTTACAAAAAGCCAACAACAAAGCAAAAGAAGTAACTGAAAATTATATTGATACCAAAATTATTCCAAAAGGTATTGCTTTAGCTAACGTTGGTTTCTGTGGTCCGGCTGTGTAGCTTCAGCATTTTGGCAGTGAATCTACAAAAAAAAGCAAACAATTTAAGAACTTTTTGCGAATTATATTGATTATTTATTTCTTTTACTAAACTTCCAACTTTTTTTCTTTCCAACTTTTGCAGAAGATGCTGTACACATCACAGCTATACTCGGCGAGGGTGTCATCTTCAATTGTCACGTTGAGTTCCCCAACGATCATCCAGTGCCATATGTCCTACAGTGGGACAAGAAGGTGAGCGAAACGGTAC